>JBBDGP010002415.1:683750-1367500 GCA_037952835.1 Lithobates septentrionalis
GAGAATGCATAATTGTTGTAAAAAGCAGATAAACATAAATGCAGGGACTTACTGAATAATCGAGATTTCTAATAAACAGAATAGCCAGTCAGGAGGATCCCTCTGCCCCGTGTGTCAAGCAGGAAATGACAGAAGTTGGCGGGGAAACAAAAGCCCCTATTATATATATTTATTATTTTTCTTTCTTTGTACATTGTTCATATTTAAATATCATGATTGTATGAGATATAAGCAGACATGTATATGTATTGTTTACAGATATATTTTCTTTATTCTTTCATAGTTGACTCTAATATCACAAATATATCTCCTGAAGAAGCTTATGCAAGCGAAACATGTTGAGAAAGTGGTATTGACTTCTGTATCAAAGGGTCATCCTCCCCCTTTTTTCTGTTTTGTATATTGTCCTTCATTAATGTCTGTTTCCTTTTAATGAGAGTGTCTAATAAAATATTATTTTATGATACGTCCGGTATACTATTGATTTAAGCACCGTTAAAAGTCCCTGAGGCCTACATAATGGCCTCAATGCCCTTCTCTAATATTTATCGCTGCTAACATGTTTTACTTTGGTCTCAAATGTGCTCTTTTTCTCTTCGATTGTATCTGGTCCGAATACCTATGCCAATAAACTCTTTTACCATTACTATCTTTTATTATTATCTATGTAGATTATATACATTTTATTTTTTCTCACCCCAACTTTTACCATTGGCCCAACATATTCACCCACATGCCTCATATAAAGTCCCGCTTCTGTCCCCCCATTTTGCTGCATATATTTGGGATGGAGGCATGTTGGTGCTCTCCTGCAAAAACAGTGTGGATTGGTCACAACCCCCCTTGACGTACAATAAAGAACTTGTCTAAAACCAGCTCTTGTTTTTTTTTAACATCTTATTGCTTTTTGGGGTGATGGGTTAGGGGTACAATGTACCTGATACCCATTCACATGAGGGGAGGGGGGTCAGGATCTAGGGGCCCACTTGTTAAAGGGGACTTCCAGATTCTGATAAGCCCCCGACAGCCAGAAGCCCAGGGTTGTCGGGAAGAGGCCCTTGTCCCCATCAACATGGGGGCAAGGTGCTTTGGGGTGGGGGCTGTTGAGGGCATGCGGCCTAATATGGTTCAGGAGGGGGGGTGCGCTCGCTCGTCCCCTCCCTTTCCTGACCTGCTGGGCTGCATGCTCGGATAAGGGTCTGGTATGGATTTTGGGGGGGGGACCCCACGCCATTTTTTTTTTGCCTGCAATTCCTTTTTTACATTCAGCTGTTAGTGGGGAACCCTGCTGACAGCTGATGACTCATCGGTTGTTAAGGATGCGGCGGCCGGCTTCCCGGCCCCCTCCTTAGCAACCAGCTATATACAGTGTTTTAAACAGAAAAATAAAAACCTCAAAACGCAAACACATCAAAAAATGGCATCACAAGCAATTTCATTGAAGTCTATCACATGCAAAACGCTGAAAAAAAGTCCCTGACCCTTTTCAAAAATGCACCGGCTGCAAAACGCAACGATGTGAACGTGTTCCATAGGAAACCATGTTAAATGGACTGTAGTGCGTTTCTGCAAACTGCAGAAAGTACTAAAAAAACGCACAGGTGTGAACCTAGGGTAAAGCGATACTATTGAAAGACCATTTATTTTAAACCTTCCCTCAAGATTTCATGTGCATTAAATATATTTTATGCAGGTTATGTACATCTAAAAGCCTCCCTCGTGTAGACAAGTCTGGAGACTGCTGCTGGGTGTCACCATCTTTGATGTGAGGTCATCAGGCTCCCAGCTGTCACTCAAGTGACATTTTATAGTATTCCCCTTCACTCATCCCCTAATTGCTAAACGCAGGTTAAAATATGTAGACCTCTCAAAAAAAAAAAAAAAAAAGTTGCAAAGTAGTTGGTGGTAGTTGCAATTTTTTATGTTGCACAATATTTGCACAGTTATTTATCAATGCATATTTTTAGGAAAACATACACTAAAATTAGTTTTAGCGCAATCTCAATATTATACACAATTTTTTGGTGAAATATAAAAGATGGGGTTGTGTCAAGTAAATAAATTCCAAACATGTCAAGTCTTGTTGTGAGCGCCCCAGGAATTGCAAAAACTTTTGGTACCCCAAATTCTCCATAAGCAACGCTTTAAAAGTCTTCACAGTCTATCAGTTTAGACTTAAAATCGTATTCTCACTCCGATGTTCACGAAGATATCTCGCGTGTCGCACAATTAATGTTTACATGTGCTCGCCCTACACTGCGCTTTCTATCGGAAGGTGTGCTGGTGTGGTGAGGGTGCTTTAAAAATGTTTTTTAATTATTTTTATTTATTTTATATAATTCTTTTTTTACACTGTTTTAAAAAAAAAAATTTTACTTCATTGCTAGCAGGAGGGGCTAACAAGCCCCTTATGTGATTGCATGGGCAGATGACAGGTACAATTTATGGAGACATTGGGAGTCTATTAGATCCCCAATGTCTCCCCTGCCCTCCAGTGCAGCTATTCAGACACAGACTGTGTTTGAATAGCTGCATCCTTAGCTACACTAGTCAAGGAATGACAGCTGTGACAGAAGTTGCATAATACATGTCGCTTCCGGGGTTATTAGTTGCAGGAGGGATCGGTGGAATGCATGTTCTCTGAACCCCTCCTGCTTTCACAGGGGAAGCTGTTTCCCATTGTCCTGGAGAAAAACACTGCAAATAAGCATTTAAAATACTTGATTTTAATGTGCTTTTACCTACATTTTGGTGAAGGGGTGTCTTTAATCACTTCAGGACCGGAAGAATTTTCCCCCTTAATGACCGGGCCATTTTTTGCGATTCGGCACTGCACCGCTTTAACTGACAATTGCGCGGTCGTGCGACGCTGTAGCCAAACAAAATTGACGTCCTTTCTTTCCCACAATAATGCCGCGTACACACGGTCGGACTTTTCGTCTACAAAAGTCAGACAGCCTGTCCGACAGACTTCCGGCAGACTTTCGGCGGACTTGCGGCGGACTTGCGGCATACTTTCTAACGAACGGACTTGCCTACACACGACCACACAAAAGTCCGACGGATTCGTACGTGATGACGTACACCGGACTAAAATAAGGAAGTTCATAGCCAGTAGCCAATAGGTGCCCTAGCGTGGCTTTTTGTCCGTCGGACTAGCACACAGACGAGCGGATTTCGGGGTCCGTCGTAGTTACGACGTAAAGATTTGAAGCATGTTTCAAATCTAAAGTACGTCGGATTTGAGGCTAAAAAAGTACGTTGAAAGTCCGGAGAAGCCCACACACGATCGGATTACCAGCCAGCTTTAGTCCGTCAGCGTCCGTTGGACTTTTGTAGACGAAAAGTCCGACCGTGTGTACGCGGCATTAGAGATTTCTTTTGGTGGTACTTGATCACCTCTGCGGTTTTTATTTTTTTTCATTCAAAATAATAAGCTGCGCTATATAACAAACTTGCATGAGTCTTGTGAATCATGCCAATACACATATGTATAAAAAGTGTTCAATATCACCCGTGATCAGTGGTTTTTATTTTTTGCACTATAAACAGAGAGCGACAATTTTGATAAAAAAAATATATATTTTTTTACTTTTTGCTATAATACATATCCAAAAAAATAAATATAAAAAAACAAAAATGTATTCATCAGTTTAGGACAATATATATATTTCTTTTTTCTTATTGATACACATTACATATTTCATATTGGGTATATTTATTTCCAAACTAGTGTTTACCCACCCATTGTCCATACACAATATAGTGTGTTTATATTGGTTCACACACATATATATATATTTTTCTTTTTTCTTATTGATACACATTACATTGTGTTCATATTGGGTACAGTATATTTGTTTCCATACTAGTGTTTACCCACCCATTGTCCATATACAATATCGTTGATTGTTACATCGGTTCACACACATATACCCATCTAGCGCTGCACTTTTTTTTTTATAGTATTACCCTGTTTCCCCGAAAATAAGACCTAGCGTGATTGTCGGTGATGGCTGCAATATAAGCCCTACCCCCCAAATAAGCCCTACCCTGTTTCCCCGAAAATAAGCCCTACCCTGAAAATAAAACCTACAAGGACTTTAACTAGGGCTTATTTGGGGGGCAGGGCTTATATTGCAGCTATCACCGACAATCACGCTAGGTCTTATTTTCGGGGAAACAGGGTATATTGTGTTTGTGTGCACTAAAACGTATGTATTTTTTTTTTTTTTTCCTGAAAACAGGCATTTGATAAATGGCTGTGCAAAAACAGTGTGACTAACATTGCAACAGACACCATTGCATTCTCCAGGGCCTCTATTTTCAGAAAACGTTTGAGGGTTCTAAGTGATTTTCTAGCAAAAGGTGCTGATTTTAAAATGTGTGTGAAAAAAAAAAAAAACTGCCCAGGATAGCAGATGGTTAACAGTAAAAATGAAAGCTCAGGTCACACAAAACTCAAGCAAAGTCTTAACCGATCAATGTGAAGTTTTCCCATGGAAAGCAGTTGCTGTGTGCATTTAATAGCAGCCAGCCCACCTTTCCATGTAGACAAGAGCTTCATACATCAACAGAGCAAGAAAGACCTTGAGAAGATCCTGAAAATAGCTTGTCAGAGGGTGACACACACGTCACATTGTATAGTCATGTATTGTCAGGTTAGCAGAACATACAATTACACAATGCTAAGAGAGCTTTTACTTCAGCAGCAATGTATACACCTCAGTACAAATCTTTAATCTACAACGCTTGTCGGAATGCTAGTGTCTGAATTAATAATTATTATTTATTATTATTATTATTATTTATTTATAATTATTTATTCCAGAAATCCTCCTTTTATCAAGAAAACTTCATGTTATGAATTGCTATGAAATGGCGATCTCTACTAGGCATAGAAAATGCCTTCAGATTTTTTAATTACAGGTCACTGTTTATGCTGTATTCTCAATTTTTTTTTTTTTTAATATATCAATAAATACACTATATTGTCAAAAGTATTGGAGCACCTGGCTTTACATGCACATGAAGCTTAATGGCATCCCAGTCTTATGCCCCGTACACACGGTCGGACATTGATCGGACATTCCGACAACAAAATCCATGGATTTTTTTTCCGACGGATGTTGGCTCAGACTTGTCCTGCATACACACGGTCGCACAAAGTTGTCGGAAAATCCGATCGTTCTGAACGTGGTGACGTAAGACACGTACGCCGGGACTATAAACGGGGCGGTAGCCAATAGCTTTCGTCTCTTAATCCATTCTGAGCATGCGTGGCACGCTTGTGCGTCGGATTTGTGTACACACGTTAGGAATTTAACCGATCGGGTTTTGTTGTCGGAAAATTTTATAGCCTGCTCTCAAAGTTTGTGTGTCGGAAATTCCGACGGAAAAAGTCCGATGGAGCCCACACATGGTCGGAATTTCCGACAAGACAATCCGATCGCACTTTTTCCATCGGAAAATCCGACCGTGTGTACAGGGTATTAGTCTGTAGGGTTCAATATTGAGTTGGCCCACACTTTGCAGCTGTAACAGCTTCAACTCTTCTGGGAAGGCCGTCCACAAGGTTTAGGAGTGTGTCTATGGGAATGTTTGACCATTGTTCCAGAAGCGCATTTGTGAGGTCAGGCACTGATGTTGGACGAGAAGGCCTGGCTCACTGCCTCCGCTCTACTTAATCCCAAAGGTGTTCTATTGGGTTGAGGTCAGGACTTTGCGCAGGTGAGTCAAGTTCCTCCACCCCAAACTTGCTCATCCATGTCTTTATGGACATGGGTCATGGTGGAACAGGAAGAGGCCACCCCCAGACTGTTCTCACAAAGTTGGGTGCATGAAATTGTCCAAAATGTCTTGGTATGCTGACGCCTTAAGAGTTCCCTTCACTGTAACTAAGGGGCCAAGCCCAACACCTGGAAAACAACCCCACATCATAATCCCCCCTCCACCAAATGATTTGGACCAGTGCACAAAGCAAGGTCCATAAAGACATGGATGAGCAAGTTTGGGCTGGAGGAACTTGACAGGCCTGACCGTAACTAGATAGAACACCTTTGGGATGAATTAGAGCGGAGACTGCGAGCAAGACCTTCGCGTCCACATCAGTGCCTGACCTCACGAATACACTTCTGGAAGAATGGTCAAACATTCTCATAGACACACTCCTAAACCTTGTGGACAGCCTTCCCTGAAGAGTTGAAGATGTTATAGCTGCAAAGGGTGGGCCAACTCAATATTGAACCCTACAGACTAATGCCCTGTACACACGGTCAGACTTTGTTCGGACATTCCGACAACAAAATCCTAGGATTTTTTCCGACAGATGTTGGCTCAAACTTGTCTTGCATACACACGGTCACACAAAGTTGTCGGAAAATCCGATCATTCTGAACGCGGTGACGTAAAACACGTACGTCGGGACTATAAACGGGGCAGTTGCCAATAGCTTTCATCTCTTTATTTATTCTGAGCATGTGTGGCACTTTGTCGGTCGGATTTGTGTACACACGATCGGAATTTCCGACAACGGATTTTGTTGTCGGAAAATTTTATCTCCTGCTCTCAAACTTTGTGTGTCGGAAAATCCGATGGAAAATGTCCGATGGAGCCCACACACGGTCGAAATTTCCGACAACACGCTCCGATCGGACATTTTCCATCGGAAAATCCGACCGTGTGTACGGGGCATAAGACTGGGATGCCATTAAAGTTCATGTACGTGTAAAGGCAGGTGTCCCAATACTTTTGGTAATATAATGTATGTAACTCGGGGACTGCCTGTATATGGGTAGGCAGATGTAAACAGACATGCATCCATTTACATTGGTTACCTCTGAGTCTGTCTAAGTTAAAAAAAGGAAAAGGTTTCCATCCTTTTCCACTAATTTTTTGGACCTAAAGTAGATGGATTGGAGGTAAAAGACTGTACACAGATGGACATTCGATTACATCTGCCTGCCCATAGATCCAACATTGATCCATTTGTCTACAATCACAAGCTGGAGGAAAAAAATCTGATGTCCTGACCTCCACCCGATAGAACATCTTTGGGATGAATTACCCTGCCAAAACTTCTGTGCCGGTACCTGAGTTTGTGTATCCCAGACTCTATCAATCGGTCTTACAATGCTGTTACTGTAAAGCCTTGTATTCGGCACCCAGTTACAAGCAATGGAAGAGGTCATATTGCCTTGGTAAAGGAACCCATTGCACTGATTTGTGACTCATTTGATTATGTACAATTAAGGTAATATATCCTTAATGATGAAATTGGTGTGCTGGCAGCATAGGTTTCAACTGTTGATCATGGGGCATAATTGTCAACTCCATTGGATTTGTCAGGACAGTCCTGTGTTTTTTTGTTTTTTTTTTTTACTTCAAACTTTTTTATTCGTTTTCGAAAATACATTATAGTAGTAGTAAATACATTTAAATTGGTATTACATTTCTCGTTATATACAGTAAGTCATATAATATCGTACAATTGTAGAGTATGCAATGAAACTGCAAAGAGAATGAAGTTGGAAAATAAAAATTAAAATATGAAAAATTAAAAATTACAAGGATATGACTGACAGTCCTGTGTTTTGATAAATTGCCCCAGTATGGCTGTGTCCCAGGAATGAGTTGTGGGATTTGCATATCAATGAGCCACGGGAAATGTATATGAATAAATCACATTATCTGCATATGAATGAAATATGGTTGCCTTGAAGAGGAGGAAGGTGATAGGATGTGGCTAAAAAATTAGGAAGTTAGGCTTGGGTTAGAAGGCCTACTTGGTGGTAAGTTGGGCTACACGGGGTGTCCTGGAAGTATTGACCCATAAAAAGGGTGGCAGGGAGGAAGTGGAAGGACAAACAAGTAGGGCATTGGGGTAGGTATCTAAATCTACTAATCCATCTAACACTACCCTCTCCAGACAATGCTGTTGTGTAAGAGTGACTCCGTTGTTCCTTCATAGATGAAGAAGAAACCTTAAGGCAGGATGTGTGTTACTGGTCAAATCATCAGATGAAAATTAAGGGAAAAAGCCTTCCATAAAATGTGTGCAGCAACCACATTTAAGGATTGGTAAGCTGCTATATATTACATTTTATTTATTGGGTTTAATTCCACTTTAAGCACAAAGAAAATCATGACCACTGGCAGGTTACTATGATGCTTGCTATCCAAAGATCCCTAATTTATATACAGTAGATGTCAAGTATAGTACATACTGCATCAGTTTGCAGGTCATGTGTTAGGTACACAAACCTATTAAAACCATTCATAGGCCAGCATTCTCTTAGGAATTGCTTACCTCCACCAAAATATATGCCATCAGGGGTTTTAACAGACATAATAGCTTATTTTATAGGGCAAAGTTGTCAGGGCTGGGCCCAGCCCTTCCTTCTCAAAGCTGGCCACTCAGCTGTCGGCTAATTGCCAGCTCCTTTCTCTCCACAGTGACTCACCTGTTGATGATATCCTGCTCGTCAGTCCTGCCTACATAAGCCATCCAGTCCAGATAATCTCTGCCTTCGCCTTGGTCACATCTCTTGAGACGCTCTCCTGTGTTCCTGTTAAAGACTTGCTTGTCTGACATTCCTTCTGGCTCCAGATCCTGCTTGCTGTTCTACTACGCTCATCTCTGGCTCCCTGACGATTTGGCTTGTCTGACTATCCGTTACGATTCCTGAACTCTGGCTATGTTTTGACTACGTTTACTCTGTTTACCTTTTTATTATTATTAAACAAGTGTGATTTAACTGTTCCTCTGTCTCAGTCTGATTCATTGTTTCTGAAAAAAGTATAGTAATGTACAGCACAGAGAATAACAGCTCTACTTCATTATTGTGTGTACATGACTAGAAATACTTTACCAGCAGCTCGGAATAACAAGAAAAGTCAAATGTTGGACTGCGTGTTATATCTAAGAGACACTGTAAATGCATTAAAGTAAAAATGAATTTGATTATATTCTATATTATATAATGCATAGATTCTACTTTCACTTTGCCACTTTTTTTGCGTCTTCTTGGCCCTTCCCCAGAGAGATCCCATCTCCATTCCACACACTGGTCCTTCCCCAGAGAGATCCCATCTCCACACCACACACTGGTCCTTCCCCAGAGAGATCCCATCTCCATTCCACACACTGGTCCTTCCCCAGAGAGATCCCATCTCCACACCACACACTGGTCCTTCCCCAGAGAGATCCCATCTCCATTCCACACACTGGTCCTTCCCCAGAGAGATTCCATCTCCACTCCACACACTGGTCCTTCCCCAGAGAGATCCCATCTCCACTCCACACACTGGTCCTTCCCCAGAGAGATCCCATCTCCACTCCACACACTGGTCCTTCCCCAGAGAGATCCCATCTCCACTCCACAGATTGGCCAGTGAGATTCCATCTCCACCCCACAGACTGGTTCTTCCTCAGTGAGATCCCATTTCCACCACACAGACTGGTCTTTCCCCAATGAGATCCCATCTCCACCCCACAGACTGGTCCTTCCCCAATCACATCACACCTCTAGCACACAAACTGGTCTATTCCCATTGAGGTCCCACTCCCAGCCCACAGACTGGTCTTTTCCAAGTCACATCACCCCTCGAGCACACAGATTGGTCTATCCTCATTGAGATCCCACCCTCAGCCCGCAGATTGGTCTATGCCCAGTGAAAACCCACCTCCAGCATACACTATTCAATTTGTCCTCCAGACTCCTCAGTGGGCAGTGTTATACTCTCACCACACAAATTGCATATTGAACAATGCTCATGTCCTCCTTATAGACACATAGTTGCCAACATTTCAAAAACTTGTAGAATCACGCCATTTGTAAATTAATGTCCAACCCCCCAGTTTAGGAGACCCTAAACTGACCACCAATGTAATGGGGAACGTACACTTACCACCATGTAACAGAAGACTTTATATCAACCATCAATATAAGGAGGAATTTAATGCTGACCACCATTGCAAGGGGGGATTTTTTACTGACCATTAATGTGATGATTATTTACATTGACCATCAATGAAAAGGGAGACCCTAAACTGACAACCAATGCAGGAGGGAATTTACACTGAGCATCATTGCAGGGGAGATTTTATACTGACCATCAATGTAAAGCAGGATTTAGCACTGACCACCAATGTAAGGGGGACATTTACATTGACCGCTAGTGTACTAAAGGGATTCTACACAGAACCCCAAAGAAATGAGAAGATTTACACTGACCACCAATCTAAATCCAACATAATAGTTGTAAATACACTAACCACTAGGGATGAGCCGAACACCCCCCTTTTCGGTTCGCACCAGAACATGCGAACAGGAAAAAAATTTGTTCGAACACGCGAACACCGTTAAAGTCTATGGGACACGAACATGAATAATCAAAAGTGCTAATTTTAAAGGCTTATATGCAAGTTATTGTCATTAAAAGTGTTTGGGGACCTGGGTCCTGCCCCAGGGGACATGAATCAATGCAAAAAAAAGTTTTAAAAACGGCCGTTTTTTCAGGAGCAGTGATTTTAATAATGCTTAAAGTCAAACAATAAAAGTGTAATATCCCTTTAAATTTCGTACCTGGGGGGTGTCTATAGTATGCCTGTAAAGGGGCGCATGTTTCCCGTGTTTAGAACAGTCTGACAGCAAAATGACATTTTGAAGGAAAAAACACATTTAAAACTACCCGCGGCTATTGCATTGCCGACAATACACATAGAAGTTCATTGATAAAAACGGCATGGGAATTCCCCACAGGGCAACCCCGAACCAAAATTAAAAAAAAAAATGATGTGGGAGTCCCCCTAAATTCCATACAAGGCCCTTCAGGTCTGGTATGGATATTAAGGGGAACCCCAGCCAAAATTTAAAAAAAAAATGACGTGGGGTTCCCCCTAAATTCCATACCAGACCCTTCAGGTCTGGTATGGATTTTAAGGGGAATCCCGCGCCAAAAAAAAAAAAAAAACGGCGTGGGGTCCCCCCAAAAATCCATACCAGACCCTTATCCGAGCACGCAACCTGGCAGGCCGCAGGAAAAGAGGGGGGACGAGAGTGCGGCCCCCCCCTCCTGAACCGTACCAGGCCACATGCCCTCAACATTGGGAGGGTGCTTTGGGGTAGCCCCCCAAAACACCTTGTCCCCATGTTGATGAAGACAAGGGCCTCATCCCCACAACCCTGGCCGGTGGTTGTGGGGGTCTGTGGGCGGGGGGCTTATCGGAATCTGGAAGCCCCCTTTAACAAGGGGACCCCCAGATCCCGCCCCCCCCCTGTGTGAAATGGTAAGGGGGTACTTACCCCTACCATTTCACTAAAAAACTGTCAAAAATGTTAAAAATGACAAGAGACAGTTTTTGACAATTCCTTTATTTAAATGCTTCTTCTTTCTTCCTTCATCTTTTTCTGGTTCTTCTGGCTCTTTTGGTTCTTCCTCCGGCGTTCTCGTCCAGCATCTCCTCCGTCTTCTATCTTCTTCTCCTCGGGCCGCTCCGCACCCATGACATGGGGGGGAGGCTCCCGCTCTTCTCTTCATCTTCTTCTTCATCTCTTCTTCCTTCTTCTCTTCTTCTCTTCTTCATTTCTTCTCCGGGCCGCTCCGCAGCCATGCTGGCATGGAGGGAGGCTCCCACTGTGTGACGGCGTCTCTTCGTCTGACGGTTCTTAAATATTCAAAAATTTGTTAAAGGGGGCTTCCAGATTCCGATAAGCCCCCCACCCGCAGACCCCCACAATCACCGGCCAGGGTTGTGGGGATGAGGCCCTTGTCTTCATCAACATGGGGACAAGGTGTTTTGGGGGGCTACCCCAAAGCACCCTCCCAATGTTGAGGGCATGTGGCCTGGTACAGTTCAGGAGGGGGGGGCCGCACTCTCGTCCCCCCCTCCTTTCCTGCGGCCCGCCAGGTTGCGTGCTCGGATAAGGGTCTGGTATGGATTCTTGGGGGGACCCCACGCCGTTTTTTTTTTTTTTTTTTGGCGCGGGGTTCCCCTTAAAATCCATACCAGACCTGAAGGGTCTGGTATGGAATTTAGGGGGAACCCCACGTCATTTTTTTAAAAAAAAATTTGGCTGGGGTTCCCCTTAATATCCATACCAGACCTGAAGGGCCTTGTATGGAATTTAGGGGGACCCCCACATCATTTTTTTTTTTTTTTTTTTGGTTCGGGGTTGCCCTGTGGGGAATTCCCATGCCGTTTTTATCAATGAACTTCTATGTGTATTGTCGGCAATGCAATAGCCGCGGGTAGTTTTAAATGTGTTTTTTTCTTCAAAATGTCATTTTGCTGTCAGACTGTTCTAAACACAGGAAACATGCGCCCCTTTACAGGCATACTATAGACACCCCCCAGGTACGAAATTTAAAGGGATATTACACTTTTATTGTTTGACTTTAAGCATTATTAAAATCACTGCTCCTGAAAAAACGTCCGTTTTTAAAACTTTTTTTTGCATTGATGCATGTCCCCTGGGGCAGGACCCGGGTCCCCAAACACTTTTTATGACAATAACTTGCATATAAGCCTTTAAAATTTGCACTTTTGATTTCTCCCATAGACTTTTAAAGGGTGTTCCGCGGCATTCGAATTTGCCGTGAACACCCCAAATTGTTCGCTGTTCGGCGAACTTGCGAACAGCCAATGTTCGAGTAGAACATGAGTTCGACTCGAACTCGAAGCTCATCCCTACTAACCACCAATGTAACAGAGACATTTGCACTGGCCAGCAATGTAACAGAGGTATTTATATTGACACCTTCCCCTTTTGCTAATCTCTGTATACTTATCCACCCCTTTTAGTTTAGCTTTGCATCCTAAATCCCTCTGCTAACCGCTGAACCCCAAAACCCCATCTTTATCCCAAACTCCCCCTCAATGCTTATCTCTGCATCCCCCTCTGCTAAACTTTGCATCCTAAGTCTTATTCCTCACTTACCTATGCATGCCCCTTCTCTGCTCACCATTGCATTCCAACACCCCCCTGATCACCTTTGCACCCCAAGCAATAATTCCTTCTGTGCTAACCTCTGCACCCCCTCCCTCTTTAGTTGCAGACTAAAGAGTACCCCTGTCCGCTTACATCAACAGCCCTACTTTTCCCACCTTTGCACCCCAAAAACCCCTGTTTACCTCTGCACCCCAAACAAAAATTCCCTTCCCTCCACTAACCTCTGCTGCAGTCTTGCAGCCCTCTTTAAGTTCAGTACGGGGTGGCTAGCTCAACGGCAGCAGTGTCAAGCAGGACTTCCAAGCTTGCTCTTGATTGGCTACATCCTCAGATGAGCAGCATTTACTGTGGACAGGACCTCGTGGGGGGGGGGGTGTGATTAGCATGCGTGCGCAGAAGTCACAACACGGATGTTGTGACTGGGTCAGTGCAACCACTGCCTCTGCATCCACTTCTATTTGCAGCCTGCACGCAGCTCCAAGGCGAATGCAGATACAGCAAAAAGTGCTAAGAACAGAGGAAGGGGCTCAGCACCTGTCTGAATGACCCTCTAGGCGGTACTAAAATCCCAAATATTTACCTCTGCTTCAACGGTTCGATGCCTGTGAGGTCCTTCACCAGCACTGTCCTCTTCTCCCCAAGTTCTTCTGGGTGGCAGTATTTGGCTATCCTGATTTGCCATTGCAGGATAATGTCACTCTTGCACATGCACAGCAGTGGAACCTTGGAACATAAGTACTATGCTGGAATGTAAACTGAGCTGCGCGTGCACAGCTCAGTGTTCATTTTACAGAAGTCTCTAAGCAGGCAGGTGGGTTCAGCTTATTGCAGAAGAGACATTGCATGTCTCTTCTGCAATATAGCCTGCCTGCTCCCAGTTTTTTTTTTTTTTTTAGACTTTTGTTCTGCATTTAAGGGGACCCCACCAATGGACAGCCAATGGGAAATGTTCATCCCAACTAGGCAGGCTCATGGTAACCCTGATGGAGATACTTTATGTAAGGGGTTACTCTAATGGGGACACCTGATGTAAGGGGGCACTCTGATGGGAACAACTCATGTAAGGGGAACTGATGGGACACCTGATGTAAGGGGAACGGATGGGGACACTTGATGTAAGGGGAACTGATGGGACACCTGATGTAAGGGGAACGGATGGGGACACTTGATGTAAGGGGAACTGATGGGGACACCTGATGTAAGGGAAACTGATGGGGACATCTTATGTAAGGGTACATTCTAATGGGGACACCTAATGTAAGGGGGGAACGCTGATGGGGACACCTGATGTATGGGGCACTCTGATGGGTAAACTTGATGAATAGTAATAGGTAAAAATGTCTATCTGGTTGCAAAAGATGGCAAAAATGTAAACAATAAAATAGGCTGTGCCTCCTGAGTCTGTTTAACCACTTCAGCCCCAGAAGGATTTACCCCCTTCCTGACCAGAGCACTTTTTGCGATTCGGAACTGCGTCGCTTTAACTGACAACTGCGCGGTCGTGCGATGTTGCGCCAAGACAAAATTGACGTCCTTTTTTTCCCACAAATAGAGCTTTCTTTTGGTGGTATTTGATCTCCTCTGCTGTTTTTATTCTTTGTGCTATTAACACGAAAAGAGCGACAATTTTGAAAAAAAAAAGCAATATTTTTTACTTTTTGCTATAATAAATATCCCCCAAAAATATATAAAAAAACATTTTTTTTTTCTCAGTTTAAGCCAATATGTATTCTTCTACATATTTTTGGTAAAAAAAATCGCAACAAGCGTATATTGATTGGTTTGTGTCTACAAAATAGGGGATAGATTTATAGCTTTTCTATTATCATTTTTTTTTTATTAGTAATGGCGGTGATCTGCGATTTTTATTATGACTGCGACATTATGGCGGACACATCGGACACTTTTGACACTATTTTGGGACCACTGTCATTTATATAGCAATCAGTGCTATAAAAATGCACTGATTACTGTGTAAATGACAATGGCAGGGAAAGTGTTAATCACTAGGAGGCGATCAAGGGGTTAAGTGTGTCCTAGGGAGGTGTTCTAACTGTAGGGGGGGTGGGCTACCACTGATATGACAGCGATCACTGCTCCCGATGACAGGGAGCAGTAGATCTCTGTCATGTCACTAGGCAGAACGGGGAAATGCCTTGTTTACATAGGCATCTCCCTGTTCTACCTCTCCACACCGCAATTGCAGGCCGCCGGCGAACATCGAGTTCCCGAGACCTGCGCGCTGCCGATAGGTGGCAAATTTAAAGGGACATACAGGGACGTACATTTGCCTGCCTGTGCCATTCTGCTGACGTACATCTGTGTGCGGCGGTCAGCAAGCGGTTCAATTCAAATTTTCTCATTGACTGAAGAGTACCTTTAAATTCTCTAAGTCTTGACAAATGTTTTGCACACAGCACGCGCCTCTCTGCCCTAAAGTAAAATTGCTTAAATAAAAGTTACTATTTCCAACACTCATGTATATTCATGTATCAAATTAAGTAACCTGTATACCAAATGGCTCTAACTTTTAATTACTCTTTTATGCAGTTGCCATGTTACTTTTTAACAGAAAACAAATAAATAAAGCAATGCTTTTAACATCTACGTGAGTAATCCGAATTCTGTTACCAGAAATCTCCAAATTTAGATGTCCTAGCAGTGGCGCTAACAAGCCCCTGTTAATTGCTATCTATCTGCCTGGAATAAAGGATTTGTCTTGCAGATAGACACAATAGTTTGTTACTGAGAGGTCAAGGCATCAAGTAATGTATTGAAACATCAGCACCCACCCCCATAATAACAGTGAACAAATTACAGCTCTCTGCCTCTGTGCTCTTGATTATAGTGTGCTCATGAACTTGCAAGCAGTTAATTAAAAAGTCATATTAGAAAGGCAATACAAGCCACTTACAAAAAGGTTCCATGTTTCCTCCTGAGTAAAAAAACATTTGGAGAACTGCATAAACCATACCTCCCAACTTTTTAAAATGGGAACAAGGGACACCTATTAGAAAAAGTATGTAGGCATAGGACACATCTCCTGCCATGCCCCCTAAAAGGAGAATTATACAAAATGATACATTTCCTATCGTCAGATAAATTCTCAATACTGAACCGTATTGAAATATTCATCCAAAGCAGCGCTCTTGTCAAAAATTAAAATTGACTACCTTCCAAATGTCCAGCAACATAAGTGTACTTAGAGAGAACAACAGGGGTAGCAGATGGTGATGAGAACAAAAAGTCCAAAACACACCCAGCTGGAAATCTTAGTGTTATCTGTAAAACGTGCGCCTTCCACCAGATTCCTCTAATGCCGCGTACACACGGGCGGACTTTTCGACCGGACTGGTCCAACGGACTTTCAGACGGACTTTCGACGGACTTTTGAACGAACGGACTTGCCTACACACGATCACACCAAAGTCCGACGGATTCGTACGTGATGACGTACACTGGACTAAAATAAGGAAGTTGATAGCCAGTAGCCAATAGCCGCCCTAGCGTGGGTTTTCGTCCGTCGGACTAGCATACAGACGAGCGGATTTTTCGACCGGACTCGAGTCCGTCGGACAAATTTGAAACATGTTCCAAATCTAAAGTTCGTCAGATTTTTGACCAAAAAAGTTTGCTGCAGGTCCGATGGAGCCCACACACGGTCGGATTGTCCGCCGGATTTGGTCCGTCAGACCAGTCCGGTCGAAAAGTCCGTCCGTGTGTACACGGCCTTAGTGTTATCTGTAAAACGTGCACTTTCCACCAGATTCCTCTGAAGCCGTGTACACACGACCGGACTTTTCGACCGGACTGGTCCGACGGAACGAATCCGATGGACAATCCGACTGTGTGTGGGCTTCATCGGACCTTCAGCAGACTTTAGATTTGGAACATGTTTCAAATCTTTCCGACGGACTCGAGTCCGGTCAAAAAATCAGTTCGTCTGTATGCTAGTCCGACGGACAAAAAAGGACGCAAGGGCAGCTATTGGCTACTGGCTATGAACGTCCTTATTCTAGTACCTTCGTACGTCATCACGTTCAAATCAACGGACTTTCGAACTGACTTTAGTGCGTTCGTGTGTGCGCAAGTCCGGTCGTTCTCCGTCGAAACTCCGTCGGAAAGACTGTCAGACCTTTGATGCTGAAAAGTCCACCCGTGTGTACACGGCATTACTCATGTATCACACACCCCTCTGGGGTTTGAACTCACCAAACCTCTGTAATAATCGAGCCTTAACCGATATCCAGGGCTACCTCCACACAATGTCCTCAATCGGAATCTCAAACATTTCTTCGGGTACCCAAAACATGAGAAGGAAATTCCACAGACCCGTTTTGAAATCTTTATTTGAATACTTCCGATAAAAAATGGATCCTCTTTAAAGAACGATTTTCACACTCCTTGCTCCTCGGTTGATCTTATAACCAGTTGTTTTTCGTTATTGTCAAACCCTTTACTGAGGGGACATACGATGGTTCCGTAGTGTGCTGAGCATTCCACGCCGTCCCTCACCACTTCCGGGTTTCCTCACTCAGTTCTTTGGAACGCAAGGCCCCACTATGTCTCTTCCGGTCGCCGTAAGATCACGCCCTTAGCATTATTAGTTAAATCCCCAAGTGCATTTTTCTTTTTTACCACTACTAATCCTTCATACTAGCTTTTAAAATTTACAAACGCAGCAATTTAGAAATTACATGAAAGATTTAGCCCTGAAAAATATTTTTGATAGATAAATAGTGCATTTTATATACAATTATATAGATCAGATCAAAATGAGGGACAAATGAGGAGGAAGGAGGGACAGAGGGACTTTGTTCCAAATCAGGGACAGTCCCTCCAAATCAGGGACAGTTGGGAGCTATGCATAAACTGTAATTTGGACACTCTGTCCTATGGAGGGTGAATTACAGCCATAACTTAAAGTGGTTGTAAACTCTCACCCACAACTTTGTCCCATGTAAATCAGCATAAAAAACCCTAATGAACACTGCTTGTAAATATCTCCTTACTTGCTTAGTATTGTTGTAATCCTTTTTGTTCTTTAGAATGACGTTACTGAGCATGCCCATTTCTCCCCTGATTTACGGCACACTTTGTGTGCTTGTCTGTCTATTATCAGGACTTCCTACGGCACAACACTGAAATCCCACGAGACTGCATAATAACTCAGAGCTTCCTACTACACCCCATGTGACCATGTGACATCACATGAAGTTTAAACCTGGGTATCGCTGATAAGATAATCCTGGGCTGAAGCTGATAAGACTGACATAAGCAAACACTTGATGATCAGCACAAGTAAATACTATGAACTAAAACAAGTCAGCTATGAGCAGGGAAGCAGGGTTGCCATAGAAACGTTGGATTGAGAAGGAGGCTTGGTTTACAGTACAGGAAGTGCTCAATTTAAGGGCAGAAATACACTCTACTGTGGACTCAGAAAACAATACTTAAGATGGAGCTGCCTTGCCCCTGGAAACAAGTTTTTTAAAGTTTCTTTAAACAGTAAGTAATATGCGATTTGGGCTGGATTACAGTGGCTATAGTTTGATAATTACTTATTATAATGGACTAAATGAAAAGACGCATCAGAGTGGGAGAGTTTACTTCCTCTTTAAACCATATCGTAAAGGATAACCCCAGGAAAAGGATCATCTTCAATAATAAGCACATGAAAAGTCAATTATATGTAGCTGCTTTTTTGGTTTTCTGTTTGCCATCTGGAAGAAAAAGGATGATCGATGAAGAGTTGAGTCTGTAATGGCAAATCAAATCAATTCCCAAAACGCCCTGCTTTTTGTGGGCTTCGGCTAACATAGCAGCCATTATACACAATACAACTTAATGAAACAAAGTAGAGGTGCCACACTTGAAGGTTGACTTTCATCAAAGGGTGAAAACCTTTTGGAGTAAAAATGTATCTAAAGATAGTTTTCTATTTAAGATACATTAATAATTTTGTTTATTCAGCATGTAATAGAGCTAGTTATGTATAATGAGGCTGTATATTCTGAAATATTTACATTTTTGGTAAATTCATTCAATGAATCCAAGCTCTCCAAGCTCTGCAAGCTGAGATAACATGCACTGCATTGATGTATTCACACAATTTCACAGTAATCATGAGATAAAACAAAGTTCAGGAATATTCCTTTATCCCATTGTCTTGCAAATCTATGTACACTACAAACTGTATGATTGATGAGAAATCCATCTGTACCAGGCTCTAAGTGTGAGGAGGAAGGGCAAGCAGTAAAAATGAAAGTGAAACCTTCCAAGCAGCTTATAAACCTTGTGATCTTTCTGCACATAGCTTGAAGTGCTTTATTCCTCCCTTGAGGAGCAAAATGGCAGCAGGCCGTAAAAGAGACCCAGCTTGGAAATATTTTAATGAAGTCCCTCTACTTATGGGTAAAGCAGGTAATATAATGCTATTGTTTTAATTAATAAAAGAATTTGAATAGTTCTCCAACTATGTGTGATTAACCCATTAACCTAAAATCGGTTCAGATATCGCTGTTTTACTAACCTGACAGCTTATTATTCTAAATAGGAAACCTTCATTTTGTTTGCAAATATTAAAGATCCTAACTACTAGCAAGAATAAGTCCTTACATTTAAAGAGCACCTGTCATTTCAGATCCATCATGGCAGCGCCTGTTAGCGGGCGTCCACTCACCTGTTGCCACCACATCCCTCATCTTGTTGTATCACTGCCGCATCAGTGAGTCAACGGCGGGTCAGAGGAGGAGCCGATGCGGGACAGAGATGCGTTTTGAAAATTATAATCGAGTTGATTTAAATCAAGCCTTTTTACTAGTAAATTAAATCAAATCCACCCTGCCTGTGTTGGGGCACTATTTCTCCCACAGACACCAATGATCGGGTGCTATTCCTCCCACTAATATTAACAATGAGGCACTATTTTTCCCATTGATACCAACAAAAGGGCACTATTCCTTCCACTGATACCAACAATGAGGTGCAATTACTCTCACAAAAATCGGTGATGGGGAATTGTCTATTCCCATTGACACTAGGGCATTTTATACTCCCACTAGCCTCAGTCCGGCCCCCCTAAAATCTGAAGGAGAGTAAACTGGCCCATTTATTTAGAAAGTTTCGAGACTCCTGGTCTAATGTAACCATGTCGTAAAAAACATACCTGGAGTTCAGTTTTAACAATTAGTAATTGGGCTTTAAAACAAATCCACATTACGGATCTAGACCAACTGACAGTCAAGTTTGAACGATCAGCCTGCTAGTCTGCAGCGCTGGATCCCCACTAAACAGCAGTCATTAGTTGCTAGGGACGCCAGCATCCTAGCAACCAATGGCATCAAATTGCCTTGCGCCCCTTCCTGTCCGGCTACAGTAATGTGTACACTGGGCACTCTAATGGGCTGTGCAGATCAATAGGGAGACTCTGATGGGGAAATCGATCTATGGGGGTACTCTGATGGGGGTAACTGATCTATGGGGTACCGGATGTAATGAGGTACTCTGATGGGGACACATGTTGTAAGGGACACTCTGATGAAAGAACTTGAAATTTGGTGAGCAATCTGATGGGGCAACTAATATATGAGGGTTTTCTAATTGGGGTTCCCGATTTATGGGGGTACTCTGATGAGGGGCCCTGATGTAATGAGGTACTCTGACTGGGGCACCTGATGCAATGGGGCTTTCTGATGGGGACACCTGATGTCTGGGGGCACTCTGATGCGGACACCTGATGAAAGGGGGGACTCTGATGAGGGCATCTTATATAAGGGGGGACTTTGTTTGGGACACCTGATGTAAGGAGGCATTGATGTGAACACTTGATGTAAGGAGGCACTCTGATGGGGCACCTGATGTAAAGGAGTACTCTGATGGGAACACTAGATGTAAGAGGGCACTGATGGGAACACCTCATGTATGGGGACAACTTATGTAAGGGGCAACTCTGATGGAGACACTTTATGTAAGGGGCACTGAAATGGGGACACCTGATGTAAGGGGGCACTGATGGAGACACCTGATGTAAAGGGGCACTGATGGGGGCACTCTAATGGAGACACCTGATGTAAGGGGGCACTGATGGGGGCACTCTAATGGGGACACCTAATGTAATGGGGCACTTATGGGGACACCTGATGTACGAGGGGCACTCTGATGGGGATACCTAATGTAAGGGGACACTCTGATGGGGACACCTGATGTAAGGGGGGAGATCTGATTAGGACATCTGATGTAAGGGGGGCACTCTGATGGTCACACCTGATATATGGGGGAACTCTGAAGGGGAAACCTGATGAATTGGGGCACTGATGGGGACACCTGATGTATGGAGGAACTCTGATTTGCACACCTGATGTTAGGGGGATCTCTGATGAGGGCATCTGATGTAAGAAGGTAATATTTTCTTATATTTAAGGATATTTAAGGTCATATTTAAGGATGTGATTGACTTTTATGCTTTTATATTTTATTAAAGAGGTATTTACTTGTCTTACATGCTGTTTCTGTTAAAGATAGTTGTTTACATTCCATACAAATACAAGAACAAATGTATAGCCATCCAAGTTCAAACTATCCACACAAGTAATGTCCTAACTGAAAAGTGGCAATAAATATTGTTGAAAAGCTATAGAAATGGTACAATTCTCATTTTTTGATAGACATACAATTGTTGAAAGAACAACAGCATGTAATGTAAAGTTATTAATAAACTGACAATACTGTATGCATTATACCTATCTATGCAGCAGGTGGCGCTGTAGTATTATAGTGTATAGTTCATGTTTTGTATGATATAACAGGATGTATTGTCTCAGTGCATGTACTTGTATATTCCTGCTTTCTATTTGTCTCCATGATGTAAAGACATGTTTCTGATACTTGTCCATGAAAGTAAAGCCGTATTACTACATCCAATAAGCTTCCAGTCCTTCATTCAATACTCTGACAATAAGAATGCCTGCATCCCATCTGAGTCACAGCACAAACATGAGATTTCGATCTCAGCTGGAAGAACATTTTAGCAAACTGACCTTTTTATTCTTTACCCCTAGTCTAATGTATAGACCACCATAAAAAAAAATGTACTTTTACTGCACTACACCTTTCTTTCAACTTAAAAAATATTGAATTTGTAATTTTCAAAAGTCAATTGGAAAATGAACACTTGGGAGCCTAATCAATAATCTTTTGTGTTTTGGTCCTACCTTCTTTGAGCTAAACGTTCCCTGCAACCCCCTGCCGAACCAAGTGGGTGATGACACTGATTGACATTTCAAAATGTTTTTATGATATTGTAAGAAGAATGTCACCACGAACGCACACAATAACAGGCTTTTTAGTTTCACAAATACAAATGATATTGCGTTGGCAAAATTAGAATTCATTGAGAAGTGATCCATCACACAATGAAAGGTTTTCTAAAGGTGCGAGAGCAGCTCACGATTCCACTTCTATAGCGATTATATGAAAAACTGCTTCAGTCTCTTTGAAGCTCAGAGGAGAGAGAAGGTCAGAGAATGAAAGAGAAGGTGAAAAGGGAGAACCTTTCCAATGCTAAAGAGAAACTGCAGGAGACATTCAAAAGCCATGTAGTGACAGACACTTCAAAGCGCTAGCTCTATGCCCAAGTTTTGATTAAGACCGGGGCTATCAAAAATTGAACTGTGCAGCACATTAAACAAGTTACATATTAGCATTTGCTTGGTTCAGGTGAATAGAAATATTCCAGGTATAAAGGGAATTTTCAAACAGCATTGTCAGTGTTTGCAGGGATCTGGAGGAGAAGCAGCATGTCCATTGTACGGGTTATGGCAGCCACTACCTAAACACTAACCTATAAGATAACATATTATTAAGGTCATGTTTAAAACTGCCTGATAGTGAAATTGTCACCATGTAAAGTACCAGTGAGAAGATTCAAGTAGAAGCTGCCAACTAGCTCTGTGCTTGTGAAATTGAACATAGGACCTGCCTCCCTGCATTGGATACCAATGGCTGGTACACACGGTCGGATTTTCCGACGGGAAATGTTGGCTATGAGCTTGTTGTCGGAAAGTCCGACCGTGTGTACGCTCCATCGAACATTTGCTGTCGGACTTTCCGCCAACAAATGTTGGCTAGCAGGTTCTCAAATTTTCCGTTAACAAAACTTTGTTGTCGGAATTTCCGATCGTGTGTACACGAGTCCGTCGCACAAAAGTTCACGCATGCTCGGAATCAAGCAGAAGGAGCCGCACTGGCTATTGAACTTCCTTTTTCTTGGCTCGTCGTACGTTTTGTACGTCACCGCGTTCCCACGTTTGGAATTGTTGGCCAACATTTGTGTGACCTTGTGTATGCAAGACAAGTTTGAGCCAACATCCTCCGAACAACAATCCACGGTTTTGTTGGCGGAAAGTCCAATCGTGTGTATGGGGCATTAGGGTTGTATTTCTATTCTTTCGGCAAAACTGCATGTCTGTTGTTGTAGGCTATTTTCTCTTCAGGTCAAAAGCCATTCATTCATGAACAGTAGAGTGATTCAGTAAAATACTGTACTATGGCCATTAGATGGTGCTGGTGATCATAGGAAATAAATACTTCTTTACTACTTCTTAGTACTCTTTACCATGATTTTCAGCTTTCTCTATTTCCATAATGTGGTATTTTCCTGTATCCCTCTATTCTCATGAATGAAGAATACCCGCCCTGGAGAGAAAATAGCCTGGTAACATGTGATTTTGCCAGCATTTACACAGAACAAATGTACATGCTGTTTCACAGGACGAATAGCTCTGCACATTTTTTATAATTACACGCCCAGTACTTCTGAGAAGTGCAGAATTCATAAAATATTTTCATACCTCCTTACTGATGTAGCATCCTGATGTTTAGGCAGGGTTGCAAGTAAATTTATCTAAACAAAAGAAATCGCTGCTCCAGGTGAGACAGGAAGCCTAATGACATCACGGGTGCCCACCTCGGCTCACCTCAGCATACGCTCAACACTGAAGAAATGGCTGCACTCCAAGATCCATCAAAATTCTTATTTAATGAACGAACATCCCAAGTGTTACAGACAGTTCAAATGGTAGACGCATTTCACACACTAACAGGTGCGCTTATTCATTACTAATGAATAAGCGCACCTGTTAGTGTGTGAAACGCGTCTACCATTTGAACTGTCTGCAACACTTGGGATGTTCGTTCATTAAATAAGAATGTTGATGGATCTTGGAGTGCAGCCAAGTAAATTTACCTGTGAGGTATAGTTGCCTTGGCCAATTGATAGGAGATCAATTGATTCCACCCTGATTCTGGCATTGCTGCACTTCTCTCTTCTCTCACTAGATGCCCGGGTATCTGGTGGCATTAGATAAGACAAGGGCATTGCAAGGACAGATTAGAAATAGATGGGGTATCTCAGCCAATGGGCAGGAATCTTCTTGGGTCCCTTGGCCTGCTGGGAGAGCAGTGGCGGTGCGTCCATAAGGGCACACGGGCGCCGCCCCCTCTCTCCTGCCACCCTTCTATCACCAATAGATAGATTCATGCATTGCCTCTATGGCCGTCACTGCCACCCCCTATTCAGGCGCCCGGCCCCTTTTCGAATAAATATTCGCTTTCCTAACACTAAACCACCTCTCCGCCAATCAGGTGCTCGGGTCTGTTACCTGTCACCTGATTGACTGAAACGACAGGCACCGCTATCGGATGCCTATTAGGAGGAGAGGACGTAGATGAAGACAGGAGATGCACGAAGGACCTTGTTTGTCGCTGTGACCCGCTGCCCCACCAAGACAGGGTAAGTGCCGGGCAGAAGGCGAGCTGGCGTAGGGGGTCACACTGGGGACATTTAGGGCACACTGGCAGCATTTAATGGGCACACTGGCAGCATTTGATGGGCACATTGGCTGCATATGATGGGCACACTGGCAGCGTTTGATGGGCACAGTGGCAGCGTTTGTGGACCCCAAAAATTTTGAGCACCAGCCGCCACTGGAATGAGGTTTGTGTAGGGTGATCCCATATGTGGGACCAACGCGTATGTGTGAATAAACATGTATGGAGAGTAGGGGAGTAGATAGTACACCTAGAAAGAGTGTACAAGTAGGCAACAAATGCAACAACAGTCGCAAGTATTTTGCAGACTCTAACAGGTGTTCTTCTACGATTGTCTGGATTTGGCTACATCCATCTTCCCATCAACTCTGACCAGCTTCCCTGTCCCTGCTGAAGAAAAGCATCCCCACAACATGATGCTGCCACCACCATGTTTCACGGGTGGGATGGTGTGTTCAGGGTGATGTGCAGTGTTAGTTTTCCCCCACACATAGCGTTTTGCTTTTAGGTCAAAAAGTTTTGATCTCATCTGACCAGAGATTCCACATGTTTGTTGTGTCCCCCACATGGATTATCGCAAACTGCAAATGGGACTTCTTATGGCTTTCTTTAAACAATGGCTTTCTTCTTGCCACTCTTCCATAAAGGGCAGATTTGTGGAGAGCACGACTAATAGTTGTCCTGCGAACAGATTCTCCCACCTGAGCTGTGGATCTCTGCAGCTCCTCCAGACTTACCATGGGCCTCTGGGCTCTTCTCTGATTAATTCTTGCCCGGCCTGTCAGTTTAGGTGGACGGCCATGTCTTGGTAGGTTTTCAGTTGTGCCATACTCTTTCCATTTTCAGATGATGGATTTAACAGTGCTCCGTGAGATGTTCAAAGCTTTCAAAGATATTGATGTTCAAAGATATTTTTTTATAACCTAACCCTGCTTTAAACTTCTCCACAACTTTATCCCTCACGTGTCTGGTGTGTTCCTTGGCCTTCATGATGCTCTTTGTTCACTAGGGTTCTCTAACAAACCTCTGAGGGCTCCATAGAACTTATATTTCTCGTATTTATACTGAGATTAAGTTACACACAGGTGGACTCTCTTTACCAATTAGGTGACTTCTGAAGGCAATTGATTCCATTAGATTTTGGTTAGGGGTTTCAGAGGTTTCAGATATTTATTTGTAAAAAAAATGTTGAAAACCATTTACTCTTTTTCTTTTCACTTCACAATTATGTGCCACTTTATGTTGGTCTATCCCATAAAATCCCAATAAAACACATTTATGGATTTGGTTGTAACATGACAAAATGTGGAAAATTTTAAGGGGTATGAATACTTCTTCAAGGCACTGTATATGTCATTATATGTCATTAAAGCTGATCTCCAGGTTTTCTACCTGTCACTTGCCTCCCACCCCCTCTAGTATTTTTTTTTCTAAACCCCCTGTACATATGTCTTTTCTGTAATGTTCCTTGCTGGTTCTGTCATCTTCTTCAAGCAACGGCAGGGGTTGGGCATTGTTCCAGGACTGAATGGTGCCGATCACGTAATGCCATCCCGGAGTACTGTCAGCCCTGCCCACATGATGATGACAGACAAATTATAGGAAATGGGCAGCTTGATTGAGTGACATTCTGTCCAAAAAAGAACTAAGGAGTAAGCCAGGGACAGCACTGGAGCATTCAGTGTGTAATACCAGCTTACAAATATTTTACTTTGTTATAAGGGGGAACTTATAGGGAAAAAAAATACATGGTCCCATTGTATGAAAATACAAAGCCACCCTCTCTTGCTCGCTCCTGAGATAGACAATGGACTCTGGGATTTGTATGGTGCATAGAGTAGTGAACATTGATTGCAACCAGGAAACAGTAAGACACAATTTCATGAAAAAATAGATTCCATACCATTATGTAGTGGATGTGTATGGATTATAAGGAGGATCAATAAGGATATTGTTTAGTTCTACTTTAATTCAATTGCAGCGGTGGAATTTCTTGCCTCTGACACCAGTGTTAATTTTGACATCAAATTTCAATTCAGTTTTAGTCATAGTGTTTTGACTAAAATGCAATTTTAGTTCTAGTCATATTTTAGTCATCTGAATTGTTTTAGTTTTAGTTGTATTTTAGTCGACTAAAATCTCCAGTACATTTTCGTCGACTAAAATCATTTTAGTCGACTATAATCAAATGGGTTTAGTTAAATTGGTTTAAGTATTAGTTTTAGTTATAGTCTTTTGACTAAAATGCCATTTTAGTTTTATTTTTGTCTTTTGACTAAAATGCCATTTTAGTTTTAGTCGTATTTTAGTCATCTGAATTGTTTTAGTGTTAGTTGTATTTTAGCAGACTAAAATCTCCAGTTTTTAGTCGACTAAAATCGAATGGGTTTAGTTAAATTGTAATGCATTATTTAAGCATTTCTTTAGCATTGCCAAACTCATTATATACTCCTGGAGTAAAAATCGAATGGTTTAATTTATGGTATTAAGGTTTGAACACGCACTACAGGCACAGATTTAGCCGTTGTAATATATAACGTCTTTATAAATAAAACCACCTTTCATAAACAAACAAAAATATTGCATTTTGACAAGCAGAAGTACAACTTGAAAATATAAAAAAAAAGCAAAAACTGTAAACTCTATTGGCTGTAATGCCATTGCACATATTACCTGAATATATCACCATTAAAATATTAAGAAAAAAAAAGAAAAAAAGCCTTTTTCTTAATTTTTTTTTTAGCAGCTTAGTAGATGCCCCCTACATATTCTTATGTGGTAGTGCAGTGTTAATTTTGACGTCAAATTTCAATTTAGTTTTAGTCATGGTCTTTTGACTAAAATGCCATTTTAGTTTTAGTTGTATTTTAGTCTTTTGCCTAAAATGCCATTTTAATTTTAGTCGTATTTTTAGTCATCTCAATTGTTTTAGTTTTAGTCATATTTTAGTTGACTAAAATAGGATTAATCTAGTCGAGGAAAATATTTTAGTCGATTAAATCAACACTGGTTGTAATGCATTATTTAAGCATTTCTGAGGAGGCCTGTAATGCACACAGTGCCCTGGATGGTCTGAGGAGGCCTGTTATGCACACAGTGCTCTGGATGGTCTGAGGAGGCCTGTAATGCACACAGTGCTTTGTATGGTCTGAGGTGGCCTGTAATGCACACAGTGCCCTGGATGGTCTGAGGAGGCCTGTAATGCACACAGTGCCCTGGATGGTCTGAGGAGGCCTGTTATGCACACAGTGCTCTGGATGGTCTGAGGTGGCCTGTAATGCATAGTGCTCTGGATGGTCAGAGGAGGCCTGTAATGCACACAGTGCTCTGTATGGTCTGAGGTGGGCTGTAATGCATAGTGCTCTGGATGGTCAGAGGAGGCCTGTAATGCACACAGTGCTCTGTATGGTCTGAGGTGGCCTGTAATGCACACAGTGCTCTGGATGGTCTGACAAGGCATGTAATGCACACAGTGCTCTGGATGGTCTGACAAGGCATGTAATGCTCACAGTGAGTGCTCTGCATGGTCTGAGGAGGTGTGTAATGCACAGTGCTCTGGATGGGTGAGCAGGCCTTTAATGCTGCACAGTGCTCTGGACGATCTGAGCAGGCCTGTAATGCACAGTGCTTTAGATGGTCTGAGGAGGTGTGTAATGCACACAGTGCTATGGATGGTCTAAGGAAGCATGTAATGCACAGCGTTCTGGATAGTCTGAGGAGGTGTGTAATGCACAGGGACTGCTCTGGATGATCTGAGGAATCCCATAATGCACACAGTGCTATGGATGGTCTAAGGAAGCCTGTAATGCACACAATGCTATGGATGGTCTAAGGAAGCCTGTAATGCACACAGTGCTATGGATGGTCTAAGGAAGCCTGTAATGCACACAGTGCTATGGATGGTCTACGGAAGCCTGTAATGCACACAGTGCTATGGACGGTCTAAGGAAGCCTGTAATGCACAGTGCTCTGGATAGTCTGAGAAGACGTGTAATGCACAGTGATTGCTCTGGATGGTCTGAGGAAGCCTGTAATGCACACAGTGCTCCGGATGGTCTGAGGAGGCCTGTAACGCACACAGTACTCTGGATGGTCTGAGGAGGCGTGTAATGCACAGTGAGTGCTCTGGATGGTCTGAGGAGGCGTGTAATGCACAGTGAGTGCTCTGGATGGCCTGAGGAGGCGTGTAATGCACAGTGCTCTGGATGGTCTGAGCTGGCCTGTAATGCTGAACAGTGCTCTGGACGGTCTGAGCAGGCCTGTAATGCACAGTGGTCTGGATGGTCTGAGCAGGTGTGTAATGCACAGTAAGTGCTCTGGATGGTCTGAAGAGGCCTGTAATGCACACAGTGCTATGGATGGTCTGAGGAGGCCTGTAATACACACAGTGCTCTGGATGGTCTAACGAAGCCTGTAATGCACAGTGCTCTGGATAGTCTGAAGAGGCCTGTAATGCACACAGTGCTCTGGATGGTCTGAGGAGGCCGATAATGCACATGCAAATGCACATGCAATACAGCCACGCTGTCAGAAAACCCGAAACGCGATTCACCAGCCTGGGGATTTTAAATCCCAGCAGCTTTCTCTCCTCTCCTTGCAGTGCTGACAGTTCAGGCTTGATGGCTTCTGATTGGTTCAGCGCCGTCCATGTGACTAAAATTATATTTTAGTTTTAGTCGTATTTTAGTCATCTGAATTGTTTTAGTTTTAGTGGTATTTTAGTCGACTAATTAGTATTAATTTCACCAACGAAAATAATTTTGTTGACTAAATTAACACTGCTAAATCCATATGAAAAACATGACTTAGGAGAGTTCTTGTAGCTGATTTTCTTAGCGTTTAGAAGAGCCCCTGTGTGCATGAAGCCTAGGTAGTCCCTTAGCACTTAGCTCCTTACCACTTCTGGTGGGGTGGGGTTATTCGAACAGAAGTATTGGTAATAAGCCACCATGGCATACTGGGACTTATGCCGCGTACACACGGTCGGACTTTCTAGAAAGCTAGGTCCGACGTACTTGCCGCCAGACTTCCGGCGGACTACCGCCGGACTTTCTGAACGGCCGGACTTGCCTACACACGGCCGGACTTTCCGGAATCCGGTCTTCCCGACGGACTTCCGCCGGACTTTCAGAATGAACGGACTTTCCCACACACGGACAAGTCCGTTCATTTTGAACGTGACTCGGGTACGACGGGACTAGAAAAGGAATTCAATCTCGCCGCTTTTTTTGGCGAGATTGAAACCTTGCGAGCCCCGTCGCAGGCCCTTAGGTCTGGTATGGAACTTTAAGGGGAACCCCCTACGCCGAAAAACCGGCGTGGGGGTCCCCCCCAAAATCCATACCAGACCCCGATCCGAGCACGCAGCCCGGCCGGTCAGGAAAGGGGGTGGGGACGAGCGAGCGCCCCCCCCCCTCCTGAACCGTACCAGGCCGCATGCCCTCAACATGGGGGGGTGCTTTGGGGGAGGGGGCGCCTTACGGTGCCCCCCCACCACAAAGCACCTTGTCCCCATGTTGATGAGGACAAGGGCCTCTTCCCGACAACCCTGGCCGTTGGTTGTCGGGGTCTGCGGGCGGGGGGCTTATCGGAATCCGGGAGCCCCCTGTAATAAGAGGGCCCCCAGATCCCGGCCCCCCCACCCTATGTGAATGAATATGGGGTACATGGTACCCCTACCCATTCACCTAGGTAAAAAGTGTTAATAATAAAACACAACACAGGTTTTTAAAATAATTTATTAAACTGCTCCGGGGGGGGGGTCTTCTTCCGTCTTCGGGGGTCCCTCCGCTTCATCTTCTCCCGGCGTCCGGTTGGTTCTTCTCCGCTCTCTTCTCCCAGTGTTCCAGTTCTTCGGCCGGCTCCTCTGCTGTGTTCAGGTAGCTCTCTTGCCAGCAGAGGTCCGGACTTCTGAGCTGCTGGGCTTCTTGTCTTGTCTTCTCTTCTCTTCTCTTCTCTTCTCTTCCCCCAGATGTTGACACGACGCTCTCTCCGGCTGGACTGGTCTCCGAGGGCTGCGTTGTGACTTATATAGGCGGAGACCCCGCCCCCATATGATGTCACAGGCCCTGGGCATGCTGGGACTGTGACGTTTTAGGGGGCGTGGTCGACCACGCCCCCTAAAACGTCACAGTCCCAGCATGCCCAGGGCCTGTGACATCATATGGGGGCGGGGTCTCCGCCTATATAAGTCACAACGCAGCCCTCGGAGACCAGTCCAGCCGGAGAGAGCGTCGTGTCAACATCTGGGGGAAGAGAAGAGAAGAGAAGACAAGAAGCCCAGCAGCTCAGAAGTCCGGACCTCTGCTGGCAAGAGAGCTACCTGAACACAGCAGAGGAGCCGGCCGAAGAACTGGAACACCGGGAGAAGAGAGCGGAGAAGAACCAACCGGACGCCGGGAGAAGATGAAGCGGAGGGACCCCCGAAGACGGAAGAAGACCCCCCCCCGGAGCAGTTTAATAAATTATTTTAAAAACCTGTGTTGTGTTTTATTATTAACACTTTTTACCTAGGTGAATGGGTAGGGGTACCATGTACCCCATATTCATTCACATAGGGTGGGGGGGCCGGGATCTGGGGGCCCTCTTATTATAGGGGGCTCCCGGATTCCGATAAGCCCCCCGCCCGCAGACCCCGACAACCAACGGCCAGGGTTGTCGGGAAGAGGCCCTTGTCCTCATCAACATGGGGACAAGGTGCTTTGTGGTGGGGGGGCACCGTAAGGCGCCCCCTCCCCCAAAGCACCCCCCCATGTTGAGGGCATGCGGCCTGGTACGGTTCAGGAGGGGGGGGGGGGCGCTCGCTCGTCCCCACCCCCTTTCCTGACCGGCCGGGCTGCGTGCTCGGATCGGGGTCTGGTATGGATTTTGGGGGGACCCCCACGCCGGTTTTTCGGCGTAGGGGGGTTCTCCTTAAAGTTCCATACCAGACCTAAGGGCCTGGGATGCCCCCCGCGCTCGCCGCAATGGGAAAATTTGTTTTTCCTATTGCAGCGAGCGCGAGATGCAGTAACCTGCTCCTCCGTCGTATCTGGTTGTCAGACTTGTGCGTAGCAGACAGGTGAGCCCGATGTAGCAGGGGGAGGCCTCCCTTACGTATCTGGTTACCGGCCCCTGGTAGTATGGACAGGAGGCACGGGAGCACAGAGTGGTATGAGAGCCTGGCGGGTAGCTGCAGGAAGATCCCGGTTAAGATGGTTATGGAGATCACCAGTCAACTGGAGCGCAGGCAGTGGGTGCAGAGCAGGAGTGGAGCGGGTTGGTCGGTCACAGGCAGAGGTCGGTAGCAGGCGGGCAACGCAGTACAGAGGAGCAGGCAGATTCGTAGTCAGGACGGTCCGGGATCAGTGGCAGGCAGCAAACAAGGAGGAACAGAGACAGGCCGGTGGTCAGGAGATTGGAATCAAACAGGAAACAGGAAACAGGAACACAGGAAGCTGAAGATCGGACAGCACCGAGCCCCCTGTGCAGATGGCTTAAATAGGCAGGTTGGCGCCAAACACCGGGCGCGCGCGCCTGCCGACGCGCGCCGACGCGCCGCGATGCCCACCAACAGCGCGCATGCCCAAGGGGACTCTCTGACAGTGCCCCCCCTCAAGGGCAGCCTCCGGATGTCCAACTGTGCCAATTTGGAAGCGTGGGTATTCCTAAAAGACCTCAGAAGCTCTTCGGCATGTAAGTTGCCCTCTGGCTCCCAGGAGTTATCCTCTGGTCCGTACCCCTTCCATTTGATCAAATACTGCAACTGGTTGCGTCTTTTCCTGCAATCCAGAATAGCTTCCACCTCGAATTCTTCCTTGCTATCGACCATTATGGGTTCTGGTGGGTCAGTACTTCGACCAGCAAAAGTGTTGGGTACAACAGGTCTCAACAATGAAACGTGAAAGACCGGATGAATCTTCAGGGTACTAGGTAGATTGAGTTCGTAGGCCACATTGTTAATCCTCTTCTTGACTGTAAATGGACCCAAGAATTTGGGGCCCAATTTCCTTGAAGGACAGGCCATTCTTATATTGGTCGTGGATAACCAAACCTGGTTGCCAGGTTCCAGGATGAGCTCTCCCCGCCTCTTCCTGTCAAACATCTTTTTATTATACTCTTGGGTCTTAGCCATGGTGTCCTGCAAGAGTTTGTTGTTACAAAGAAAGAAGTCCATGGTCTCAGAGACCGCAGGGATCGCACATTCAGGTAAGGACCTGGGCAGAAAGGACGGGTGGAATCCGTAATTGGCAAAAAACGGTGTTTGCTTAATGGCCGAATGTAGAGAGTTGTTATAGGAGAACTCAGCGATTGGCAGCAGAGAGACCCAGTTGTCCTGAGAGAAAGATGAGAAACAGCGGAGGTATTGCTCCAAAGTTTGATTAGTTCTCTCCGTCTGCCCATTAGTCTGGGGATGATAAGCGGAGGAGAGTGCCAGCTCGATTTCCAGGGAATTACAGAGAGCCTTCCAGAACCGTGAGGTGAACTGAACACCACGATCAGATATGATGTTCGATGGGACTCCGTGCAACCTGACAATCTCTTTAATGAAGACCTTTGCTGTCTCCATGGCCGAGGGTGTGCCCTTCATCGGCAGGAAGTGAGCCATCTTGGTTAACCTGTCTACGACGACAAAGATGGTAGAGAAACCCTCTGACTGGGGAAGCTCTACAATGAAATCCATTGATATCATCTTCCACGGTCTTTCCGGGACAGGTAATGGCTTTAACAGACCCCAGGCTCTAGTCCGGCTATTCTTGTTCCGGGCACAGGTGGTACAAGATTCTACATAGCTCTTGCAGTCGTTCACTAACAAAGGCCACCAAAATGTGCGCTGCACTAACTCCGTTGTCTTCAGCACACCGAAATGTCCAGCCATCTTATGATCATGGCAGAGCTCCAGCACTGCCACCCTCAAATCTTCAGGGACTACGATTTTACCCTTGTGCCAAAAAAGACCATCCTGGGCCCTCACCAGCTCTCCGGAACTTGGGGTCCAATTAAAAGAAGCTTGTTTTATGCGGGATAATAGATCCACTTGAAGCAAAAGAAAATTTCCGGATGAAAGAATGGTGTCCGGATGCTCAGGTTTACCAGAATCAGGGAACATACGAGAAAGAGCATCCGGCTTGGTATTCTTGGAACCAGGTCTATACGTTATATGAAACTGAAATCTGGAGAAGAATAGAGCCCATCTTGCTTGTCGGGGTTTCAGTCTTTTGGCCGTTCGGAGATACTCCAGATTTTTGTGGTCCGTATAGACCAGGATAGGGTGTGCTGCACCCTCCAGTAGATAACGCCACTCCTCCAAAGCGGATTTAATGGCCAGAAGCTCCCGATCGCCAACATCATAATTTCTCTCCGCTGAAGAGAGTTTGCGGGAGAAAAAGGCCACTGGGTAGAGAAGGGCCTTTGGGCCTTGCCGTTGGGACAGAACAGCTCCGACTGCGACCTCCGAAGCGTCCACTTCAAGGACGAATGGTAGAGCAGGATCCGGGTGTTTTAAAATTGAGGCGGAGGTGAACAGCTCCTTGAGTTTTTCGAAGGCAGATTGTGCCTCAAGGGACCACTGGAATCGATTCCCTTGTCTGGTTATTTCGGTGATGGGGGCAATTATTGTAGAGAAGCCCCTAATGAACTTCCTGTAGAAGTTCGAGAAGCCGATGAACCTTTGAACCCCTTTTTTATCGGAGGGAGCGGGCCACTCCAGAATGGCAGATACTTTCTGCGGATCCATTTTTATACCATCAACAGAAATGATTAGGCCTAAAAACTGGATGCTTTGAAGTTCGAATTGGCATTTTTCTGGTTTAGCATAAAGTCCATGCTGCCTGAGACGGGCTAACACATTTCCGACATGCCTGCGATGATCTGAGACTGAGGAGGAAAAGATCAGGATATCATCTAGGTAGACAATAACATAAAGATCCAGGAAGTCACGGAAGATGTCGTTGACAAAATGTTGGAACGTAGCAGGTGCGTTGCACAGACCGAAGGGCATGACAAGGTATTCGTAATGTCCAAATCTGGTGCGAAAGGCTGTCTTCCACTCATCTCCTTCTCGAATGCGGATCAGGTTGTAGGCACCACGGAGATCTAGCTTGGTAAAGATTACTGCGGATCCTAATCTCTGGAAGAGTTCGGGCACTAAGGGTAGCGGGTAGCGGTTCTTGATTGTTACTTTGTTCAATTCCCGATAGTCGATACAAGGACGCAAGGAATGGTCCTTTTTCTCCACAAAGAATATGCCAGCCCCGGCCGGAGAGGTAGATGGGCGGATAAACCCTTTCTTCAGGTTCTCGTCGATATATATTTTTAGAGTATCCAGCTCCTGCTCTGTCAGTGGGAAAATCCTTCCAAAGGGAACTTCTGCTCCAGGTAATAGCTCGATTGGGCAATCGTAAGGCCTATGAGGCGGTAAGGCCTCTGCTCCTTTTTTGCTAAAGACGTCCAGAAAGTCCCAATAGGGTGCAGGGACCACCTGTTGAAGCTCGGATTCGGTGTCTAAACAGAGTAATTGGGTAGACTCAGCAGAATTTGTATGTAAGCAGTGTTGTCGGCAGTAATGAGACAAGAACTTGACTTCTCCACTGGACCAGTCAATGCTGGGGTTATGGGCCTGTAACCATGGCATCCCCAATATGATGGGAAAAAGGGGAGAGGAGATGGCATCCAGGCGCAGAAGTTCTTGATGGTTAGGGCCCATGGTGGCCAACAAAGGAATGGTTTCCTGCGTGACAGGGCCGGAGCGAAGAGAGGAGCCATCTGCGAGATGTACCGAGAGTCCCCGGACTTTGGGCTGAAGAGGAATGTGATGGTTGGCAACGAAGGTCAGGTCAATAAAGCAGCTGCAGGCTCCTGAATCAATGATGACTGTAGCTGGAATAATCTTTCCTGGAAGCTGTAGGGTGATAGACAGAGCAAGATGATTAACAGGTTTAGAGAAAGCAGGTGCACAAATTGAAGAGATGGACAGCGACTTAAGCGACTTACGTGTCTTATTTGGGCAAGACCTCACGAAGTGTCCCGGCTCCCCACAGTACATGCAGAGATTGTTAACTCTTCGGCGTTGGCGTTCTTCTGGATCGAGAGAAGGGCGGAATAGCCCGAGTTGCATTGGTTCAGAGGTGTCAGGAACTGATGTGGCCGGTGCCGGGAAGGACTGGCTGGGAGAGCTTGGAACCTTGGGTAGCATCCAGGTAGGGCGGAATTGGCTGGTAGACCTCTCGGAGCGACGCTCTCTGAGGCGTCGGTCGATCTGAATAGCCAGATTGATGAGTTCATCCAAGGTTTGGGGTACACCGACCCGTGCTAACTCATCCTTCAAGGGATCAGACAACCCCATGCGGAATTGATAACGTAAAGCCGCATCATTCCAACTAGTGTCGGAACTCCATCGCCTAAATTCCACCACATAGTCCTCTGCGGCTCTACGCCCCTGTTGAAGGGCGTGTAGGGCGGCTTCGGCAGTCGCTGTTACCTGAGGATCCTCATACAACTGGGACATGACGGTGAAAAAGGCATCAAGGTTGTCCAGTGCTCCAGACTTCCGTTCCAGGAGGCGGTGAGCCCAGGTCTGTGGTTCACCAGACAGGAGGGAGATCACAAAGCCCACCTTGGTCGCCTCCAAGGAAAAAGTGCGAGGTTGCAGGGCGAAGTAAAGCTCGCAGGCATTGCGGAAGGCACGAAATTTACTGCGGTCCCCCGCAAATCTTTCTGGTACGGGTACCTTAGGCTCTGGAGGTAGCATAACTACTGAGGGTGCTCCGGCCGATGAAGCAGCTTGTGGATGGGTTGGAACTGACAGGACCTGAACTTGTTCTTCCAGTCTTGTGTAGCCTTCCTGGAGGCTCTTCACAGCTTGCGTGAGACCCGCCAGGTGTCTACACAGTTCCTCCATGGGGGAGGTTCCCTGCTCGGGCTCGGACATGGCTGTCCGATACTGTCAGACTTGTGCGTAGCAGACAGGTGAGCCCGATGTAGCAGGGGGAGGCCTCCCTTACGTATCTGGTTACCGGCCCCTGGTAGTATGGACAGGAGGCACGGGAGCACAGAGTGGTATGAGAGCCTGGCGGGTAGCTGCAGGAAGATCCCGGTTAAGATGGTTATGGAGATCACCAGTCAACTGGAGCGCAGGCAGTGGGTGCAGAGCAGGAGTGGAGCGGGTTGGTCGGTCACAGGCAGAGGTCGGTAGCAGGCGGGCAACGCAGTACAGAGGAGCAGGCAGATTCGTAGTCAGGACGGTCCGGGATCAGTGGCAGGCAGCAAACAAGGAGGAACAGAGACAGGCCGGTGGTCAGGAGATTGGAATCAAACAGGAAACAGGAAACAGGAACACAGGAAGCTGAAGATCGGACAGCACCGAGCCCCCTGTGCAGATGGCTTAAATAGGCAGGTTGGCGCCAAACACCGGGCGCGCGCGCCTGCCGACGCGCGCCGACGCGCCGCGATGCCCACCAACAGCGCGCATGCCCAAGGGGACTCTCTGACACTGGTCCTTCGGACCAGCATACAGACGAACGGGCTTTCCGTCAGGAACTGAGTCCGGCGGAGGTACGACGTAAAGATTTGAAGCAGGCTTCAAATCTAAAGTACGTCGGATTTCCGCCCGAAACGGTCCGTCGGAAGTCCGATGGAGACCACACACGGTCGGATTTTCCGCCGGACTTAGTCCGGCGGCGTCCGTCGGACTTTTGCAGGTGAAAAGTCCGACCGTGTGTACGCGGCATTAGAGTTCCTCAGCAGCTGGAAAAACCAAAGGTTTCCAGCTCTATTTATAAAAATATAAGAAATCCATATAATTAACTCAGAAAATAACTGTGAGCTTCAAAACTCACAATGTAATTAGCTGCTATTCAGAAGCACAGTCTTACATAGCTTGGCAAGACTAATGCACGGAACGTTATGAAACAATTGGAAAAATGATCTTTTTTTTCTATGTTTTGTAACTTATGTCTCACACCTCCTATTAGCAAATCACACAGCCCAATATGATACATATGGAACACAATAAAAGTGTAAAATACCTGACCTCACATTAACTCTGACAAGCATATGTTCAAATAAAGTCTGCGGTTATGTAGTCTCATTAAAATGTAACAGTATACTATAAAATATAACCACAGCATCATTAAAGAGCCAGTATATAAAATTACAGGTTGGTGTATATAAAAAAAAGCATTAAGAACTGCTAAAGTGTATCTTAACCCATTAACACGCGTTAATATATTGCAGTTCAAGGGCCCATAGATGTGATGGCTGTGTTAGTTTATTTTCTTTTTTGGGCTTTTATTCTTTTACTTTTTATTATCACCTGGTGATCCTCCCTGTCTTAAGTGAAAATATTCACTCAATGTAAAGAGTTTTTACGTAGAGTTACATACACCAACCTCTGAAAAAACTATAACCGCACATGAAGTTACAGATGAGCAGCTATTCTTATGGCTTATTTATGACCTAGTTTTTCTATTTTCTATAGTTCCTTTTAACCACTTAAGTACCAGGTGGCCATGTGTAGTGTTGTTGGTGTGGACAGAGAGATAGCTTGATTTAGATTAAGCAGGCAGGTTATTCAGTTAGGCAGTGTATTTGATATATATATATATATATATACTCTGCATTTACCATAGACTATATATTCAGGGTTTACTCTATATTAAGTCAGTGCAGGCAGTGTATTAATAAATATATACAGTCTCATGTATATATGTATATATATATATATATATATATATATATATATATATATATATATATATATATATATATATATATATATATATACTCTGCATCCAGTGTAGCCTATATCTACAGTGCATTCCATGGTGTACTGTTTCTAAAACACTTCAAGCGGTGTACACAGTATCTAATACAGTGTGTACAGTGTCTACTACACTTCTGGTGGTGTATACAGTACACAATAAAGTGCAGCTGTAGTACAGTTGTTACAGTTTTTCTCTATTGTTTTGGCTCATTTCTTGAAACAGAAATGACATTCTCAAAACAACATGGACAAATCTCCAAACCACTTGGCAATAGTTCACAACTGAATTGAATTTCTCACTCATTTCATCAAAATTGCAAATGTCTCAGTACATGTCTCAATGTCTCAGTACATTTTTCAAATGATTAAGTACAAGTAGCCTACATTTAGCACAATTTCCAAGTGAATAGATCTTGTTGATCTAAACTGATTGTCAATTCTCAGTCTAATGGTTGTTCTCTCCAAAACGTATCAGCGTCATTTCATTGTTTAAGTCATCACATGCACAATAGTCTGTTCAATTGTCAAAATTATTCAGGAACGTAATACCTTGAATACATATATGAATCTCTTGGAACATGTGATAAAATGATTACAGCAATTGACAGTCAGGTGCAACTAGAACTTGACTAAGGGTCCTTTCACACTGGGGCGGTTTGCAGGCGCTATTGCGCTAATAATAGCGCCTGCAAACCGACCCGAAAGTGCCGCTGCTTTCATTCCAGTGTGAAAGCCCCGAGGGCTTGCACACTGGAGCGATGCGCTGGCAGGACGGTAAAAAAAGTCCTGCCAGCAGCATCTTCGGAGCGATGAAGGAGCAGTGTGTATACCGCTCCTTTACCGCTCCTGCCCATTGAAATCAATGGGACGGCGCGGCTATACCGCCGGCAAAGCGCCTCTGCAGAGGCGCTTTGCGGTGGTTTTAACCCTTTCTCAGCCGCTAGCAGGGGGGTGAAACCGCCCCACTAGCGGCCGCATACCGACGGTAGATCGCCGCTTACAATAGCGGCGCTTTACCGCCGACAACGCCCCCGCCTCAGTGTAAAAGGAGCCTAACAAAGGAGGAGTCAGAGTTGGTCTCAGATGACCAATCAAACAATATGTTGAGTTACCTGACAGGTGCTGTCCATGATTGTAAATGCTGCCAAACATGTATATATAGAGCTTGACCATGCAGGACCAGTACAATTTCTGAACATGGAGGCACCTGGCCACGTAAATGAACAAAGGAAACTGCCTGCTAGAGGAAGAGGAAGAAGAAGAGGAAGAGGAGTAAGGGTGAGTGGCGGTGGAATAGGGGGAAGAGGCAGAGGAGCACGAAGACGCCATGCTGTCCCTGATGAAATTCGGGCCACAATTATAGATCATGTCATCAACCATGGCCTCACAATGGCGGAGGAAGGTTGCCGAGTGCAGCCTAATGTGCCTCGCTCTACAGTCTTCTCTATCATCCAAACCTTTCGCAGGGAAAACAGGTATGTAGATAGTCAATGATGGAATTATATAATCTATAGGACAGGACACTGTGCATAGAGCAACAAATATGTTTATTTACTCATTTACATATTCATTTAGTGTATGTGTGTGTGTGATAGGCCTACAGTATTACACTATCTTACCTCAGTGGGATGTTACGTATGATGCTAACAATAACAAGAAAAATATTGTAGAAAATAAACTATGGAATAGTATGGAATAGTTTATTTTCTACAATATTGATGATATTTACAGTAGTATTCCAGTCACTGTACAGTGATGCATTGGAATTGTGGTAAAGTTACTGTAAGTAAAACAACAATACGATTACATTGGTAACTCATTCTGTACGGAATACATAAGGTATAAATTATGAATGGAGTGTTGTCCTTTGAATTCTATGTTTAGGATTGGACGACAACCTGGCACGGGTGGCCGAGGAAAACTTCTCAATGAACAACAAGAACAAGAGATCTGTAACATGGTGTTGGCAAATAATGCCATCACATTGAGACAGATCTGCACTGCAATCCTACAAGACAATGTCATATTCCAAAATGTCACTCTATAAGCATCTCCACAATAGCCCGCATATTGAAGAAGCATCAGATGACAATGAAGCAAATTTACAGGGTACCATTTGAGAGGAACTCTGACAGAGTGAAAGAGCTGCGGTACCAGTATGTACATGGAAGTCAGTCACTGGTTGTCCATCAAGATAACCTTTTTACAATTACCGTAAACAGTGGTTCCCAAAATGTATTGGTTTCAGTACCCACTTTACCTGATTTCTGAATCCAGGTAATCCAGGTATGAAAGTATTTGATTTACGTATCTGATTTATAAACATTTTGTCTAAAAACTGCAGCTTACTGTATGATGCAATTATCATTATAATCCTTATTTTGAAGAATATAACATACAATACAGTAAGAAAAAGGGTCAAAGAGCTGCAATTACAGTATTGACTCCCATGTAAATCTATCTAATACTGTGGGTTTTACTGTAACATTTCAGTAAGTCTACTCATTGATAATTTTTCCCCTCCCCTTTCTGTCAAATACTCCCTGTAGTACCTCTGCATAGGGTACATGTACCCCAGGTTTGGAACCACTGGAATACTGGCCAGTAATATATTGAACTTGTTTAGAACATAGAACATTCCTATGTAACTGTCTGTAACTGTAGTGTATGACTCTTCTGTATGACTGATTTGATGTTTTCTTTTTTTACTCTATTGTAGAGAATAATGGCATTGGAAGGAAACGAGACTTCTCACATACTCGTGTATGTGGATGAGGCTGGCTTCAACCTGGCCAAGGGCCGAAGACGTGGCCAAAATTTTATTGGCCACCGGGCCACGGTGGATGTCCCAGGCCAGCGAGGGGGTAATATAACTATGTGTGCTGCCATTTCTGAGAATGGTGTGGCCACTCACATCCCCAGTCTTGGCCCATACAATACACAGAAGCTCCTCATCTTCTTGGACCGCCTTCATTTGGATTCCTTGAAAATAAGAGAGGTCTCATAGGGCCTCACCTACCACAATATATAATTGTATGGGACAATGTGAATTTCCACCGTGGCCTGCTTATCAGGGCCCGGTTCACTGCTCATCCAAGGATGGATATGGTGTTCCTACCACCTTACTCTCCTTTCCTCAACCCTATTGAGGAGTTTTTCTCCACTTGGAGGTGGAGAGTGTATGAGCATCGGGCTCAAAATCAGAGGTCCCTGCTCCATGCAATGGATGCTGCCTGTTAGGATATTACAGGAGATTAGTGCAGGGGATGGTTGAGACATGCACACCATTTCTTCCCTCGTTGCATTTCAGGGGAGGATATACGCTGTAATGTTGATGAGAATCTGTGGCCTTACAGACAGCAGCGTGTGGATGGGCAGGAGGGTGAGGACGGTGGCCAGTGAAGAGATGGTACAGTAGTTGTGAAACTCCAGCTTTATTTACAGCATTGTAGGCTAAATGTAATTTTCCTTGTTTTTTGTTTGTGTGTTTAAATTTCCGTGTATTATGCTGTATACAATTTCTTTTTACTCTGATTTATGGAAGTTACTTTGTGTGTGAAGGATAATGGTTCCAATACTGTAAAGTTATTTTTCCTTGGCAGTATGAGTGCAATGTGTGATGCCAAACCTTGGAGGCTACTCTTACCCTAAAATCTTTTCTTTTTTTTCAGTTTTATACACAGTTCAGCTAGCTAGACAAAAACTGTACAGTAACCATTGTCAATGAAGGACTGGGCTAAGACTGAAAGGTGGACATGAGGGATATTTCAATGGTCCTCTGCCTTAGAGACAAAACATCTAAACGTTTTGACTTGCAGTGCTTACACAATGCCAAAGGGATGAAGCATTTTGGGGGCACTGACTATTTGAATGAGAAAGAAATTTATTTTTGACACATGAGTGAACTGTTTTGGGAAAGATATGATCTTTTGAAGGTGAACCATGGTGTTGTGCTGAACCATCCAGGTTATTTTGGCAAAAGCACCAAGAGAGTTGAGAACGTCTGGTCTGTTTCAAGAAATGAGCCAAAGCAATTGAGAAGAATCTTTGCCATTTTGGTAGCACTGACTCTTTATATGGGAAAGGAATATGGTTTTGAAGCATGAGTGAACAGTTTTGGGAGAGATATGAGCTTTTGCACGTGAGTTATAGAGTTGTGCTGAACTGTAAGACTGTTTTGCCAAATGAACTTAGAGTTTTGAGAATGTCATTTCTGTTTCAAGAAATGAGCCAAAACAATGGAGAAAAACTGTAATACAGTGCAGGCAGTGTACACAGTATCTAATAGAGTGTGTACAGTTTCTACTACACTTCTGTTGGTGTACACAGTACACAATACAGTGCAGCCGTAGTACAGTTGCTAATACAGTGCAGGCGGTATACACAGTGTCTAATACAGTCTGTACAGTTTCTACTACACTTCTGGTGGTGTTCACAGTACACAATACAGTGTAGCTGTAGTACAGTTGCTAATACAGTGCAGGCGGTTTACACAGTATCTAATACAGTGTGTACAGTTTCTACTACACTTCTGGTGGTGTACACAGTACACAATACAGTGCAGCCGTAGTACAGTTGCTAATAGAGTGCAGGCGGTGTACATAGTATCTAATACAGTGTGTACAGTTTCTACTACACTTCCGGTGGTGTACACAGTATCTAATACAGTGTAGTGTGGTGTTGCAAAACAAAATATACATCATATCCGGAAGGCCACCAAGGAGAGGCAGATGCTCCCAGGCCACTAAAAAAGGGCAAGCAGCCTCTGTGTCTACAGTCAACAGTGCTGGTCGTGGACATGGTGCATCTTCTGCTGGTGGCCATGGGGCACGCTTGTCCTTTTTTTCTGCTGCTGGCCGTGTTATTGAGCCAGAACATGCAGAAGTGTTGGTGGAGTACATAATAAAGCCGTCCTCATCCTCCTCATCCTCTGTCACCCAGGCTCAGAGTAGTTTGCCTTCAAACGCAGCTGCCAAAGTGGCCTATTCCACCGGCTCCTTGTCCACAGTCACTCCTTCCATGGCCCCACCATCATGCACAGAGGAGTCCCCAGAATTATTTGACCACAATGTCGGGTACATGCTGCTGGATGATGCGCAACGATTTGAAGGCTCCGATGTTGGTTCCCAGGTTGAGGAAGGAAGTAACGTGAGCCTAGAGAGAGGGGGTACCCAAAAAGGACAAGAAACTGGCAGTCATGTTCCTCCAGCTGCAGCATACTGCCAAGTTTGCTCCAGTGACGAGGAGGGAGGGGATGAGGAGGTCACTGACTGTACTTGGGTGCCCGAGAGAAGAGAGGAGGAGGAGGAGGCACAACTCCGACGAGGCAGGATGTCCTCTAGGGGGCAGCTTAAGGGCAGCCACCCTATTGCATCACACTGCAGAGCTCCGCAGGTGCAGGGCGCTGCTGACTCCACGCTGACTTTTTAAAAGTTCCTTGGTGTGGGCCTTTTTCGACACGTGTGCAGCAGATCGCACCATTGCTGTTTGCAACCTATGTCTGAAGCGGATCAAGCGTGGCCAGAACAGCAGCTGCTTGGGCGCCACATGCTTGACCAGACATATGACGACCTGCCATGCAGTCCGTTGGCAACAGCACTTGATAGACCCACATCAAAGAAAAAGGCAGACTTCTCCTTGCTCCTCATCTGGGATCTCCAACCCTACTATACCAGTCCTCTCAAAAACCTGCACTGAGAGGAATGAAGGTATAGCAATAGGTGTCCCAAGTACTTGCAGCCAATCTGCTAGCAGTACACCACCATCTGATTTTAGCAGGCAAATTTCCCTACCCCAGTTGTTGAACCGTAAAAAGAAATTGGGTCCCAGCCATTCACATGCTCAGCGTCTAAATGCTAGCTTGGCCAAATTGCTAGCACTGCAGCTGCTGCCTTTTCAGCTGGTAGACTCAGCCCCCTTTTGTGAATTTGTGGAATGTGCTGTACCTCAGTGGCTGGTTCCAAAACCCCATTTCTTTTCAAGGAAGGCCATTCTGGCTCTCTACCGGCCTGTGGAAGGCAATGTTCTGGCCTCGTTGGACAGGGCGGTCAGCAGTAAGGTGTATATTACCGCTGACTCATGGTCCAGCAGGCATGGGCAGTGACGTTACCTTTCCTTCACGGCGCACTGGGTAACTCTGCTGGCAGCTGGGAAGAATGCAGGAGAGGGTTCAGCGTTGTTCAGTGTTGTTGGAGCTTGTTCCGCCACCCCGCCTCCACAATGCTAGTGGTGATCCTGCCACAGCTCTCTCCTCCACCCCCTCCTCTTCTTCTTCGTCTATGGCAGGGGTCTCAAACTGGCGGCCCTCCAGCTGTTGCAAAACTACAAGTCCCATCATGCCTCTGCCTGTGGGAGTCATGCTTGTAACTGTCAGCCTTGCAATGCCTCATGGGGCTTGTAGTTTCGAAACAGCTGGAGGGCCGCCAGTTTGAGACCCCTGCTCTATGGCCTCTTCTGCAGATTTATCCTCTGAACCAGTGGTGCTCCGTAAGCATTCAAGGGGCTACGCAAGCAGTCAGGCTAAAAGATGCCATGCGGTGCTTGATTTGGTCTGCTTAGGAGGCAGGAGCCACACTGGGGCAAAGATTCTGTCAGCTCTGCAGGGGCAGTCTCAGAGGTGGTTGATGCCACGCCAGCTTCAGCCAGGAATGGTTGTATGCAACAATGGCACCAACCTTCTCTCTGCCCTCCGACAGGAACACTTGACACATGTTCCATGTTTGGCACACATCCTGAATTTGGTGGTGCAGCAGTTCTTGAGCAGGTACCCAGGCTTACAGGATCTCCTGAGGCAGGCCTAGAAAAGTCAGTGGTTATTTCCGCCGGTCATACAATGCCAGTGCTCGGCTGGCTAACATTCAAAGGGAATGCAACCTGCCCACCAACTGCCTCATTTGTGACATGCCCACCAGGTGGAACTCAACGTTGGCAATGCTGCAGCGGCTGCACACACAGCAGAGAGCCATCAATGATTACCTGTGCGAGTATGGCACCAGGACAGGGTCAGGGGAGCTTGGCTTCTTTTCGCCATGCCAGTGGCTACTGATCAAGGATGCATGCATTGTCCTGACACCATTTGAGGAGGCCACAAGGATGGTGAGCAGTGACAATGCATGCATCAGTGACACTGTCCCTCTAGTCTTCCTGTTGGAGCACACATTTTGTGGAATCATTGACAGGGCATTTGAGGCAGAACAGCGGGAAAAAGAGGAGGACTTCCTTACCTCTCAAGGCCCCTTTTATCCAGATAGCATTCCTGCGGGCCCGCCAAACACACAGGAAGAAGAGGAGGAGGAGGAGGATTGTGTCAGCATAGATGTAGAGGATAACACTCAGCATCAGTCTTCAAGGGATGGTTTTCAGTCCCCAGAAACCCAAGGAGTTGTACGTGGCTGGGAGGAGGTAGTTACGGATCATGTGATCCTTAGTGACCCAGAGTACTCAGAATCGAATGCCTCTGCAAACTTACACTGCATGGCCTCCCTGATTCTGCAAAGCCTGCAAAAGGACCCTAGGATTTGTGGTATAAAGGAGAGGAATCATTACTGCCTGGCAACCCTTCTTTATCCACGTTACAAGGGTAAAGTTGCAGAACTCATCCTGCCTTCGAAGAGGGAGCAGAGGATGAAACGTCTTCAGGAGGCCTTGAAGAAAGGTTTGTGCAATGCATTTCCAGACCCTGGGAGGTTACAATTTCCTGGTGCTGGACATCGTGTTGCTGAGGCTTCGTTCAGTCAGAGGAAGAGCAGTGGAGAAGGTGGCCGGCTGACTGATGCCTTTAAACAATTTTTCAGTCCTCAGCGCCAAGGTCTGATTGGTTCAAGCAACCATCGCCAGCGTCTGCATTACATGGTGCAGGAATATCTAGGGGCAAGAGCAGACTTGGAGACCTTTCCAACAGAGCATCCACTGGGTTATTGGGTCTTGAGGGTGGACCACTGGCCAGAACTTGCTCAATATGCAATTGAGCTACTGGACTATCCTGCATCCAGCGTGCTTTCTGAACGCACATTCAGTGCTTCTGCAAGGTTTGTAATGATCAAAGAGTGTCCACAGACTCCATTGATAGGCTCAAATTCATAAAAATAAATCAGTCTTTGATCAGCAGCTATCAAGCACCTGATGTTGATGTAACTGATTGTATTTGCTATGTATATGGGATCCCTTGAAGACTGCCTATGCTGACTTTCCTATTCCTCCTCAATCTTGATGATGCTAGCTTCCAACAATATTTTTGGTTTAGGGCACCACCACCACCACCCAAGGCCCAATTTTTCTGCCCCTGTTTAACAGGGGCATGTAATTACAATTTTTGATATAATTTTTCAACGCCCAATTTTTCAACGCCCAATTTTTCAACGCCCAATTTTTCAACGCCCAATTTTTCTGCCCCTGTTTGTATTGTAGCAATTCTTGATACAATATTTCACAGGAGGGCCCGTTCCTACGCCCACCATGAGTAACTGTCAGGGCTTACAGTGTTTTGGTACCACCAACACCTAGAGTAATGGTGATGACTTACAGTGTTCTGGTACCACCACCAAAGTCCCAATTTTTCTGCACCTGTTTAACAGGGGCATGTAATTACAATTTTTGATATAGTATTTCACAGCAGGGCCAGTTCCTGGGCCCACCAAGAGTAACTGTTAGAGCTTACAGTGTTCTGGTACCACCAACACCTAAGGCCCAATTTTCTGCAGAGTATATAAGGCAGGCCGTATAGTATATATACTGCTGTTCAGAGTATATAGTGCCTGGGGGACCCCCACACCATTTTTTAACCACTTGATGACCGCCTCACGCCGATGTACGTCGGCAAAGTGGCACGGACAGGCAAAATCACGTACATGGTACGTGATTTGCCTTCCGCGGGTGGGGGGTCCGATCGGACCCCCCCCCCGGTGCCCGAGGCGGTCGTCTTTTGTCCAGCGGAGATCGGTGGTGAGGGGGAGACCATCCGTTCGTGGCCCCCCCCTCGCGATCGCCGCCGGCCAATGGAATCATTCCTTTGCTGCTGTATGCTAAACAGCAGCAAAGGAAATGATGTCATCTCTCCTCGGCTCGGTAATTTCCGTTCCGGCCCGAGGAGAGAAGACATCAATGTGAGTGCACCAACACACACACACACAGTAGAACATGCCAGGCACACAAAACACCCCGATCCCCCCCCCCCGATCGCCCCCCGACCCCCCCCCCCCAATCACCCCCCCCCCCTGTCACAAACTGACACCAGCTGTTTTTTTTTTTTTTTTTTTTTTCTGATTACTGCATAGTGTCAGTTTGTGACAGTTACAGTGTTGGGACAGTTACTGTTACCCCCCTTTAGGTCTAGGGTACCCCCCTAACCCCCCCTAATAAAGTTTTAACCCCTTGATCACCCCCTGTCACCAGTGTCACTAAGCGATCATTTTTCTGATCGCTGTATTAGTGTCGCTGGTGACGCTAGTTAGGGACATAAATATTTAGGTTCGCCGTCAGCGTTTTATAGCGTCAGGGACCCCCATATACTACCGAATAAATGTTTTAACCCCTTGATTGCCCCCTAGTTAACCCTTTCACCACTGATCACCGTATAACCGTTACGGTTGACGCTGGTTAGTTTGTTTATTTTTTATAGTGTCAGGGCACCCGCCGTTTATTACCGAATAAAGGTTTAGCCCCCTGATCGCCCGGCGGTGATATGCGTCGCCCCAGGCAGCGTCAGATTAGCGCCAGTACCGCTAACACCCACGCACGCAGCATATGCCTCCCTTAGTGGTATAGTATCTGAACGCATCAATATCTGATCCGATCAGATCTATACTAGCGTCCCCAGCAGTTTAGGGTTCCCAAAAACGCAGTGTTAGCGGAATCAGCCCAGATACCTGCTAGCACCTGCGTTTTGCCCCTCCGCCCGGCCCAGCCCAGCCCACCCAAGTGCAGTATCGATCGATCACTGTCACTTACAAAAGACTAAACGCATAACTGCAGCGTTCGCACAGTCAGGCCTGATCCCTGCGATCGCTAACAGTTTTTTTGGTAGTATTTTGGTGAACTGGCAAGCACCAGCCCCAGGCAGGGTCAGGTTAGCGCCAGTACCGCTAACACCCACGCACGCACCGTACACCTCCCTTAGTGGTATAGTATCTGAACGGATCAATATCTGATCCGATCAGATCTATACTAGCATCCCCAGCAGTTTAGGGTTCTCACAAACGCAGTGTTAGCGGGATCAGCCCAGATACCTGCTAGCACCTGCGTTTTGCCCCTCTGCCCGGCCCAGCCCAGCCCACCCAAGTGCAGTATCGATCGATCACTGTCACTTACAAAAGACTAAAACGCATAACTGCAGCGTTCGCAGAGTCAGGCCTGATCCCTGCGATCGCCAACAGATTTTTTGGTAGCGTTTTGGTGAACTGGCAAGCGCCAGCGGCCTAGTACACCCCGGTCGTAGTCAAACCAGCACTGCAGTAACACTTGGTGACGTGGCGAGTCCCATAAGTGCAGTTCAAGCTGGTGAGGTGGCAAGCACAAGTAGTGTCCCGCTGCCACCAAAAAGACAAACACAGGCCCGTCGTGCCCATAGTGCCCTTCCTACTGCATTTGCCAATCCTAATTGGGAACCCACCGCTTCTGCAGCGCCCGTACTTCCCCCATTCACATCCCCAACCAAATGCAGTCGGCTGCATGAGAGGCATTTTCTTTATGTCCTCCCGAGTACCCCTACCCAGCGAACGCCCCCAAAAAAGATATTGTGTCTGCAGCTAGCGCGGATATAGGCGTGACACCCGCTATTATTGTCCCTCCTGTCCTGACAATCCTGGTCTTTGCATTGGTGAATGTTTTGAACGCTACCATGCACTAGTTGAGTATTAGCGTAGGGTACAGCATTGCACAGACTAGGCACACTTTCACAGGGTCTCCCAAGATGCCATCGCATTTTGAGAGACCCGAACCTGGAACCGGTTACAGTTATAAAAGTTAGTTACAAAAAAAGTGTAAAAAAAAAATAAAAATATATATATAAAATAAAAAAAAATAGTTGTCGTTTTATTGTTCTCTCTCTCTCTATTCTCTCTATTGTTCTGCTCTTTTTTACTGTATTCTATTCTGCAATGTTTTATTGTTATTATGTTTTATCATGTTTGCTTTTCAGGTATGCAATTTTTTATACTTTACCGTTTACTGTGCTTTATTGTTAACCATTTTTTTTGTCTTCAGGTACGCCATTCACAACTTTGAGTGGTTATACCAGAATGATGCCTGCAGGTTTAGGTATCATCTTGGTATCATTCTTTTCAGCCAGCGGTCGGCTTTCATGTAAAAGCAATCCTAGCGGCTAATTAGCCTCTAGACTGCTTTTACAAGCCGTGGGAGGGAATGCCCCCCCCCCCCCACCGTCTTCCGTGTTTTTCTCTGGCTCTCCTGTCTCAACAGGGAACCTGAAAATGCAGCCGGTGATTCAGCCAGCTGACCATAGAGCTGATCAGAGACCAGAGTGGCTCCAAACATCTCTATGGCCTAAGAAACCGGAAGCTACGAGCATTTTATGACTTAGATTTCGCTGGATGTAAATAGCGCCATTGGGAAATTGGGGAAGCATTTTATCACACCGATCTTGGTGTGGTCAGATGCTTTGAGGGCAGAGGAGAGATCTAGGGTCTAATAGACCCCAATTTTTTCAAAAAAGAGTACCTGTCACTACCTATTGCTATCATAGGGGATATTTACATTCCCCGAGATAACAATAAAAATGATTAAAAAAAATAAAAATGAAAGGAACAGTTTAAAAATAAGATAAAAAAGCAAAAAAATAATAAATTAAAAAAAAAAAAAAGCACCCCTGTCGCCCCCTGCTCTCGCACTAAGGCGAACGCAAGCGGCGGTCTGTCGTCAAACGTAAACAGCAATTGCACCATGCATGTGAGGTATCACCGCGAAGGTTAGATCGAGGGCAGTAATTTTTACAGTAGACCTCCTCTGTAAATCTAAAGTGGTAACCTGTAAAGGCTTTTAAAGGCTTTTAAAAATGTATTTATTTTGTTGCCACTGCAATTGTAAAGCATGTCATGTTTGGTAGCCATGTACTCGGCCTAAGATCATCTTTTTTATTTCATCAAACATTTGGGCAATATAGTGTGTTTTAGTGCATTCAAATTTAAAAAGTGTGTTTTTTCCCCAAAAAATGCGTTTGAAAAATCGCTGCGCAAATACTGTGTGAAAAAAAAAAATGAAACACCCACCATTTTAATCTGTAGGGCATTTGCTTTAAAAAAATATATAATGTTTGGGGGTTCAAAGTAATTTTCTTGCAAAAAAAAAAAACTTTTTCATGTAAACAATAAGTGTCAGAAAGGGCTTTGTCTTCAAGTGGTTAGAAGAGTGGGTGGTGTGTGACATAAGCTTCTAAATGTTGTGCATAAAATGCCAGGACAGTTTGGCATGTTTGAGCAATATATCATTTAGTGACAATTTTGTGCAAAAAAAAAAAAAATTGTCTCTTTCCCGCAACTTGTGTCGCAATATAAAATATTCCATGGACTCGACATGCCTCTCAGCAAATAGCTTGGGGTGTCTACTTTCCAAAATGGGGTCATTTGGGGGGGTTTTGTACTGCCCTGCCATTTTAGCACCTCAAGAAATGACATAGGCAGTCATAAACTAAAAGCTGTGTAAATTACAGAAAATGTACCCTAGTTTGTAGACGCTATAACTTTTGCGCAAACCAATAAATATACGCTTATTGACATTTTTTTTACCAAAAACATGTGGCCGAATACATTTTGGCCTAAATGTATGACTAAAATTGAGTTTATTGGATTTTTTTTATAACAAAAAGTAGAAAATATCATTTTTTTTCAAAATTTTCGGTCTTTTTCCATTTATAGCGCAAAAAATAAAAACCGCAGAGGTGATCAAATACCATCAAAAGAAAGCTCTATTTGTGGGAAGAAAAGGACGCAAATTTTGTTTGGGTACAGCATTGCATGACCGCGCAATTAGCAGTTAAAGCGACGCAGTGCCAAATTGGAAAAAGACCTCTGGTCCTTAGGCAGCATAATGGTCCGGGGCTCAAGTGGTTAATTTACCTGTACATCACTGCCTGTTTCCGGGTTTAGGGCACGTGTGCGCGCCCCCGGCCACCATCACAATTCAATCACAGCCCAGAGCCCTGTGTTGACAATCAACACGGGGCTCTGTACACGGGTCGATCTCTATTTCTTCTCCTTGCAAAGCAGAGATAAGAAACAAAGAGATGTTTAGTAAAAAGCAGCACACATTACACACATTAACACTTGTTAGGTACACAGTTAACCCCTTGATAGCCCTAGATGTTAACCTCTGTATAGTATTTCACTGATTAGCATAATAGTGTCACTAGTGATGTCAGTGGCAGTTAGTCAGTTCTCCCAGCATCAGTTAGTGTCAGATTGTCCGCCTCACCATCACAGTGCCACTATAAGTCGCTGATCACCGCCGTTAGTAGTATAATAAAAATAAATAAATAAACATTCCAGTTTATATACAAGACATGCGCACTACCGAACAATTTGTTTTCGTTTCATTCGCTTTTTGGGTCATTCGTTATAATTGCAGTTCGGAAATTTGAAAGTTTGAAAACGTGAAAATCCGAAAATAAGAAAGAAGATCCAAAAATTTGAAAGAATAACTCACTAACTAACTAATAATAACTAACTATGAAATTATAGGTTATGGAATTTCCTTTCAAATTTGGCTGTTAGTGAACGTAATGAATACGAATTTATCCGAAGTTACGAATTATGCAAAATAACGAATGCCGTATCTAAACAAATGGAATGGAACAAATTAATAATAAATAAATACCGTAATAATAATAATAATAATAATAATAATACGTTTTTATTATTATTATTGTTAAATTCATACTAGGGTAATTCATAAATTCGTATAAATTCGTATTCGTTACGTTCACTAACAGCCAAATTTGAAAGGAAATTCCAATACCTATAATGTAATAGTTAGTAATAGTTAAGTTATTATTAGTTAGTTATTATTTCAGATTTTCAAATTTTTGGGTTTTCGGATTTTGGAATTTCGAATTCACAAATTTTCATATTTACGAATTTTTGAATATTAAAATTCAAATATTCTGAAAAATTCGTTAAACAGGTTTTCATTCTTTCATTCGGATATTTCCTAATGAACCGATTTGTCAAAATTCGTTAAAAAAAGAATTTGGAAGGAAACGAATAGCACGTGTCTATTATATACCATAGTATGTAACTTTCATGCAAACCAATCAATATACACTTATTGGGATTTTTTTTTAACAAAGACATGTAGCAGAATACAGTTTGGCCTAAAGTTATGATGAAATTGTATTTTTTTTTTAGATATGTTTTATATCAGAAAGTAGAAAAGATGTTTATTTTTTCAACATTTGATCTTTTTTTCGTTTATATAAAAAAACCAAAAAAAAAACAACAACCCGATGGTGATCAAATACCACCAAAAGAAACCTCTATTTGTGCGGAAAAAAGTATATAAATTTTGTTTAAAAACAGCGCTGCATGACAATTAAAGTAGTGCAGTGTTACTGGCCAGACGTGGCCAGACATGGGGGGGGGAACCGGAGAGCCTCGGAAATACTCGGAGACAGCTCGGCTGTACTTGGAAACCCTCGGAGAGGCTCGGAAACACTCGGGAACGGAGTATTTCCGAGTGTTTACGAGTATTTCTGAAGACTCTGAACCGTTCCGAGTGTCACTGGCGCCCCCACACATCTGGCTAAATACGGTACTGCACACCCCATTAGCTTGAATTCTGCTCATTTTGCGAGACAACACTCACAAACCAAGTCAGGAGTTTTAAAAAAAAAGGGTCATCTTTCAAAACGCTCGTTAACCGAGTTACTCGTTAACCAAGGTTCCACTGTAAAATCTACAGGTTACACACTTCCAGCCTAAACCACTTCATTCTTCCCCACATAATACCTACATGGATGGAAAGTATGAATCCAGGAGCCAATCAAAGAACAGGAGTCATCAGAAGCCAGAACCATGACAATACGTTAACCTTGCTAATTTAAAGATATTTAACGATGTCAGCACAAAAAGCATCATTTTTTTTTTTTTTCATCAGCCCACACATGTATAGAAATAAACCTGTGCAGCGTATAAAAAGTGCAGGCTGTAGTGTTTTCATTGTGTATGTTTAACTGTGGAAGGCATGCTCTGAACGACTGTGTAGGAGGAGAGACGAGAAAAACGACTTTAATATAAGAGCTACCTTCGTGACACACCAATTTTCATTCAAATGCTGAATATATATAGTAATATACTGTGCAAAAGTTTTAAGCAGGTTAAGTAAGAAGGCTTTCAAAAATATATTTTTTAATTGTTAATTTTTTTTTATTAATTTGCAAAATGTAAATTGAGCAAACAGAGGAAAACTCTAAATCAAATCAATACTTGGTGTGACAACCCTTTAGCTTCAAACCAGTATCAATTTTTACACTTGCATACTTTGTACACTTGCGCAAAGTCGGGAATTTAGTAGGATTAGAGTCAGGTGCATGATTATCCATTTATACCAAGCAGGGGCTAATGATTGATTTCATATGTAGGTTGAAAGACAGTCATTGGCTAACTGAAACACAAACTGTTGTGTAGGAGGCTTAAAACTGGGTGAGGAACAGCCAAACTCTACTACTAAGGTGAGGTTGTGGAAGACGGTTTCATGTCACAGGTAATACACCATGGCAAGACTGGGCACAGCAACAAGACACAAAGTAGTTATAGTGCATCAGAAAGGTCTTTCAAAGCAGACTGGGGTTTCAAGATTTGCTTTTCAAGCTTTTTTGAAGAAGCACAAAGAAACGGGCAACGTTGAGGGCAGTAGACGCAGTGGTCATCCAAAAAAACCTAATGCAGCAGATGAAACACATCATGCTTACTTCTCTTTGACATCAGAAGATGTCCATCAGTGCCATCAGCACAGAACTGGTGGAAACCAGTAGGACCCAGGTACACCCATCTACTGTCCGGGGACTTCTGGCCTGAAGTGGTCTTCATGGAAGAATTGCAGCCAAAAAGCCATACCTCTGACGCAGAAACAAAGCTCAAAGAAAAAAATCTTGCGAGCCACAATAATCCTATGCTTAATGAATCAGCAGCAAATAGCAGGTATATCACATAGAAATATCCAGCAGCAAACGCAGCTCACGTACTCATAAACGTGCATAAACCACAATGTGAAAGAAATTGCGTTGCGCTAGATAAATATACTGCAGAGGAAAGATCCTAAAAACTTAAATTATCATCCTTTATACAAAAATTTGCTAAAAAAATTATATAAAATATATCAAAAAACTCCTGTGAAAATAAATATATATAGTATCACTTCTGTGCAACGTGCATATGTATGCACCTATAAACAATCAATAAAAGTGCATATAGTGCAGAAAAAATATATAAATATATACAATAGTGCATAAACATTCAACGGTGACTGCAGACAAAAAACATGTAATATTTCAATTAACGTGCAGCATGCAAAAACGCAGAGAAAAAAACGCAGAAAAAAGGCTATATAAAAGTTCTTATATAAGTGTCCCAAAATTATAACTAAAGAGTGTTTCCGTGTCCATAAATCTCCATAAGGTTTCCAGGTGATCCAATGTGCCAAATTCAAGTGCTCTGAATAATAATAATGTGCCACAGTGCCCCCCCACAGTGGTTGCGCTCACCTCAGAGCGTGTGACACAGCTGTTACCCTGTGTCAAAACACGCTGTGTAGCCACCCCCTGGGCTGTATGGGAAACGCCAATCTATCTCCACTCTGGGTCACTCAGGCTCCATGGATGTTGATCATAAGAACAAAAAGGAAACTATATAGTGTAATTCCACTAAACCACTTTATTCCGACCAAACAACTTTCCCACAAAGGGTTACTCACATTTAGTGGGTGCTGTTGTGCACCAAACAATACAAAGCTCCAAAAGGGTATATTGTGTGGTCTGCCGCGGGGTATGCGCTTCTCCCGGCTCAGCTGTTTCTCTGATCCGCTGTAAGCTGTTCGCTCCGTCCTGGCCCCTCCCCTACGCGTGTTCGACACAGGGAGTCACGTGTCTTCATCAGACATGCGCACTACCGAACAATTTGTTTTCGTTTCATTCGCTTTTTGGGTCATTCGTTATAATTGCAGTTCGGAAATTTGAAAGTTTGAAAACGTGAAAATCCGAAAATAAGAAAGAAGATCCAAAAATTTGAAAGAATAACTCACTAACTAACTAATAATAACTAACTATGAAATTATAGGTTATGGAATTTCCTTTCAAATTTGGCTGTTAGTGAACGTAATGAATACGAATTTATCCGAAGTTACGAATTATGCAAAATAACGAATGCCGTATCTAAACAAATGGAATGGAACAAATTAATAATAAATAAATACCGTAATAATAATAATAATAATAATAATAATACGTTTTTATTATTATTATTGTTAAATTCATACTAGGGTAATTCATAAATTCGTATAAATTCGTATTCGTTACGTTCACTAACAGCCAAATTTGAAAGGAAATTCCAATACCTATAATGTAATAGTTAGTAATAGTTAAGTTATTATTAGTTAGTTATTATTTCAGATTTTCAAATTTTTGGGTTTTCGGATTTTGGAATTTCGAATTCACAAATTTTCATATTTACGAATTTTTGAATATTAAAATTCAAATATTCTGAAAAATTCGTTAAACAGGTTTTCATTCTTTCATTCGGATATTTCCTAATGAACCGATTTGTCAAAATTCGTTAAAAAAAGAATTTGGAAGGAAACGAATAGCACGTGTCTATTATATACCATAGTATGTAACTTTCATGCAAACCAATCAATATACACTTATTGGGATTTTTTTTTAACAAAGACATGTAGCAGAATACAGTTTGGCCTAAAGTTATGATGAAATTGTATTTTTTTTTTAGATATGTTTTATATCAGAAAGTAGAAAAGATGTTTATTTTTTCAACATTTGATCTTTTTTTCGTTTATATAAAAAAACCAAAAAAAAAACAACAACCCGATGGTGATCAAATACCACCAAAAGAAACCTCTATTTGTGCGGAAAAAAGTATATAAATTTTGTTTAAAAACAGCGCTGCATGACAATTAAAGTAGTGCAGTGTTACTGGCCAGACGTGGCCAGACATGGGGGGGGGAACCGGAGAGCCTCGGAAATACTCGGAGACAGCTCGGCTGTACTTGGAAACCCTCGGAGAGGCTCGGAAACACTCGGGAACGGAGTATTTCCGAGTGTTTACGAGTATTTCTGAAGACTCTGAACCGTTCCGAGTGTCACTGGCGCCCCCACACATCTGGCTAAATACGGTACTGCACACCCCATTAGCTTGAATTCTGCTCATTTTGCGAGACAACACTCACAAACCAAGTCAGGAGTTTTAAAAAAAAAGGGTCATCTTTCAAAACGCTCGTTAACCGAGTTACTCGTTAACCAAGGTTCCACTGTAAAATCTACAGGTTACACACTTCCAGCCTAAACCACTTCATTCTTCCCCACATAATACCTACATGGATGGAAAGTATGAATCCAGGAGCCAATCAAAGAACAGGAGTCATCAGAAGCCAGAACCATGACAATACGTTAACCTTGCTAATTTAAAGATATTTAACGATGTCAGCACAAAAAGCATCATTTTTTTTTTTTTTCATCAGCCCACACATGTATAGAAATAAACCTGTGCAGCGTATAAAAAGTGCAGGCTGTAGTGTTTTCATTGTGTATGTTTAACTGTGGAAGGCATGCTCTGAACGACTGTGTAGGAGGAGAGACGAGAAAAACGACTTTAATATAAGAGCTACCTTCGTGACACACCAATTTTCATTCAAATGCTGAATATATATAGTAATATACTGTGCAAAAGTTTTAAGCAGGTTAAGTAAGAAGGCTTTCAAAAATATATTTTTTAATTGTTAATTTTTTTTTATTAATTTGCAAAATGTAAATTGAGCAAACAGAGGAAAACTCTAAATCAAATCAATACTTGGTGTGACAACCCTTTAGCTTCAAACCAGTATCAATTTTTACACTTGCATACTTTGTACACTTGCGCAAAGTCGGGAATTTAGTAGGATTAGAGTCAGGTGCATGATTATCCATTTATACCAAGCAGGGGCTAATGATTGATTTCATATGTAGGTTGAAAGACAGTCATTGGCTAACTGAAACACAAACTGTTGTGTAGGAGGCTTAAAACTGGGTGAGGAACAGCCAAACTCTACTACTAAGGTGAGGTTGTGGAAGACGGTTTCATGTCACAGGTAATACACCATGGCAAGACTGGGCACAGCAACAAGACACAAAGTAGTTATAGTGCATCAGAAAGGTCTTTCAAAGCAGACTGGGGTTTCAAGATTTGCTTTTCAAGCTTTTTTGAAGAAGCACAAAGAAACGGGCAACGTTGAGGGCAGTAGACGCAGTGGTCATCCAAAAAAACCTAATGCAGCAGATGAAACACATCATGCTTACTTCTCTTTGACATCAGAAGATGTCCATCAGTGCCATCAGCACAGAACTGGTGGAAACCAGTAGGACCCAGGTACACCCATCTACTGTCCGGGGACTTCTGGCCTGAAGTGGTCTTCATGGAAGAATTGCAGCCAAAAAGCCATACCTCTGACGCAGAAACAAAGCTCAAAGAAAAAAATCTTGCGAGCCACAATAATCCTATGCTTAATGAATCAGCAGCAAATAGCAGGTATATCACATAGAAATATCCAGCAGCAAACGCAGCTCACGTACTCATAAACGTGCATAAACCACAATGTGAAAGAAATTGCGTTGCGCTAGATAAATATACTGCAGAGGAAAGATCCTAAAAACTTAAATTATCATCCTTTATACAAAAATTTGCTAAAAAAATTATATAAAATATATCAAAAAACTCCTGTGAAAATAAATATATATAGTATCACTTCTGTGCAACGTGCATATGTATGCACCTATAAACAATCAATAAAAGTGCATATAGTGCAGAAAAAATATATAAATATATACAATAGTGCATAAACATTCAACGGTGACTGCAGACAAAAAACATGTAATATTTCAATTAACGTGCAGCATGCAAAAACGCAGAGAAAAAAACGCAGAAAAAAGGCTATATAAAAGTTCTTATATAAGTGTCCCAAAATTATAACTAAAGAGTGTTTCCGTGTCCATAAATCTCCATAAGGTTTCCAGGTGATCCAATGTGCCAAATTCAAGTGCTCTGAATAATAATAATGTGCCACAGTGCCCCCCCACAGTGGTTGCGCTCACCTCAGAGCGTGTGACACAGCTGTTACCCTGTGTCAAAACACGCTGTGTAGCCACCCCCTGGGCTGTATGGGAAACGCCAATCTATCTCCACTCTGGGTCACTCAGGCTCCATGGATGTTGATCATAAGAACAAAAAGGAAACTATATAGTGTAATTCCACTAAACCACTTTATTCCGACCAAACAACTTTCCCACAAAGGGTTACTCACATTTAGTGGGTGCTGTTGTGCACCAAACAATACAAAGCTCCAAAAGGGTATATTGTGTGGTCTGCCGCGGGGTATGCGCTTCTCCCGGCTCAGCTGTTTCTCTGATCCGCTGTAAGCTGTTCGCTCCGTCCTGGCCCCTCCCCTACGCGTGTTCGACACAGGGAGTCACGTGTCTTCATCAGACATGCGCACTACCGAACAATTTGTTTTCGTTTCATTCGCTTTTTGGGTCATTCGTTATAATTGCAGTTCGGAAATTTGAAAGTTTGAAAACGTGAAAATCCGAAAATAAGAAAGAAGATCCAAAAATTTGAAAGAATAACTCACTAACTAACTAATAATAACTAACTATGAAATTATAGGTTATGGAATTTCCTTTCAAATTTGGCTGTTAGTGAACGTAATGAATACGAATTTATCCGAAGTTACGAATTATGCAAAATAACGAATGCCGTATCTAAACAAATGGAATGGAACAAATTAATAATAAATAAATACCGTAATAATAATAATAATAATAATAATAATACGTTTTTATTATTATTATTGTTAAATTCATACTAGGGTAATTCATAAATTCGTATAAATTCGTATTCGTTACGTTCACTAACAGCCAAATTTGAAAGGAAATTCCAATACCTATAATGTAATAGTTAGTAATAGTTAAGTTATTATTAGTTAGTTATTATTTCAGATTTTCAAATTTTTGGGTTTTCGGATTTTGGAATTTCGAATTCACAAATTTTCATATTTACGAATTTTTGAATATTAAAATTCAAATATTCTGAAAAATTCGTTAAACAGGTTTTCATTCTTTCATTCGGATATTTCCTAATGAACCGATTTGTCAAAATTCGTTAAAAAAAGAATTTGGAAGGAAACGAATAGCACGTGTCTATTATATACCATAGTATGTAACTTTCATGCAAACCAATCAATATACACTTATTGGGATTTTTTTTTAACAAAGACATGTAGCAGAATACAGTTTGGCCTAAAGTTATGATGAAATTGTATTTTTTTTTTAGATATGTTTTATATCAGAAAGTAGAAAAGATGTTTATTTTTTCAACATTTGATCTTTTTTTCGTTTATATAAAAAAACCAAAAAAAAAACAACAACCCGATGGTGATCAAATACCACCAAAAGAAACCTCTATTTGTGCGGAAAAAAGTATATAAATTTTGTTTAAAAACAGCGCTGCATGACAATTAAAGTAGTGCAGTGTTACTGGCCAGACGTGGCCAGACATGGGGGGGGGAACCGGAGAGCCTCGGAAATACTCGGAGACAGCTCGGCTGTACTTGGAAACCCTCGGAGAGGCTCGGAAACACTCGGGAACGGAGTATTTCCGAGTGTTTACGAGTATTTCTGAAGACTCTGAACCGTTCCGAGTGTCACTGGCGCCCCCACACATCTGGCTAAATACGGTACTGCACACCCCATTAGCTTGAATTCTGCTCATTTTGCGAGACAACACTCACAAACCAAGTCAGGAGTTTTAAAAAAAAAGGGTCATCTTTCAAAACGCTCGTTAACCGAGTTACTCGTTAACCAAGGTTCCACTGTAAAATCTACAGGTTACACACTTCCAGCCTAAACCACTTCATTCTTCCCCACATAATACCTACATGGATGGAAAGTATGAATCCAGGAGCCAATCAAAGAACAGGAGTCATCAGAAGCCAGAACCATGACAATACGTTAACCTTGCTAATTTAAAGATATTTAACGATGTCAGCACAAAAAGCATCATTTTTTTTTTTTTTCATCAGCCCACACATGTATAGAAATAAACCTGTGCAGCGTATAAAAAGTGCAGGCTGTAGTGTTTTCATTGTGTATGTTTAACTGTGGAAGGCATGCTCTGAACGACTGTGTAGGAGGAGAGACGAGAAAAACGACTTTAATATAAGAGCTACCTTCGTGACACACCAATTTTCATTCAAATGCTGAATATATATAGTAATATACTGTGCAAAAGTTTTAAGCAGGTTAAGTAAGAAGGCTTTCAAAAATATATTTTTTAATTGTTAATTTTTTTTTATTAATTTGCAAAATGTAAATTGAGCAAACAGAGGAAAACTCTAAATCAAATCAATACTTGGTGTGACAACCCTTTAGCTTCAAACCAGTATCAATTTTTACACTTGCATACTTTGTACACTTGCGCAAAGTCGGGAATTTAGTAGGATTAGAGTCAGGTGCATGATTATCCATTTATACCAAGCAGGGGCTAATGATTGATTTCATATGTAGGTTGAAAGACAGTCATTGGCTAACTGAAACACAAACTGTTGTGTAGGAGGCTTAAAACTGGGTGAGGAACAGCCAAACTCTACTACTAAGGTGAGGTTGTGGAAGACGGTTTCATGTCACAGGTAATACACCATGGCAAGACTGGGCACAGCAACAAGACACAAAGTAGTTATAGTGCATCAGAAAGGTCTTTCAAAGCAGACTGGGGTTTCAAGATTTGCTTTTCAAGCTTTTTTGAAGAAGCACAAAGAAACGGGCAACGTTGAGGGCAGTAGACGCAGTGGTCATCCAAAAAAACCTAATGCAGCAGATGAAACACATCATGCTTACTTCTCTTTGACATCAGAAGATGTCCATCAGTGCCATCAGCACAGAACTGGTGGAAACCAGTAGGACCCAGGTACACCCATCTACTGTCCGGGGACTTCTGGCCTGAAGTGGTCTTCATGGAAGAATTGCAGCCAAAAAGCCATACCTCTGACGCAGAAACAAAGCTCAAAGAAAAAAATCTTGCGAGCCACAATAATCCTATGCTTAATGAATCAGCAGCAAATAGCAGGTATATCACATAGAAATATCCAGCAGCAAACGCAGCTCACGTACTCATAAACGTGCATAAACCACAATGTGAAAGAAATTGCGTTGCGCTAGATAAATATACTGCAGAGGAAAGATCCTAAAAACTTAAATTATCATCCTTTATACAAAAATTTGCTAAAAAAATTATATAAAATATATCAAAAAACTCCTGTGAAAATAAATATATATAGTATCACTTCTGTGCAACGTGCATATGTATGCACCTATAAACAATCAATAAAAGTGCATATAGTGCAGAAAAAATATATAAATATATACAATAGTGCATAAACATTCAACGGTGACTGCAGACAAAAAACATGTAATATTTCAATTAACGTGCAGCATGCAAAAACGCAGAGAAAAAAACGCAGAAAAAAGGCTATATAAAAGTTCTTATATAAGTGTCCCAAAATTATAACTAAAGAGTGTTTCCGTGTCCATAAATCTCCATAAGGTTTCCAGGTGATCCAATGTGCCAAATTCAAGTGCTCTGAATAATAATAATGTGCCACAGTGCCCCCCCACAGTGGTTGCGCTCACCTCAGAGCGTGTGACACAGCTGTTACCCTGTGTCAAAACACGCTGTGTAGCCACCCCCTGGGCTGTATGGGAAACGCCAATCTATCTCCACTCTGGGTCACTCAGGCTCCATGGATGTTGATCATAAGAACAAAAAGGAAACTATATAGTGTAATTCCACTAAACCACTTTATTCCGACCAAACAACTTTCCCACAAAGGGTTACTCACATTTAGTGGGTGCTGTTGTGCACCAAACAATACAAAGCTCCAAAAGGGTATATTGTGTGGTCTGCCGCGGGGTATGCGCTTCTCCCGGCTCAGCTGTTTCTCTGATCCGCTGTAAGCTGTTCGCTCCGTCCTGGCCCCTCCCCTACGCGTGTTCGACACAGGGAGTCACGTGTCTTCATCAGGGGGATATCCCCCTGATGAAGACACGTGACTCCCTGTGTCGAACACGCGTAGGGGAGGGGCCAGGACGGAGCGAACAGCTTACAGCGGATCAGAGAAACAGCTGAGCCGGGAGAAGCGCATACCCCGCGGCAGACCACACAATATACCCTTTTGGAGCTTTGTATTGTTTGGTGCACAACAGCACCCACTAAATGTGAGTAACCCTTTGTGGGAAAGTTGTTTGGTCGGAATAAAGTGGTTTAGTGGAATTACACTATATAGTTTCCTTTTTGTTCTTATGATCAACATCCATGGAGCCTGAGTGACCCAGAGTGGAGATAGATTGGCGTTTCCCATACAGCCCAGGGGGTGGCTACACAGCGTGTTTTGACACAGGGTAACAGCTGTGTCACACGCTCTGAGGTGAGCGCAACCACTGTGGGGGGGCACTGTGGCACATTATTATTATTCAGAGCACTTGAATTTGGCACATTGGATCACCTGGAAACCTTATGGAGATTTATGGACACGGAAACACTCTTTAGTTATAATTTTGGGACACTTATATAAGAACTTTTATATAGCCTTTTTTCTGCGTTTTTTTCTCTGCGTTTTTGCATGCTGCACGTTAATTGAAATATTACATGTTTTTTGTCTGCAGTCACCGTTGAATGTTTATGCACTATTGTATATATTTATATATTTTTTCTGCACTATATGCACTTTTATTGATTGTTTATAGGTGCATACATATGCACGTTGCACAGAAGTGATACTATATATATTTATTTTCACAGGAGTTTTTTGATATATTTTATATAATTTTTTTAGCAAATTTTTGTATAAAGGATGATAATTTAAGTTTTTAGGATCTTTCCTCTGCAGTATATTTATCTAGCGCAACGCAATTTCTTTCACATTGCAGAAACAAAGCTACATGGCTCAATGATGCATGAAAACATAGGAACTGAGGTGCAATAAAATGGCAGCGGGTGCTCTGGACTGATGAGTCAAAATCTGAAATATCTGCCTGTAGGAGGAGGCGGTTTATTTGCTGAAGCGCTGGAGAGCGGTCGAATACTGAGTATCTGCAGGCATAAAAGAAGCATGGTGGAGGTTCCTTGCAAGTTTGGGGCTGCAAGAGAGAGACCTTATTGCCCACATTCTTTTAAATCCTAAGGGTGACCATGAGCTAGCTTTAAAAAAAGCAAGCAATGTAAAACTGAGAGCATTTCTTACAACACTTGGGCCATGAAGTGGTTTGACAAGCGTTATAATGTGTGTTTCCAAGCACTTGTTATACACAGGGTTTTTTGACATGCTCCAGAATGCAGCTCTTTGCTTGATTTTATCTGGCCCTATTCCTACCACTGATGCAAGGCATTATTACCCCCATTGATATGAGGCACTATTCCTCCTATTGACTCCAACAATGGGGCATTTGTCCCACTAAAACCAATGATGGGGGCACTATTCCTCCTACTGACACCAATGATGAGCCAGTATTCTTCCCATTTACACCAAAGATGGGGAACTATTCCTCCCACTGATACCAACAATGTGGCCCTATTCCTCCCATTGACACTAATGATGGGGCAGTATTCTTCCCATTTACACCAAACATGGGGAACTATTCTTCCCACTGATACCAACAATGTGGTACTATTCCTCCCACTGATACCAACAATATGGTACTATTCCTCCCGCTGATACCAACAATATGGTACTATTCCTCCCGCTGATACCAACAATATGGTACTATTCCGCCCACTGATACCAACAATATGGTGCTATTCCTCCCACTGATACCAACAATATGGTACTATTCCTCCCACTGATACCAACAATATGGTACTATTCCTCCCACTGATACCAACAATATGGTACTATTCCTCCCGCTGATACCAACAATATGGTACTATTGATCTTTTATTGAAAAGAATCAAGCAACCAATTTTATACAAAAGTAAAAAACAAAACCATAGTACAAAACTTCAACAGAAATCCAAGGAATACACATCCATGTTCAGAATATATACAATATATACATAATCCACTACCAAAGTTATTTACATAAAGCAGCAGAGAGGGCCTAAGAGGCACAACCCATCACTTATGTACGCAGCCATTTATCAAAAATTAATCCAAAAAATAATCTAGGGTGAAAAGAGACAGACAGCCACACCCGGGAAAGAGACTCCTGGCAGTCAGGGAGGCTTGAAACCCCTCCACGCCTTCAACCAAGCCCCCTGACTCCGCTTGTCTCTCTCAAGTACCCGAATCTTCTCCACCTCATGCAAAATGTCATACACCACCACCTGAACAGGAAGGATTTTACGCAGAATGCAGACCTGACACCGTGCATTCCAAGTGAAATAACGGACTACTATGCTAACTAGAAAAAGTGTATCTAAACAAAAAACCCCACCAGTATTGAATGCTCCATACACCCACTCAGCATAACCCAGCCTGGAGAGGAAAGGGACACCGAGGGCCCGCCCCACTCCTCCCGAGGACAGCTACGATCCATCCCACTGCGGAATTTCAAATTGCCCCGAACATAGAGCCTCCCATGGAAGCACATCCAGGCCAGATCCCTGAATTTAGGAGGTACTCTGTCCAAATTAATAAGTCTTAACCCTGCCCTCAAAACTGGGCCTGGGCAATCCCTTAAGGCCAGTGGGTCATGAAAGACTTCGCTCAAGACTCGACTCATAAGGACTTTCCTCGGAACCAATCTGAGATCTTCAGCCGACAATCGCCACTGCCGTAGTAACTTCAGGCACGGAGCGACATAGGCTGGTAGCTGACCACGATGACCCCTGAGATTCTTCACTTGGCCACCTTCTTCCCAAAGTCGTAGAAAAGGCCTAAACCAAGATCTAAATATGCCTGCCCATCCAGGAGGTTCCACTGCAAGCATATTACCAATATTAAACTTGAGAAAAAGCAGTGAAAAGAAAAGAACTGGGTTGACCATACCTAAGCCACCCTCCCTCCTGGATAGATAGGTGACATTCCTCTTGATGGGGTTCAGTCTGTTCCCCCACAACATCTGGAAGAACACACTACTGACCCTAGCATAGAGAGACACTGGCAAGATGCAGACAAAGCTGACATACAAGAAGATCGGAATCAGGTAAGTCTTAATCAGATCAACCCTTTCCCTCATAGATAACTTCCATCTCTTCCAGCTGACTACCTTAGTATTGGCAATTTCCAGTCTGCCTTCCCAGTTTTTGAGGCCATAATCGCCGGGTCCAAATTCAATGCCTAGAATCTTAATTCTTTCCTGGGGCACTGGAAAGGTGTCCGGGAGATCAAAACCCTCACCTTCCTTTCCCATCCAGAAAACTTCACTCTTTTCCTGATTGATCTTGGAGCCTGATGCTTCAGAATACCGTGATGTCAGAGAGACCACCTCCTCTGCTTCATCCGCCCCAGTGACAATCACGGACACATCGTCCGCATAGGCAACAACCCTCAAAGGCGGCTCACCCGGGAGCCCCACTGGCACCCCACACAACATGCTGCTCTCTAGCCTCCTGATGAAGGGGTCGATTGCAAACACATAGAGCAGGGGACTCAGGGGACAACCCTGGCGCACCCCGGAGCCAACCTCAAAGGACTGCCCAACCCAACCATTAACAAGAGGAAAGCTCTCTGCCCCCTTATACAAGACTTTTAACCAATCGACAAAATCACCCAGCAGACCGTACTTACTAAGGAGCAACCACAGGTACTCATGGTTAACACGATCAAAAGCTTTTGCCTGATCCAATGTCAGCAAATACTTTCCCCAGCCTGCAGCCCTGCACCGCTCCAAGGCCTCCCGGACAGCTAAAACTGCTGTGAAGGTGCACCTACCCTGGACCGAACAGTGCTGATGGCGAGAAAGCAAAGACTCTGCTACTGACGATAGGCGCCAGAAAAATATCTTTGCCAGTATCTTTCTATCGACATTAAGAAGGCTGATGGGGCGCCAATTCTCAATCATCGAAGGATCTTTACCCTTTGAAAGAAGAATCACAGCTGAGTGCCTCATGGAAGGGGGAAGTACCCCCTCAGCAAGGCAACTGTTAAAAACCACCTCTACCAAATGTGGGGCCAGAATAGACTTAAAAGCTTTGTAAAACTCAGCCGTCAAGCCATCCGGTCCAGGTGACTTTTTGATGGCAAGCTGTTCAATTGCCCTCATCACCTCTTCAACTGTGATCTCCTCTGCCAAATTCATCAATGGGACATCTTCATCATTTAGACCTGGAGTAGAGTCCAAAAAGCTTTCCATCTTGTCACGGTCAAGCTCTTTCCTCCCAAGAAGGTCAGCATAAAAGGACCTCACGACCTCCAGAATCCCTGACCTGGACTTTGTCAAGGAACCTGTACTGTCCTTAAGGCCAACGACCATTTTAACTGCTACACCTTGTTTGCAGTTCTGGTAAGGGTCAGGCGAGTGGTACTTCCCATAGTCCCTCTCCAGAACCAAAGAGGCATGCCGGTCATATTGACACTTCCTGAGAAGGAGTTTCACTTCGGAGATTTCCCCAGGATCTCCTCCTCTCGAGACAAGAATATCCAGCTTCCTCCGTAAACGTTGGTAGGTCATGTATTTATTAAACTGCTTTCTATTGGCTAGGCCCCTGAAGAATCCAGCAATCCTCTTTTTGGTCAGCTCCCACCACTCAGCCTTGCTGCTACAAAAGTCCAGGATGGTCATCTGTGCCTGAAAGAATTCCTCAAAGGATTGTCTAACATGTTCTTCCTTGAGTAGAGTCGAATTCAGTCTCCAGATGCCCTTACCCCTCTGAGGGGCGTCTGAAGCATTCAGGACCACAGATAGCATACAGTGATCAGAGAACTCTACTGCCTGCACCACTGGGGGTGAGAAAGCAGAGGTCTCCTTAAAAAAAACCCTATCTATTCTACTCTGACTATTACCTCGATGAAAGGTGAACCCAGTGTCATCCGGGAGGTGCTTAATGTGCACATCCACAAGACCAGCATCCCTAACCATACTATTTAAAAAAACGCTATCATATCCCAGCCTGTCCTTGAAGTCCTTCCTGTCCTTGGGCCTAGTTATTGTATTAAAGTCACCTCCAAAGACCACTTGCCGGGATGTAAAAAGAAATGGCTTGATCCTTGTAAAAAGGCATTTCCTGTCCCACTTTGTGTGCGGCCCATAAACATTAATTAGGCGCAGGTCCTGCCCTCCCACAAGGACGTCTAGGACCATACATCTCCCAATCTCCACCTCAATAACCCGCCGGACAGTTACCATGCCGGTTTTAAACAACACCGCCACACCGCCGTAAGGCTCGGCCGCAAGAAACCAGTAAGATGGACCATACCTCCACTCTCTCTTGGCCATATGAATATCTGCCAAGGAGGTGAGCCTAGTCTCTTGCAAAAATAAAATTTCAGCATCTAATTGGCTGAACAAAAAGAAGGCCATAGAACGAGCTCTTACTGACTTAATGCTGGCGACATTTATTGTCACCACTTTTAACCACTTGACGACCGCCTCACGCCGATGTACGTCGGCAAAGTGGCACGGACAGGCAAAATCACGTACAGTGTACGTGATTTGCCTTCCACGGGTGGGGGGTCCGATCGGACCCCCCCCGGTGCCCGAGGCGGTCGTCCTTTGTGCCCCGGCGATCGGTGGTGAGGGGGAGACCATCTGTTCGTGGCCCCCCCCTCGCGATCGCCGCCGGCCAATCGAATCATTCCTTTGCTGCTGTATGCTAAACAGCAGCAAAGGAAATGATGTCATCTCCCCTCGGGTCGGTAATTTCCGTTCCGGCCCGAGGAGAGAAGACATCAATGTGAGTGCACCAACACACACACACACAGTAGAACATGCCAGGCACACAAAACACCCCGATCCCCCCCCCCCCCCGATCGCCCCCCGATCCCCCCCAATCACCCCCCCCCTGTCACAAACTGACACCAGCAGTTTTTTTTTTTTTTTTTCTGATTACTGCATTGGTGTCAGTTTGTGACAGTTAGTGTTGGGACAGTGAGTATTACCCCCCTTTAGGTCTAGGGTACCCCCCTAACCCCCCCTAATAAAGTTTTAACCCCTTGATCACCCCCTGTCACCAGTGTCACTAAGCGATCATTTTTCTGATCGCTGTATTAGTGTCGCTGGTGACGCTAGTTAGGGACATAAATATTTAGGTTCGCCGTCAGCGTTTTATAGCGTCAGGGACCCCCATATACTACCGAATAAATGTTTTAACCCCTTGATTGCCCCCTAGTTAACCCTTTCACCACTGATCACCGTATAACCGTTACGGTTGACGCTGGTTAGTTTGTTTATTTTTTATAGTGTCAGGGCACCCGCCGTTTATTACCGAATAAAGGTTTAGCCCCCTGATCGCCCGGCGGTGATATGCGTCGCCCCAGGCAGCGTCAGATTAGCGCCAGTACCGCTAACACTGACGCACGCAGCATACACCTCCCTTAGTGGTATAGTATCTGAACGCATCAATATCTGATCCGATCAGATCTATACTAGCGTCCCCAGCAGTTTAGGGTTCCCAAAAACGCAGTGTTAGCGGGATCAGCCCAGATACCTGCTAGCACCTGCGTTTTGCCCCTCCGCCCGGCCCAGCCCAGCCCACCCAAGTGCAGTATCGATCGATCACTGTCACTTACAAAAGACTAAACGCATAACTGCAGCGTTCGCAGAGTCAGGCCTGATCCCTGCGATCGCTAACAGTTTTTTTGGTAGTATTTTGGTGAACTGGCAAGCACCAGCCCCAGGCAGGGTCAGGTTAGCGCCAGTACCGCTAACACCCACGCACGCACCGTACACCACCCTTAGTGGTATAGTATCTGAACGGATCAATATCTGATCCGATCAGATCTATACTAGCGTCCCCAGCAGTTTAGGGTTCTCACAAACGCAGTGTTAGTGGGATCAGCCCAGATACCTGCTAGCACCTGCGTTTTGCCCCTCCGCCCGGCCAGCCCAGCCCACCCAAGTGCAGTATCGATCGATCACTGTCACTTACAAAAGACTAAAACGCATAACTGCAGCGTTCGCAGAGTCAGGCCTGATCCCTGCGATCGCTAACAGATTTTTTGGTAGCGTTTTGGTGAACTGGCAAGCGCCAGCGGCCTAGTACACCCCGGTCGTAGTCAAACCAGCACTGCAGTAACACTTGGTGACGTGGCGAGTCCCATAAGTGCAGTTCAAGCTGGCGAGGTGGCAAGCACAAGTAGTGTCCCGCTGCCACCAGAAAGACAAACACAGGCCCGTCGTGCCCATAGTGCCCTTCCTACTGCATTCGCCAATCCTAATTGGGAACCCACCGCTTCTGCAGCGCCCGTACTTCCCCCATTCACATCCCCAACCAAATGCAGTCAGCTGCATGAGAGGCATTTTCTTTATGTCCTCCCGAGTACCCCTACCCAGCGAACGCCCCCAAAAAAGATATTGTGTCTGCAGCTAGCGCGGATATAGGCGTGACACCCGCTATTATTGTCCCTCCTGTCCTGACAATCCTGGTCTTTGCATTGGTGAATGTTTTGAACGCTACCATTCACTAGTTGAGTATTAGCGTAGGGTACAGCATTGCACAGACTAGGCACACTTTCACAGGGTCTCCCAAGATGCCATCGCATTTTGAGAGACCCGAACCTGGAACCGGTTACAGTTATAAAAGTTACAGTTACAAAAAAAGTGTAAAAAAATAAAATAAAAAATATATATATATATAAAATAAAAAAAAATAGTTGTCGTTTTATTGTTCTCTCTCTCTCTATTCTCTCTATTGTTCTGCTCTTTTTTACTGTATTCTATTCTGCAATGTTTTATTGTTATTATGCTTTATCATGTTTGCTTTTCAGGTATGCAATTTTTTATACTTTACCGTTTACTGTGCTTTATTGTTAACCATTTTTTTGTCTTCAGGTACGCCATTCACAACTTTGAGTGGTTATACCAGAATGATGCCTGCAGGTTTAGGTATCATCTTGGTATCATTCTTTTCAGCCAGCGGTCGGCTTTCATGTAAAAGCAATCCTAGCGGCTAATTAGCCTCTAGACTGCTTTTACAAGCCGTGGGAGGGAATGTCCCCACCGTCTTCCGTGTTTTTCTCTGGCTCTCCTGTCTCAACAGGGAACCTGAGAATGCAGCCGGTGATTCAGCCAGCTGACCATAGAGCTGATCAGAGACCAGAGTGGCTCCAAACATCTCTATGGCCTAAGAAACCGGAAGCTACGAGCATTTTATGACTTAGATTTCGCTGGATGTAAATAGCGCCATTGGGAAATTGGGGAAGCATTTTATCACACCGATCTTGGTGTGGTCAGATGCTTTGAGGGCAGAGGAGAGATCTAGGGTCTAATAGACCCCAATTTTTTCAAAAAAGAGTACCTGTCACTACCTATTGCTATCATAGAGGATATTTACATTCCCCGAGATAACAATAAAAATGATTAAAAAAAAATAAAAATGAAAGGAACAGTTTAAAAATAAGATAAAAAAGCAAAAAAATAATAAAGAAAAAAAAAAAAAAAAAAAAAAAAAAAGCACCCCTGTCGCCCCCTGCTCTTGCACTAAGGCGAACGCAAGCGGCGGTCTGGCGTCAAATGTAAACTGCAATTGCACCATGCATGTGAGGTATCACCGCGAAGGTCAGATCGAGGGCAGTAATTTTTGCAGTAGACCTCCTCTGTAAATCTAAAGTGGTAACCTGTAAAGGCTTTTAAAGGCTTTTAAAAATGTATTTATTTTGTTGCCACTGCACGTTTGTGCGCAATTGTAAAGCATGTCATGTTTGGTATCCATGTACTCGGCCTAAGATCATCTTTTTTATTTCATCAAACATTTGGGCAATATAGTGTGTTTTAGTGCATTAAAATTTAAAAAAGTGTGTTTTTTCCCCAAAAAATGCGTTTGAAAAATCGCTGCGCAAATACTGTGTGAAAAAAAAAATGAAACACCCACCATTTTAATCTGTAGGGCATTTGCTTTAAAAAAATATATAATGTTTGGGGGTTCAAAGTAATTTTCTTGCAAAAAAAAAAAACTTTTTCATGTAAACAATAAGTGTCAGAAAGGGCTTTGTCTTCAAGTGGTTAGAAGAGTGGGTGATGTGTGACATAAGCTTCTAAATGTTGTGCATAAAATGCCAGGACAGTTCAAAACCCCCCCAAATGACCCCATTTTGGAAAGTAGACACCCCAAGCTATTTGCTGAGAGGCATGTCGAGTCCATGGAATATTTTATATTGCGACACAAGTTGCGGGAAAGAGACAATTTTTTTTTTTTTTTTTGCACAAAATTGTCACTAAATGATATATTGCTCAAACATGCTATGGGAATATGTGAAATTATACCCCAAAATACATTCTGCTGCTTCTCCTGAGTACGGGGATACCACATGTGTGAGACGTTTTGGGAGCCTAGCCGCGTACGGAACCCCGAAAACCAAGCACCGCCTTCAGGCTTTCTAAGGGCGTGAATTTTTGATTTCTCTCTTGACTGCTTATCACAGTTTCGGAGACCATGGAATGCCCAGGTGGCACAAACCCCCCCCCAAATGACCCCATTTTGGAAAGTAGACACCCCAAGCTATTTGATGAGAGGTATAGTGAGTATTTTGCAGACCTCACTTTTTGTCACAAAGTTTTGAAAATTGAAAAAAGAAAAAAAAAAAAGTTTTTTCTTGTCTTTCTTCATTTTCAAAAACAAATGAGAGCTGCAAAATACTCACCATGCCTCTCAGCAAATAGCTTGGGGTGTCTACTTTCCAAAATGGGGTCATTTGGGGGGGTTTTGTGCCACCTGGGCATTCCATGGCCTCCGAAACTGTGATAGGCAGTGAAGAGTGAAATCAAAAATTTTCACCCTTAGAAATCCTGAAGGCGGTGATTGGTTTTCGGGGTCCCGTACACGGCTAGGCTCCCAAAAAGCCCCACACATGTGGTATCCCCATACTCAGGAGAAGTAGCTAAATGTATTTTGGGGTGCAATTCCACATATGCCCATGGCCTGTGTGAGCAATATATCATTTAGTGACAACTTTGTGCAAAAAAAAAAAAAATGTGTCACTTTCCCGCAACTTGTGTCAAAATATAAAATATTCCATGGACTCAATATGCCTCTCTGGAAATAGCTTGGGGTGTCTACTTTCCAAAATGGGGTCATTTGGGGGGGTTTTGTGCCACCTGGGCATTCCATGGCCTCCGAAACTGTGATAGGCAGTAAAGAGTGAAATCATAAATTTACGCCCTTAGAAATCCTGAAGGCGGTGATTGGATTTCGGGGCCCCGTACGCGGCTAGGCTCCCAAAAAGTCCCACACATGTGGTATCCCCATATTCAGGAGAAGCAGCAGAATGTATTTTGAGGTGCAATTCCACATAGGCCCATGGCCTGTGTGAGCAATATATCATTTAGTGACAACTTTTTGTAAATATTTTTTTTTTTTTTGTCATTATTCAATCACTTGGGACAAAAAAAATAAATATTCAATGGGTTCAACATGCCTCTCAGCAATTTCCTTGGGGTGTCTACTTTCCACAATGGGGTCATTTGGGGGGGTTTTGTACTGCCCTGCCATTTTAGCACCTCAAGAAATGACATAGGCAGTCATAAACTAAAAGCTGTGTAAATTACAGAAAATGTACCCTAGTTTGTAGACGCTATAACTTTTGCGCAAACCAATAAATATACGCTTATTGACATTTTTTTTACCAAAAACATGTGGCCGAATACATTTTGGCCTAAATGTATGACAAAAATTGAGTTTATTGGATTTTTTTTATAACAAAAAGTAGAAAATATCATTTTTTTTCAAAATTTTCGGTCTTTTTCCATTTATAGCGCAAAAAATAAAAACCACAGAGGTGATCAAATACCATCAAAAGAAAGCTCTATTTGTGGGAAGAAAAGGACGCAAATTTCGTTTGGGTACAGCATTGCATGACTGCGCAATTAGCAGTTAAAGCGACGCAGTGCCAAATTGGAAAAAGACCTCTGGTCCTTAGGCAGCATAATGGTCCGGGGCTCAAGTGGTTAACGGAGGGGGAACCGCCATTTGGGTTATTGGGTGGATTGCTTCTTAGCTCCCCTCTGCTGCTCATCACCAGAAGCCTCTCTCTTTCTTGAGGCCGCCTCAAACTCCATTTCGGAATCAGAACTTCGCTCCGAAGAAGCTCCAGGTGAAGAGATATCCCAATTAGAGGACCTATAACGGTTGGAGACAGGCACTGGAGCCCGTTCCGTCCTCACCACCTGCTTCTTCCGCTTCCCAACCTTCCTTCTCTCCTCCAGGTACTGCAGGTCAGCTTCAGAGATGCCCTCATCTCCTGTTTTTTTCTTTGGAGTCTTTACAGAAGACTCCTTTAGAGAGGAAGAAGCGACCTTTTTAGTACCCACTACCACTCCTGGTGGGGGGGGTGCTCCCTTTGAATCAGACTTAGGAGGGGTAGACTCCTGGGGGGTAACTGACTCAGGTGGCACAGACTTGGAAGGTTCTGACACAAGAGGAGAGGGTACAGTAGGCTGGGGGGACACAGAGACAGATACAGAAGGAATACTTACAGACACAGGAGGGGTGGCCACGGGAACTGGGGAGGGACCCTGAGCAGGACCAGGGGAGTCAGTCACCGCAGAGGAGGATGGTACACCAGGGGCCTCACCCTCCATCCCGTCCAGCCTTGACATGTCATCAATTACCTCCTTCTCCATATTGTGCCAGGCTTCAGGACATCTGCTGTAGGGGTGGCCAAGGCGCAGGCACAGGTTGCACCTGATCATCTCGGTGCAGTCCTTAGCCATATGACCCTGACCCCGACACACTGAACATATCAAGGCTGAACAGGAAGAGCTCAAATGCCCCTTTTCTCCACAGCGGTGACACAGCTTCGGCTGACCAGGGTAGAAAATAGTCATCCTATCCCTCCCTATAAAAGCTGAGGAGGGCAGGTGACGGACAACATTCCCATCCCTGGCCAACCTGACTGTTACTGACCAACCCCCAGTCCAGATGTTACGCTCATCAAGGATTTTGCTGGGCTTAGTCAAAACCTCACCATAGTTCCTTAACCAGACCTCTAGGTCCCGAGCAGGAACACTCTCATTGGTGAGTATGATGGTTATCTTTTTCACCGTTGACCTTTGCGAAACCGCAACTGGGGCCAGACCCTCCCATTCAGGTCTTGACCTGCACCGAGCCTCATATCGCTCCCAGAACAGGTCAAGACCCTCTGGCCTGGTGAAGCTAATGGTATAATCACGTGTCCCAGCTACATGTATTAGAGCATACAGGTCATTTGCCCCAAAACCCATCTCCAAAATCAAATCCACCACTGCACGCCGTGCTGGAGGGATTGCACCACCTTCCCATTTGAGAATTACCACATTTCTTCTCGGACCCCCAGCAGAAGCCAGAGACCCAAGACCAGATCCCGGGGTGCCCAAAGTGGTAGGCTGCAGGGTGAAAACCCGCTTGGGGGCGGAGCTACCAGGAGCAGAGCGTACCACCTGAGCAAATGTAGGTTTATCAGGGCCAAGGCCCCACACTGAAGTCACAGTAGTCTGTACATTACTATTATTATTCACTGCTTGAACGGAGTTGGTAGGACTGTCCATCACACTTGTACTGGGACCATTGTTCATCACACTTGTACTGGGACCATTGTTCATCACACTTGTACTGGGATGATTTTTATCAGTCACACAAACATTCACATTCCCATCAGGAATAATCACAGTTTCTGCTGCAATACCAGCTGTCTCCTGAAGCTGTGCTGTAGAGTCTTCAGCAGGTTTGGGGCAAACAGCTTTAGACTCAGCTAAAGGGGGGTTAATAGGCTCTGCTGAATCTTGTAGCTTATCTGCAAGAATGTCATTTTTTAAAGGCAAACTTTGTTGTACTGCAGCATCAGCAGGCACAGCATTGCTACAAATGGGATTAGCAGCCTGATTGTCACTGGGCACATTGTCTGTATCAGTCACAGTGTTGAATGGCACAAAAATTGTTTTATCCACAATATGGGACTTGACAGGCTTTACCTTGTCAGGCACATTATCTGTTATGTCCTCTTCATGGAACACCAGCTGATCACCCCGCATAGGAGATTCCATTACCTGGATGGCCCTGAGCATGCCTCCTGAGTCCTGGGAAGGCATGGGGCAGCTTACCTCTCCCTGAGGGGGCAGGGGGTCTGAACTGGGGGTCTCCTCCTCCACCTCCATCTTTGTCATCCTCGCAAACCTTTTATCATTACAAAACTTTTCCTTAAAGGGCCCATCTCTTCCTTCCATCATGGCCACAATGGTCTCCTGGTGTTCAACCCGGACCTTGGCCAGTTGGATCTCCGGATCCATGGATCCATGTCTCTGGCTATGCAAGCCCTCACGCTGCCTTCTCAAGCGCTTCACCTCCGCTCTGAGCTTGTAGAGCTTGTCTCTTTCCCTATTCAGGACCTTAATCCCGGCCACCACTCGCTCCCGAATGGCCTCGGAACCTTCATCCTCACCAGGGGTAGAGAGATCCCCAGCCATGGTTTGTACAGGGGCAGGCATGTCACCTGATGGCCCAGGAGATGGCTGAGAGCTTCCAGCAGGAGAGGCCCTGCTGGCCTCCATGGCTTCCCCAGAAAGGAGCCAGGAGAGCTGGGAGAGATTTCACCACCACTCCCCTCTCACACGGATCACCTGCAGCAGCTCCAGACAGCTTCCTCCTGACACACCTGTGCTCCAATGATGGGTGGGGCACTATTCCTCCCATTGACACTAATGATGGGGCAGTATTCTTCCCATTTACACCAAACATGGGGAACTATTCTTCCCACTGATACCAACAATGTGGTACTATTCCTCCCACTGATACCAACAATATGGTACTATTCCTCCCGCTGATACCAACAATATGGTACTATTCCTCCCGCTGATACCAACAATATGGTACTATTCCTCCCGCTGACACCAACAATATGGTACTATTCCTCCCGCTGATACCAACAATATGGTACTATTCCGCCCACTGATACCAACAATATGCTGCTATTCCTCCCACTGATACCAACAATATGGTACTATTCCTCCCACTGATACCAACAATATGGTACTATTCCTCCCACTGATACCAACAATATGGTACTATTCCTCCCGCTGATACCAACAATATGGTACTATTCCTCCCGCTGATACCAATAATATGGTACTATTCCTCCCACTGATACCAACAATATGGTACTATTCCTCCCATTGATACCAACAATATGGTACTATTCCTCCCACTGATACCAACAATATGGTACTATTCCTCCCACTGATACCAACAATATGGTACTATTCCTCCCACTGAAACCAACAATTGGGGCACTACTACTCTACCACTAACACCATAAATGGGGGACTATTCCTTCCACTGACACCAATGATATAGCACTATTCCTCCAACTTTTATTTCCGCTGACCACCAAGCCTGTGATATTGACTACTCCCACTAATGTCTGGGCATTTTCTACTCCCCACTGGCCACAATCCGGACTTCCTATAGTCTGAGAGACAGTAAACTGGCCATTTTTTTCGAAAGTTTGGAAACCCCTCTATATAGCCGGCCATACTTTGATTGAAATTTGTCAGGCTCAGCATGGACAGATCGAATTTTAAAACATTTGTGGCCACACAAATCAGCTTTTGCAGCTCTGATCTGTGTATTCTGACAGTGGGGGAGTCTCCCCTATGACAGAATACAATACAGCAGCGGGAGGACTCCCAATAAACCTCAAATGTGTGCCTGGGGGAATCGGTTCAGTTTATTTTCAATCAGGCGGCTGGTTGAATTAAAAAAAAAAAATGAACTATATATGTCCAGCTTTAGAATATCCACAAGACAGCGAGCAGACTGTACATTCTCCTATGGAGAAATGCTGAGGCGCTTTCTACTCCCACTGGCCACTATCCGGCCTTCCTAAATATCATGAAATTGTAACATAACACATAAATGAAATGGATAATCAATGGGACCACATAACCTCAAAATAATAAATCATAAAAAAACACAATACAACTTATGGAATTAAATGGCCGCAGCCCTTTATTATAATTAAATAATAAAAAATGAACGAATAAATATTATATTAGTATTAATTAAACATAACCTAACCTTAATACGACTTATAACAAATACAAAAACAAAACCATAAGATTCAGCTCAGCCATTACAGTTCAATAATAAGCAGTACCCTGTTTCCCCGAAAATAAGACCTAGCGTGATTGTCGGTGATGGCTGCAATATAAGCCCTACCCCCCAAATAAGCCCTAGTTAAAGTCCTTGTAGGTCTTATTTTCAGGGTAGGGCTTATTTTCGGGGAAACAGGGTAGGGATTATTTGGGTGTAGGGCTTATATTGCAGCCATCACCGACAATCACGCTAGGTCTTATTTTCGGGGAAACAGGGTAATAACGGATAATAAATATTAACACTGTCCCCTTCAATAGAAGGGGCTAAACCACATAACAGCGGACAGTGACAATGGGTGGGAGGGTGGAATGTTTCTGTGTCAGCTGTCAACCTCCGCTCTAATTGTGCACTTCTTCTCCTCCATAGTGAATATTTGAAGCTTGTGCAAGGCCTGTTATTAGAACCTATGAGCAACAGACAGCATATGACAACAGGTAAGTCCAAATATAGTCAGGACCAAGACCCATTCTGCGGTCTGCCACGGTAGCACCAAAATTGTAATGTATAGTCTAGAATTCACATACATTAACCATACACCTCAATCAGTTTTGGCAAGTATGCTAATAAATTCAGTAAAACTTTTTTCTTGCAAATTGCATTGTTGTTTTGATTGCGAGATGGTTACACAATTTGCAGAATATATATACTGTATATATTAATATATATACGAATATATATAGATATATAGATACAGATATATATAGATATCTATATCTATATAGATATCTATATATAGATATCTATATAGATATCTATATATAGATATCTATATATAGATATCTATCTATATCTATATCTATATCTATATATATATATCTCTCTATATATATATATATATATATATATATATATATATATATATATATATATATACAGTAACTCACAAAAGTGAGTACACCCCTCACATTTCTGTAAATATTTTATTATATCTTTTCATGTGACAACACTGAAGAAATGACACTTTGCTACAATGTAAAGTAGTGAGTGTACAGCTTGTATAACAGTGTAAATTTGCTGTCCCAACACAGCCATTATTGTCTAAACCGCTGGCAACAAAAGTGAGTACACCCCTAAGTAAAAATGTCCAAATTGGGCCCATTTTTTCATGCTGTTTTGCAGAAACACAGGACATGTTTTGTTAACATCGGTTTCTGTGGAACACATTCACATCAATGCACTTTTGTGCCTCTGCACAAAGGGAAACGGTCAGGGACTTTTTTAAACGCAAAATGCTGCTTTTTTTTTTGCTTTTTTGGAGTAGACTTCAATGGAGACGCTGCAGAAAAGCATGTAGTGGGTTTTTAGCCCTTTTTTTTTTACGTGATTTGCATTATTTATTCTGCCCATCAAAACAGATTGGCCAAGTAAAAAGACAAAAGCGTAAAAAAAAAAAAAAGTGAAACGCATCAAAAACAAAAACGCGGAAAGCACAGCTAAAAAGCATGGCAGAAACGCTCAAAAGCAACATGCATAGATGTGAATGGAGCCTTCATTGGGGCTAAAATCGGATGTAAACCTGATTGGCCTTCATTTAGAAACGAAATTCTGAGTGTGCTTTTTGCCGTAGCTTTCTGCATTTTTGTAACGGCGTTTTACTGCGATTTTACCGCAATTTTGCATTTTTTTAATGAATTCATTAATTTATTTTTACATTCGGATGTCAGTGGGAAGGGTTGTTAACCCTTTCATGACTATGTCTATTTCTGACATTTGTTGCTTACGAGTTAAAATTTGTATTTTTGCTAGAAAATTACTTAGTACCCCCAAACATTATATATATATATATATATATATATATATATATATATATATATATATATATATATATAGACCCTAGAGAATAAAATGGTGATTGTTGCAATATTTTATGTCACATGGTATTTGCACAGCGGTCTTTCAAGCGCAATTTTTTGGTAAAAAATATACTTCCATGAATAAAAGATTAGCCCAATTTTTTCGTATAATGTGAAAGATGATGTTACGGAGAGTAAGGGTCGGTTCACACTGGGGCGACTTGGGATCTGACTTGTACGCCCTCAAGTCGCCCCAAGTCGCCCCAGAAATAGTTTCAATGGGAGTGAACGCTAGCGTCTTAATAGACACTACTGAAGTCGCTCCGACTTCAGAGCGTACTCCCTGTACTACTTTGATCCGACTTGGTAGGCGACCTGTACCATAGAAATCAATGGAAGTCGCCTCCAAGTCGGATCTCTCTGTAAAGTCAAGCGACTTTGCAGGGAAAACCCCTCCCTCCCCCCTCCCTCCCAGAGAGCTGATTGCTCCGTGATTGGCCACAGCCGAAGTCGCCTGTGATGGAGGCGACTTCAAGTCGCCTTGTAATTTGCTAAAGTCGCGCTGAAGTCGCGTCGAAGCCGCGTTGAAGTCGCCGTGCAAAGTCGCGCTGAAGTCGTGTTGCCCCAGTGTGAACCGACCCTAAATGGATATCTAACATGTCACACTTTGAACATTCGTGGAACTACGGTACCTAAAAATCTCCATAGGTGACGCTTTAAAAATTTTTTAGCGGTTACCAGGTTAGAGTTACAGGGTAAGTTTTTTCATTAGAATTATTTCTGTGATTTGAACACCGTTTACATTTGCGGGCGCAACTTACTTATGTGCTTTCTTTGCTGCGTGAGCTTGTGGGGACGGGGGGGGGGGGGTCAAAATGTTAAAAAAAAAATCTTTTTTTTTTTTTTTTTTTTTTTACAAAAAAAATAAAATTCTGATCACTTTTATTGCTGTCACAAGGAATGTAAACATCCCTTGTGACAGTAATAGGTGGTGACAGGTACTCTTTATGGAGGGATCGGGGGTCTAAAAGACCCCAAATCCCTCCTTTGGACTTTGCCGAAATCAGCGATTCTGAATACTGTCATTTTTTTTTTTAAACCTGCGCCATTGGCAGCCGAGTAAACCGTAAGTGACGTTGTGACATCGCTTCCCGGGATTTTACATCGGAGACCCGATCGGAGCCGAACCCAGTACTTGCTTTTTGAATACGGGTCTATTGAAGTCTATTACATGCAAAACGCTGCATTTTTCGGGGCAAAAAAAAAAAAGTCCCAGATCCTTTCCAAAAACGCAGAGGCACAAAAATGCATTGATGTGAACGTGTTTCATAGGAACCCATGTTAAAAAAATGAAATGCGTTTCTGCAAAAAGTAAAAAAGCATAAAAAAAACGCATTGGTGTGAATCGAGCCTTAAAGCACGTGGCGTCACGGCATTTATAAAGAGGATTGTAAAAGAACGCAGCCAGCTGTTACAAAGCCCCTTGCATCTTCTATGAGGATAAACAGTTACAGTACATTATATTAATAATAATAATAATCATCGTTCCCCGTGGCGCGCTGGAGGGTAAAAAATAGCACAAGCCACCGTCTAGACTTGGTGGCTTTCAAGTCAACCAATAAAGCCAGAATCAGTTGTGCTCAGAACAGAACATTAAAGCTAAATTGACTCCACAATAAATGATTTGGTTGGATGGAAGTCGCTGGCAGGGAGAGCTGCTGTTTGTAAAAGTGAAGCCATAACCTTGGCTATGTCAGCGATTGTTTATTACATTCCACTTTCAAAAGGATTTGGGGTTGAATCAAATTAATCAACGCTTCCTTGCCCGAGCTACTGACATCTCTATTATTGGGGCTTCGTGTGCAAACATACAGAAAGATGAATGCTTACAGAAAACTACACCGCTTAGGAGAGAAGACTGGATTCTGCAATGGTTGAACTCCTCCTGAAAATGCTACGTGCCTGGCTGTCATGCTGACTCTATGGGGTTGATTTACTAAAGGCAAATAGAATGTGCACTTTTCAAAGGGCAATTGCACTCTGCGACTGGGCCCTGCCGTTGTGGGGGGGGGGGGGGGGGCTAAGACCCGGCATCTCCCCCTGCACCTCTGGCTGTCCATTTAGAATGCACTGAGGGAGGTGGGAGGCGACGGCGGCTCTATGTTGCCCGCGGGCGGAGGGATCTCCCTGGGGCTTGTAGTTCTATTCCTGAGTCTACACAGCGGAGAGGGGAGGGGCCTCTGTTCCGGGGATCTAGCAGTTTCATTCTTCAGTGTAGAAGTGAGTCGCTCTGCTTGTACACTGTTACTGATACATGCCCGTGTCAGAGGCCCCTCCCCTCTCCACTGTTACTGATACATGCTTGTGTCAGAGGCCCCTCTCCACTGTTACTGATACAAGCCCAGGTAAGAGGTCCCTCCCCTCTCCACTGTTACTGATACATGCTTGTGTCAGAGGCCCCTCCCCTCTCCACTGTTACTGATACAAGCCCAGGTAAGAGGTCCCTCCCCTCTCCACTGTTACTGATACATGCTCGTGTCAGAGGCCCCTCCCCTCTCCACTGTAAACATTGGGGAAGAGAACAACTAGCCTCAGGGAGATCCTACCACTCGTGGACACTATAGAGCTGCCGATCGTTGGCTCCCACCTCCCCAGCCAGGTACACGGGGAACCCCTGGAAAGGAGGGGGGCGGTCTGGGGACCCTGATGTAAGAGGGGAGCCCTCTGGGGACACTAATATAAGGGGGGCTCTCTGGGGACACTAATGTAAGGGGAGCTCTCTGGTGACACTAATGTAAGGGGGGCTCTCTGGGGGCACTAATGTAATGGGGGGGCTCTCTGGGGATACTAATGTAATGGGGGGGCTCTCTGGGGACACTAATGTTAGGGGGGGCTCTCTAGGGACACTAATGTAAGGGGGGCTCTCTGGGGATACTAATGTAAGGGGGGGCTCTCTGGGGACACTAATGTTAGGGGGGTCTCTGGGGACACTAAATTAAGGGGGGGCTCTCTGGGGACACTAATGTAAGGGGGGCTCTCTGGGGACACTAATGTAAGGGGGGCTCTCTGAGGACACTAATGTACGGGGGGCTCTGAGGACACTAATGTAAGGGGGGGCTCTCTGGGGACACTAATGTAAGGGGGGCTCTCTGGGGACACTAATGTAAGGGGGGCTCTCTGGGGACACTAATGTATAGGGGGGCTCTCTGGGGACACTAATGTAAGGGGGGGCTCTCTGGGGACACTAATGTAAGGGGGGCTCTCTGGGGACACTAATGTAAGGGGCTCTCTCTGGGGACACTAATGTTAGGGGGGGTCTCTGGGGACACTAATGTAAGGGGAGGCTCTCTGGGGACACTGATGTAAGGAAGGGGCCCTCTGGGGACACTGATGTAGGGGGGGCTCTCTGGGGACCCTGATGTAAAGGAAGGGGCCCTCTGGGGACACTAATGTAAGGGGGGCTCTCTGGGGACCCTGGTGTAAGGAGGGGCTCTCTGGGGACCTTGATGTAAGGGGAGGCTCTCTGGGGACCTTGATGTAAGGAGGGGCTCTCTGGGGACCTTAATGTAAGGGGGGCTCTCTGTGGACCCTGATGTAAGGAGGGGCTCTCTGGGGACCTTAATGTAAGGGGGGCTCTCTGTGGACCCTGATGTAAGGAGGGGCTCTCTGGGGACCCTGATGTAAGGAGGGGCTCTCTGGGTACCCTGATGTAATGTGGGGCTCTCTGGGGACCCTGATGAAATGAGGGGGGCTCTAGGGACCCTAATGTAAGTAGGGAGGCTCTCTGGGTACCCTGATGTAAGGGGAGGCTCTCTGGGAAAACTGATGTAAGTAGGGGGGCTCTCTGGTGACCCTGATGTAAGGGGAGGCTCTTTGGGGAACCTGATGTAAGGGGAGGCTCTCTGGGGACCCTGATGTAAAGGGGGCTCTCTGGGGACCCTGATGTAGGGGAAGGCTCTCTGGGGACCCCGATGTAGGGGAAGGCTCTCTGGGGACCCTGATGTAAGGGGAGGCTCTCTGGGGACCCTGATGTAAGGGGAGGCTCTCTGGGGACCCTGATGTAAGGGAAGGCTCTCTGGGGACCCTGATGTAGGGGAAGGCTCTCTGGGGAACCTGATGTAAGGGGAGGCTCCCTGGGGACCCTGATGTAAGGGGAGGCTCTCTGGGGACCCTGATGTAAGGGGAGGCTCTCTGGGGACCCTGATGTAAGGGAAGGCTCTCTGGGGACCCTGATGTAGGGGAAGGCTCTCTGGGGAACCTGATGTAAGGGGAGGCTCCCTGGGGACCCTGATGTAATGAGGAGGGGCTCTGGGGACCCTGATGTAAGTGGAGGATCCGCAGCCAGATATGTAACGATTATATATATATATATATATATATATATATATATATATATATACACACGCATGTATATTATATACATGTGTATGACTTTCTTTACTTCGCTGCTGTGGGCTCTAGCATGAGATGTTTTGTAGACCCAGCAACGCCCCTGGTGGGGGCCCTTCATGGTTTCTTGCACCGGGGCCCTGAAGATTCTAGTTACGCCTCTGAATCACGTGCAAGGAGAATAAAAGAAAACAGCATTTTTGCTTGCACGTGATTGGATGATGGAAGTCAGCAGAGCTTCTGCTCATTTACTAAGCTCTGGAGCAGCTACACTTTGCAAAGTGCACAATTTGCCTTTAGTAAATCAACCCCTTTGTATTCAATGGGGTAGATTTACTAAAACTGGTGCTCTCAGAAACTGGTGCAGCTGTGCATGGTAGCCAATCAGCTTCTAACTGCAGGTTGTTTAATTGAGCTTTGACAATAAAACCTGGAAGCAGATTGGTTACTATACAGAGTTGCACTAGATCGTGCACTCTTCAGTTTTAGTAAATAACCCCCAATGCCTTCTTCCTCCCAGAACGAGCATGCAAATCTGGAATTCTAACTTCACTTGTTGCCCGCTCACTAGACTGTGAACCTATTTCACGTAGAACTCAATTTTATTTAACCACTTCAGCCCCGGAAGGTTTTACCCACTTCCTGACCAGGCCATTTTTTTTGCGATATGGCACTGCGTCGCTTTAACTGACAATTGTGCGGTCGTGCGGCGCTGTACCCAAACAAAATTGTTGCCTTTTTTTTCTTTTTTTTTTCTCCCACAAACAGAGCTTTCTTTTGATCACCTCTGCGGTCTTTATTTTTTGCACTATAAACAAGAAAAAAGACCGACAATTTTGAAAAAAAAAAACAATATTTTATACTTTCTGCTTTAAAACATATCCAATAAAAAAAAATCATCAATTTAGACCAATATGTATTCTGCTACATATTTTTGGTAAAAAAGAAAACCCAATAAGCATATATTGATTGGTCTGTGCTAAAGTTATAGCGTTCACAAACTCTGGGATAGATTTATAGCCATTTTTTAAAAATTGTTTTTACTAGTAATGGCGGAAATTTGCGATTTTTAGCGGGACTGTGGCATTGCGGCGGACGAATCTGATACTAAGTGACACTTTTTGGGGCCCTGTGTCACCATTACAGTGATCAGCGCTAAAAAATATTGCACTGTCACTGTATAAATGACACTGGCAGGGAAGGGGTTAACACCAGGGGTGATCAACGGTAGACGTGCAATTCGTTTTGTTCTGAATTTGTTTTTTTAACGAATTTCGATAATTTAGTTAATCGGAAATATCCGAATTAACGAAAACCCGTTTAGCGAATTTTTTCGAATATTCGTAAATTTGAATATTTGAAAATTCGTAAATTCGAAAATTCTGAAATTCTCCATTCGAAAATCCGAAAACCCGAAAATCAAACATCTGAAATAATAACTAACTAATAATAACTTAACTATTACTAACTATTAAATTATAGGTATTGGAATTTCCTTTCAAATTTGGCTGTTAGCAAACGTAATGAATACGAATTCTCATTGACTCGGTGATCACAGCGCGCGCGCCCTGCAGGGGGCCCGTGGGGAGCGTGCAAAGGGGAGGATGTCTATTGACGGCCTCCCGGCAAAGCAGATCCGCGCTGTAGCCATCATTCAGCTATAACGCAGATCTGAAGGGGTTAAAGTGTTACTAAACCCACAACAGTAAAATCAGTCTGTATATGCAGCAAAGCATGCTCGTTATACTCTCTGTGGAACCTAAGGGGTTAATCCTCTGCATTGTGTAAAAAGGCTGTTTGATCCTGTTTTTTATGATCCTCTCTTTCTTTAACTGTCCCCAATCCATCTTGCTGATAGTACAGGGCTGGCTTGGAGCACTCTGCACATGCTCAGTTTGGTGTGTATTGCTTTTATTGGGAGAGTTCATGTGATCAGCATAGGGCCAATCAACACTGTCCAGACAGAGGGCCAGGGGGTCCTGCAGGCTCATAGGACAGTCAGAGGTGAATGAAAACTCCTCCTACAAGCTATAACCAGTGCTCATCTGGACACTGATAGAAGTCACAAGACTGCTATATATTGCTGATGAGAAAAGGTATTTAGCATTTATATTTACTAAAATAATTGCATTTCTATGTTCTGTGTAATGTGGGAGACCAGATATAGTGAATGCAGGGTCCTGGGTTTGCTAACACTTTAAAGTGATTGTAAAGGTTTTTTAATTTTTTAAATAACAAACATGTTATACTTACCTCCTCTGTGCAAGGTTTTTCAAGGGTTTTGCACAGAGTGGCCCCTGATCCTCCTTTTCTGGGGTACCCTGGAGGCGCTCCTGGCTCCTCCTCTTCATCGAGTGCCCCCACGGAGATCCGCATTCCATGGGGGCACTCGTGCGGGCGTGCTTCCGAGTTCTGCTGCTGCATCCATTGACACAGACAGCAGAACTCGGTCCCAACCCCCCCTCCCCCGCTCCCGTGTCACTGGATTTTATTGACAGCAGCGGGAGCCAATGGCTCCCGCGGCTATCGATCTATCCAATGAGGACCCAAAACAGCAGCTGGAGCTGCTGGGCTCGTGCTCGTCACTGGAAGGATCGGGTTCAGATAAGTAAAAGGGGGGCTCTGGGGGGGCAGCTGCAGCACAAAAGGTTTTCCACCTTAATGCATAGAATGTATTAGGGTGAAAAACCCCAAATCGCTCAGGGTAACTCCACTTTTGTGGGGAAAAAATAGCAAATAAAGAAAAAATAATATAGTGCATATAATTGCGACACTAATCATATTGTAATTGAATGTTATTAAAAATGACCCTTCCTTTTCAATCTGCAGCCGCTGTAATTTTCTGAGAATACATTGCAATATGGCTACCTGGAGTTGTTCTGTACACAGAGTGTGTACTGACCACTCCCCAGAAACATCATTTCCTGCTTGTGTAATTGGCTCACTAATTTTTCCAGAAGTCTGCCTAAGATACAAGTCAGATTTCAGGCATCCTCTGCAACAAAAATGTCATTTTTGGAGAGATACTTCCAATAGGAACACATCTAAAGGGATGCAGGCCCAGCAGACTTCCTCATTAGTGCTCTGCAGCTCCACACCTGACAGTTAATTATGAAACCACTCCCATTAGACCCACTCAGTACAGAGACACAGACAAACACACAGGGATTTCTTCAGAATAACAAAAGGTAGAAATCTACAACAAAGGTTGTTATAATCCTTGCAATGTACATCGATCACCCAGAGGGGAATGTTTTTTTCTCAACAAAAGTGGAATTACCCTTTAAGCTTTCATCAAACACAATTAAACGTGCAATACAAAAGATCTGTATCCTGTGCCATTTAATGTGCCATTTAATAAACAGTCCAGTTGTGCAGGCAATCATTTATACTCTTGGCACTTTGCTGGCAAGACAAACTGGGTCAGCACCCAAACATAGAGGATGGACATTAGAGATCCACCTGGAGCTGTCCCATATTTATCCAGGGACAAAATCTTGACAAACGATTGTCTATATAGAAAGGTGAGAGAGAGAGCAAAGGAAGACAGACACAGAGATGAAAGGCAGAGAAAGGGACTCCAGCATACCCCTTGAAATTTTCCACATTTTGTCATGTTACAACCAAAAACTTTATTGTATTTTATTGGGATTTTATGTGATAGACCAACACAAAGTGGCACATAATTGTGAAGTGGAAGGAAAATGATAAATGGTGTTTCAAGTTTTTTACAAATAAATATGTGAAAGGTGTGGGGTACATTTGTATGGCGCCCCCCTGAGTCAATACTTTGTAGAACCGCCTTTCACTGCAATTACAGCTGCAAGTCTTTTTGGGGATGTCTCTACCAGCTTTGCCCATTTAGAGAGTGACATTTTTGCCCATTCTTCTTTGCAAAATAGCTCAAGCTCTGTCAGATTGGATGGAGAGCGTCTGTGAACAGCAATTTTTAAACCTTGCCACAGATTTTCAATTGGATTTAGGTCTGGACTTTGACTGGGCCATTCTAACACATGAATATGCTTTGATCTAAACCATTCCATTGTAGCTCTGGCTGTATGTTTAGGGCCTTTGTCCTGCTGGAAGGTGAACCTCTGCCCCAGACTCACGTCTTTTGCAGACTTTAACAGGTTTTCTTCTAAGATTGCCCTGTATTTGGCTCCATCCATCTTCCCATCAACTCTGACCAGCTTCCCTGTCCCTGCTGAAGAAAAGAATCCCCACAACATGATGCTGCCACCACCATGTTTCACTGTGGGGATAGTGTGTTCAGGGTGATGTGCGTTGTTAGTTTTCCACCACACATAGCGTTTAGCTTTTAGGACAAAAAGTTCAATTTTGGTCTCATCTGACCAGAGCACCTTCTTCCACATGTTTGCTGTGTCCCTCACATGGCTTCTCACCAACTGCAAACGGGACTTCTTATGGCTTTCTTTCAACAATGTCTTTCTTCTTGCCACTCCTCCATAAAGGTCAGATTTGTGGAGTGCACGACTAATAGTTGTCCTGTGGACAGATTCTCCCACCTGAGCTATTGATCTCTGCAGCTCCTCCAGAGTTACCATGGGCCTCTTGGTTGCTTCTCTGATTAATGCTCTCCTTGCCCAGCCTGTCAGTTTAGGTGGACGGCCATGTCTTGGTAGGTTTGAAGTTGTGCCATACTCTTTCCATTTTTCAGATGATGGATTGAACAGTGCTCCATGAGATGTTCAAAGCTTGGGATATTTTTTTTATAACCTAACCCTGCTTTAAACGTCTCCGCAAATGTATCCCTGACCTGTCTGGTGTGTTCCTTGACCTTCATGATGCTCTTTGTTCACTAAGGCTCTCTAACAAACCTCTGAGGGCTTCACAGAACAGCTGTATTTATACTGGTGGTCCCTGATAAGCTGCACTGGTGGTCCCTGACATTCTGCACTGGTGGTCCCTGACATTCAGCAATGGTGGTCCCTGACATTCGGCACTGGTAGTCCCTGACATTCAGCACTGGTGGTCTCTGGCATTCGGCACTGGTGGTCCCTTACATGTGGCACTGGAGGTCCCTGACTTTCAGCACAGGTGGTCTCTGGCATTCGGCACTGGTGGTCCCTGACATGCGGCACTGGTGGTCCCCGACATGTGGCACTGGTGGTCCCCGACAGAAGCAGAATTTGTAAAATGGACAGGTAGTGGCAGCGGTAACCATGATGAGATAAGATAGGGACACCCAGGAACAGTCCAAGTCATTTGTCTTGCACTTTTTTCAGCAAGGCAGTAGAAAAACATAGGATCAAAAGAGACGTTCAGGATTTTAAAAACATACACATTTATACTCACCTAGGTTGATGCAGGTCATGCTGACTCTGCCGTGACTGGAGCGCTGGGCTGTGGTGGGGTGGAGGAGCTGGCTCAGCCTCTCAGCGGATCACTGAGAGGCTAAGCCAGGTGGCGGTCCAGATTACTGGATGGATACTGACCATATGGTCCGGATCTTTCCCAAGCCCAAAAAAAGGTTTGGCCATACTTCTCCTTTAATGAGGGCTTTGTACAACAAGTCAATAAAACAAATAAAACATCTGTTCTTCTGAGCCACTAAATAAACTTTCAGTTTCTGATGACCCTTAATGGGTTTCCAAAAACAAACAGGCAGCAAGCACCTTATTAGTGTCCTGTCAGTACTCAGTCTTTCACACAGCAGCAGACTCCCAAAGCAGAGAGAAATAGTGGGAGAGACCTAAGCATCAGTCAGATCACATCTATAAAGGACTGTGCAAAGCTGACTAATTAGCAAGCTCTTGCTAACAAGTATAATGTAGACCAGGGGTCTTCAAACTATGGCCCTCCAGTTGTTCAGGAACTACAATTCCCATCATGCCTAGTCATGCCTGTGAATGTCAGAGTTTTACAATGCCTCATAGGACGTGTAGTTCCGCAACCGCTGGAGGGCCGTAGTTTGAAGATCCCTGATGTAGACCTAGGACTGAAAGGTTTTTTTCACCAAAAACTCTACAAAGCCTTGGGGCTCCAGAACCCAGGCCAGAACTTAAAGTGGTTGTAAAGGTATATATATATATATATTTTTTTAAACAAACATGTTATACTTACCTTCACTGTGCAGCTCGTTTTGCACAGAGTGGCCCCAAACCTGGTCTTCTGGGGTCCCTCGGCGGCTGTTTCAGCTCCTCCCCGCAAGGACTCACCACCTTAATGCGAGCTCCCTCGCATGGTGATTAGTTCTTGCGGGCGCGCTCCCTGTATCACTAGGCCCCGCCCCCCGGCGCGCCGCTTCATTGGATGTGATTGACAGCAGCGCGAGCCAATGGCTGCGCTGCTTTCAATCCATCCACTGTAGCCAATCAGCGGCCAGGCTGAGCGGCGAAGAGGATGTCGGGAGCGAGCGTGGGACTTTCGAGGGGTCAGGTAAGTAAAACGGGGGGCTGGGGGGCGGCGGCATTGTCAGAAGTTGTTTCACCTTAATGCATAGAATGCAATAAGGTAAAAAAACGTTTACTTTTACAACCCCTTTAAGATCTGAAAAAAACAACAAGGTTTATTTCCTTCAAAGTAGATATAAACTCTGCACCCCCTTGTCATGTATAAGTGGGAAACCTAGTGCCTCACAGCACACAAAAATCGGGAACCCATTCAAATCAAACCATATAAAATCCTGTATCTGTGTATAAAGTTCTCAGTATACCACATTCATAGCTCATAGAATTGGTATAGCAATAGAATTAATACAAAAGTCCCAGCCAGAGACACACTGGTGATGGTCATCTAAGAAACAAGCAGAGTGGGTGCATGTTGATTATAAACACCTCTGGCAGTGCTTACTAACCAGTGCATTTCAGGAAACTCAGCCCCCTTTCTCAGGGCTGCAATCTACATGTATGCTGCTCCTCTTATTAAGAAGCGATTAGCTCTTCTGTTGCTGTAAACAAAAAATCTATAAATACATGAATATTGGAAAAGATGCTTTCAGGTCTGTGTTAATTATAAACACAATGTAGAAATTCCTAAAAAGCATACTTTAAAACAAAATAACACAGAACAAAAATATACATTTAAGATATACTAATAGAAATAAACCAAAAACACAAAATAGGTAAAAATATCTAAGTATTTTTTAAAAACACTAAATAAAAGTTTAAAAAAAAAACATGTCTGATACATATTTATTAATGAAGAAACAGTGATTACAATCAAGTTAAAGGCTAACATTTCACATTCTCTGTTCAGACTTGATGGACGAAATGTATTTACTCCGTGCACGCATTTCTTTTCTTCCTACAATGTTTTGAATTAAATATTTTTCTTTTTTTTGTGCCGATACCACAGCCAAAAATGTTCAAAATAAATATAAAATGACTTCAAATTATGCAAAACTGGCTGCTTTAAGTACAGTATATTACACAGTTGCTCTCAGCAACTGTCAGTTCAGCCCACATAGTCTAATATTTTCCTAAATGCATTTCTGAAATATATCATTCCCATTGTGCTACGCGAAATACAATTATAACATCTCGTAAAGCTGGAGCAAATCTAAACTAGTAAAAGCTGATTTCAGCTTTTAGTTCCGATCTATTGATTTGTTGTGTTTTAGCAGAGGATACTATTCTTTTTTTAAATATTCAAACTAAAAGAGACATCAAATTGTGCATTATACTTAAAAAAAAAAAAAAAAGAAAAAAAGATATGTCTTTTGGAAAATATTTTGATTGCTTGGATTGTTTTAGAAAAACTGTATACAATGCATTGTACTTGTCGTGAACAGTACTTCCTTAATTAGTATTTTTTATCACATTCTTTCTCTAAAAATTAACTAATGAAAATAATGATTGCATTTGTCCGGTCAGCTACAACCTCTCAGATTAATGTAATGGCTTTTAAGAAAGTTTAATATCAAACAGTAAATAAGAGGTGACTTGTAAAATAAAATAGTTTGCCTACAGGTTTCAGATGTGTCTTGATCAGACTTATTTTGCAATTAACTAAAAAATAGTTGTTACAATACCCTCTGCCAGGTGACGCAGAGTCTTTACTTTACGGCAGACTTTGCCCGGCGGATGGGATTTCGGCGGACAATTCGATCGTGTGTGGGCTCCAGCGGACTTTGTTTTCGCAAAAGTTGGACGGACTTAGATTTGAAACATGTTTTAAATTTATCGAGTCCGGTCGAAAAGTCTGCTCGTCTGTATGCTAGTTCGACGGACAAAAAGCCACACTAGGGCAGCTATTGGCTACTGGTTATGAACTTCCTTGTTTTAGTCCGGTCGTACGTCATCACGTACGAATTCGACGGACATTGGTGGATTGTGTGTAGGCAAGTCCGTTCATTCGGAAAGTCCGTCATAAAGTCCGTTGAAAAGTCCGCCGGGCAAAGTCTACCGTAAAGTCCACTCATGTGTACGCGGCATAAGTACCAGTTGGTCTTTACCAGACCACCTGTTAGTGGAAGGAGAAAAAAAAACAACATGGCCCCCAAACTATTCACAGCAACTGGCACCAGGACATGACTTCTGGGATTACCCCACCAGGGAGCAGCAGGTACAGAAGGGCTACAGTGAGACAGGAGACCAGGGTGCAGTCAGGATCAAGCAGGGGTCTTGGCAGGCGGCAAGCAGAGAGCAGTCAGGCAGTGTGGCTCAGAAACGAAGAAGACAAGGCAAAAAGCCTTGGGATTAGTTAGGCAATCCAAGTCAGCAAAGACAGCTAACAGGCTTCAGTATTATAGTTCTTGCTCACAGTTATTCCCCCTACACACGGTCGGACATTGATCGGACATTCCGACAACAAAATCCTAGGATTTTTTCCGATGGATGTTGGCTCAAACTTGTCTTGCATACACACGGTCACACAAAGTTGTCGGAAAATGCAATCATTCTGAACGCGGTGACGTAAAACACGTACGTCGGGACTATAAACGGGGCAGTAGCCAATAGCTTTCATCTCTTTATTTATTCTGAGCATGCGTGGTACTTTGTGTGTCGGATTTGTGTACACACGATCAGAAATTCCGACAACAGATTTTGTTGTCGGAAAATTTTATAGCCTGCTCTCAAACTCTGTGTGTCGGAAAATCCGATGGAAAATGTGTGATGGAGCCCACACACGGTCGGAATTTCCGACAACAAGGTCCTATCACACATTTTCCGTCGGAAAATGCGACCGTGTGTACGGGGCATTAGCTGGCTTGAAGACACAGATTGGAGCTTAAATACACTTTTGGTCTGTTGACATGCCCAACATAATTTCTGCAGACTCTGGAAGTCCTGGCAGATATTCTACTAGTACCATTGGAAGTACTGGAAGGGACTTTGGAAGTCCCTATAAGGATTCTGCAAGTACAATTGAAATTACTGCAATGATTCTGCAAGTACCAGTGGAATTACTGGCAATGATTCTGCAAGTACCACTGAAGGTACTGGCAGAGAGTCTGAAAATATTGGCAATGATTCTGCAAGTACTTTTAGGGATTTTGGAAGTGTTGTAACAATAGTAAAAGCCAAAAAGCGACATTGTTTTGTAATAAAGTTATAATTGTTCAGCTTTCCATATGGAAGATACATTATCTATAAACTTTTTCTATAGATTGTAGTCCCTGCCCAACTCACAAACTAGCCAGACACCAAAAACATACCAAATGGGTTTTAAACAAGTGGGCACAGATATGCAGGAGAAAAATGTTGCAGACATTTGGTAAACATCTGTGAAGAACTTAGAATTTATATGGAATGAATGAATGAAGGAGTAACTTGTATAGCGCTACATATGCGAACTAAATCGCCTCAAGGCTCTTTTGCCGCTAGTGTCCATCTGGGTCTTCAGAAGAGATGGGTCTTGAGCTTCTTCCTGAAGGCCAGATGGTTTTCTTCCGAGCGAATGTCTGCGGGTAGAGCGTTCCATAGCCGTGGTCGAGGTTGGGTAGAGGTTCACTTCAATTGTCCGATTAGGAGCATACAGAAAGCCTGGTTTCTTTTGTTTATAATAATTTTCCTTACACATGATTGGGTATTTAAAATAAATGTATCTTCAGCTTATTTACTGACTTTCACTTTGCTGGGTTAGCAACCTCCATTCCTTCAATTCTTATTAAAACCGGAGCAAAGTGGAGGAGCTCCCAGTGGAATCAATTGGCTGCTTGGGCAACAATTCCACTTTTGTTCTTTTTTTTTTTCTTTTCTCTGGTTTTTATGTAGTAGTCCCCTTGTGTAATCACATGACCTGGAGGTTCACACAATTCTCGTTTGCATTGGCTAGGCAACTGATTCACACTGTATCTTTATAAATTCTTTCATGACTCCTTGACATTCTATAAAGACTTCTGCTGGAATTGAGTTACTTTTCTCAGCTAAAATAATGTGCACACTGAATAGATTCCAACCAGCAGTCAAAACTGAGCTTCTGACAAAGTCTGTGACTTAAAGCGGAGTTCCACCCAGATTTTTTTTTTTTTTTTTTAATGTAATCCGTTCTTTTACACTGTTTTAAAACATTAAATCAAAGTCATTTAACAAATCGCCGCTCAATTTCCATTTTTTAGACGTACATACTGTTTATTTCTGCTCTGCAGAGCGCTTCCATCTCTACTGTGGGCATGTGAAGCCCACTAGCAGTCTCTTCCGGGATATGGTGATGCTGGATACCCAGCATGCACCTCCTGATCTTGCGCGCGCGCGCCCTATACACAGGGCTTAGCGCAGAATGATTCCTTCAGTGCTGCCCACTGACTCCTGGGAAACAATGACACACATCTCCCTGGAGCTCAGGCACCGCGGGATATGGCCTAAATCGCCACGGCCCGGAAGTGGCAGATTAGAAGGGACCCCATGGCAACAATGCAGAAAGTGTAAGGAACTACACTTTAATTCAGAAGATCTAAATTTGTAGGGATATCTAGACAGAAAAACAAACCAAAGCCCAGTAGCTAGAAATGTCCACACTGTACCGGTACTTCAAAAAGAATTCGAATTTACCGTGTATCCTTACAGGGTGACACTGTGGATACCCTATGCCAAAGAATGGACTTTGTAGGCACACATATTACAATAATTATTCTAACATGTGTGCCTACAAAGTCCATTCTTGTCATTTCTAGTTTTTCTCACTGTACCGGTACTGCTGGCATAAACCAAGGAGTCTATATGGAACAGTGAAAGATGGACAAGAAGCAAAAGTCTGGTGGTATAAAACCAAGAAACATCCCACATGTGATACACGTAACAGGACATAGGTGTAATACTCTAATCCAACTACTATGTCTTGTTCTGGTATTATAAGAGATTCAACATTACATAAACCCAAAACACTTATATGGAGAAAATAACAGGGATATTGAGCATGTAATTACAGGTCTCTTGAATGTCAGGACATTTCTTCAGACTGAGAAAAAAAATTACACAAAAATTGAGGATTATAGTTACAGTTAGTCTAGTTGAAAAAAAAGACACGAGTCCATCCAGTTCAACCAATTATAAGGAGCAAAGCCTAGTATTTTTTGATAAATTAAAAGTGTTTGTTAACCCAAAAAAAATAAAAAAATGATTCTGTTCCTTTAAAGCAGGGATATGCAATTAGTGGACCTCCAGCTGTTGCAGAACTACAAGTCCCATGAGGCATAGCAAGACTGACAGCCACAAGCATGACGCCCAGAGGCAGAGGCATGATGGGACTTGTAGTTTTGCAACAGCTGGAGGTCCGCTAATTGCATATCCCTGCTTTAAAGCATGTTATACAGCACAGTGCTTGTGCCGTGTCATTTGGCCCCCTGTATACCCTAAAAAAACCTGGCTGATTCTGCCTGGTTATACCCTCCCCCCTGCAAATTGACCTTGAAATAATCATGGCTGCTAAGCCCCTGACACCGTGGTCCGTTTGCGTGATTCTGTCAGCCACAGGCCTGCTATCTGCAGCTCTCCTGTGTCTGTGTCTCCTCTGTCTAGCCTCCCCCCTCCAGCCCCCCCCCCCCCCGCTCCTGCTCCTCTCTTATCTATCATAAATCTTATCCCCTCTGTATCATTAGAACATTTTTCCCTGTGCCTGTGTAATGTATAAACTCTGCCGATCTGTACCTGTATAAATACGGCTCTTGGCGCCCAGCTGATTGTTGGCTCTCTCCTCTCTTCCCTGCCTCCCCGGCTGATGTCAGTGGGACGGATCGGCCCCGCCCACTGCAGCTGTGAGCCGGAGAAACAAGGGAGCTGACATGTCAGCTGAGTGCCCAGAGTGCAGCTTTTACAGGTACAGATCGGCTGATTTTTTTACATTACACAGACACGGGGACAAATGTTATTATGATGCAGAGGGGATAAGAAGATTTTATTACAGTGGCTTAACAACCACTTTAAGAATAAAGGCTACCCTGAAGATCTTGTAGTAAAGGCATATAAGAGACACCTCACGGGTGAGTCAAAAGGGAGACACATACAGAAAATATACGATTTATTACAAAATTCAATTGTAACTTTTGTACCATTATTGGTTTCATCCGAAAAATTTGACACATTTTATTGCATGATCCCAAATTAGCACAATATAAAAAATCAGGGTGTCCATAGATCTAGGATGTCATTTGGCCATATAGGCATGATCCAACCGCTCTTGGAAACCTGTAAGGCTCCAGCACCACGTGAGCTGGAATGATCAGCTTACCTGGACATTCCTGTTCACACCATTTCGACCCCTTTCACACTGGGGACACGTCTGCGTTGGCGCTAAAGCACCGCTGGTTTTAGTCGCTTTTCGCCCACTAGCGGGGTGCTTTAAACCCCAAAGAAGGGGTTAAAAACTCCCGTGTTGCCGCTCTTCCAAATCGCTTTTCAGGCACTTTGGAAGCGCTGCTCATTCATTGAAATGGGCAGGGGCATTTTGGGAGCGCTGTGTACAGCGCTCCCAAAATTCTCTCTGCTCTGCTGAAGCCGACAGCCATCAAAAGAAAGGAAAAAAAAAAAAGAAGGGCAGTCTGCCAAGTATCACAACATTCTTTAGCAGTGGAACTTAAGTATAAACATTGTAACAATTTGTCCTTTAGATCACAGGAATACACTTCAATGTGTAAATGAGGAAAGTTTAACCAGTTAAACACTAAAACTTTTTCTGTCATTTGTTGGTTTCAAGTTGAAATCATTTTTTTTTACTAGAAAATTACTCAGAACCCCCAAACATTATATATATATATTTTTTTTAGTAGAGACTCTACAGAATAAAATGGTGGTTGTTGCAATATTTTATATCGCACTGTATTTGCGCAGCAGTCTTTCAAATGCAATTTTTTTGGAAAAAGTTACACTTTAATGAATAAAAAAAAAAAACTAACCAGTAAAGTTAGCCCAATTTTTTTTGTATAAGGTGAAAGATTTTACGCCGCGAAAATCGTGAAAGAATCGTGATCTTTATTCTAAGCAAAAAAATTGTGATGCTCATTTTGGCCAGAATCGTGCAGCTCTAGTGTGCAGTACCGCATTTGGTCATAGGTGCGAGGGCGCCCTGGACACTCAGGGCCCCTCGGAGACACTCGGAAACACTCCATTCTCGAGTGTCTCTGAGCCTCTCCGAGTGGCTCTGAGTGTTTCCGAGTGTCTCTACAATAGACATCACGGTGGAACGAATTATCTGAGTTTCCATTGACTCCAATGGGAAAACGTGCTTTGATATACGAGTACTTTGGTTTACAAGCATTCTTCTGGAACGAATTATGCTCGTAATCCAAGGTACCATTGTATATGAATATATATTTTTTTTAAATGACAAGAATGTTTAAGAGTGAAAGTAGCAATTAATCATAATATTGTACTTTTTTCCAGGAAAGGTGTGAAACTCGGCAGCGATGGGTAGCGATGGTACGTCACCATCAGGAAATCAACATTTTGTTTCAGAACAGAAAGTAACATAAACACACAATGATTCATAAGAGCATAATTTCACGTCAACATTATAATGTGTAATTGAATTTGCTTAATGTATTATAGATAGCAGCACCTGGTATCAGGCATTCAATAATCGCAGCGCACTCAATTATATTCAATACTGACTCACTGCTAGCCTGCCGGGAGCTACTTCTAGGTATAAAGCCTTGTGGTGTGCCTTATAATTGCACTAATCATGTGGTCTCTTGTTATTCCTGCCATTGGGGTCTAATTTACCGTTCTTTATTGGCTGCATCATTTCAACCTGTTGGGTGCGCGGTTTGTGTTTGGGATAAAAAATGCACGCTTCTAAATTAAGTTGGTTATTAGTTTGCAATAACAGCGGAATTCTTGCTAGCTGGGTTTGAATAATGATGCATAAGTAGTATTTCTGCAGGGGCAGGGGTCCACCACCCACGTCGTTCTTGAGAATATATGTTTAATAAAAGTGGGAAAAGTCTATGCGCAGCATTGGATTTAATTGGGTTCTTTAAGCTAAATAAACATATTCACAGATGATTGATAGGGGGAAATATTGTAGTCAAGAGATAGAATTAGTTTTATGGTTGTTTTCCTGAATAGTCCACACCTGTCAATCATCTGGGCTTGCATGGGTTTGCTGCATGTGATGATATATTATACATAAGCATGAAGGAGAGAAGAGAAAGGTTACAGCACTGCATTCGAAAAGCTGGCAACAGACCAGGGGCGGACTGATAACTCATGGGGCCCCCGGGCAATAGGAGATTATGGGGCCCCCGGGCAATAGGAGAAGATTATGTGGCCCCAGGCAATTGGAGATTATGGGGCCCCCGGGCAATAGATTATGGAGGCACACAGTATACACACAAACACATACAGTATACACACACAGACACACAATATACACACACAGTATACACACACAGAATACACATATACACACACTGAAAAGGTACTGGAGAGGCGGGGCAGCTATAATCTTGGGATTTTTTTTTAAAAACACAGATTTCGACATACTGTTCCTGGTTTTATTGAGGCTGGCAACCCTGATGGGGGCCCTTAGTGGCATGGGGCCCTTGGGCAGTGCCCGAGTGCCCGAATGGTCAGTCCGCCCCTACAATAGACGCTACCCAAAGAAAATAAATTAAAGTGATTGTAAAGTCTTGGTTTTTTTTTTTTTGCTTTTAAAAACAACAAGCATGTTATACTTACCTGCTCTGTGTAGTGGATTTGCACAGAGCAGCCCCGATCCTCCTCTTCTCAGGTCCCTCTTCTCTGATCCTGGCCCCTCCCTCTTGTTCAGTGCCCCCCACAGCATGCAGCTTGCTATGGGGGCACCTAAGCCGAGTCACAGCTCCCTGTGTCCATTCAGAGACGGAGCTGTGACCCGGCCACGGCCCTTTCTCTCCTGATTGGCTTACTGATTTTGATTGACAGTAGCGGGAGCCAATGGCGCCGCACTGCTAACTCAGCCAATGGGGAGGAGAGTCCCGGACAGACGAGACACCCGTGCAACATCGCTGGATAGCGATGGGGCTCAGGTAAGTATGAGGGGGGCTGCTGCACACAGAAGGCTTTTTATCTTAATGCATAGAATGCATTAACCGCTCGCCGACCAGCCGTGCCATTACTGCGGCAGAATGGCACGGCTGCGCAAATCTCCGTTATGTTATGTCCCTTCTTATTGTGGCCACTAGGGGCGGATGCGCCCGCTGCTCGCCCCCAGAGCCGATGCGAGTGCCCGGCAGTCGCCATGACCGCCGGGCTCCCGCAGTCGCATGTGATCGCTTGTGACACGGCGAGAACCGGGATCTCTGCGTGCAAACACAGAGATCCCGGTTCTCTGAGGGGAGAAGAGACTGATCATGTGTTCATACAAAGTATGAACAGCGATCTATCTCTTCCCCTAGCAAGTCCCCTCCCCCCTTCAGTTAGAACACGTAGCAGGAAACACAGATAACCCCTAGTGTTAACCCCTTCACATTTTTACAGTATTCAATGCATTTTTATAGCACTGATCGCTGTTGAAAGCCAATGGTCCCAAAAATGTGTCAAAATTGTCCGATGTGTCTGTCATAATGTCGCAGTCACGATAAAAATCACAGATCGCCGCCATTAATAGTAAAGAAAAAAATAATAATAATAATGCTATAAATCTATCCCCTATTTTGTAAATGCTATAACTTTTGCGCAAACCAATCAATATACGCTTATTACAATTTTTTTACCAAAAATATGTAGAAGAATACGTATCGGCCTAAACTGAGGAAAAAAAATGTTTTTTTATATATTTTTGGGGGGATATTTATCATAGTAAAAAATAAAAAATACAATTAACAATTAACTGTGGGCAGCTGAAGCTGCTGCCTGTTCACTTCCTGGTTTTACACAGACACACAGAGGCACACCTCCAACTCCGCAGCCCTCATTGGCCCTCTTATGACTCATCTCCCCTCCTTTACTGGCAAACTCTCATGAGAGTTAGAGAGAGAGCGCTGTGCATGATGTCATAAGCCTAGGCTTTTTACCAGACAAGAAACAGGAAGTGGGCTGTATAAGGTATTTACTGGCAGAAAAAAAATGTTTTACTATCCAAAGTTAAATCAACAAGGGCAGAAGATTTAACAGATGGAAAGATGAAATAATGACTGAAGTTCTGCTTTAAGTTGAACTTGTATGTAAGTCGGTACAGGTACATTTTTTAAAAGTAACTCCAGCCAAAAAATATTTTTTATGCTTTTTTGGTAGTGTAGGGAAGGGTTAACACCCCTGTAACATTTTTTTTGCTGTCTGTGCCCCTGTTCGGAAGATTTCCCCTCACTTTCTGTCCCTGTGACAATTGGATTTTGAAAATTTTGGGTTGATGTGGAAACAAGGATTGGTGATAAAGCTTCAGTGGAGACCCCTTTTTCCCATGATAACTCTTATGCCCCGTACACACGGTCGGACATTCCGACAACAAAATCCATGGATTTTTTCCGATGGATGTTGGCTCAAACTTGTCTTGTATACACACAGTCACACAAAGTTGTCGTAAAATCTGAATGTTCTGAACGCGGTGACGTAAAACACGTACGTTGGGACTATAAACGGGGCAGTAGCCAATAGCTTTCCTCTCTTAATTTATTCTGAGCATGCGTGGCACTTTGTCCATCGGATTTGTGTACACACGATCGGAAATTCCGACAACGGATTTTGTTGGCGGAAAATTTTATATCCTGCTCTCAAACTTTGTGTGTCGGAAATTCCGATGGAAAATGTGTGATGGAGCCCACACACGGTCGGAATTTCCGACAACAAGGTCCTATCACACATTTTCCGTCGGAAAATCCGACCGTGTGTACGGGGCATTACAGGAGTAAATTTGCCTTCCTAGGGGTAGATTTCCTCTCATTTCCTCTCACTTCCTTGCTTATCAATCCTTAAATGAAGTGGCTGCAATAGTTTTCCTTAACATAGGGGGAGATTCGCTAAAACTGGTACACGCAGAATCTGGTGCATGGTAGCCAATCAACTTCTAACTTCAGCTTGTTCTATTAAAGGGGTTGTAAACCCTTGAGGTTTTTCACCTCAATGCATTCTATGCATTAAGGTGAAAAACCTTCTCTAGTGCAGCTCCCCCCAGAGCCCCCCTTTTACTTACCTGAACCCAATCGTTCCATCAATGGGGACAAGCACAGCAGCTCCAGCCGCTGTCTCGGGTCCTCATTGGTTAGATTGATAGCAGCGCAGCCATTGGCTCCCACTGCTGTCAATCAAATCCAGTGACACGGGGGGGGGGGCAGGGAACCGAGTCCTGCTGTCTGTGTCGATGGACGCATTTTTTTTTTATTGGACCTATAGCTAATTAGGTTGAAAGCTTTGATCAGATTTGGGAAGGTTATGTGCTGCTGGGACAGGAATAACAAGGTCGTCTGCAAAGGCAGCTACTTGGTATGTTCTCTTGCCTAATCGTATGCTGTGGATGGAATTGTGAAGAATAATGGTTCTGATGAATGGTTCTAAGGGTTAAAATAAAAAGAAGCAGAGATAGGAGGCATCCTTGTTCCCTTTTGTATGGCAAATAAGTGAAATAACATGAATTTGCCCAGTAGGGGAGGCCGGTCGCGTTGGGAGGGGGGGCTGGGGGGGCTGGAGCCCTGAATGGGCCCCCCCGAAAAGCTCCGGGTCTCAGGCATGCACAATTGTTTTGTTAGCCCAAAGCGCCGCCAAGCGGGGACCGATCTGATCCCGAGCGCCTCCGAGTGCGGCCGAGTCACATAGCAGGTCCTGCCTTCTGGAGCCTGCAGCGCCTATCATGGACGTTCCACTGGTCCAATGGCAGGACCGCGGGTAGGCAGGTCAGTGTAGTGTCAGCATTGATGGGCACTGGTAAGCCAGGCAGCAACCAGCAAGTGAGCTTACCCCCCCCCCTGCCACACAACCACACAACCCCACCGCCCAGCCAAAAAACCCCGCGCCACTACCCCCCCCCCCCCCATTTTTTGCTATTACAGTATTTCAGTCTCTTACTATTTTCTAGAAAAGTGGGGGATATTTTTTTTCTCAATCTCCTATGGCAGGGTTTCTCAACCAGAGTTCCATGGTACCCCCTAGGGTTCCTCCAGAGTTTGCTAGGGGTTCCTTGATCAATGAACAAGTTCTGCCTCCGAAATAAGTTCCTACTGACACCGTTGATCTTTTTTAGCTATCCAGAAGGGGGCAATTTTTGCCAGCGACCACAAGTGTAAGAAGAATTCTTCCCACTGATCATCACATTAATGTGTCATGAGATGTAGATAGATATAGGAATTTTATCAGGGGTTCCCTGAGTCCAGAAAGGTATTTAAAGGGTTCCTCTGTGCTGAAAAGGTTGAGAAAGGCTGTCCTATAGTGTCTGTTGGGTACGCTTAGGTTCCAGGTTGTAGAGTCAACCATTTAGTGGGTCTTTTATATTACAGACCGAATTTGTTGCTGACGTGGCTCCCAAGTGTAGACCATCGTAAGTCGCACAGGTGCTGCTCATGCCTTCCCCCTCAATGTGTTTGGGGGTTTGCGGCTACTGATCGGGGGGTTCTGATGGTTGGACCTGATGGTGGAGGCTTCTCATAGAATTGCAAATCCAGAGGACACAGCTATACGTATATTCTTGGTAATTATGTCTAAAAATCCTTATCACGTACAATTGTATCTTCTTGTCACAACTATATGTAACCATACTGTTATGCCCCGTACACACGGTCGGATTTTCCGATGGAAAATGTATGATAGGACCTTGGTGTCGGAAATTCCGACCGTGTGTGGGCTCTATCACACATTTTCCATTGGATTTTCCGACCCACAAAGTTTGAGAGCAGGATATAAAATTTTCCGCCAACAAAATCCGTTGTCGGAATTTCCGATCGTGTGTACACAAATCCGACGGACAAAGTGCCACGCATGCTCAGAATAAATAAAGGGATGAAAGCTATTGGCCACTCCCCCGTTTATAGTCCCGACGTACGTGTTTTACGTCACCGCGTTTAGAATGATCGGATTTTCCGACAACTTTGTGTGACCGTGTGTATGCAAGACAAGTTTGAGCCAACATCCATCGGAAAAAATCCTACGATTTTGTTGTCAGAATGTCTGAACAAAGCCCGATCGTGTGTACGGGGCATGAGTGTTGTTTCATGTATACAAAATTCTCCTACAGAGCATGCATTTCCTCTGAAGAAGACCCGATGGGGTTGAAACGCATCAGTACCATCCAAGCGCTTATGTAACATATCATTTATGTATAGCCTGTTGTACACTTCTGTGCCCATCTTATAGTTCCATGTATACAGTTCATGTTTTTACTCTGATGTGCCATGAATAAATAAAGCTATTTTTATATCTACAACATTTATTGTTGTTTGCTGCCGCCAAAGCCCCGGTACCTGTTGGGGGTAAATTCTTGTTTGACTGTTAAGGATTTAGCTAAGAATTTTACACTTTTATCCCCATATTTAGCAGAAAGACAATATGATACGCATCTGAATCCAACATTTGTTTTAGTTCAGTGCAGGCCGGGGTTAATTTGAGTTCTGAGGCTTGGTCTTGTGATTGTCTGTGTGTAGCTTCTAGTTGGGAGATTCTAGAAAGTAGGTCAAGTCTCTCTGTTTGTCTTTTTTGAGTTTGGTGCCTAGTGATATAAGTTCGCCACTTTATGTACTTCCCAAATACTCAAATGTAGGAGTTTGTGGAATTTTCTTGGAGAAAACTTGTAATGGCGGTTTTTAATTGTTTTTTGAAGAATGGGATCAGTAAGTAGTGCAGGGTTTTATTGCCATGTACTGTGTTTAGTGTGGTGTTGATCGGGATCATGAGACAGGGATGCTAAAGCGTGGTCAGAAATAGGAAAGCCTATCTCAACGTGGTGTGAAGGAATGTGAAATAGATAATAATAATAGTAATCTGAAAATGTCTATTTTCTTATGTGCATACATATTTTTCTCCTTACTCATTATATAAGTATACAGGTTTGCTCTGTTCCTATATTTTCTCAAGATGGCGGGTACCCCCTACATCCCACACATCAGAAGAACGCGGAACTGAAGATAAAACCAAAGAGAGCCAAACCTCGTTATGAAAATTCTCCATCTTCTTTACTATCTTAACCAATGAGATGTACCTATTAGACTAACATAGCAATGACGTATTTGTGTGTATAAAACATTAACACCGCCTTGAATAAATTAGAAGTGTAACAAGTGACGGTACTGAGCGTGTCTCAGAGTGTTTACTTTTATATGCATGCATATCAACACTTTCAAAATTAGAGACAGCAGCAAATAACCTTGGGCTCGATTGGAGCTCTTAATCATTACCATAACAGATGGTGCCGAAACCCGGGACCTCAGGCTACAGTCGAAGTTATACCGCGACAAGCATTCGAGCGTTAACTGAAAGATAACAGAGGGGGTCTTTGCGCAGCCCTAACAGTACCGGTGAGTTTGATTTATATTCTTACCACTGTACGACTCTCTTATCTTTCGGTTGACGGCTGGATTCTGTCGGTATGCTGAGACTGTCTTAGAGGCAGGTATTTCCTCGCCTGAGGTTGTTTTAACAAACCTGTCAATGGGTTTCTGCTGACTGTATTTGTTCACTGTCTGCCATTCTTTGGGCTACGAAACTCAGCAGTCTAAAAGTGCTACATGAGTGTATGTGTGTTCTCATCTCCAGACGAGCTGTCGGCCTCTGGAGTGAGATGGTTTCCTTGTGGCAGTCGTTTATAGACGGGTTACTCTGGGTTCAATGAACCTTTGAGGGATATCTCAGCTGCTGGCTTTGCAGTCTGAAAGTGTTACAGAAGTCTCACCCCAAGACGAGTTATCGGCCTCTTGGTGTAGAGCGGGGAAAAAAAAAAAAAACGTCTATAAACGGGTTTATTTTTGCAGGGTGGTCTGCCCTTGTGGTTATCTTAGCCTGCTGAAATTTTGCAGTTCGAAGAGTGGCAGGTGTAATGTCCTGTCGTGAGTGTATTTGTGGTTTACTGCTTGCTATATACACGAGAGGGGGTGGGGACTGGTTAAGGTCAGAGGGGGGGCTGCCCGGGGGATCTGTTGGGTCGCCGGCCGTTGCTCCTCACTACCCCTGATGTGTTTGTTCTTGTTCTGAGATTAACCGTACATTAGTCTTATGAGCCCCCACCGAAGGAATTTGCTGATAAGAACGCTGAGAAAAATATTAACCCCTTGGTTGTACGAGAGTAAAGAAAGTGATATTGCAAAGAAGATGTTGAAATAGTTAACAAAGTTGAAAGAAGTGGTGAAAGTTATGTTGCTGAAGAAAACAGGGAGAAAAATCCTGTGTGATAAAGAAAATTGGATAAAGGAAGTTAAGAAAGATGGCGATTGTATTATGTATGTGTATCACAGAGCTGATGATATGTTGGAACTTGAAACAAAGGAGGGGAGGGACAGCACTGCCCTCCGTCTAACAACCACTCCTTTCTCACCACCCAAGCACAACCCACTGTGACAACTCAGCCCAGCGGCCATCTTAGTGCACCCATGCCTTCACTTTCTACCCAGTCCAGTGCACTTCCTGCCGGCGGCCATCTTGGTACACCCAGTAAGCTTAAACAGCCTGTACCCAGCCCTCCCTGTTTTAAACCAAGATGGTTCATACCACACACCTGTCTTCCCCAATACGGGAGCATCACATTCCCAGGCCGGATATGTTAATGATGAAGAAGCATCTGAGTGGGAGGCCCGACAGCAGGCAGCAAGGCCACCCACTGATTTAACCCCCAATCCGGCTCCAGACTCTCAGTTCCGAGAGGATCTCAAACACATGCTGGCAACCGTAAGGAACAGTGCCCCTTGCCAGCCCCTGCCCCAACAACAGTCTCGGTTACCAGAAGGGGCACCAGTGATGTATGTCGCTTTTACTCTATCACAAGCAGCGGCCTTAGTGACAAGTCTGCCTGACAAAGAGAAGCAGCCAATTCCCTTCTACCACAGGATAGTGCAGATACAAGAAACTTACTCAGCTGCCTGGAGAGACTTGATCAGCCTATGCCAAATCAAAGCAGGATATGTCTTTTGGCCAGTCATGCAGATGGCCTTCAATGATGCCTGCCTGACAAGTGCCACTTCCTACACCTCAGGCGTGGAGTTCTGTGCACAACTCCACGACTGGGCAAAGGAGAAGTTGACGGATCAGAAGACCACAATCCAAGATATTACCCAAGATAAAGGGGAGTCTGTGAAGAAGTATCATGCTAGACTCATAAAGGCACACACACACATGTTATCAACTGCTTTTGTTTCAGGGCTCAGAGAGGATATCAGAAAAGGCCTGATGGTGGCCCGCCCTGAATACCGTTCAATGAAAATGTCTGATTTATTGTTGGTGGCCAGAGGTATAGAAAATCAAAAAGGTAAAAAACCAACGCCCCTCATGGTAACCCATGACGAAGATCCCACCTACACTCGTCCACCACCACTGCCCAATACCAGGGTAAGGATCACCTGTTACAACTGTGGGAAACGGGGTCACATAAGGAAAGAATGCAGAGCCCCAAAATATCCCAAACGAGACAGGGAACCCTATGCAGGGCAACGGGGACATGAACCACCACCACCACGCCCCAACTCTCACTAGGAAATGGGCAAACCCGTGTCACCCCTTATGGCAGTGTCCTCAAGTGGAACTGGGGGACCCTTAGCAAAAGTCACGTTACCCATACAAGGAAAACCTACCACCTTTCTCATTGACACGGGTGCAGCCAGAAGCGTGTTGAGGGCTGTGGACCTGCCTGATAATTCTTTCCTTTCCACTATTGATGTTTCCTGCGTAGGAATGGATGGGGTGCCCCGCTCCAGTCCACTTCCTGATTTGCTTGCCAGATTTGTGGTGTCCTCTACATGTCCCTTGAATCTACTAGGAGCTGATGTGTTGTCCGGACTACAGGCCTCAATCAGGACACGCCTGAAGGGGGGTGAAGTTACATACTCCCCTATCTTTAGAAGACTCATCTGCTTTGTGTTCTCTGCCTCTCCTGATGACACTTAATGAAGCAAAAACTTCAAGTTCAATACTGCAGGAAGTACTTGACAGAATCCCTGCGTGCCTATGGTCCACAGGACCGGAAGACAACGGTCACTTAAAGGTGCCACCAGTTTCAGTCAAGCTAAAAGAGGGCGCTTCATTGCCCCGGAAACCACAATAACCCCAAGAAGAGAATCCTAAAAAGAGAACCAGGTACCTACTGTGGATGCCTTTGACTGCAAAATACCTCACAGAGGTGGACCTTACAAACGTTTTCTTCAGTGTCCACCCTCACCCCTCCTGCTGGTACCTTTTTGCATTCATCCACGGAAAGAAACGGCAACATACCTAAACAGTTGTGCCACAAGGGGCACAGAACTTTCCAAGCCAGTTTGCAAAAGCTATGGCTATCATCCTTGACACATGACAAGAGGAACACCCGGAAGTGATTCTCTTCCAACATGTTGATGACCTTCTCCTTTGTGCAGCTGACTTACCCCCTGTTGAAGTCACCTCAGAAAGCCTGTTGTGCTATCTTGCCAACCAGGGCTGCAGAGCCTCAAAGCCCAAATTGCAGTGGTGCTCAACACCTGTCATTTTCCTTGGACTAATTTCCTAGTGCAGAGCATGGATTCCAGAAGCCTTCCTACTGATGCTCTGCAATCAGACCCCTTCCAGATGTCTCCTGAAGAAATATCTAAGTTTGAGGCCCTCAAGTGTGCCATCTCAGGCACTAGGGCTCCCAGACTACGACAAAACGCTCAAGCTCTTTGTATCCGAACGTCTGGGACATGCTGCAGGTGTACTCACCCAATCACACGGCATCAGCCTACGCCCTGTAGGATATTATTCCTGTCGACTGGATGTGGTAGCCTATTGTGTCTGCGAGCTGGATTTGCTACACAAGCCTTGCTTGACAAAACTTTGAACTTGGTCCTCGGACACTGCCTCGTTCTGCTTGCTCCCATGACGTTGTTGCCATATTCAACCAAGATCCAGCCGAAACACTTGTCCACTACCAGACACTTGAGACTCCTGTGTTCCCTCCTACTGGACAGCATTACTCTATTAAGTTGTCAAACACTGAACCCTACCACCCTTCTTCCACTTCTCGAGGGGGGAAAGGAGGAGGAGGAGTAGAGTCTTGACTTGTCACCCCCGTGACCGCACAGGACACGCGGTCACCACTGAAAACACTGTTCTACAAGCTGAAGCCTTACCACCGGTGATGTCTACACAGGATGCAGAGCTGTAAGCACTTACTACAGCATGTAAATGGGCAGAGGGAAAAAGAGCCAACATTCATATGGACTCAAGATATGCTTTCAGCATTGCCCATGATTATGGTGTTATCTAGGACAGAGGATTCCTGATGGCTGCAGGAACACCTGTAAAAACTTGATTGATGCCTTGCTTCTCACAACCCAAGTGACTATTATGAGTAAAAGCACACGACAAACTGAACTCAAAGGAAGCTTAAGGCAATCATCTAGCCAATCCAGCTGCCAAACAGACAGCTGGTGGTCCACGGGAAGTGGACAGCAGGGTGGTAGAAGACCACCCCGTGCTTACCTTACAGACTTTCCCAGTGGACAGAGTTTATCTAAAAGAACTACAGGAAACAACAAGTCCGGATAAGAAGGAAAGCTAGAAACGGAGAGGAGCAACTCTCAGAAATGGACTATTCGAGTGCAACAAGAAGCCTTGTCTACCCAGGAGTATGTACCCAGCTGTGGTGCAATGGGCACATGGAGCTGCCCACTTGACAAAGACTTTTATGAACTCTCTTATCAACAAGTGTTGCACCAAGAGTTACTCCACTGACCGACAACTTCTGCAGATCATGCATTATCTGCACCAAATGTAACCCAGGATGCACAGAAGAAGCACAGAAGAAGCACCTGGCAAAAGCCCTATACCCCATTCCAGAGGATGCAAATTGATCATTCTCAAGTGCCAAGAAGTGGCAGATTCGAATACGCCCTAGTGGAAGTGGTCATGACTGCCAGGACCACAGCTAAGAAACTACTGAGTGAGATAGTATGTAGATTTGGGGTCCCAGAGGTGATATTGAGAGATCAGGGACCAGCCCTAACAACAACCCTTACTAAAGAGATTTGGGCAGCACTGGGGGTTCAGTTGGCACTACACATCCCATACCACCCTCAAAGTCGCGGGAAGGTAGAAAGGATGAATGGGACACTAAAAACAGGATGTTAAAGATGGCCCAAGAGACTAACATGAGTTGGCCAGACAGTTAGCCCATTGCCCTGTTCAGTGTCAGACACAACCCCAGGGGAAACATGCCCTATCCCCTTATGAAATTTTGTTTGGTTCAGCTCCCAGACTTGGTTGTTACTTTCCACAACAGTTACAGTTACAGTCTGATGTGTTGACTAATTATGTAACCACATTATCACGAGAATTAACCTGAATGCATGTCCAGGTGTTTTCTTCCATTCCAGATCCTGAATTAGATACAGGAACACACCAACTACTGTCTGGAGATCCTTGAGCCAAGTTATGATGGTCCATTCCAAGTTTTGGTGACCACAGCCACCTCAGTCAAGTTGGCCAGGAAGAACACCTGAATGCACGCTTATCACTGCAGGAGAGAGTGTTTTCGGGTGCTGCATATCCTTTTTCTGTTTGATCTAGGGGGGAGGGGCCCAGGAGGTGGCCATCACAAAAATGATAACATAATTACGTTTTGGTGTAACTCTTCAGGTACACATGTGACCACCTTTACCTTAGATTACTGTGACATAGTACCTTGTCCGTTTGACCCTTCATGGTGATGCCATTGGTACAGTGATATCCCTGATGGTAAGGACATATATGTATGCCACACAGACAGTTACTGGGGACAGAGTTGTGGCTTCTGTGGGGGCCAGTGGGTTGGAACACAGGACCAGACTGGGCGACCACAGAGTGCATTAGACAAAAAAAAGATGAAAATAGAAAGCCCCATATCCTAACCAAAGATACCCCTGATACATACACTGACCCAGCACATAGTCAGAGGAGGAAGCGAGCAGCTCTCTCCGGAAGCTTTGTTCCTCATGTATACATACATGTCATAGGGGTTACAAGGGGGGTCCCTGATGAATTTAAAGCCAGGGATCAGGTAAAAGCTGGTTTTGAGTCTTTGATCCCCATAACAACTGTCAGCAAGAATGTAGATTGGATTAACTACATGTCATGGTTATGCAATAGAGTTTGTCGATCAGCATACCTGTCTCCATGTGTTCATCTCTAGAGACCAGCTGACCCTCACCTGACAGCTTTTGTAACCTCCCCTCTAAGCATGGCCCCACCCCAGGCCCTATCAGGGAACCCTATATTAACCTGTGCACTGCAAGCCAGCAGTGCTGATCAACCACTGTGTGTTAGCCTCTGTGTGTACTTGTCATGAGAAGGTCTACCCGTTGGTGGCGCTATCGGTCTCTTGGATCGCAGTACCAGTGTCCATCAGCAGGTGTCTCCCAACACCTAGGACCTGCAGTAAGAGGTCTTTCCTGCTGGTGGCACTGTTGCATCCTCGGGCCGTAGTACCGGCGTCAACCAGCGGGTGCACTCTGGCAGTGTGGAGCAAACAGGTCACACTGCGCTCAGCTGTAACGTGAGGTCAATTACCACAGCCTTACAAATACCCGGCAAGCCCTCATAGGCTTGCCTTGGTATCTCTCTCTCCCTGCGTTCTGACCTTGCTGCCTGTTTGACCTTGACCTTGAGCCTGCTATCTGCCTTGTCCTGATCTGATCCCATCCCTATCCTGAGGCCTTCCTAGTCCTGTCCCTTCTGTTCCTGGCTCCCTTGGATCCCTGCCCTGAACCCCATCCATCCATCCTCTCCTTGTCCTGTTCAGGTTCCCGTCCTTACCCTTCTGCTGACTTCCCTGTGTATGACCTTGGCTTGGCTTGTTTACGATTACGGTATCTCCCTTTACTTATATATATATACATTGTTGTTTGTAGTGGGTTGTTGTGTGGGTTTTTGCACTGTTTGTTCCTGTCACTTATCACTTGTTAATAAACACCATTTCACTTACATGTGTTTCTGGTCTCCTCTGTGCAGTCCACACAGTCTGGTCAATTAGATTCTCTGACAGTATACCAAGGCCTTCCCTGACCAGACGTGGCTGCACTGAGAAACCGTCCTGTTACGGTGGGCGCGCAAAATGGACTTTGATGAAATTGTCTATTATTCTCTGCTGGCGGCAGAGGATAATGAATATTGCCGTCAGACTCTTAAAGATTGGACCCGTGACCAACTGCTGGAAACGATCCAAACAGCCCATTTACTAGTAGATCGGGGTCATGCGTTATTTGAGGATGTTCAGCCTTTGATCCAGTTGTGTGCAGAGTCGGCCTTGTCATGCATTCCCGAAGGTAGTGACGATTTCTCCCCTCCTTTCAGTTGTGACCAGGTGGAATCCCTGGTATGGTTGTTAGAGGATGATCCGGCTTACTTTGATGAACATTATTCCGCTTGTTCCCAGCAGGTGTTATCCGATTGCATTTATTCAGTACAATCTCTGGTTAGTCAGGCTGTATGTGAATCAGCGTTTGTTCAACCTTTGCTGCAGGCATGGTCAGACCTTCTGTCTTTAGCTAAGCCACAACATTCCAGCCCTGCCATTAATCATCTGCCTTCCAAAAGATCTATCTCCCCGTCACCTATGGCAACCTCAGCTACAACCCAGTTTAATCAGCTCCCTACCAAATACTACCACCCAGTCTCCAAGTGTCGCACCTATCCTGCTTTCAATTCACCTGTCTCTTCTCCTCCACCTGTAACAGTCCCACAAAACCCCTCTCTAGCTACAGTTCCTTGGTCTTCCTTCTATCCAGCTACTTTCTTTGCTTACAGCCCTGCACCTACATACAAAACTGCACGGGCTAAACCAAAGAAGAAGCAAAAATTCTTCCCGACCCATACCATCCTGCCAGTAACCCAACCTGTTCCAGCTTTGCAGTCTGACGTTCCGGCTCGCCACTCTGATGTTCCAGCTTTGCAGTCTGAAGTCCCAGCTTTGCAGTCTGAAGTCCCAGCTTTGCAGTCTGAAGTCCCAGCTTTGCAGTCTGAAGTCCCAGCTTTGCAGTCTGAAGTCCCAGCTTTGCAGTCTGAAGTCCCAGCTTTGCAGTCTGAAGTCCCAGCTTTGCAGTCTGCTGTTCCAGCTTTGCAGTCTGCTGTTCCAGCCTTCCAGTCTGATGTTCCAGCCTTGCAGTCTGATGTTCCAGCCTTGCAGTCTGATGTTCCAGCTTTGCAGTCTGCTGTTCCAGCCTTCCAGTCTGCTGTTCCAGCTTTGCAGTCTGCTGTTCCAGCCTTCCAGTCTGATGTTCCAGCTTTGCAGTCTGATGTTCCAGCTTTGCAGTCTGATGTTCCAGCTTTGCAGTCTGATGTTCCAGCTTTGCAGTCTGATGTTCCAGCTTTGCAGTCTGATGTTCCAGCTTTGCAGTCTGATGTTCCAGCTTTGCAGTCTGGTGTTCCAGCTTTGCAGTCTGGTGTTCCAGCTTTGCAGTCTGGTGTTCCAGCTTTGCAGTCTGGTGTTCCAGCTTTGCAGTCTGAAGTTCAAGCTTTGCAGTCTGAAGTTCAAGCTTTGCAGTCTGATGTCCCAGCCTTCCAGTCTGCTGTTTCAGCCTTCCAGTCTGATGTTCCAGCTTTGCAGTCTGACGTTCCAGCTCGCCAGTCTGATGTTCCAGCCTTCCAGTCTGATATTCCAGCCTTCCAGTCTGGTGTTCCAGCTTTGCAGTCTGGTGTTCCAGCTTTGCAGTCTGATGTTCCAACCTTGCAGTCTGATGTTCCAGCCTTGCAGTCTGATGTTCCAGCTTTGCAGTCTGCTGTTCCAGCCTTCCAGTCTGCTGTTCCAGCTTTGCAGTCTGCTGTTCCAGCTTTGCAGTCTGCTGTTCCAGCTTTGCAGTCTGCTGTTCCAGCTCAAGTGTTTCCTGTCGTCTGCTGCCCAGCTCAAGCGTTTCCTGTCGTCTGCTGCCCAGCTCAAGTGTTTCCTGTCGTCTGCTGCCCAGCTCAAGTGGTTCCTGTCGTTTGCTGCCCAGCTCAAGTGGTTCCTGTCGTTTGCTGCCCAGCTCAAGTGGTTCCTGTCGTTTGCTGCCCAGCTCAAGTGGTTCCTGTCGTTTGCTGCCCAGCTCAAGTGGTTCCTGTCGTTTGCTGCCCAGCTCAAGTGGTTCCTGTCGTTTGCTGCCCAGCTCAAGTGGTTCCTGTCGTTTGCTGCCCAGCTCAAGTGGTTCCTGTCGTTTGCTGCCCAGCTCAAGTGGTTCCTGTCGTTTGCTGCCCAGCTCAAGTGGTTCCTGTCGTTTGCTGCCCAGCTCAAGTGGTTCCTGTCGTCTGCTGCCCAGCTCAAGTGGTTCCTGTCGTCTGCTGCCCAGTTTAATGACTCTGACATGCCAGCAGTACCCACTGTCCAGGTTGATGTACCCGATGCCCGGCCTGATGTGCCCTCACCTGTCCAGTTGAAGGCCATGAACTTTGAACAGATACACCTTGTTGGAGCGTCCGGAGGCCGCTCCTTTAGGGGGGGGTACTGTCATGAGAAGGTCTACCCGTTGGTGGCGCTATCGGTCTCTTGGATCGCAGTACCAGTGTCCATCAGCAGGTGTCTCCCAACACCTAGGACCTGCAGTAAGAGGTCTTTCCTGCTGGTGGCACTGTTGCATCCTCGGGCCGTAGTACCGGCGTCAACCAGCGGGTGCACTCTGGCAGTGTGGAGCAAACAGGTCACACTGCGCTCAGCTGTAACGTGAGGTCAATTACCACAGCCTTACAAATACCCGGCAAGCCCTCATAGGCTTGCCTTGGTATCTCTCTCTCCCTGCGTTCTGACCTTGCTGCCTGTTTGACCTTGACCTTGAGCCTGCTATCTGCCTTGTCCTGATCTGATCCCATCCCTATCCTGAGGCCTTCCTAGTCCTGTCCCTTCTGTTCCTGGCTCCCTTGGATCCCTGCCCTGAACCCCATCCATCCATCCTCTCCTTGTCCTGTTCAGGTTCCCGTCCTTACCCTTCTGCTGACTTCCCTGTGTATGACCTTGGCTTGGCTTGTTTACGATTACGGTATCTCCCTTTACTTATATATATATACATTGTTGTTTGTAGTGGGTTGTTGTGTGGGTTTTTGCACTGTTTGTTCCTGTCACTTATCACTTGTTAATAAACACCATTTCACTTACATGTGTTTCTGGTCTCCTCTGTGCAGTCCACACAGTCTGGTCAATTAGATTCTCTGACAGTACTTGCTATGTTTCCTACATCTGATTTCTGTTACCGACTTTGGCCTGTTCCCGGCCATCCCTGTTTGCCTGTGACCCTGATGTTCTAGCCAGCTCCCTCCTTCCTCTTCTCCTGTAGTCTACCGTGAGCGTGAGCTGTGAGACCCTGGGGGCCGCGACCTGGAGCCAGACTGCAGCGCAGTCCATCCTCACCACTAGAGGCTCTGGTGAACACCTGCTGGCTCTTAGACTCCGCGCCCTGGGGAATCTATGCTCTAGCTCCCAGTGGGATCTGTGTCAGTGATCCAGTAGACCTGATTCCTGAACCTCCCAGGGTACAATCCGCAGCAGTCAGCCGTAGGGTCCACTATCTTGCGGTGCACTCCTGATCCCAACGGTGTACATCTGTCACCCAGCCTCTAGGTGACCTGACACTACACATATAACCAACAGAGATTTGTAAATTACTCTAAAGATGCCCTCCAGGGAATTGCTGACCGGTTATCCCCCACTTCCTACATGACATTCCAGGACCTGATGGCCTTAGACATGGTGCTAGCTGGGAAAGGAGGTGTTTTGTAAAATCATAGGAAAAAAACGGGAACCTGTTGTACATACATTCCTGATAATATTGGCCCAAATGGTAAGGTTACTTTAGCTATAAAGAAATTAGAGGATCTGTCACTAGAGTTGAAGAAGAACTCAGGTATCACAGACCCATGGGACCAATATTTTAGCTGGATGAGTGGGTGACAGAAGGTGCTCGTCCAGATAGGGGTAATGGTATTAATAATCCTGGTTCTTTTAGCCCTGATTGTATGCTGTATTCTACCTTTTGTAAAAAAGTTAATGAGCAAGGCTGTAGACAATAGCACACCTACATTTCTCCACCAAGAAGAAGAGGACCTCCTTATAATGGAAGATGACAAACCCTTCACTCCTCTACAGTCACTCCCTGTCCATAATCTCACAGTCCTATAGGGTTTTAGGGATAGATAGCGCCTGACTGCACCTCTCCAGCTGTATTGAGGAGGGAAGTGAACAGTTGCTGCCCAATTCTATATACAGCCTAAAAGAGTTGCTGAGGAGAAGGGCCAGGCCAAAATGGGACCTTTAGTATTAGGGACAGAAAAGAGAAAATAGTCATTTTAGGGGGGATTGTGAAGGAATGTGATATAGATAATAATAATAGTAATCTGAAAATGTCTATTTTCTTATGTGCATACATATTTTTCTCCTTACTCATTATATAAGTATACAGGTTTGCTCTGTTCCTATATTTTCTCAAGATGGCGGGTACCCCCTACATCCCACACATCAGAAGAACGCGGAACTGAAGATAAAACCAAAGAGAGCCAAACCTCGTTATGAAAATTCTCCATCTTCTTTACTATCTTAACCAATGAGATGTACCTATTAGACTAACATAGCAATGACGTATTTGTGTGTATAAAACATTAACACCGCCTTGAATAAATTAGAAGTGTAACAAGTGACGGTACTGAGCGTGTCTCAGAGTGTTTACTTTTATATGCATGCATATCAACACTTTCAAAATTACAGACAGCAGCAGATAACCTTGGGCTCGATTGGAGCTCTTAATCATTACCATAACAGTGGTTCAGTTTGTGGAGATCTTGTTAAGAGGCAAAATTTTGTATGGTGCTGAGTAGAATGTGAAGTCCCTTGTAGTCTGGTGTGGTAAGCCCCACGTGTCCACTAATTTTTACTTTTTTTTGAGTGCCCTACACATTATTGAAGACTTTTTGTCTGACATATCTATCGAGGGGTTAAGCGTTGCATTACACCCTAAATGTTAATGTCGGAGGCAAATCCTCAGAGCTCCGACAGGGCATGTTTCAGAAAGGGTACAGTACTTTTTTGTATTGGGACAATAAATATTAGACAATATTAGAGTAATTAGTGTGATATTTAACCACTTCCCTCTCGCCATATAGAAAATGACGTCGGAAAGTGGTTCAGTTATCCTGACTGGGCGTCATATGACGTCCAGCAGGATAAGCCGTGCTCAGCGATTGTTGGTGTGCTGTGTGACTCTGACACACAGCATCACCAATCTCAGTAAAGAGCCCTTGACAGAAGCTCTTTACTATTTAAACCATGTGTCCAATCACAGCTGATCACAGCGTAAACAGGAAGAGCTGTTTATCGGCTTTTTCCTCCACTCAGACTGACAGACGCCAGTAGGTGAGAGCCGATCGGCTGCTCTCCTGATGGGGGGGTGGTCTGCGGTGATTGATTATCAGTGCAGCCCCCCCAGGGATGCCCACCTGTGCCCACCAGGGATGCCCACCCAGGAACACCAGGGTTGCCAATCAGTGCCCATTAGAGGTGCCAATCAGTGCCCATCAGTAAAGCCTGCCAGTGTCTCCTCATCAGTGCTGCCTATCAGTGCCCATCAGTGCCAGCTATCAGTGGCCATCATTGCCACCTATCAATGCTGCCTATCAGTGCCTATTGATGCCCCCTTTAAGTGCCCATCAGTGCCACCTATAAGTGCCCATCAGTGCGGCCTTTCAGTGCCCATCAGTGTCGCTTATCAGTGCCCATCAGTGCCACCTATGAGTGTCCATTAGTGCCGCCTATCAATACCCATCAGTGCTGCATATCAGTGCCCATCAGTGCCACCTATCAGGGCCCATCAGTGCTGCATATTAGTACCTCGTTATCAGTGCCACCTCATTAGTGCCACCTCATCAGTGCCACCTCATCAGTGCACATCAGTGCCACCTTATCAGTGCCCGTCAGTGCAGCCTCATCAGTGCCCATCAGTGAAGGAGAAAACTTACTTAGTTACAAAATGTTATAACAGAAAGAAAATATATATTTTTTTTTCAAAATGTACGATTTTTATTTGTTAAGCAAAAAAATTAATAAAACCCCAGAGGTGATCAAATACCACCAACAGAAAGCTCTATTTGTGGGAACAAAATGATAAAAATGTTGTTTGGGTACAGTGTAGCACGACCGTGCAATTGTCATTTAAAATGCGACAGCACTTAAAGCTGAAAATTGGCTGCGCAAATACAGCGTGACATAAAATATTTCAACAACCACCATTTTATTCTCTAGGGTCTCTGCTAATATATATATATATAATATATAATATATACATATATATATATATATATATATATATATATATATATATATATATATATATATATATATATATATATATATATATATATATATATATATATATATATATATATATATATATATATATATATATATATATAATGTTTGGGGGTTCTAAGTCATTTTCTAGCAAAAAATTATGAATTTAACTTGTAACCAACAAGTGTCAGAAAAAGGTTTAGTCTTTAAGTGGGTAAAAGTCTCTCATTTACGGACCGAAGTTCATTCCTTTGAGCTAAAGAACAAAACGTTACAATGTTTATAGTTAGCTCAGCGGCTGAGGAATGTTGTGATACTTGGCAAACTGCCTGGTTTTTATTTTTTGTTTGTTTTTTTGACTGCTGTCATCTTAGAGAATTCTCTGCGTAGAAAGAATCCGGAAAATGCTTTGTTAAGATCGCGAGGGGGGAAAAAAATTGCAATCTCCATTCTTAACGATTAATCGTGCAGCTCTAATATTTGTATGTTTTAAACTTTTTTTAAAAAAAAAATATTTTAGTTATTTCCTAGTTCATTGCCTATGCAAATGATATCATACATCCCAGGAGTCTTTCGGAGGGGAGGAAAGGCGGAGGGGTTTTCTCAACGAAGCACACTCTCCTGCATGCATGCTTGAGTAGAAGTAAACACTACATGATTAATTTGCCCTTACTCAAGATGGCCACTACCAGAAATGCTGGGGAGTGTTTTTCCAAGTGGTTTCTCAACAAAATAAAGCATGGAGACATGGATGGGGGAGTTATAAATATTAAACATTAATTAAATAGCATTTTTGTTTTTTTGCAGCGATAAGAAACAGTGAGATTGTTCCCTTTGTACAGAGCCCTGTGTTGATTGTCAACACAGGGCTCTGGGCTGTGATTGGACACAGCCGATCAGCAGGTCTCGGCTATGAATCATTGGCTGGGACTTGTTGACAGGTGTTGGAGGGGCATGCCTGAACCTGAAAGCAGGTTTGCCTTTACGGGCCGTCCACAAGTAATTAATTAGGTTTAGTGTCCCTTTAACATATTGAAGCTTATCAGTTCTTAGATGAGGTGGCTGCATTGGTTTACATTATCTGAGGCTTTTTTCTCTTTATTTCCACTTGGTGATCTTGTACACAGTTCCTGTCCCTTCCTGCCTACGCTCATTCCTCCACTGTATCTACGGAGGGAGCCATGCATTCTTCTAAGCTTACGGGAAGTGATAAGGACACTGCATTTTTTTGGCGGTATGAATGGGTATTTTCTGTACTTGCTGAAAATGTTTTTAGCCTGAAAAATGATAACGAATGCTGCCACCACATCTAAGCACTGGCAAGCTGCAATATATTTTTTTCTTTGTTTTTAGGTTTAGATATGTTTTAAATGATGGCAAAATGGCACCATCTCCAGCAGTCCCCCACCACTCCTGGCTCTAGCCCAGCTGGTGGAAAATACCCAGTGCCTATGGGTATGGGAGAGCTGTGACTTCCTCCCATGCTGGATCCAATGGTTGGGTCCAGGGGATAACTACTAGGCTCCAGCACATGATGGAGGAAGTGACATCGTCAATCCCTCTAGGGTCTGAAAACAGTGGACAATGGGTCATTTGGTGCCGTCAGAGAAAGGAGCAGTGGGGGAGTGCTGGGGAAATATTAGTTTGTTAGGGGAGGGGTCTTTTCAAAGATACTAATAAGAACATATAGTATGTCACCAACACATGGTTCCATAGACAATGGTCCAAACATTTATTGAACAGAACGCATCACAAATAGTGTTCTTGGCTCCGTCACTTCTTCATCCTAGGGCAGGGCAGGAGGTGACTGACAGGGTCATCCACTCAGCAAATTTCGGCTCGTTCCTCAGGAGGAGAGCTTTAGAGAGTAACATGAGTATTCCCTATTCATATCCAATTCTGCCCTAGATAGGGTTGCCACCCATCCGGGATTCATTCGGACAGTCCAGGTTTTGAATCCTGTTTCCAGGTTTCAGACCACCTGATACCCAGACACAATATTCAGAATGGACTGCGGCTCCCCAAGTAACCAAGTACCACAACCGTCGAGTGCATAGGAGTGTACATTGGCCCCTCCCCCATACACGGACAGGAGAGAAAAGGGGGCTTGGTCTGCTCCTCCTCCTCACGCCCCTACCACTTTGTCTGCCCACCCACATTCCAATCCCTGATGTTCTGTGCCTCAGAAAAGGGATGTGTGGGCTGGAAGTTTGAAGCTTCGATGGGGCTTTGGTGGAGCTTCGATGAGGCTTCGATGAGCCTTTGATGGGGCTTCGGTGGGGCTTCGCAGAGCTTTGATGAGGCTTCGGTGGGGCTTCGATGAGGCTTTGGCGGAGCTTCAGTGGGGCTTCGATGAGGCTTCGGTGGAGCTTCAGTGGGGCTTTGATGAGGCTTCGATGGGGCTTTGGTGGAGATTCGACGAGGTTTCGATGAGCCTTTGGTGGGGCTTCGTAGAGCTTCGATGAGGCTTGGGTGGGGCTTTGAGGCTTTGGTGGAGCTTCGGTGGGGCTTCGATGAGGCTTCGGTGGGGCTTCAAACAAGCTTTGCCACTGACTTCTATGGAGGCTTTGAAGACGCTTTGAAGCACCACTACAGCTACATGGGATATAATTTTTGAAGCAAAGCAAAAGCAAGGTGTAAGCAGGACTGTAAGCTAACCATTTTATTTAGTGACAGGAGCTTTGATTAGCGTTTAGAGAGCTTTAACAAAGCCTTGTTTTGAAGCAAGTGTAAATGAGCCATTAGTGGTGCTTCAAAGCGTCTTCAAAGCCTCTATAGAACTCTTGAAGCTCGCTTGAAGCACCTGCAGCTTTTGAGAGGCTTTAATTCAGCTTTAACTTCGCATTGTTTTGGAGAAATTGCAGGTATGCGATATACAGACACACAGGGCATCTGTCAAGCTTCAACAAAGCTTCAAAAGAGCATCACTGAAGCATCACTAAAGCTTCATCGAAGCACCACAGAAGCATCAAAAACACACCATAAAAGGGCGTTGAAACGGTAGGCGCTTTAATGTGTGTTGAAGCCGATGCAAGTGTAAACGAGGCCCTAAGGGGTGTCCTGTAGAGTCTCCTACTTGAGCGAGTCACACTTTATACAACTCTCAGCTTGTGTATGGACGTTTCGTAATATGCTCACTCTAATGAGTAGCACTTAGATTGCTAGCTTTCCAGGGAAGTTATATATAGATTCATAATGACTTTAGATTCTGCACTGCCTGGTTATTGTATCTATAGCAACAGTCTGGGAACTCAGTCAAGTTAAATTCTGATACATATTTTGTTACTTTGTAACTTTGCAGTCACAGGAGGTAGCTCATCCCGCCGTTCTAGTTTCATTAACCACTTAAGGACCGAGCCTGTTGTTGTTTACAAGTTAAAAACTTTTTTTTTTTTTTGCTAGAAAATTACTTAGAAACACCAAACATTATACATTTTTTTTTTCATTATACACTTTTACCCTTAAAAATCTCCATACAATACGTATGGACGTACAATACCAATACCAGCACTTAGACACCTTCCCGCCCAGGCCAATTTTCAGCTTTCAGCGCTGTCGCAATTTGAAAGACAATTGCGCGGTCATGCTACACTGTACTCAAACTATTTTTTTATCATTTTGTTCCCACAAATAGAGCTTTCTTTTGGTGGTATTTGATCACCTCTGCATTTTTTATTTTTTGCGCAACAAATAAAAAAAGACCGAAAATTTTGAAAAAAAAACAAAGTTTTTCTTTGTTTCTGCACTGATATGGCTGCACTGATGGGCACTGATACGGCGGCACTGATGGGCACCGATGAGGTGGCACTAATGAGGTGGCACTGATGATGGGCACTGATGGGCACTGATAGGTGGCACTGGTATGCGGCACTGATGGGCACTCATAGGTGGCACTGATGGGCACTCATAGGCGGCACTGATGGGCACTCGTAGGTGGCATTGATGGGCACTTATGGGTGGCACTGATGGGTACTTATGAGTGGCACTGATAGGTGGCATGGATGGGCACTGCTTGATGGGCACAGATGGGCACTGATGGGTGGCACTGATGACACTGATTGGTGGCACTGATGCTCCTAAGTGTGGCATTGCTGGGCATCACTGCAATATAATTTGTGGGCACTGATTGGCACAGATTGGGCACTGACTGGGCACATTGGGCGCATGTGGATGGCCATGGGGTACATACCTTTGTTATGCTATTTGTATTCTTAACGATATGTACTCTGCTTTTGAAGTATCCCATTGTACATAGTTTCTGTATTTGATTTGTATATTTTGTTTAATTATCTACTTTGTTCGATTTTTGTAATAAAAATTATTTTTGTACCTATACTGTATTATTTATGGTAGTGCCTGGAAAATCCCACCATAGGGGAATCTTTTGGTCTTTTTCATGGGGTACATACCTGGCCATCCACATGTTGCCCCCTTCCCTGGTGGTCCTAGTGGCGATCCCTGGTGGTCCAGTGTGGTGATCTGAGGGGGGGCTGCGCTGATAAAAAATCAGCGCAGACCCCCCCCTGTCAGGAGAGCCGCCGATCAGCTCTCCTCTACTCGCGTCTGTCAGACGCGAGTGAGGAAAAGCCGATCAACGGCTCTTCCTATTGATATCATGATCAGCCGTGATTGGACACGGCTGATCACGTGGTAAAGAGCCTCTGCCGGAGGCTCTTTACCAAGATCGGTGGAGCGGTGTGTCAGACTGAAAAGTAAAGTAATGCTACATGCCCTTACTCAAGATGGTCACAAAAAATGCTAGGGGGTTCTTTTCAAAGTGATTTCAAAGCAAAATAAAGTATGGAGACATGGATGAATGGGGGAGTTTGCTTCAAAAATTAAAAATGAATTAAATAGCGCTTTTGGTTTGTGGTGCTCTGATACAGTGAAGTTCTACTTTAAGCTATTTCCATCAATGTGATAATTGTCTTCCCTTTTTTTTCTTTTGTTTTTTAGAAATAAAGCTGATGTTTGCTCTGTAAATATGCAATTAGCTCCTGAAGAAGCGGACGTTCATCCGCGAAACGTGTCAAGCAATAGATTTACCAATGACATGTGACAACTTAAAAAATGAATTAAATAGCGCTTTTGGTTTGTGGTGCTTTGATACAGTGTAGTTCTACTTTAAGCTATTTCCATCAATGTGATAATTGTCTTCTCTTTTTTTCTTTTGTTTATAGAAATAAAGCTGATGTTTGCTCTGTAAATATATAATTAGCTCCTGAAGAAGCGGACGTTCATCCGCGAAACATGTCAAGCGATAGATGTACCAATAACGTGTGACAACCTAAAAAATGAATTAAATAGAGCTTTTGGTTTGTGGTGCTCTGATACAGTGTAGTTCTACTTTAAGCTATTTCCATCAATGTGATAATTGTCTTCTCTTTTTTTTTCTTTTGTTAATAGAAATAAAGCTGATGTTTGCTCTGTAAATATACAATTAGCTCCTAAAGAAGCGGACGTTCATCCGCGAAACATGTCAAGTGATAGATTTACCAATGACATGTGACAACTTAAAAGTGTTAGCCCTTTAGTGTCACCGCATTTGTGTATTTGGACTTCATAGAGCATTTTGAGTGCCTCATAGCGACACATATCATTATCTTTCATATGTATGTCTTTTTAACAAATTATTTTTGGAATCAATTCTATTTTTTTATAATTATGTTGTGTGTGTAAAGCCTTTGTACGGTACCATGAAAGTCCATGATAGCCTCAACCAAATACCCTTCTTCCAAACATTTAGGACGTAGATACCGTATATACTCGAGTATAAGTCCCAGTTCACACATTGGCAGCACGACTTGCAGGTCGCCTCACCGAGCACACGACTTCAGCTGCGACTTGCAAAACGACTTCTGTATAGAAGTCAATGCAAGTCGCCTGAAGTCGCCCAAAAATACTACAGGAACCTTTTTCTAAGTCGGAGCGACTTGCGTTGCTCCTATTAGAACAGTTCCGTAGTACAGAACAGGAGGCGACTTGTCAGGCAGCTAGGTCGCCTGAAAAGTCGCCCCTGTGTGAACGGCACTAAGTCGACCCGAATATAAGCCGAGGCACCTAATTTTACCACAAAAAACTGGGAAAACTTATTGACTCGAGTATAAGCCTAGGGTAAGAAATGCGCAGCTACTGTAACTGGAAAAGAGGGTCAGCAATGCCCATTTGCAGCCTCACTGTGCCCATTTGCAGCCATAGGTCCCCCGAACTTCAAACTCGGTAGTTAAGGTTCCTAGATGCCCCCTAGCTGCAGCCAAAATTTGGGGTCTCTGGAACCAAAGGGTCCCGAAATGACATTGCTGCAGATGGACACAGTTGACCGACTTTGGGGCTCCATATCTCAGGACCACTTGGTGCTAGGAACCCTAAATTTGGTGTGCAAACCCAGTGAAACTAGCACTACAACATATCCAAAGCTGGGGTTCCTAGCTCCAAGTGGCCCTGAGCTATGGGGCCCCAAATCAGTTCAGAAAAGGTCAAGCACTTTTCTGCAGCAGAGAATGACATTTTCTGAACCGACTTTGGGGCCTCATATCTCGGGGCCACTTGGTGCTAGGAACCCCAGCTTTGGATATGTTGTAGTGCTAGTTCCACTGGGTTTCCACACCAAATTGGGTTCCTAGCACCAAGTGGTCCCGAGATACGGGGCCCCAAAGTCGGTTCGGAAAATGTCATTCTTTGCACCAGAAAAGTGCTTGACTCGAGTATAAGCCGAGGAGGGCACTTTCAGCACAAAAAAATGTGCTGAAAAACTCGGCTTATACTCGAGTATATACTGTACTTTTTAATGGTGTTATATACTTGGCACATTTTCTATATTTACATCAAGCATTTAAACCTTATAATGCAGAGTGGGGACCTCACTCTTCAGATGACACTGTTTGTGAATTTGGGAACACTTGGTATGTGAAAACAAAACACAAAAAATACACTAGATTGCGCACAGTTGTGTGGCATTAATGGTTACACTTTTTTTTTTTTTAAGTTTCCTAATCAAGTCTTTTTGGTTCTGACCAGAAATATACTGTAGTACATCAGGATAAATTCTGCATGCTGCAATTTATACACATTGCTGAAGTTACAATGTCACCCTTATGTCCCGGCTTAGCTGTTTGTAGAAAAGCAGAACGCGCTGTTACCTTGCCAAAGCTTCCCTTGCCAATTGCCCGAAGAATCTGAAAATGATCCAAGATCACTGCAAGGAGAAGAAAATCTGTATTAATAAACTGTAAACTCTTCTGGAATGGATTTCATGCCATAGCATTTTGTTTTGTAGGACTGTTACAAGCATTAATAGTTTACAGCATCCTAAACTATAGCAGTGCTTCTCAACCAGGCAATGCAAACTAATGCCGCGTACACACAATCGGATTTTCCGACAACAAAATCCATGTTTTTTTTTTTTCTGACCGATGTTGGCTCAAACTTGTCTTGCATACACACGGTCACACAAATCTTGTCGGAAATTCCGATCGCCAAGAACGCGGTGACGTACAACACGTACGACGAGCCGAGAAAAATGAAGTTCAATAGCCAGTGTGGCTTTTCTGCTTGATTCCGAACATGCGTGGACTTTTGTGCATCGGAATTGTGTACACACGATCTGAATTTCTGACAGCGGATGCTGTTGTCTGAAAATTTGAGATCCAGATCTCAAATTTTGTTTGTCGGAAATTCCGAGGGAAAATGCCCGATGGAGCCTACACACGGGCAGAATTTCCGACAATGAGCTCCCATCGAACATTTGTTGTCGGAAAATCCGATCGTGTGTACACGGCATAAGAGTTGGTATTGCATGGTACACTGACAACAATTAAATAAATGATAGACTTTTGTAGATTTGGTATTCTCAAATGTATTTCAGGGTGCACACCAGTCAAAATACAAACTTAAAAGCACAGCCAACCTACTCACAGCAGTGGCATACTCTCCATTGGTTTAATGTGTGCCAGGCACATGGGCCCCATGGGTGCTGGGGCCAAGGTCATCCAGCACCCAGGGCAAAGATGCCAAACTGTGCCCCCCCCTTCCCTTAGGGCTAGGGTCAGGGGGCATCTATCCCTCCAATAAACCATTGTGCCCAGGGCAGCCACTCCTCCTGCCCACCTCCTTGTCCTGGCCCTGGTGATGGGGCCCACTGTGCTCTCATACACTTCACATGATGGGGATTAACACGTCTGTATGCAGTTGCAGGCACACCTGTCACTTATGATTGCTTCTATCGACTCCCTCTCTCCCACACTGGTCCATCCTCCATCTACGCACTGCTAGTGACTCAGGTGGCCATGTTACATACATAGTTACATAGTAGGTGAGGTTGAAAAAAGACACATCAAGTCCAACCTATGTGTGTGATTATATGTCAGTATTACATTGTATATCCCTGTATGTTGTGGTTGTTCAGGTGCTTATCTAATAGTTTCTTGAAGCTATCAATGTCCCCCGCTGAGACCACCGTCTGTGGAAGGGAATTCCACATCCTTGCCGCTCTTACAGTAAAGAACCCTCTATGTAGTTTAAGGTTAAACCTCTTTTCTTCTAATCTTAATGAGTGGCCACGTGTCTTGTTAAACTCCCTTCCGCGAAAAAGTTTTATCCCTATTGTGGGGTCACCAGTACGGTATTTGCATATTGAAATCATATCCCCTCTCAAGCGTCTCTTCTCCAGAGAGAATAAGTTCAGTGCTCGCAACCTTTCCTCATAACTAAGCTCCTCCAGACCCTTTATTAGCTTTGTTGCCCTTCTTTATACTCGCTCCATTTCCAGTGCATCCTTCCTGAGGACTGGTGCCCAGAACTGGACAGCATACTCCAGGTGCGGCCGGACCAGAGTCTTGTAGAGCGGGAGAATTATCGTTTTATCTCTGGAGTTAATCCCCTTTTTAAAGCATGCCAATATTCTGTTTGCTTTGTTAGCAGCAGCTTGGCATTGCATGCCATTGCTGAGCCTATCATCTACTAGGACCCCCATGTCCTTTTCCATCCTAGCTTCTCCCAGAGGTTCTCCCCCCAGTGTATAGATTGCGTTCATATTTTTGCCCCCCAAATGCATTATTTTACATTTTTCTACATTAAACCTCATTTGCCATGTAGTTGCCCACCCCATTAATTTGTTCAGATCTTTTTGCAAGGTTTCCACATCCTGCGGAGAAGTTATTGCCCTGCTTAGCTTAGTATCGTCGTCCGCAAATACAGAGATTGAACTGTTTACCCCATCCTCCAGGTCGTTTATGAGCAAAATAAATAGGATTGGTCCCAGCACAGAACCCTGGGGGACCCCACTACCCACCCCTGACCATTCTGAGTACTCCCCATTTATCACCACCCTCTGAACTCGCCCTTGTAGCCAGTTTTCAATCCATGTACTCACCCTATGATCCATGCCAACGGACCTTATTTTGTACAGTAAACGTTTACGGGGAACTGTGCCAAATGCTTTTGCAAAATCCAGATACACCACAGATACATGTTACTCAGCACCTTGTCACCAAGGCAATGGCACCTCGAGCTCAACATTTATAAAAAGTAGGCATGTGCATTACGTTTCGTTCCGAATCGAAATTCGGACGAATTTTTCATTATTCGGAAATTCGGATGCATCCGAATTTCCGAATGACAAAAGTAAAGAATTTAAACGAATCCGAAAAAAAACGAACGAATTCGAATCGAATTCGAAAACATATTCGAATCGAATTCGAAAACATATTCGAATCGAATTCGAAAACATATTCGAATCGAATTCGTTTTCGAATTCGATTCGAATATGTTTTCGAATTCGATTCTATGTATTTGAATTCATTCTGTACCAAATTCCAATTTCGGAAGATGGTTTTATTTATTTTTATATATATATAAAATATTTCTTTCTATTCTGTTCTATTGTTTTTCTATTCTATTCTTTTCTATTAGAATTTGATTTAATTCTATTTCTATATAACTATTTTCTGAAATTCGAATTTTGTATAGAATGAATTTGAATTCAAATAGAAAAGATCAGAATATAATAGAAAATAATAGAAAAACAATAGAACAGAATAGAAAAAATATTTTATATATATATATATATATATATATATATATATATATATATATATATATATATATATATATATATAAAACCATCTTCCAAAATTCGAATTTCGTATAAAATTAATTTGAATAGAAAAGATTAAAATAGAGTAGAAAGAATAGACTAGAAAAACAATAGAACAGAATAGAATAAGATATAATATATATATTATATTTTATTCTGTTCTGTTCTATTGTTTTTCTAGTCTATTCTTTTCTATTCAAATTCAAATTCATTCTATACGAAATTCGAATTTCAGAAGCCATCTTCCGAAATTCGAATTTCGTATAGAATGAATTCAAATTCGAATAGAAATGTTCAGAATAGAATAAAAAAGAATAGCATAGAAAAACAATGAAACAGAATAGAAAAAAATATATATATTATATTTTATTCTCTTCTGTTCTATTGTTTTTCTAGTCTATTCTATTTCTATTCTAATCTTTTCTATTCAAATTCGAATTCATTCTATACGAAATTCTAATTTTAGAAGCCATCTTCCGAAATTCGAATTTCGCATAGAATTAATTCAAATTCGAATAGAAAAGTTTTAGAATAGAATAGAAAAGAATAGCATAGAAAAACAATGGAACAGAATAGAAAAAAAATATAATATATATATTTAACCATCTTCCAAAATTGGAATTTGGTACAGAATGAATTCGAATTCAAATAGAAAAGCTTAGAATACAATATATTATATTTTTTTCTATTCTGATCTATTGTTTTTCTATGCTATTCTTTTATACTTTCTATTCTATCCTAATCTTTTCTATTGGAATTCGATTTCATTCTATACGAATTTCAAATTTTGCAAAATGGTTATATATAGTTTACTTTTTCAAATTCAGTTATTGTTTTTTTCGAATTTTATAGTTTTTTTCGAATGTGGTAGAAATTTTTCGAATTTGACAGTTTTTTTCGAATGTGGTAGAATTTTTTCGAATTTGACAGTTTTTTTCAAATGTGGTAGAATTTTTTCTAATTTGACAGTTTTTTTCGAATGTGGTAGAATTTTTTCGAATTTGACAGTTTTTTTCGAATGTGGTAGAATTTTTTCGAATTTGATAGTTTTTTTCAAATGTGGTAGAATTTTTTCGAATTTGATAGTTTTTTTCGAATGTGGTAGAATTTTTTCGAATTTGACAGTTTTTTTCGAATGTGTTAGAATTTTTTTCGAATTTGATAGTTTTTTTCGAATACGGTCGAATTTTTTCGAATGCGGTCGAATTTTTTCGAATGCGGTCAAATTTTTTCGAATTCGAATACGAAACGAAACGAATTCCGAAAACGAATGTAATGAATGCAACGAATTTAACTAAACGAATTAAGTTAAATAACGAATCGAAACGAAACTAAACTAAACGAATTTTTTCATCCTGCACATGTCTAATAAAAAGGTTATAATAGTAGTTTAGCCATCACTAAATCCCAACAATCTGATACTAAAGTTGGCCATAGTTGGATTCAGCCAGTTCAGCAGGGACTAGCCAAGTTTAGGCAAGTAGAGAAAATACCTGTTGATTATTGATGAGCTAGGGTTTGGGACAGAGCTGTCACATGATAGCAGGCCTCCAACCTAATCAGCTGCTACTGGGGATCGATGACAATTTGCATCGTTGGTCAACATGACTGCCAATGCGCATAGTGGGGCATTTTTTGGATTTTTACGTGAAAAACTTTTTTTTATGAAAGGTCTTTTCAAAAAGTGTGTGTTTATTTTTTTGATGATCTTTGTACATCTTACTCATGTACATGGGAGGCGGTATCTGGGTGCCCCCTTATTATTTACTGGGGGTTTCAAATTCTGATAAGCTCTCCACCTGCAGACCCCACAATCACCAGGCCAGAGTTGTGGGGAAAAGACCTTTGTACTCATCAACTGGAAAGGCATCATGCTGAGGAGATGTGGCCTGGAATGTTTCACGAGGTACGGTAGCCCACCTCCCTTTCCCGGCTTGTGAGGCTGTATGCTCAGGCCTGGTGTGGATTTTTTGGGAAAGGGGGGGGAAAGGGGGGGCATGTTTTTTTCTCCTTGATTTTTGTGTGGGGTTCCCCCATAAAATCCTTATCAGACCTCAACGGACTAGTATAGAATTTAGGGGGACCTCGTGACATTTTTTACTGTCTTTTTTTTTTTGCTTGGGGTCTACCTTAAAATTCATATCAGATCTGAAGGACCTGGTATGAATTATGGAGGGAACACTGTTGCATTCCTGGCCAGCAAACAAATGAGGCTGGGCGACGTCACTCATTGCTAAAAGCCGCTACTATATATGAAGTTAGACTCCTGCCGAACGAGCTAAAAGCCTGGAGTTTTAACAAACGCCCAAACAAGTAAAATTCATTAGACATGTGCACAGCCAAAAAATTTGTTCATTTTCGTTTTCATTTCATTCGTTTATTATTTTTTTCGTTTTTCGGGTCATTCGTTATGATCGCGATTCGTAAATTCGTAAATGCGTTCATTCGTACATTCGTAAATTCAAACATTCGTTCATTCGTACATTCCTACATTTTTACATTTGTACATTCATAAATTCATACATTCGTAAATTCGTAAAATCGTACATTTGTAAATTAGAAAATTCGGAAATTTGTAAATTCAAAGTTTGAAAATCCAAACACCCGAAAATTCAAAAATCTGAAATAGTAACTAACTATTAAATTATAGGTATTGGAATTTCCTTTCAAATTTGACTGTCAGTGAACGTAACAAATACGAATTTATCCAAAGTTACGAATTATCCAAAACGAATGCTGCATCTAAACAAATGGAACGGAACAAATGAATAATAAATAATAATAATAAAATGTTATTATTATTATTGTTATTTATTATTATTAATTCATTACGTTCCATTCCGTTTTTTTCGGATCATTCATAACTTCGGATAAATTTGTATGTGTTACGTTCACTAACAGCCAAATTTGAAAGGAAATTACAATACCTATAATTTAAAAGTTACTAGTAATTACTAATAGTTAAGTTATTATTAGTTAACTATTATTTCAGATTTACGAATTTTCGAATTTACAAATCTACGAATTCACTAATTTACTAATGTGCGAATGTACATTTAAATTGCGAATGTACGAATGTACGAATGCCCGAATTTACGAATGTCCAATTTTATCGAATTTACGAATATTCGGGAAAAATTCGTTAAACGGGTTTTCGTTAATTCGGATATTCCCGGATTAACGAATTTGTCGAAATTCGTAAAAAACGAATTCGGAACGAAACTAATTGCACATGCCTAAAATTCATTTCCAGCTTGTGTTCAGACCAAACCAGGAGCATACCTGGTTATAATTAACCAGACCCTCCTATTCAGGAATCAGTCTTAAAAGGACATAGTGGAACAAACAACTTTTTTTCAGAGCAGAGAAAGGTAGGATTCGGCTACAAAGTTTGTGAAAATACTTACATTGTAAATATACCATGCAGTGTGGATTGTTTTTATCCTTATTTTGTAGCACAGCCCCGTAGGGACTGCAGATGAACTGGATTCCCCACTCCTGCACAGCCAGGCACACCACATTTTCACAAGCACCCAGAGAACAGTCCGTGACTTTGTTTTTTGTTATTTATTAGAGGGTTATTAACTTGGATAGGGATGGGAGGATATAGGATGCCCACTTGACGTCATCAAAACTTCAGGACATCTTCCTATATACAGTCTATATACAGTCTCCTTCACTTGCCTCCTGCACACACTTGCTTGCTTCAGCTGAATCACTGTAGAATAATCTGGCAGGCTCCCAGTCAGATTTTAGCAATAGCCCTTTACAGGCGGGAACTCAGAGCCCCTTGTTGTGTAGCAAAAATGTAGTGAAGCAGCTTGTAACTTCTCCTCTATGGCCACTGATCCCAGCACCACTTCTTCGGGCACTGCCAACCAACCTGGCTGCAGCTGCCCCTTGCACCAGGCTAACTCTCACATCAGTCCTCCCGACTGACTCTTCACCAGCCCACCTGGCTGACTCTTCACCAGCCCACCTGGCTGACTCTTCACCAGCCCAACCGGCTGACTCTTAGGAGATCCCTCAGGGAAGGAATGAAGACTTAAGCACACTGCTGTCTTCAAGGGAGACTGGCTACATATGACAGTTTCCCTCCTTGTTAGTCCCCAACGGTGTTGCTATTCACTCTGTCCTCTCTTACTCCAGTGCCTCCAGAAAAGCTTCCTCCTGTGTGTTTTAGAAGGATCCTTCCAGCCCTGGCCCAAGGCAGGAACCCCCCCCCCTCCAGAGTAGGGGGAACCCCCGAGGACAACCGACAGCCTACTCAACACAGTATCTCCATCTTCCGCCTGACTCCTCTTGCTGGCATGGCTCATGCCTATTTATGGAGTGGTCTCATCCCCCTGCCAGCCTACCTCTAAGGATTGGCAGCTCCTCCTAACCTTCACCCATTAATTCTAGAAGATTCTCCAACCTTCTAGACCAGGGGGGGAACCAAAAGTCTGCCAGGAAGAGTCATCCAGCCCTGAACCTTGCTGAACTCTGACCCAGATTCATTAGCTCAGACTTAGCTCTAAGCCAAACTATATTTTACTTTCTCTAAATTCTAACATACCCTGTACTAACTTCTAGCACACACTAGAGCAGTGTTTCTCAACCTTTTTCCAGTCGTGGCGCCCTTAAAAAGTATTTTCAGTCTTGAGGCACCCCAGTCCAAGGCTTGGTTCATGTTACTGTGTGTCACGGAACAAGGGCAAAATAGCGCTCGTTCCTGACACACAGGCAAATGCTCTGCTCTTTTGGGGTGCCATTAATTCCTAATGGTACCCCACACATTGGAAAATGTGGGGTGCATTTGGTGTAGTGCAATAAAAAAAAAGGTCAGGGACTTCTTTCCCTGCATTTTTGTGGGTAGGGAAGCCCATGTGTACACCCCCCACTTCTCCCCCTTTAGCTGCAGAGGCAGCAGCTGGGGGTGTACACATGCTGTGGCTGCAGCTGGAGGTATAACCAGGGTGAATGGGGCTGTACTGCGACTACCCTGCAACTGTGTGGTGAGGAGGCAACATAATGCCTCTTTACAGCCTGTCAAATGCGCCTCTGAAAAGTGATCTGTGCATGGATTGCTTTTCAGAGGAGCAGCAGTCCTTGTTGCTATCACAAACAAGCCCTACAAAAGCAGATCAGATGGTACAGGAATGGAGGGGGTCAGGATTAAAAGTAACATACACACATACAGACACGCATACAGACACATGCACACACACATACAGACACATGCACACACACATACAGACATGTGCACACACACATACAGGCACTTACACACATACAGACACTTGTACACAAACATGCAGATACGTGCACACACACATACAGACATATAGACATATACAGACATGTGTACACACACACAAAGACACGTGCACACACACATACAGACACATACAGACATGTGTACACAAACATACAGACACGTGCACACACACATACAGACACATACAGACACGTGTACACAAACATACAGACACGTGCACACACACATACAGACACATACACATATACAGACATGTGTACACACACATAAAGACACGTGCACACACACACATACAAACACGTGAGCACACACACATAAATACACATGCACACACATGCACACAAACATACACACACATGCAAACACACATACAGACACATGCACACACACACACATGTACAAACACACATACAGATGCATGTACACACACACACACAGACAGACACATGTATAAAGCCCTTTTTAAAACAAATCTAGCTTCTAGCACAGTAGCTTCCAGTTTCCTCATTAAGCCGGGTACTGCACTGTAGGGGGAAGCAGAGAGCACAGCACACTCCCCTGCACTTTAATTTCACTTTAGCTGAGGTTGATGGAGCTTCTCACAGTGCCGATATACAGTTCAGCCGGGGGAACGGGAGATCGGGCTCATCTGACAGCCCTGCTCTCCCCTGATCCTGCTGCAAACCTGAGAACCTCTGACGGCACACCAGTGGTTGAGAAAGGCTGCACTAGAGGGTGCTACATTTTTTCAACAAAAAGGAAGTTACAAGAATTCCACTAGGCACTATACACACTACTCCCTAAGGCCCCATACACACTATTAGATTTTCTGAAGATTTTTGTCTTCAGATTTACCAAAACCATATAATATGAAGTCAAACCTTAAAAAATTTGTATGCAATCAGGCCCTTGCACTACATGGTTTTGGTAAATCTGAAGACAAAAATCTCCAGAAAATCTAATAGTGTGGGGCATACAACATAACCCCTATACAATTCCACATTTATTAATAACTATTTTGTATATAATACTTTCTGCAAATAAAAAAATATTAATCAGCACAATCTTACTAAAAAGTGGAGCATATCAACCACAGGCACCAGTCTCATTCAGACTTTTAGGACTGGTTTTAATCTGCCCTATGACACTCCTATGTTTGTTTTCAGCAATGTGAACCTAGTGTGGCAATTCTTTGTGCTGCAATGAAAGCAAATTGAGCATATTCTGTGTATTCTGTGTTTTCAAGAATCCCAGACCTCTAGCCTATCCCTAATGGTTATTTCAACCCTAACACTTAACCCTAACACTAGCACCATAGCTCCCAACTGTCCCTGATTTTGAGGGACTGTCCCTGATTTGGAGCAATGTCCCTCTGTCCTCCTCATTTGTCCCTCATTTTAGTCTGATCTATATCGATGTATATACTGTAAATGCACTTTTTATCTATGAAAAAGTGTTTTCCAGCGCTAAACCTTTCATCGGATTTCTAAATTGCTGCTTTTGTAAATTCCAAAAGCCAATATAAAGGAATAATAGTGGTAAATAAAGCACTTGTGGGTTGAACCAATCTTTTATTTTTTGTACAATTCTCCTTTAAGGGGGCGTGGCAAGGGGTGTGTCCTATGCCTGTATACTTTTGCCGATAGGTGTCCCTCATTCCCATCTCAAAAAGTTGGGAGGTGTGCTAACACTTAGGCCTCATGCACACGGACGTTTTTGCAGCCGCTTTTTTGAGCGTTTTTTGCAGCTTAAAAAGGCCTGTCTGTGTTAGTCTATGGCTTCATGCCCACCTAGGCGTTTTTGAGCTGCAAATGGCATAGGAGTTTTTAAGCTGTAAAAAAAACCCAGGACCAGTGGGTTCTGAGAGACGTTTTTCAGCTGTAAAAATGCTCTAACGCTGATAAATGCTCAAAAACGTCTAAAAACGCTCAAAAACGTCATTCACCAACGTTTTTTAACGTTTTTGATCCATTGAAAAAAAATAAAAAATTTTGAAAAAAAAACCCAAAACGCTACAAAACGCTAAAAAACGCTAAAGCGGAAAAACGCTCAAAAACGCTAAAAAACGCTATTGCAAAAACGTTGAAAAAAGCTGAAAAAAGTTTAAAAAAATCACTGCAAAGATACTGGCGTTTTCATAACGTTATTTTAACATCCCGTGTGCATGAGGCCTTAACCATCTCCTTCTGTAGTCCACAACAAAAGAGGTGTGCACAGAACAGGTATGAATTTACGACAAGGTCAATTGGTAACTTTTTGCACTTAAAGTGGAACTTCAGACATTTTTTTTATCTTTCCATCTATTAGAGAGAGAGAGAGAGTTTGCCAGGAAGGGAGGGGGGATGAGTCATAATAGGGCCAATGAGAGCTGCAGAGCTGGAGGTGTGTCTCTGTGTAAATCCAGGAAGTGAACAGGCAGCAGCTTCAGCTGCCCACAGCTAAAATGGCTGCAGCCAGACTCAGTGGAGGGAGATTTCTGCAGCATATTTGGCAAGTACAGAATCACAGTATATATAAAATAATATGCAAAGTGGTTGGAGGGAAGTTTCAGAATGGCAAAGATGTTTTTATTACAAATTATGTGAGCAGACTGCAGTTCCTTTTTAACCAGTTGCCGACCAGCCCTCCCTTCGCAAATCGCCATAGCTGTACGGCGGCCGCTTTAAGGGGTATAGGGGGTGCGCACGCCTGGCTCGTCACTTAGGAGCCGATGCGCATGCCTGGCGGCCGCAATGCCTGCCGGGCACCTGCAATTACTCCTGACAGAGCCAGAACGTATATCTGTGTGTGTTAACACACACATCCCGGTTCTGTCAGGGGAGTAGAGTCAGATTGTGTGTTCCTAGTATTTAGGAACAGTGATCTCTCTCCTCCACCAGTCAGTCCCAGCATCCCCCCTACAGTTAAAAACCACTCCCAGGGAACAAATTTAACCCCTTGATCGCCCCCTAGTGTTAACCCCTTCCCTGCCAGTGTCATTTACACAGTAATCAGTGGCTATTTTTAGCTCTGGTTGCTGTATAAATGTCACTGGTCCCAAAGAAGTGTCAAAAGTGTCCGATCTGTCCATCGCATGGTCACAGTCCCGCTAAAAATTGCTGATCATCGCCATTACTAGTAAAAAAATAATAATAATAATAAAAACGCCATAACTATATCCCCTATTTTGTGGATGCTATTACTTTTGCGCAAACCAATCAATATACGCTTATTGCGTTTTTTTTTTACCAAAAAATATGTAGAAGAATACATATTAGCCTAAACTGATAAAGAAATTAATTATTTTTTGGATATTTATTATAGCAAAAAGTACAAAATATTGTGTTTTTTTCAAAATTGTCACTCTTTTTTTGCTTATAGTGCAAAAAAAAAAAAAACGCAGAAGTGATCAAATACCACCAAAAGAAAGCTCTATTTGTGGGGAAAAAAGGACGTCAATTTTGTTTTGGTACAGCGCCGCACGACCGCGCAATTGTCAGTTAAAGCGACGCAGTGCCGTATTTCGCAAAAAACGGCCTGGTCATTAGGGGGGCAAATCCTTCCGGGGCTGATGTGGTCAATGAACATACATATCAATGTGATTTCAAAGGTATATTTGACCGAATAATTGTAATGCACTTTATGTTACTAGGGATGGTAGTCTATTCTATTACCCCCCCCCCCCACCCACCCCCCACCACCACCATCAACACACCGATTGCGATTTTTATTAAAGTAAAGCTTTTCATTAAATTTTAAAGGAAAAAAAAATCTCAATCTGCCAAGGAGCTTTTGATAATATCCCCCAGTAAATATTGAAAAAAAAAAGTATTATCCAATAAAAAACAAAAAGGTTGTTCTGTATTATCTTGTAAAATCTTGTAAAACTTATTTTGGAATGTCGTCATATAAAATCTGTCTCTGTATATGCTGGTTTAGAAATATTTCTAGGTTACCAAAATGCTCATTTGATGCTGTAATCAGGAATGCCAGATGACCATATATTCCACGGGAAAGCTATGAAAAAAGAATTGCAAGTCTTCATCTCTGCAAACACGGAACGCTATACCGTCATCCATTCTATGGCTTCTTCCAACATTTCCTACAGCAGAAACCATTGTTTAGAGAGAAAGGATCTGACATCTTTGTTCTCAAACTCTAGGGACCCCTTTACAGTTCAATGCCTGTACCAGAGCCAGATTCAGAAATGATATTAAGCATAAAAGCTGGTAGGTTAACCCTTTATTTTAGTGTTTTTTTAAAGATCCAGTAGCACTGGAGAAATCATGCTGCAAAGGTTGTCATTGTCCCATCCGTTTGCCAGTCTGAGTGCTACTGTCAGCGTGTTACAAGAAAGCTGAAATTAATCAAATTAAAATATTTTTCATTACCACTTGCATTTAAAATACATTTAATTCTTATAAAATATATATATATATATATATATATATATATATATATATATATATAATAATATATATTATATATATATATACATAGTTATATATAAAATATATAACTGCATTGATTGGCCTTTGTAAATATCTGCTTGGAGTTCAGCATTAAATTAAGTATTTAGCTATTTCTTAAAGAGGAAGTAAACCCTGGTGGGTGTTACTTCCTCTTTATTTCCCTGCAAAGGTAAAACATAATGGGCTCCTATGCATCGCATAGGAGCCCATTATGTGACACTTACCTGAAACCGAAGCACTGCGATGTCCCCGCTGTCCCCACTAGCAGCGAGCATCCATCTTCACCCCTCTTCCTTCCAGGGCTGCGAATGCCAGCTCTGTGACTGGCCGGAGTCGCGTGACGTCACTCCCGCACCTGCGCGCGGGAGCCGCCAGTCACGGCATGACCCCTATTAGAAATGGCGCAATGTGCTCTTTCTAAAGTGCCCATGCGCCTTAGACATCGGTGCACGGCTTTTTCGTAAGAGGTTTAGGAGATACTTCCAGCACTTACAGGTAAGCCTTAATATAGGCTTACCTGTAGGTAAAGGTGGTTGTACAGGGTGTACAACCACTTTAAAGGCAATAAAAATCTTCCATCCTTCACTTTGTGTTTTTCACCTCCATAAGATGTGCATTGATCCTGTAGTTTCATGGTATCATTTGCTGCCCCATACGTACAGCCTATACTAGAGTAAATCTTCACATTCCTATGTCAGAAGTTTCTGTTCAAACATGAGGCATGCCACTGCACAGGTTAATGCATGACCTCTGTCTATAGTCTAAGAACTTTCACCTCCTGTAAAGAAACCACATTGTCAGGACCTGGTTCACCTGCTAGTGGCACTGGGCTTCCCAAAGCAGGAGGTTGCAGTTCCAGTGACCACCAGCAGGTGTCTCACAGCAGCCAGCAGTCTCCAGTAATCAGTCTCCACCTGATGTTGGTTGCTGGGAGGGTATATAGGTCCTCCTTTGTTATTGCACATCAGTGTTTTGCTTTGGCTTGTCTGATAGCCTGATTTTCCTGCTGCCAGTAATCCTGATCTTGCTCTCGTCCTGTACCTTGTACCCTGTATACGGCTGCTTTGTACCTGCTCCCCTTAGTTTTCCTGCCCATGTGCACCCTGCACCTTCAGTTGTCCCCGCTTCTCTCTGTTCCCAATATTAGATGTATTGCATATAGTTAGTTTTTAGCTTAGGCTTATGTTTGTTAGGTTTATTGCTCGCAAGTTCTTTTTTTTTCTGGGTTTTTTGGTTCACGTATTTTTTCACGTTTGCTGTGTATTTTGGGTGCTAGTGTTTGGCTGTGTTTGTTTCACTGTCAATGAACTTGTTTAACCACTTCAGCCCCGGAAGGATTTACCCATTTCCTGACCAGCTCATTATTGGCGATACGGCACTGCATCGCTTTAACTGACAATTGCGCGGTCGTGCGATGCTGTACCCCAACAAAATTTACATGCTTTTTTTACCACAAATAGAGCTTTCTTTTGGTGGTATTTGATCACCTCTGCTGTTTTTAATTTATGCGCTATAAACAAAAAGAGTGTCAATTTTGAAAAAAAAACTATATTTTTTTACTTTTTGCTATAATAAATATCCACAAAAAATAAATAAATAAATAATTTCCTCATCAGTTTAGGCCAATATGTATTCTTCTACATATTTTTGGTAAAAAAAAATTCCAATATTAATTTTTTTGTGCAAAAGTTATAGTGTCTACAAAATAGGGGATAGATTTATGGAATTTTTTTATATATTTTTTTTAGTAGTAATGGAGGTGATCAGCGATTTTTAGCAGGGCTGCGACATTGCGGCGGACAGTTCGGCCACTTTTGACACTTTTTTGGGACCATTTACATTAATACAACGATCAGAGCTAAAAATAGCCACTGATTACTGTATAAATGTCACTGGCAGGGAAGGGGTTAACACTAGGGGGCGATCAAGGGGTTAAGTGTTTCCTAGGGAGGTGTTTCTAACTGTGGGGGGAGGGGACTGACAGGGAGAACAGAGAGATCGCTGTTCCTGATCACTAGGGACAGCAGATTTCTCGCTACTTCCCTGACAGAGCGGGGATCTGTCTGTTTACATTGACAGATTCCCATTCTGGCTCTCTTAGGAGCGATCACAGGTCGCCGGTGGAGCAGGCCTCCTGCAGCATGTGCGTGCCCCCTATAGCCCTTAAAGCGGCCGCTGTACAGCTGTGGTCACCGTACAGCTAGGGCGGTTTGCGCAGGGGAGCCAACCTGCCGCCTTATAAAGGAGAAAGTTTATTTTCAGCTTACAGCTGTCATCACAGAGCCGGTCCAGGCTGGTGAAAGATCGCAACCATATGGCCGGGATTCACCCAGATGCTTGAACCAGCACCTGACTCAGCCGCTCCTGCCCCCTCCACAGTCCAGAGGAGAACTGAGCAAACAACGGTCTTTGATCGATCGGTTCTCAGTCTAATGCCCCGTACACCCGGTCGGACTTTGTTCAGACATTCCGACAACAAAATCCTAGGATTTTTTCCGACGGATGTTGGCTCAAACTTGTCTTGCATACACACGGTCACACAAAGTTGTCGGAAAATCCGATCGTTCTAAACGCCGTGACGTAAAACACGTACGTCGGGACTATAAACGGGGCAGTGGCCAATAGCTTTCATCCCTTTATTTATTCTGAGCATGCGTGGCACTTTGTCCGTCGGATTTGTGTACACACGATCGGAATTTACGACAATGGATTTTGTTGTCGGAAAATTTTAAATCCAGCTCTCAAACTTTGTGGGTCGGAAAATCCGATGGAAAATGTGTGATGGAGCCTACACACGGTCGGAATTTCCGACAACAAGGTCCTATCACACATTTTCCGTCAGAAAATCCGACCGTGTGTACGGGGCATTAGAGTCAGCTGGGGGACAGATGCAGCATCGTCCACCTAGGTAAGTACAATTCTTAAAAAAAACACAACATATATAGATTTGGCCATTCCTGCTGCTAAATCCTGACACACATATCCCACAATCCCTTGGTTTAGCTCTGGTGCAGGTGAGAGCTAAATAGTAATTAGATTTGACATAAACAAAACATGCAGAGCAATTAACAGAGAGCTTACAACATTTGTGAAGCAACACAGAGGAAATGGCATAGTTAGGCAAAAGTATAGATTGGTTGTTGTGTAACCCAGAACAAGAAGTTGTCCTGTCCCATTAGCGAATAGGGACAAGCTAGGTGAATGAATACATGGACATCAATCATCTATGGCACTACAAACTGTAACCTCAACATGTGAGCCCATCATTACAAGGTAAGTCAAACAAATAAAACAGGGAGTATAACTATACTAATACATAGATAAAACAACAAAAACATTTGAAGGTGTACAATGCCTATAATTAATTGATATCTAGCAAGAACAGTATAATTTGTGTCTGTTCTCAGCAATTTTCCATGTGTTACAAACAAATATACCCAAATAGATCCAATGGGAATTTGTGCTGGAGGTTGTAAGACCTCAGCTGCCCTACAAACCTCATATATTGTTTTCTCTGCCGTCTGCTTTAATCACACCAATCTTGCCTGCCTTTTTTATATGTACAGCATGGGAATCATTAAAAATTACAGAGCGTTATTAAATACATTTAAGAAGAAGCCTTCCAAACCCAACAGATGGAGAAATGTTTTACATGCTGTTTTCACAGGGAAAGTATCGCATTTTTTCTAGAAAAATACAACACGTGTGGTGCCAAAATATGACAATCTTATTAGGAATACATCACAGCGAGGGTCTCTGCACAACAGATATTTCTCACTCATTTGTAATCTTTAGGTTTTTATTGCAAAATGTGTGCCATAGGGCAATGCTCTATACAGAACACTATCTTACAGCATTTTTTATAATAAAGAAGATTAAAGTGATTGTAAAGCTTATTTTTTAACCCCTTCCCGCTGAGCGTACGCAGATGTGCGGCCTCGGCTTTCCGGTGTTATACCGGGATGATGCCCGCAGCTGCAGGCATCATCCCGGTACTGTTTTTTAGAGCGGGCGATCGGCTATCCTGGTATAACAACCAGAGGAGCGGGAGGGGACGCCCCCCCTCCCGCCGCCTCCCGCCGCTCTTACCGGGCCTCCCGTTCCATCCGAGGCCCAGTGACCAATCGGCTGCCTCCTGCGGTTGGGGGTGGGCTGGATCCTAATCGTAAACACGGAAGCGACGTCATGACGTCACTTCCCGTTTACTCGGCCGGTTTTAAAAAAATACACAGTATTCAGAATCGCCATGTTCGGGGATCTGAATACTTTGAAGTGCAAAGGAGGGATCGGGGGTCTTTTAGACCCCCGATCCCTCCATAAAGAGTACCTGTCACCACCTATTACTGTCAAAATGTTTACATTCCTTGTGACAGCAATAAAAGTCATCAATTTTTTTTTTTAAACACAATTTATAAATATAAAAATAAATAAAATAAATAAGAAAAAAAAACATTTTTTAACGCGGCCCCGTCCCTGCAAGCTCGTGCAGCAAAGAAAACGTATACTGAAGTTGCGCCCGCATATGTAAACGGTGTTCAAATCACACATGTGAGGTATTGCCGCGATTGTCAGAGTGAGAGCAATAATTCTAGCACTAGACCTCCTCTGTAACTCTAACCTGGTAACCGTAAAAAAAATTAAAGCGTCGCCTATGGAAATTCTTAGGTACCGTAGTTTATCGCCATTCCACGAGTGCGTGCAATTATAAAGTGTGACATGTTTGGTATCTATTTACTCGGCGTAACATTATCTTTCATATTATACAAAAAAATTATGGTAACTTTACTGTTTGGTTTTTTTAAAATTCCTGAAAGTGTCCCTTTTCCCAAAAATTTGCGTTTAAAACACCGCTGCACAAATACCGTGTGACATAAAATATTGCAACAATCGCCATTTTATTCTCTAGATTCTCTGCTAAAAAAAATATATATATATAATGTTTGGGGGTTCTAAGTAATTTTCTAGCGAAAAATACGGATTTTAACTTGTAAACTCCAAATTTCAAAAATAGGCTTACTCATGAAAGGGTTAACTTAAAATAATAAACGTGTTATTCACGTATTCCACAGAGCAGCCCCGAACCTCCTTTTCTGGAGTCCCCTGCAGGTGCTTTGGGCTCCTCTTCTGTTTGGTGCACCACCATAGGCAGCCACTTCCTATGGGTACGCACCTGCGGGCTCTCGCTTCCAAACCAGGCTGTGTGTGTCTATTGATTCACACAGTGCGGCTCGGCCTCGCCCCTGATCTCTGCTCACAAGATTTAATTGACAGCAGCAGGAAGCAATGGCTGCTGCAGACGGGCATAGTGCTCGATCAAGATCCGGCTCGGGTTAGTATACAAGGAGGGGGCTATACAACAACAGGGACATTTTGTACCTTAACTGATGGGCACAGATTGGCCTCACTGATGGGCACAGACTGATGTCACTGATGGTCACAGACTGATGGTCACAGAGTGGCATCACTAATAGGCACTGCTAATCTGGACGCCGTCATATGACATCGTCCCAGAACGAGAGCCACACCGCTTCGCCGTCATTTGACGGTAGGCGGGTGGCAAGTAGTTAATGGAGTTTTTCATTTTTGATGTTTCACTTTAAACATTATTAATATCACCAGCCAGATGAAATTTTTTTAAAAAAAGTTTTTTTTTGCTTTGGTATATGTTACCCATGCCATTGCCTAGCCCCATCCATGCCATTTAAATAACAATCCCCTGCCTATTAGCCTTCCTCAAGACATGGTACCATATCCAGCGACTGATGGCAATATTGTGCTATGAGAAACTCATAATAAAAACCCTGCTTGGGCTCAACCAACTCCAAGAAGGGGTATAAAGGGGATATAAAGAAGAAAAGGGAAAAACACAGCCCACTGTGCAAGTATAAAGTCAAAATTTATTGTATGAAAATCACACAAATGGAATACCCAATAGTGTTAGAAATCAATCATTCACAACGTGTCAATCATACTGTGGTAAAAAACTCAATGTCCACCATTCTTGCCCCATCCAGTGGCAATAATATATATGGCAAGGAATATGAATGCACAATATCTTCAATCCTGAGCCAAAATATAGAAATTGCATGCATATGGATAAAGCGTAGTGCTCGTTCGGCTCCTTACAGGGGATGGATCCTGGTGGGATCAAACCTGGATCCTGGGAAAAGGCACACTGGCATACTATGGTGAGTATTAGTTCCTTGGTGTATCCAAAAAGGAAGATGCTGAGGTATGAAGGGGATAGGGACAGCATGCTAGGTAAACAGTGGTCTAGAGGAGGTATGTGGATATGAAAGGTGCAAACACAACATGTGTGTGGCATGGAACGCCAAAGATTGAATAGAAAACAATGTCCTGTAACCTCCCTCTCACTGTTGCAAACCTTGGTTTTGATGGCCAAAGCGTGCATGCAAGTTGACAGTCCTGGTCCAAGAAAGACCATGCATGGATCAAAGCATAAAGTCCCAAACTGAAAGAAAGTAAATGGATACTTATCATGTAGTGATGAAAGGACAAATCTTCAGTGCCAGTGATATTGCCAATTTCCAATAAGGTCCGCCAAGCATAAACAAATGTTCAAATCCTCCAGTCACAGGGGCAGTGACCGGCGAAACTGGTTAGGCTCCATCTCCTTGTCCAGCCTGCCTCTGTGACTGGAGGATGCATCCTCCAACTGAGTCTCCAGGCTCTTCTAGAAGCACCGGCCTTATTGCGCAGTCCTCTCCTGAAAAGTCCTCCCCTGGATTCTCCACTCGCTCGGCTTCTTCCCGCAGGCAAGACAGCACAGGACCATCCCTGGATCGGTAGGCCCCAAGACTTTTGGGCCTACCTTCAGTAGCGACGCCTCAGGCCAGCCGGCCCTGAGACAAACGCACCTTAGGCCAGGAGGGCCATCAGGTCGGAACTCTCTCCTGTCACAGGGTCTGTCTCTTAAGTACCCTCTCCCAGAATGCACAGCAGGCAGACCACACCCACTGACTGTTTCCGGGCAAGTAGGCACTCAGCACCAGCTTGTTGCGATTTCCAACCTTGGCCGAAATAATAGGGCGCCATCCCTAGGCCAAGGGGAAAACCACACAAGCAGCCAAGCTGAAACAGAACCAGAATTTACAATAATTGCAGTCTGAGCTAAACTACAGCTTCAGACAACTAATTTTTTACTTATAGCGTCTGTATTAAAAATACCAGCGCTACAAGTGTATAGGGGTAAATTTACACATGTGTTTATAGCTAGCATTAGCAGGGATTTGCACCTTGAGGGATCCTTATTTTAGCTTTCAATAATGCGCCATGGCTGTTTAGTGGCTCCATCACTTGGCTTTTGGAGGAAAACCTTGTTTAATTTGCACAGGAAATTACTTTGTAGGCTGCAATCACATCATTTCATGTATGACTGGGTTGTAATTGATTGATTTAAATTCATCTCATGTATCGTAGTTATACTCTATGAGTCATGTTCAAGCGAACTATTGTGTTTTCCATGACACTGCATAAAGCTTAAGTTGTAGAGGCAAACAGCCTTGATTTTTGTATAGGAACAAATAAAGAGGGTGTTTAAAGAGTTAGATCAGCAATCTTCTACCGTGAGAATGAAACTAGCAGGGATGTATTCAAAGAAAAAGAAAAAGAGGCCGACAATTGGAGCTCATCATTTACCCACCACTTCTCGGATCACACTTGGCATCGGGTTCAGTGCCAGTAGGTGCAGTGACTCATTCTGCAGATGTTGTTTCTCTGAAGCTCTCAAGGGGCTTTTAAACTATAATACTTCCATTATATTCTATAGGGGATCTCTGCCTCATGTACAAGTGGGCAGACTGCTTTTAAGCAGATAAATATAGGTTTGGCTAAATCATAGAGACCGGCTTTTAAGAGGGAAAAGAGGGACCCCTTTGTGGCAACATTTTATCCTTTATCATTTCAGATCGGAAAAAGAACATACATTTTTCACTGCAACCACAGATGATGTCTTCATACATTTGCAGAGAACTATAGCACCCTTTGTCAAAAGGGTTAACAAAATAAAAGGACTTTTGACTTACCTGCAAATTTCATATCTGGAAGTACAGTAAAGGACACACACAGGCCAAATATTTATACACCATGGATTATAAGCGTGTACCTTCAGGTGATTGGGCACTGCCAAATCTTTAGAGGAAATGCCCTCTGGGCGCCTCTCCTATAACCCTACCCCACTCTGGTAGCCTCCCTGGCGGTTTTCCCGAGTGTGGCTCGGGGTTAAAATTTCAGTCCCATTAGCGGTAACCCCGAGCCACACTCGGGATTACATCGCAGGATCCTGGTGTGGCTTTACTTACCTTGTCCCCGGGATCCTGCGATGTCCCCCGCTGTGTCTGCGGGCTCTGTCCTCCTCCGAAGCCTCTCCTTGCCAGGCTCCGTTCCCTGCGAGCGTCGCGACGCACGGGGGCGGAGCCTGGCGGCAAATTCAAAAAATTGTAAAAATCATAACACATACAGTACTGTAATCTTACAGATTACAGTACTGTATGAAATTATTTCACATCCCTTTTGTCCCCAGTGCTTTGGCCCATGCCCTGCATGCAGTTTTATGTTATATATACTGTTCTTTCTGCCTGGAAACTGGAGATTGTCCATAGCAACCAAAAAGTGTCCCTTTACGTCAAAAGTGGCATTAGACCAGCTAGAAAACAGCGATAGTAAATTAGAACATTTGCAGAATTGAGCGATAGTGAATCAAGGGGAAATTTATTTTATTATTATTTTTTTTTATTTTTTTTTTATTATTTATTTTTATTTATTATATTATAATTTATGTTTTTGTGTTTCAAACTTTATCATACCCGGTATATCTACTAGACTCTTGTTTGGACAGATTTAAGTGTGTTATTGTTAAGAATTACAGACCTACAATATAAAAACGCCAAATTTCCATGCAAAATAATTGTACCGCTTTCAGCACCTAAAATCCGAAAGAATCATACCGCCAGGGAGGTTAAGCCTCAGTTTGGTAGCAAGCAATGGAGAGTAAACCAATGATTGGAAGGGAGGAAGGCCCATGTCCTGTACTGTATTCCAAGACATGAAATGTACAGGTCAGTCAAAATTTCTCTTATTTTAATCTAATGCCGCGTACACTCGAGCAGACTTTTCGACCGGACTGGTCCGACGGTCTATCCGACGGACTTTCGGCGGACTTCCGACTGACTTTCCTAACGAACGGATTTGCCTACACACGATCACACCAAAGTCCGATGGATTTGTACGTGATGACGTACGACCGGACTAAAATAAGGAAGTTGATAGCCAGTAGCCAATAGCTGCCCTAGCGTCGGTTTTAGTCCGTCGGACTAGCATACAGACGAGCGGATTTTTCGACCGGACTCGAGTCCGTCAGGAAAGATTTGAAACATGTTTTTCATTTCTAGGTCCGTCTGACTTTTGGGGAAAAAAAGTGCGCTGGAGCCCACACACGATCGAATTGTCCGATGGAGTCCGGTCCGCCGGACCAAGTCTGCCGGAAAGTCTGCTCGTGTGTACGCGACATTCGAGTACAGAACACAGGCAGAATATTCATACACCATAGGATGTTCTAAGGCAATGAATAGGAAGGGTGGGCCAGGAGGCCCAACAACAAGGGTCAGACCCAACCTCAGAAAGCTGCTGTGTGAACCCTTCCAACCAAAGGCTGCAACGGCAGAAAACTGCACATCCACCTGGTAAAACTTTGAAAAAGTATGAAGCTAAGACTAGGTTGTGGCCTTACACAATTTAGCTACAGAAGCTTGGTGCCAAAATATCCATAAAACTCCCACTGATCTGGTGGAATGGGCATGTAAACGTGCATGAGGAAAATGTAAGCTCTTGAATCAGGGCATAAGAACGGGAGGACAATGTTCTCTATGGGGTGGAATGCCTGAAACCACTTTCAGAAGAAAGGATGGCCTTGGGCATAAGTCAACCTTGCAATTGTGAAGTATGAAAAAAGATCTGGTGGTGCCTGCACATTTTCCTAAGTATCTTGGTGTACCTACTCCTTCTTATCCCAGCTACCACTTTTATTTATTATTATTACACAGGATACTTACAGTATCTCACAAAAATGAGTACACCCCTCACATTTTTTTTAAATATTGTATTCTCTCTTTTCATGTGACAACACTGAAGAAATGACACTTTGCTACAATATAAAGTAGTGAGTGTACAGCTTGTATAACAGTGTAAATTTGCTGTCCCCTCAAAATAACTCAACACACAGCCATTAATGTCTAAACCGCTGGCAACAAAAGTGAGTACACCCCTAAGTGAAAATGTCCGAATTGTGCCCAAAGTGTCAATATTTTGTGTGGCCACCATTATTTTCCAGCACTGCCTTAACCCTCTTGGGCATGGAGTTCACCAGAGCTTCACAGGTTGCCACTGAAGTCCTCTTCCACTCCTCCATGACGACATCACGGAGCTGGTGGATGTTAGAGACCTTGCGCTCCTCCACCTTCCATTTGAGGATGCCCCACAGATGCTCAATAGGGTTTAGGTCTGGAGACATGCTTGGCCAGTCCATCACCTTTACCCTCAGCTTCTTTAGCAAGGCTCAGGAGAAGTCCTGGAGGCGAGTATGGGAGGAAATGAAGAGGGAGCTAGAGAGCAGGAGGTCTTGGGGGGAGCGAAGAAGACAATTTGGTTGGTATTTTGAATTTAATTAGTTGGGTAAGTGGCAGCCAATGGAGGGATTGGCATAAAGGGGGAGCAGACGCTGAGTGGCTTGTAAGGTAGATGAGCCTGGCAGCAGCGTTAATGGTGGACTTTATATGCTCCCCGATTAAGTACTATAACTAAAATGGAAAAAAAAAAAGAAAGCATGGCTAACTACATGTGCTAAATAAACAAAAAATGCTAATTACCATTTGTGCAAACTATTTGTATATTCATCATGTGCAAACATAACGTGATCCTAACTTTTAAAGTGCCATAGTGTTATAATTAACCGCTTGCCGACCGCCACACACACACACATATACGTCGGTAGAATGGCACAGGCAGACAAATGGGCGTACAGGTACATCCCTTCAAATTTGCCACCTATCTGGGGCGGGTCCCGGAAACTCGATGTTTGCCGGCGGCCCGCGATTGCGGTGTGGAGAGGTAGAACAGAATATACAGAATATGTAGAAGAATACATATCGGCCTAAACTGAGGAAAAAAAATCGTTTTTTTATATATTTTTGGGGGATATTTTTTATAGCAAGAAGTAAATAATATTGTTTGTTTTTTTTCAAAATTGTCGCTCTTTTTTTGTTTATAGCGCAAAAAAATAAAAACCGCAGAGGTGATCAAATACCACCAAAAGAAAGCTCTATTTGTGGGGAAAAAAAGAACGTCAATTTTGTTTGGGTACAACTCCGCACGACCGCGCAATTGTCAGCTAAAGCGACGCAGTGCCGAATCTCAAAAAATGCTCTGGTCAGGAAGGGGGTAAAATCTTCCGGGGCTGAAGCGGTTAAATACTACACATCAAATAACAGTAGTCTAAAAAAAAATGTAATCAGAAACTTGATGAAGTACTTTTATTTGCGATTAAAGCAGAACTAAACCCATTGAAGTAATGGCTTCCCAAAACAGTTTAATTTAAGGCGTGCCTCAAATGATAACTGTCTCTCAAACAAACTGTCAAGCCATCAAATGGCTGGTGTCATAACTGATCACATGTTCAGCACCATGGCAACTGTAGATCAAAGGCTAAAATGGCAGCTTCCTTGGCTGTAAAGATCAAGAGTGTTTAATTCCACTAGGCCTAAACTAATGAAGAAGTTAGATGTTTTCCATTTTTTTTATTGGATATGTTTTATAGCAGAAAGTAAGAAATATTGTTTTTTTTTTTTTAAATTGTCGCTCTTTTTTCGTTTATGGTGCAAAAAAATAAAAACTGCAGAGGTGATCAAACGCCACCAATAGAAAGCTCTATTTGCGGGAAAAAAGGACATAATTTTTATTTGGGTACAGCATCGCACGACCGCGCAATTGTCAGTTAAAGTAACAAAGTGACGTATTGCAAAAAATGGCCTGGTCATTAAGGGGGTAAACCTTCCAGAGGGCAGGAAAAATAGGGATAGCCTCTATGGTCAATGATAATAATAAAGAATAAATAAAGATTTGTATCATCATCCAGAGACTTAGAGATAAAGGGATCGGGAGCTTGGTCCCCAACCAGGCCTCCCCAAAGGAGTAGGGCAATGGGACTATCTCTGTACAGTAAAAAAGTGGGTAAGTTCAAGTATGTAAGCATATGCATAAAATAATACAAAAGTTTATTAATACAGAATTAATAACGCATAACAAATAATCAGTTACAGGTTAAAAGCATGGTAAAAATCCATGTGTATCACGAAGATAACGATCCCCAAGCGGGGAAGATCACAGTGGGATAGTTGATCACGGATAATATCTCAACTAGTTTTGAGGGCTAATGCTGCTTCATCAGGAGACCATCTGTAATTTGATTGACAAATGATGGTCAATTATATTGTCATTGATCATTTGTCAATCAAATTACAGATACCCTCCTGTTATGCGTTATTAATTCTGTATTAATAAACTTTTGTATTATTTTATACATCTGCTTACATACTTGAACTTACCCCCTTTTTTTACTGTACCGAAACAGTCCAATTGCCCTACTGCTTTGGGGAGGCCTGGTTGGGGACCAAGCTCCCGATCCCTTTATCTTCCAGAGGGCAGGTGGTTAACAATCAATTTTGGAATGAATGCAGTTTCCTGAATGAAAACCCCATTTACTGTCGACTATACATGATTCATTATTTTTTGTTCAACTAGCGGGTTGAACAAAAAAAAGAAAGAAAGCTGATTACCCCATCCACACATTCAATGTGGATAGGGGAATCCTTCCTGCTGAGCTAATGTATTCTGACAGCAGGGAAACTTCCCCGCCGTCAGAACACACTGATCAGTGTTGCTATAGCTGGTTGCACTGAATGTTCGGCAAAAACCAGACAGGCTGATCAACTTCTGTACAACCTGCCTGCCTATACGTAAAGCAGTCCCTGCTGCTCTGGCCGAATTTCGATCCATGTATGCCCAGCTTTAAAATTGTATTCATTCATAAGAAATTTCCAACCTTCTCCTTCGAACCTTTTTTTTATTATGGTCGAAAATTATCCTTGATTTGATCACACTAGAAAAATGCCGGTAAGAGACCAAAGCAGTATTTACATCAACTTATACATCAACTCTTATGCCGTGTACACACGAGCGGAATGTCCGACAGAAAAAGTCAGACGGAAGCTTTTCATCGTATATTCTGATCGTGTGTAGGCCTCATTGGACTTTCCTTTTCGAAAAATCTGACGGACCTAGAAATAGAACATGTTCTAAATATTTCCGACGGACCCAATTCCTATCGGGAAAACCGATCGTCTGTATGCTGGTCCGACGGACCAAAAAAGACGCATGCTCCGAAGCAAGTACAAGACGGAAGATATTGGCTGCTGGCTATTGAACTTCCTTTTTCTAGTCCCGTCGTAAGTGTTGTACGTCACCGCGTTCTGGACAGTCGGACTTTGGTCGGACTTTGGGTTGACCGTGTGTAGGCAAGACCGCTTGAATGGAATTCCGTCGGAGAAACCGTCGAAGTTTATTGCGACGCCTAAACCGGTCGTGTGTACGCGGCATTAGGGACCAAAGCAATATTTACATCAACTTATACATCAACTCTTATACATCTTACTAGGATGTCAGTGCAGGGATGGGGTTGGATAAGGTTGCCCACTATTTACTATGAGCCATCTTTCCACAGACCACACTCCCTGGTTCTGATCTTTGTTCAGTCGCCTGACCCTTGTTTGCACAGTTTCACCTAAAAAGCCCCCTTATTTATCATCGTAGCACCAGATGCCTTATGGATACACCGTCGCACTGTGCTCCTACATTACTTGCGAGATAAAAGACATCTCTCATACACAGCGTTCCCCAAACTGTTCTGCTGTAATAAGCACTTTCTTTATTGATACATGAAAAATATTAATGCACACGCTCCCTATTTATAGTCATTAATTAAGCCTTTTGTGTTCATCTTCTAATGTTACTAAAACAGCTTCATTACTGGTGATAAGTTTTATCTTGTCTCATTTGGTGTCGTAAGCCTGCAAATGAAAAATTGTACAATCAAGTGTTGAAAAAAAAAAATACATAAAATTAAATAAAACTTGACCTAAAAATGCTTTCTGAAACATTAAACTTATTTCAGAAGTTATGGGAAATTTGTATGCTCTTAGACTGCCAAAGGGTCACAAGTCCCAGGGGTGTCCTGTCCTGTGGGATTGGGGTTTCTCAACCAGGGTTTTGTGGAACCTTATGCCGCGTACACATGATCGGAATTTCGGTCCGCAAAAGACCGATGATAGTTTTTCGTCGGAAAATGCGACCGTGTGTATGCTCCATCGGTCTTTTGCTGGCGGAATTCCAGCCAGCAAAAGATTGGGAGCATGCTCCCAATTTTTCGGTCAGGAAAAGTTCCTATCTGAAAATGCGATCGTCTGTGGCAATTCCGACGCGCAAAATCCCTACGCATGCTCGGAAACAATTTGACGCATGCTCGGAAGCATTGAACTTAATTTTCTCGGCTCGTCGTAACGTAGTGTTGTACGTCACCGCGTTCTTGACGGTCGTAATTTCAGCGAACTTTTGCATGACCGTGTGTATGCAAGGCAAACTTGAGCGGAATCCCGTCGGAAAAAGATATGACGGCTTTTAGAGTTCCTCCAGAGGTTGCTAGGGGTTTCTTGAGCAATGACAAAATTTTGCCTTTTGGATAAGTTCCCCCTGAAACTATTGATCTTTTTAGCTATCTGAAAGGGGATCATTCTTCCCAAGGACCACAAGTCCACCATCAAAACTAATGTATAATGAGTTGTAGATAAAGTAATTTTTAGCAAGGGTTCCCTGAGACCAGAACATTATTTCAAGAGTTCCTCCATGTTAAAAAGGTGGAGAAAGTCTGTATTGAATGCTTCACTAGGCACTTAATTAGACAGATTGAGGTGTCGGGAGTCTTTTTTTGTCTTTTTTCATGCAAGTGTCTAGGCACTTGTGTTCTGTAGCCTCACAGCTGAATACCTGTAATGTGAAATCATCTCGGGCATTGTGCTTCCGACTGCTATTCTCATGAGGTTTGGCGTGAGATTTGGTGATATCACTACTGTACTGTTAAGGCTACTTTCACACTGAGGCGCTTTGCAAGCGCTAAAGTGCTACTAATAGCGCCTGCAAAGCGCCCTGAAAGAGCCACTCAATTCACTCCAATGTGAAAGCCCCGAGGGCTTTCACACTGGACCGGTGCGCTTGCAGGACGGTAAAAAAAGTCCTGCAAGCCGCATCTTTTCACCGCTCCTAAAGCGCCCCATCCCATTAAAAACCAATGGGGCAGCGCTGCAAACCCACTCGCAAAGCGCCGCTGTAGCAAGTACGAGACAGAAGCTATTGGCTACTGGCTATTGAACTTCCATTTTATAGTCCCATCGTACATGTTGTATGTCACCGCGTTCTTCAGCGTAATTCCGTTGGAACTCCGTCGGAAAAACCTTCAGAGTTTATGCCGACGGAAAAACCGGCGTGTGTTCACGGCATAAGTGTTCTCTTTGCTGGATAGGAAGCTGTACCTGAGGACTCACAATGAAAGGCTCTATCTACTTCCCCCTAATTCATTCAGTGGTGCTTTATCCACCTCTCCTGCGGCTTCATGATCATTACCCCACCAGTCATCAGATCACCAGCAATCGGGGGCCATCTTTGTCATAGGAAAGCAAAGTTCCACCTCTCTACCAAGATCTTCACACAGAGTTCCAGTGAAGAGCAAAGCATGGCAAGTCAGTAATCAGCGGCAGGAAGCCTACAGGCAATACTGTTAACTACTCCTTTGCCCTCTGCTTGTCTTTTTTGGGGAAAAACTTTCACAGTATTAAAAAATAGTTAAGATAAACTGGGTACAAAACCATAAGGTGAAATAATGCAGACCTACAAATATAAACAAATGCCCTAGAATCCTTGTATTTTCATCTATAAGAGACATCCTATGTGCAGATGCTGAAGATCATCAGAACCCCAAACGTTTCTTAATCCTGTGGGACATTAACACATATTCCAGCATTTGGCACTGGGTCCCTCACTTACTTCTCATCCCAGCATCTGGGACTGGGTCTATGCTGGCACTGTTGGATAAGATGAGTTCCTGCCTAATGAGGCCCTGCATAGTTCCAGCATTGATGCCAAACAGAGCAAGAGGCACCAGAACAGGACATTAAGTGTCTCCTTAGTAAGTAATCCCTTAAACCAATGCTAGGGCATTTTTTCTTCCACTAATACCAACGATGGGACATATTCTTCCTCCCACTGATAGCAATAAGGCATGTTCTTTCTCCAACACACATCAACGTTGTGGCCATCTGCTGACCCTGACTACCGGCACTGGGGCATTCTTTCATCCTACTGATATTCTTTTTACGTGGACTTTTACAAAATGTCAACTTGTAAGGTTATACACAGTGAAAAAAATTTATACTACGCTACTGTTCTTTTAAATCGGGCATCTACTTGGAATCCAACATGCAGTGCTTCCAATTTTTTGTATACAATTTTATTTTGCATGCAAATAATGAATAAGGATCAAACTTGGGAGCCACCGCATGCTACACACCTTTCACATTGAACTACTTCCTTTTTCCGATCATTACAGTAGTATTAAAACCCAGCATTATTTTAGCCTGACGCATTAAGCGCAATAAATTAACATTCCCCAGTAATCTATGTGTTAAAATTCATACCTGACACTAGTGTTTTACAACTTTCAATGCTGCTGGCTTCTGCTGTCTCAATGCTGCTTCCCTCCCTGAACTTCAGGTCTTCACAGGAAAGAGTTAGCAGTGGACAGTGCAGTCTATGTAAAGTCTGTTAACTTGGAGAAGGGAGATGGGGATAGAGGAGCCATCCTACGCTATGGGGCTGTGTGTTTCTATTGATACATACAATGTAAGGAGTGTTAGGAGACACAATTCTAGTCCCTACATGCAAGAGTGGTCCCATAGAACACGGCAAACGAAAAGAGCCACTCTGAAACAGGAAACGTTGGGCAGCGGTCATGGTACCAGCTAAAAACTGGAACACAGGGAAGGAATACAAGATAAAGAAGCAAAATATCCAGCAAGCGATTTAATCAGCTTTTAAAAGTGCTAAAAAAACTAAGGATTCAATATCTCTTTAATGCATCAAGACCTGAATCTTTATGAAGATGCACTTGCATGGACTTTGCAGTCACACATAGGTGTTCTTGTGTTCATCTACAAACTAAAAAGCCCCTGGAATGGTTATTTGTTCACAATACAGTGAAACCTCAGATTACGAGCTTAATCCGTTCCAGGAAGTTGAAGTCAATTGAAGTCCGTTGAAGTCAATGGAAACTAAAATAATAAATTCCGCATTGACTTCAATGGGATGCAATACCGCATGTGTTTTTTTTTTTTTAAGCACCTGATTAGACCCTTTAATAGGCTTCAAAATAGGGTGGGCTCACAAATAGGGTGTAGGGTGGGCTGGTGTTACAACAGTGAATGAATATTTGCTATTGAAACACTGATCCTCAATCCAGCCAATCAGAAGAAGGTCATGATGAACCGTGGAGAGCAGAAGAATGGGAGGCCGCCCCCACCGAGCAGGGGAAAACGCGGGTGATGGGGTAAGTGTGCGATGACCCATTTTCCGATTGGCGAAAAAGAGAAGAGTCCCAATTGGCCGCCGAGGAGGAGGGTGGAAACGGAAGCCGCCGTGATGTCCGTGGAGAGCAGTGGAAGGGAAAGCCGCCGCCGAGCAAGGGAAGCCACCGGTGAAGTCCGGGAGAAGCGTTGCTTACCATAGATGAGGTAAGTGCACCAGACCCACCCGACCTGGGGGGGGGGGCTACTGTTTGCCACCCCCCCAGAAAAAAATTACCACCGGCCGCCACTGCTCCACACTCTCCTTGGCTTGTGCTGTAATGTAACAAAAATGGAAATAGAAGTGCCACACCACCCCTAAGAGGTCCAGATACAACAATTTTTTTCTGATAAAAATCAGGGGCCAACACATTTTGGAAGTCCAAAAGCACCCCCTTTCATCGCTTTTCAGAGGTCCTTGCTGTTTGTAAACAAGCCCTAAGATGATGGACATGTATGCATTGATGTAGATATTTAGCTCTTTGCCTGGTGCTCCAATTTAGATCTATAGCATCCTCTTTCGGTGTTTCCATGGTAACATACAAACAGGATGGAGGCACACAGGACCCGCGTACATATTTACCGTGACACTTCTACGCAGTAAAACCTTTATCACGACGGCTTTCAAATGTGTTTTGTTTACAGTCTGGACATTTCTTTCCTTGAAAATGAAGTTTGCTGTTTCCTTTAACAAAGCCCGCGCCATGACCTCAACTAATTTACCATAACACAGTTTGTTCCTGCCCTGAAGAGAAAGTACACTGGTAAATGTGTAATCCAGATGCAGATCACAGCAATCAACCAAGGCAATTACATTTATTGTCGCCTGATTCACGATTCTGGTATCTAATGCTTCTAATGTGCAATCAGGGCACTAATTAGCAAGAGAGCTCTCGTTTTCATTGCCAAACTAATACAACACTGGAAAACAATGAGAGAGGAAAAAAAATAGCAAATCATTTTAAAACATGCATTGGGAATTTTTTTTATATTTCCCATATAGGCACGTAGCATAGGCAGACAGTGCAGGAAAAAAAATCGAATGGTTTCACAATCACATATTTGCACGAACGTAGTATACACGATATTGCGCCTGTACTGTAGGAGAAAGTCTTATGCTGCAGAGAAGAGCATGCACTGATCTGGTCTACCAGTTAAAGCGGTAGTAAACCGGAACTTTCAGTGACCTGAAAGTTAAAGGGAGTGGCGGCTGGTGCTCAAAATTTTTTTTTTGGGGGGGGGGGGGGGGGGCGCAAACAAACTGAAAAATTCTGAAAAAACCCCATCAATTTCAGCCTCACTGTGCCCATCAATTGCCGCCACTGTGCCATCAAACGCAGCCACTGTGCCCATCAATTGCCGCCACTGTGTCATCAAACGCAGCCACTGTGCCCATCAATTGCTGCCACTGTGCCATCAAATGCCGCCACTGTGCACCATAAAATGCCGCCACTGTGCACCATAAAATGCAGCCACTGTGCACCATAAAATGCAGCCACTGTGCCCCATAAAATGCAGCCGCTGTGCCCCATAAAATGTAGCCACTGTGCCCCATCAATTGCCACCACTGAGCCCATCAATTGCCGCCACTGAGCCCATCGATTGCTCCCACTGTGCCCATCGATTGCTCCCACTGTGCCCCATCAAACGCAGCCACTGTGCCATATCAAATGCTGCCAGTGTGCCCCCCTGCCGGCCCACCGTCTGCACTTACCTGTCTCGGTGGGACAGCTCCTCGATGTTTTCTCCCGTCCTCTCTTCCCGTCCTCTGCTATGATTGGACGCCTGGCGTCCAATCACAGCGCCTGTCGTTTCAGCCAATCAGGTGACGAGTAACAGATCTGAGCACCTGATTGGCGGAGAGGCTTTTTAGTGTTAGGAAAGCAAATATTCATTCGCTTTTCTAACACAGCTGAGTGACCTGCGAGCGCCCAGCATGGCTATTAGCCTGTGGCTCTAATCAGGTGCTTTAAAAACACCCCCCGCCGCTGTAATTCAGGCGCCCTGCGCCCCCGAAAAGGGGCCGGGCGCCTGTATAGGGGGTGGCAGCGGCAGCCATAGATAGATTCATGCAATGCATGAATTTATCTATTGGTGCTAGAGGGGGTGGCAGGAGAGAGGGTGCGGTGCATGTGCGGGAGAGCCACCGTTTACGGCACAGGACTCTGAAGGAACGGCCAGGGAGGCCATTCCTTCAGAGCGCATGTGCCGGTGACATCCTCAGCTACATATACAGTAAATATCTCCTGAACGGCGCACGTGTAGGAGACATTTACAGTACCCATACTGTACACGTCAGAGATGGGAGTTTACTCCCACTTTAAATGTTTAACCACCTCAGTACAGGGCACTTTCACCCCCCTTCCTGCCCAGGCCATATTTCAGCTTTCAGCTCTGTCGCTCTTTGAATGACAATTGCGCGGTCATGCAACGATGTACCCAAATTAAGTTTTAATCATTTTCTTCACACAAACAGAGCTTTCTTTTGGTGGTATTGGATCACTTTTTTATAAAAAAAATAAAATAAAAAAGAACGAAAATTTGGAAAAAATAAAAAAGTTAGTGCCTGTTAGCACTAGATTTCCAGCCACACTATCACAGTCCCATTATAGGTTGCTGATCACCGCCATTACAGTATAGAATTTATATCTGCGTAAATTCCAGTATATATACCATAGTTTGTAGATGCTATAACTTTCACACAAATTAATATACACTTATTGGGATTTATGTATTTTTTTTAACCAAAGCCAAGTAGCAGAATACATTTTGGCCTAAACTTATGCGGAAATATGATTTTTTTTTATTTTTTTATTGGCTATGTTTTATAACAGAAAGAAGAAAATATCGTTTTTTACAAAAAAAATTGTCTTTTTTTGTTTATATAATACAATTTAAAAAAAAAAAACAGTGGTGGTCAAATACCACCAAAAGAAAGTTCTATTTCTGTAAAAAAAATTATATGAATTTCATTTTTGGCCACCGGTTCTCAAAAAGAATATCGGAGAACTGGAGAAAGTGCAGAGAAGGGCAACCAAACTGATAAGAGGCATGGAGGAGCTCAGCTATGAGGAAAGATTAGAGGAACTGAATTTATCCTCTCTGGAGAAGAGGAGATTAAGGGGGGATATGATCAACATGTACAAACATATATATATATATATATAGTGAACTTGGTGTTGATTTATTCACTTTAAGGTCATCACAGAGGACAAGGGGGCACTCTTTATGTCTGGAGGAAAAGAGATTTCATCTCCAAATACGGAAAGATTTCTTCACAGTAATGCCCCGTACACACGATTGGACTTTCCGACAACAAAACCGTTGAAGTTTGTTCAAAGGTTGTTGGCTCCAACTTGTCTTGCATACACACGGTCACACAAATGTTGGCCAACAATTACGAACGTAGTGACGTACTAGACGTACTACGTGGTTTTTCAGCTCTTTAGCGCCACCCTTTGGGCTCCTTCTGCTAATTTCGTGTTAGTAGAAGTTTGGTGAGTGTTGATTCGCGCTTTTCTTTTTGCGTTTTTCATTTAGCGCTATTATTATTATTCTTATTCTTGATATCATTTGAAAAAAAAAGCCTTTGAAAATTCATTTGCAATAACTCCACCAGTATCACCAGCAAAGCATCTTCATTGTTATCCCATTAAAGAAGAAGAGAATTGTGCGCTGCATTTGGAGATTTCATAATTTGCCACGTCACGAATGTTAATTCTCCATTACGAATGCTATTTTACAAGACCGGCCGCTTCTGCTTCTGAGCATGCGTGAACTTTTGTGCAGCGGACTTGTCTACACACGATCGGAAAGTCCGACAACAAAAATTTGTTGGCGGAAAATTTGAGAACCTGCTAGCAAACATTTGTTGGCGGAAAGTCCGCCAACAAATGTTCGATGGAGCGTACACACGGTCGGACTTCCCGCCAACAAGCTCACATCCAACATTTGTTGTCGGAAAATCTGATCGTGTGTACGGGGCATAAGAGCTGTGAAAATGTGGAATAGACTCCCTCCAGAGGTGGTTCTGGACAGCTCAGTAGATTGCTTTAAAAAAGGCCTGGATACTTTCCTAAATGTACATAATATAACTGGATACGAACATTTATAGGTAAAGTTAATCCAGGGAAAATCCGATTGGCTCTCGGGGGATCAGGAAGGAATTTTTTCCCCTGCTGTAGCAAATTGGATCATGCTTTGCTGGGGTTTTTCACCTTCCTGTGGATCAACTGTGGGTGAAGGATTGTGTATATGGGATTGCAATTTTTTGTTTGTTTTTTTCGGTTGAGCTAGATGGACTTGTGTCTATTTTCAACCTAACTGTGTAACTATGTACAGTGTTGCATGACCGTAAAATTGCCATTTAAAGTAGCGCAGTGCTAAATAGCAAAAAAAATCTCTGGTCATGAAGGGGGGAAGAACCTTCCGGAGGCCAAGTGGTTAAACTTTAGAGCCAGAAAGGAAGTATGGAAAAATGAAGTCAATTCTGTTCTTGCTGTCTGAAGCCATCCAGATGTCTCCAAGGGCAGTTAGACATACGTGAATGACCCAGATGCCCCCAGGCTGGACAGACATAACAGCTCAGTTTGCCCAAGGGCATGCAGTTATATTAATATCATATCTTATAGTTGAAGACTTTTAAATAGAATAATAACATAAGGTCTTCATTTAGGGAAACTGCGAAGGAACTGATGTCAGGTATGTGCTGAGGCTCCGAATGACAAATAAAGCAAAAATGTCAAATAAAAATGAAAAAAAAATGAAACTATAATATGGCACTGAGCTGTACATCTCTACGCAGTACAGCAAGCAAATAAATTTACCTTTTAGAAAATAATATCAGACTTATACTCCTTACTTGACAGTTTTATACGTACCCAATTCTCTTCAGATCCCAGCATCAGAAGAGTGCCAGACATGAGGAGGTCTCACAGGTAAGCAGAGAAGAGAGATGTTATCAAGAGATTATTAAAAGATATTATCAATGATAATATCATTCAGGAGCATTATAAATAAGACACACAGCATAAGGTTACTATTAGTCCCTGTTTCCTGTGAACAATTCTTCTTTTTGTGGCGTCTGCTCCTGGGTACTGAGAATCAGTAGTAGGTCACTGGCCGGGAGGAAGTGCAGTGTAAACATTACACAGCGTAGGTTACTTAGTAGGGTGACCAGACATCCCCGGTTGCTGGGGACAGTCCCCGGATTGAGGACACTGTCCCCAGACCAAATCTGTCCCCAGTTTTGTCCCCGGATTGGATTTGAACAGGGGCTGGGGCAATTTCAAAGACAGCCCGTGCATAAAAAATCTGAATTGCACCCCCCCCCCCTCCTCTGCCGCTCCTACTAGCTTATGGGGGTTTATTTTTTACCATTATCTGTGCCCCTTTCTGATGATCATGTGCTGGTCGGAGCGGAGGGACTATTTCTTCAGTTTCGGGCGCATGCCCATTCAGCTCCACTCGCATGTTCTTCTGCCTTGGCTCAAGTACCGGCCAGCCACCTGCCTGCTTATCTCCTTGCTTTCCCTGGTGGAGTGATCTTCCTCTGCTCCCCATCCAGTAGTAGCCGGGGCCCGAAGAGTAAAGCCCCATACACACTATCAGATTTTCTGCTGATTTTTGTCTTCAGATTTACCAAAACCATGTAGTGCAAGGGCCTGCCTGATTGCATACAAATTGAAACTCCTAAGGTTTGACCTCATATTATATGGTTTTGGTAAATCTGAAGGAAAAAATCAGCAGAAAATCTGATAGTGTGCATGGGGCTTTAGGCTTGACAGGCTGTGAGGCGGGCAGCGGCGGCGGAGACGCGCAAAGAGTCGTCGATTGCTGCCATTATAAGTAAAAAAAAAAAATATGTCCCCGGATTTCATTTTAAAAATCTGGTCACCTTATTACTTAGCCACTACAAAATGGACATTATGGATTCCTGACCACTACTCTCCATGCATGATTTACCTCTGACTTTTGTATTTTGTACATTACACACTCCTGACCTCTGCATTACTTAAGTTTGAGCCTTGCACTCTGCATATTACATACTCCTGATCCCTGCATTATGTTCATTACTTACACCAGAGCCCTGCACTATGTGCATTACACATACCAGGCCTCTGCATTCTATGCATAGCACAATCATGACCTTACAGCACTCCTGACCCCTGCACTCTACACTACTCCTTAACCCTGCACTTTGTATGTTATTTACTCCTGACCTCTACTCTCCGCTTGTTCATTACTCCTGAACCCTGGACCTTAGGCACCAGTGGCGGCTCGTCGTTTTTTGTTTGGGGGGGCGGCAAACAACCCCCCCCCACACACAGCACCTAAAAGCCCCCATACTCACTGTCTGCTGGTCTGTCCATTTATCCCATCATGCCGGCGGGCATCGAGGAGCGGCGGACATCAAAGATCGGCGGGGATCGGGGCATCAGCGGGCATCAGGCTGCGGCAGCCATTGGGTGGAGGATCAGTGTTGCAACAGCGAGTATTCATTCGCTGTTGTAACACCTGTGTGGGCTCATAGCGCAATGCTCTGCGCCATGAGCCCACCCTATTTTATAGCATATTAGAGCCTCTGGCTCTAATCAGGTGCTTAAAAAAAACCCACCCCCGCTGCTGTAATTCAGGCACACGGCGTACTAAAAGGGGCCAGACGCATGAATAGGGGGTGGCTGTGGCGATGGATAGAGCATCGCATCGCTACATCGGTAGGAGGTGGAGGGGGTGGCGGCCGTGGATAGAGGGGGCCGTGCTCGGGCACCCCTAATGGACAGGTCGTCACTGTTAGGCACTCCTGATCCTTGCACTCTGTATGCTGCTTACTCCTGACCTCTGCACTCTGTATGTTACTTACCCCTGACTTCTACTCTCCATGCATTAATTACTCTTGACTTCTGTACATAAACACACCTGACCTCTGAACTCTGTGCATCACTTTTTCTTGAGCCTTGCACTTTGTATGTTACACACTCCTGACCCCTGTTCTCTGTGCATTACTTTTTCTTGAGCCTTGCATTTTGTATGTTACACTCCCCTGACCCCTGTTCTCTGTACATTACTTTTTCTTGAGCCTTGCATTTTGTATGTTACACTCTCCTGACCCCTGTTCTCTGTGCATTACTTTTTCTTGAGCCTTGCACTTTGTATGTTACACACTCCTGACCCCTGTTCTCTGTGCATTACTTTTTCTTGAGCCTTGCACTGCATTACACATTCCAGACCTCTGCACTCTGCGTAACACACTCTTTACCTTACAGTACAAACTGTCCACTAAAAGTCCCTCCCACTGTTATGGCAATTTGGTCACACCCACAAAGCAGTGATATACCGCCGACAAGTACTAGTAAACATAACTACTTGCCGACCCGCTCCAATAATTATATTTAGGCAGGGCAACACGTGCAGGCAGATCATATACTTACTCCTGTCATGGTGCCTTCTCCGGGTTAGCAGTGTGCAGCATGCCCCCTGTGCCACATGGCCCTCTTATGATGTATCCACCTGACACAGCAGATTACAATTACCGGTAATTGATAACCGGGTTATGATTGGTCATAGTGACCACATGATAAAAATGTAAACAACCTGTCATGACATTTTATTTAATTTAATCATTTTGGGGAAAAAAAAATTGACAAAAAACTACAACTTCCAAAAACTTGACATGCTTCTTTCTACCGTGTTTCCCCGAAAATAAGACCTACCCCGAAAATAAGACATAATTTAAAATGCTTGTAAAATCCTATAATCCACTCTATTACAGAAGTATATAATGTACAATGTGTGTGTTTCTGTAATATAATTGTGGAGAAGAGATAACGCTATAACGCTATAACGAAGGTATTTGGCCCGATTATATTACAGAAACACACACATTGTACATTATATACTACTGTAATAGAGTGGATTAAAGGATTTTACAAGCATTTTAACTCAGTTCACACTGGGGATTCCTGTCAGGCAGGGAGAGAGAGGGAGAGAGAAGACAGAACATTACATGGTAAGACCTACCCCGAAAATAAGCCCTACTGTGTCTTTTGTTGCCAAAATTAATATAAGACCCGGGTTTATTTTCAGGGAAACAGGGTATATACACCTCAGACTATCTACAAAAAAGAATACCCAATCACATGCAAGGAAATAAAAACAAAAAAAACAACATTATTGATTGCACATGATTGGATGATAAAAGTCAGCAGAGCTTCTGCTTTATTTTCTAAGCTCTGGAACAACTGCTCCTGCAGAGTGCAACTGGACTTTACACAGTCTATTTGCCTTTAGTAAATCAACCCCTATAACTTTCATACAAACCAATTAAAGCGGGATTCCGTCATTAAAAAAAAAAAAATTATAAGTCAGCAGCTACAAACACTGTAGCTGCTGACTTCAAATAAGTACTTAGCTGTTCTGGGTGCCCGCGATGTCGGGCGCCCAAGGCCGACCCGTTCCTCGGCTCTCGGGTCCCGGTACCGCCATCCTAGGTAGGGGAAACAGGCAGTGGAGCCTTGCAGGTTCACTGCCAGTTTCCTACTGCGCAATTGCGAGTGGGGTGGCACTTTGTGAATGGGACCCGATGTGTTGTGGGACACACACAATTCCCATAACACACCGCGCTCCATTTCCCAGAAGACAGCGCGGGGAGGAGAACACTGAAGATCACCGCGGTGTAGGAAGAGGCAGATTAGGAAGACTGCCTAGCAACAGCCATTTCACGTAAGTAAAAAAATTTTTTTTCTTTTCCTCCATTTTTTTAGGTATTTTTTGGTGCATTTTTTTTTTTTACAGGGTGGACCTCCACTTTAATATAGACTTATTGGGATTTTTTTTCTACCAAAGACATGTAGCAGAATACATTCTGGCCTAACCTTATGAAGACATTGGATTTTGTTGGATATGTTTTATAACAGAAAGTAGAAAATATATATTTTTTTTTTCAAAATTGTAAGTCTTTTTTCATTTATATCCAAAAATAACACAATCAATAATTGTGCCTGTGATTTTGCGCAAACCTAAATACTTAGTCAAACATACATATGAATAATAATGAAATCAAATAAATCAATTAGTCCATAAAAGTGAAAATCCGTGACTGTAGTGCAAATCAATACGGTGAGTACAATGAGTGAATATTCTATACAGTGATAAAACAAAAAGTGTCAGAGTGCGTTGATAGTAGATCTCGTGACTTTCGTGGTAATGGATACCCACTAGGGGCTCCCAGAACTCTCACCTTACTGGCATTAATAAAATGCCTTTATGTATCCATTCGGGGCTGCGCTTGTTCCAGTCCCAGCGGTGTAGTTGTTCTGGTGCGTCTTATGGGGAGATGGCGTCCTCTCCGGTGAATAAACTCCACATAAGGGGGGTAATCAGAAAGGAGGATACTCCAATAGGGTAATAATGTTAAAACCGAAGTTTTATTAAAAAATATCTGCTTACAATTGAGTAGCGTTGAATCAGCAATTCAAACAGTAGTTTACAATCCCCGCTATGTCACTTCCGGTCCGCGCTGTTGTGTATCCGGTTACGTTCGTTACGTCCTACGCGTTACGTCATATCACATGACTTCCTCAGGGCCCTGATTCAACGCTACTCAATTGTAAGCAGATATTTTTTAATAAAACTTCGGTTTTAACATTATTACCCTATTGGAGTATCCTCCTTTCTGATTACCCCCCTTATGTGGAGTTTATTCACCGGAGAGGACGCCATCTCCCCATAAGACGCACCAGAACAACTACACCGCTGGGACTGGAACAAGCGCAGCCCCGAATGGATACATAAAGGCATTTTATTAATGCCAGTAAGGTGAGAGTTCTGGGAGCCCCTAGTGGGTATCCATTACCACGAAAGTCACGAGATCTACTATCAACGCACTCTGACACTTTTTGTTTTATCACTGTATAGAATATTCACTCATTGTACTCACCGTATTGATTTGCACTACAGTCACGGATTTTCACTTTTATGGACTAATTGATTTATTTGATTTCATTATTATTCATATGTATGTTTGACTAAGTATTTAGGTTTGCGCAAAATCACAGGCACAATTATTGATTGTGTTATTTTTGGATTTAAGTTAGTGAGTGGTGTACACTTTTTTGATTTTTGCGGCATTCCACACAACATTCAACATTCACTTTAGTAGCGCAGAAGTCCACTCTAGATTACTTTTTTCATTTATATAATGAAAAATAAAACCCCGGTGATGATCAAATACCACCAAAAGAAAGCTCTATTTGTGTGAACAAAATGATATAAATTTCATTTGTGTACAGTGTTGCATGACCCCGCACTTACCAGTTAACCACTTACAGACCGTCCGCCGCAGTTTTACAAAAATAAAAGGTAAAATAACTAAGAAAAATATATATATTTTTTTTTAAACGCGCCTAGTCCCGCAGAGCTCGCGTGCAGAAGCGAACGCATACAGGAATATAAAAACGGTGTTCAAACCACACATGTGAGGTATCGCCGCGATCAGTAGAGCGAGAGCAATAATTCTAGCGCTAGACATCCTCTGTAACTGAAAACATGCAACCTGTACAATTTTTTAAACATCGCCTATGGAGATTATTAAGGGTAAAAGTTTGTCGCCAATCCACGAGCGAGCGCAATTTTGAAGCGTGACATGTTGGGTATCAATTTACTTGGCGTAACATTATCTTTCACAATATAAAAAAAAAATGGGCTAACTTTACTGTTGTCTTATTTTTTTAATTCAAAAAAGTGTATTTTTTCCCAAAAAAGTGAGCATGTAAGAGCGCTGCGCGAATACGGTGTGACAGAGAGTATGGCAACAACCGCCATTTTATTCTCTAGGGCGTTAGAAAAAAATATATATAATGTTTGGGGGTTCTAAGTCATTTTCTAGCAAAAAAAAAAAAACTGTTTTTAACTTGTAAACAACAAATCTCAGAAAGAGGCTCGGTCCTTAAGTGGCTAAAGTAGTGCAGTGATGAATAACAAAAAATGCCCTGGTCCTGAAGGGGGTAAAGCCTTCCGGAGCTGAAGTGGTTAATTCATGTGTACATTATATTTCTTTCTTGGCATGAGCTTCAGAAGTGTCTGTGATGTTGGCGAAGCTCTCTTCAGCACAAGTTCACTTCTTCAATTGACAGGAGCAGAGAAATGTAGACATGTCTTCTGCTAGATCAAAATAGTTATTTCTCAGTGGCTAGAACATATTGTGTTACAAACCTGAATGTTGTTCAACAAATCAAAGAGTCCAAAGTGGCAAATAAGATAAAAAGCCATCAACTCACGTACCACCCATGCTATTGAATTTTCTTTAGATATGGATTTCTCTTTTAAGATTTCTATAGTCTTCTGCCTCAACTTATCCTACACCGTAGGATTTTGATTGGTCAATTCAAAAATCGACACTAATGTGTAATATATTGACTGATCCTAATTAATAGATTGTTCCTTATATTCCATGTCTGTTGGTACAAAATGAAAACACTGACCAATTCAAATTTTAAAAACGCAGTTCCAGGCAAAAAGAGAACTCGTTCTCAAACAATTGACGACCCCACCTCCTCTCGTTTTTGGATATTTTTTTCTTTTTGGTACCTTTCTTTGCATGTTTTCTTCAGGACTTCCACCCCATGTCGCCACGGCAAGGTATGGCACTTCCGCGGTTTTATCTGGCCCTCCTCCTCCCCCCCCCCTGTTGCCTTCTGGGACCTGTGTGTGTGTCCCAGAAGATGGCGGGACCGCTCAAAAAGCGCTGTGCGACTCACGCATGCTCAGTAGGAAACCGGCTGTGAAGCCTGAAGGCTTCACTGCCAGCTTCCCTTACTTGCAATGCCGGCGCCTGCGCCCGAAGCCAATGGACAGATATCGTAGGCTCTCTGGGCAGGTAAGTGTCCTTATATTAACCACTTGCTGACCAGCCTCCATCATTGTACTGTGGCAGGTCGGCACGAACCCGCGAACCGTCGTAGCTATATGTCGGTCACTTTAAGCGGGATAGCAGGCGCGCGCGATAGGCTGGAACTCCGCTTTAATATTAAAAAAAAAAAAAAAAGAAAAGGCTCTCTGGGCAGGTAAGTGTCCTTATATTAACCACTTGCTGACCAGCCTCCATCATTGTACTGTGGCAGGTCGGCACGAACCAGCGAACCGTCGTAGCTATATGTCGGTCACTTTAAGCGGGATAGCAGGCGCGCGCGATAGGCTGGAACTCCGCTTTAATATTAAAAAAAAAAAAAAAGAAAAGTCAGCAGCTACAAATACTTTTAATATATGGACACTCACCTGTCCAGGGCGCCCGCGATGTCCTCACCCAAAGCCGATCTGTCCCTCTTCTCCTGGGCGGAGGCGCCGGCATCTTCGGTAAGGGAATCAGGAAGTTAAGCCTTGCGACTTCACAGCCTGGTTCCCTACTGCGCATGCGCGAGTCGCGCTGCCCAATCTCACTGGTCCCTGCTATCTTCTGGGACCTGTGTGTCTCTCCTAGAAGACAGCGGGGGGGACGGAGGTGGGGCCGGACATGGCATAGATAGCCGCGGATACTGCAGCGATTTATGCCCGGAAGTGGGAGCAAATACCTGGATTATGAAGGTATCTGCTCCCCCCCTCCCCCCTGAAAGGTGCCAAATGGGACACACCGGAGGGGGGGGGGGGAATCCGAAAAGCAGAAGTTCCAGTTTTGGGTGGAACTCCGCTTTAATAGACAAAATAGACCCCTTTCACACCTAGACTGCCACGCGGTCGTGGTAAAGCGCTGCTTTACCGGCACTGCAGCGCCGCTTTGCGGGCGGGAGCGGGGCGCTTCTAACCCCCAAGAAGGGGTTAACAAGGGGTTAAAAGTGCCCGTGTTGCGGCGCTGCCTATTCATTTCAATGGGCAGGGCGGTTTGGGAGCGGTGTATACACCGTTACCAGACCGCCCCAAAGACTTTTTTTCCCATCCTGCAAGCGCACCGCCCCAGTGTGAAAGCACTCGGGCTTTCACAGTGGGGGGCATGAAAGGCGCTTTACAGGCGCTATTTGTAGCGCTAAAACGCCTGAAAATTGCCTCCAGTGCGAAAGGGGTCTTAAAGCGGTATAAAACCCAAAAGAAAACATTGATTACGGAGATGTGACTTGGCTGGGGTGCCCCCATAGCAAGCTGCTTGTTGTGGGGGCACTGAACAGGAGGGAGGGGCCAGTATCTATACTCTAACTAGTCTAACTAGAACTAACTAGTTCAAATATATCAGACACGGTCAGAGAGCTGGCTCATTAAATTGCTAAGAATTGGATATGACTGTATGAACCTAAACACCAGGTATGTGTCCAAAATAATTTCTATTTTCTAATGATATGAAAAGTGGTTGTGGTCTGGTTTTGAAAACCGTCAACACATTTGCTGTAAAAAAAAAAAAAATCAATAGGCAAAGGGCAAGGAAGAAAAATCTAGAGACCTGTAAAAATCAAACCTCTACTCTTTGATCCTAACATCAGATAACGGAACAATGTATAATTTATATTCTGGAGTAACCTCTAATAGTTTATATGACCATTCATTAAAGGGCACCTCCAGGAATCTGCAACCCTGAGCTTTCAATTGACCTTACTTCCAGTGCTCTATAATCCAGTGCAATCAAACCTTTATGCGGCATCTCATATGTAAGGGAGGTCTGCTTTCTAAAGTTTCTGTTGTGTTCTTTATCTTTGACTTTAATAATTCAAATTATTATCACTACTTTACAGGGTAAGTTCACCTTTTCACAAAGAATTTGCTGCTACAAAGACTCTTAGAAATACACAGCATATGTACAGTTACATAGTTCCCAGATGTGTATAGGTTTATAATTTTTTATTTTAAGTTCTTCACTGTGGTCTATTTTTGTCTATATTTATAACTATGTTTAATTAGTATGTAGCCCGTGGTCCTGCGAGATATGACATTTCGTTCTACCGTATGTCCTCACGTGTAGTAGAAAGACAATAAAGCTTGACTTGAACTCCAATCCTGGCCACCCCCGTCCCCCCCCCCGACCCTGCAGAGCATAGCAGCCGTGATGACCCGTGCTGCCGGTGTGGTAGTACCCTGTTCCCCCGAAAATAAGACCTAGCGTGATTGTCGGTGATGGCTGCAATATAAGCCCTACCCCCCCAAATAAGCCCTACCCTGTTTCCCCGAAAATAAGCCCTACCCTGAAAATAAGACCTACAAGGACTTTAACTAGGGCTTATTTGGGGGGTAGGGCTTATATTGCAGCCATCACGACAATCATGCTAGGTCTTATTTTCGGGGGAAACAGGGTAAGTATACATCATAATGCTTGCGACGACAAGCACTCATTGGTCAGCTTGACCATGATCACTCAGACCGGTGAGAAGAGCTTCTTTCCTCTGGGAGACCTTACCAGAAGAGGAAGCCTCAAACTGTTTATCATTGGACAGCTGACCACTGAGGGCTTGTCATTGTGAGCATTATGATGGATACTCATCTTGGGAGTGTGCATTGTGGTGTATAATATACAGACCACTATATTGGCAGCACAGAACATCACATAGTAGTTAGTTAGTGAGGTTGAATAAAGACACCAGTCCATCCTGAGTGAGTGTGGGTGCCTACAATTGTCCCTATTCCTGTACATTGTTTCTCATTAAGATGCTCATCTTTATTATTTATGGTACCTATATAGCACCGTCAATACGCAGCACTCCACACATACATCGCATACTCACATCAGTCCCTACCCTCAAGGAGCCCACAATCCAAAGTCCCCATTCATATACTAGGGCCAATTTTTTGGACAGAAGCCAATTAACCTACCAGCATGTCTTTCGAGTGTGGGAGGGAACCCACGCAGGCAGAGGGAGAACATGCAACCTCCAGGCTGGTAGTGTCGTGGTTGGGATTCGATCCAGCGAACGATCTTACTGCTAGGCAAAGGTGCTAACCACTACACTACTGTGCCCCCCTTTAAAATTGCTTTGGACAATACTGTTTTTTTAGGAACTGAAGTGGTTAAGTCCCCAGTTGAAGTCACGAGCGGTGACGTAACGCGTAGGGCGTGGCAGAGAGCAGACTTTACCGGAAGTCACGTAAGGAGGCGCCTCGGACGCCGCTCCTTCTCTTTTTATGCTTTTAAACTTTGTTTTTAATGTAAGAGACCACCTTTTAAAATTAACAAATAAAGTATACTTAAAATACTACACCATTAGAGGCCTCCTCTCTCCTCCCCCTCCTCCCACCGGGTCGGCACAGCCTGGGTGGAAATATCCCCTTTTATTTCAATAGGTGCCTGCTAGACTGAGAGGAGAATTCAGCCATCATTACACCAGCATGTGGTAACGCACATCACTACTTTGATGCATGAAAATTCTTTGCTTAAGGTGAGAGTTTAGAGAGCCCGCAGGACTGGCAGTTCATATATGAAGAGAAACGTCAACATTACCACCATATATTTACATCTCTCTATTTACATTACCCCAGAAGACAACATTCACTTCTTATGAGACTTTTTACTTTAATAGTTATATAATAAGATTTTTTGGGGTGTATTATTATTTTAGTTTTTGGATTTTTGCACACTGACATCCGTGTCTTCAATATTTTTTCACATTTTTATTGGGAATTATGAATTTTATCACTCTTTTTGAATGATGCACTTTCACTTCTAATATTATATATTTTTATATTTTGCATACTTAAGCACATTTTTATACACATTATTTTGTGATAATATATGTGAGTTATTTGATATCTTTTATTTATGATAGATTTGATGTGCAAAAACCTTTTTACTTTCTAACTGTTTCACAATTACCTCTCATATATTATTCTTTGTTTGCCTGTAATACTATATGTATATGTATGTTGACCAGCAATTTTGAACTGCATTCTCACTACGTTTTCTGGCATTTATAGTCCACTAGTGTATTTGCCCCTTTTTTAGTTCACTCTGTCACATTGGTCATTTTTGTAGCCCCTCCCCTATCTCCCCTTCCCTACTGTCCCTTTATCACAGCGCAACCACCATCTTTCCTCACTTTAGCCTCATTTGTCCTGTTCGGATCAGTACTTAGGTGTTGCAGCAGTGTCCCTTAGCGTAGGCCCTCCCCGACAGCGCAGGAGTTCTCACGTTTACATTGTAACTCCACTTTTGTCGAGAAAAAAACACTCCTCTCTGGGTGATCGATGTACACTGCAAGGATTATAAAAAACGTTGTTGCAGATTCCTACCTTTTGCTATTCTGAAGAAATCCATGTGTGTTTCTCTGTGTCTCTGTACTGAGTGGGTCTAATGGGAGTCAATTCTTAATTAACTGTCCGGTGTGCAGATGCAGGGCACTATTGAGGAAATCTGCTGGACCTGCATCCATTTAGACGTGTTCCTATTGAAAGTATCTCTCCAAAATTTAAATTTTTGTTGCAGGGGATGCCTGAAATCTGACTTGTATCTTAGGCAGACTTCTGGGAAAATTGGTGAGCCAATCACACAAGCAGGAAATTATGTTTCTGGGGGTTGGTCAGTACACATTCTGTGTACAGAACAACTCCAGGTAGCCATATTGCAATGTATTCGCAGAAAATTACAGTGGCTGCAGATTGAAAAGGAAAGGTCATTTTTAATAACATTAAATTAGAATATGATTAGTGTCGCAATTATATGCGCTATATTATTTTTTCTTTATTTGCTATTTTTTTTCCCTACGAAAGTGGAATTACCCTTACCCTAACTACTTCCAGACCGCCGCATGCCGATATACGTCCTAACTTTGAAGAGGGATATCTTTGTTATGGCAGCAGCTAGCTGCCATAACCCTGGTATCCTCTTCTTCATCCGGTTTCCGATAATAGTGGTCTCTGTGGCAGATTAGCCGCAAGATCACTTTTATCGGCAGCGGGAGAGGGCCCCCCCCCTCCCGCCGGTGCCCTCCGCCGCTTACCGGAGCCGACGGTAGTGGCAGAGGCGATCAGATCCTTCTCCTTTCTTGGTATGAAGGCGAGTGAGGGGGAGATGGCCCCCACCCGTATCCATACCATTGCAGGGCGGAAACAATGTCAAAACGTCACTTCCGCCCATAGCTCTTAAAGGGCCTTTTTTTTTTCCAAAAGACAAAATGTATTTTTATTTTTTATTGCATTTTAGTGTAAATATAAGATCTGAAGTCTTTTTGACCCCAGATCTCATATTTAAGAGGTCCTGTCATGCCTTTTTTCTGTTATAAGGGATGTTTACATTGTAATAGGAATAAAAGTGATCCATTTTTTTTTTAAGGAACAGTGTAAAAATAAAAAATAAAAGGTAAAATAAATAAGAAAAAAAAAAATTTAAACACGCTCCGTTCCGCCAAGCTCACATGCAGAAGCGAACGCATACGTGAATAGCGCCCGCATATGAAAACGGTGTTCAAACCACACGTGAGGTATCGCTGCGATCTGTAGAGTGAGAGCAATAATTCTAGCCCTAGACCTCCTCTGTAACTCAAAACATGCAACCTGTAGAATTTTTTAAACGTCGCCTATGGAAATTTTTAAGGGTAAAAGTTTGTCACCATTCCACGAGCGGGCGCAATTTTGAAGCGTGACATCTTGGGTATCAATTTACTTGGGGTAACATTATCTTTCACAATATAAAAAAAATCGGGCTAACTTTACTGTTGTCTTATTTTTTAATTAATTTAAATGTCGCCTATGGAAATTTTTAAGGGTAAAAGTTTGTCGCCATTCCACGAGTGGGCGCAATTTTGAAGTGTGACATGTTGGGTATCAATTTACTTGGTGTAACATTATCTTTCATAATATAAAAAAAAAAATTGGGCTAACTTAACTGTTGTCTTATTTTTTTAATTCAAAAAATTGTATTTTATGCAAAAAGAGTGCGCTTGTAAGACCGCTGCGCAAATACGGTATGACAGAAAGTATTGCAACGATCGCCCTTTTATTGTCTGGGGTGTTACAAAAAAAAAGTATAATGTTTAGGGGTTCTAAGTAATTTTCTAGCAAAAAAACTTGTTTTTAACTTGTAAACAACAAATCTCAGAAAGAGGCTCGGTCCTTAAGTGATTAAGCGTGTGTATATGTATGCGCAAATACATGGAAGTGCTATACACATTTTTTTTCTGCCAGAAATGTTTGACGTTCATGCATCATAACAGTGCGCAAGTCCCCTAAATGTTCTGTAAAGTACAGCAGAACGCCAGAGATACTTAAATTGATAAAACATAAAAATAAAAGTAGAAACGTGGTATGTAAAGGGTTATTTATTACACATGTGGCATATAATGGAGGAGAGGGTGTCAGAATTATAGGGGCCAATACTTCACCCACAGCCTACGTCATCATTTTCCACAAGTGACCCGGCTCGTCTCTCTGCTTAATGCAATATTGATCAGATAAGACTTGAAAAATGAACCCGGGGTAAAAGCTTTCATATATTCAAGAAATGACTCAACTGAAATGAAATCATGAAAACTGGCAGTAAATTAGTACCCTCACGTTCCTTACAAAACAAAAAATATATTGAATAACTGTACATGTTCAAATACTCACATAAAACAAACACATACAAAAATAACAGAAACGTTATCAGACGTACTACTGTACACTGAAACAGGAATCTAATCATATACACTTGTAGATCTGTTTCAGAATCATAAAAGGTGAAGTGTAATCTGCTTTTATTTTGCCTTCCCTGGTTCCTCCCTTCCCTCCTCATCAAGTGGCTAATGAACATTTTAAACAAAACTTTTTCGTTTTCATTACATATCATATTCCAGACCCAGTGACATCATCACTGGGTCTCTGTGATTCTTTAAGCAATGCAGGCAGATCATGGCTGATGGGAGGAGCCAGCAGGGTGCATGGCTTGCTGAAAACATCACAACACCCTGCCTTATGCAGGCCATACATTATGCAATTTTTTTTTCCTACCACCATGGGTGAAAGGGCCCCAAAAAGATCCTAAAGTATCAGAGGTGTTCTTGTGGAAAGAAAGTAAATCTAAACAGTGTCTCTAGTAAAAAAAAAAATAGGTATTTATCGATCGTGAAAGCAAATAGGAAACACCACTAATGTGTTTAATGGCTTTTTGGTGGCCATGTCATCAGGACATATGTACCTCTCTTTCTTATAGGAGTTGCTGGAAATGTACCCAGGTTCTTCCCAGCAGCCAGGCACACAATCTCAGCCACACTTTTCCGAAATCTGACATCCTGATTGCCTTCCCCCAATGCATACAACACCAACAACACTGACGGTCTCTTTTTTTTCTGTTACTTATAGCAACCGCTGTGATATCCTTGGGGAAAATCCCAGACGAGCCCCCACATGTAGCGCTTAGGGCCAGTTTACACCACATGCAGTCCAGTGCCTTTTTTCTGCATCAAAAACGCACGAAAAGTAGGTTATATGGTTTTCGGTGGCATAGTTCACACCAGTGCAGTCAGTTCCAGGGCTTTCCAGTTCCAGAAAAAAGTAGCACATGCTGCATTTTTCCTGCACTGGAACACAGTAAAATGCATCAAAAATGCACTGGAATGCATCAAAAACATTGTGATATCCTTGGGGAAAATCCCGGATGAGCTCCCACATGTAGCGCTTAGGGTCAGTTTACACCACATGCAGTCGAGCGCATTTTTTTCTGCATCAAAAATGCATTAAAAGTAGGTTATATAATTTCCAATGGCATTGTTCACACCAATGCAGTCAGTTCCAGGGCTTTCCAGTTCCAGAAAAAAAAAGTAGCACATACTACATTTTTCCTGCACTGGAACGCAGTAAACACACCAAAAACGCAACGGTATGCACTGGAACGCATCAAAAACACACCGGACCCCAGTAGAGTAAAACAAAACAGTAAAAAAGCATTTGGAATGCATCCGGAAATGCATCAAAAACGCACCAGAATGTGCCAAAAATGTGCTAAAAAAGCACATGCAAAAACGCATCCAGAATGGATCTGGAGTGCGTTTTTATGGTGTGAACCAGCCCTTACTCTCGTAGAGCTGCTGGAAATTTGCCCAGGTTCTTCACCAGTGGATTTCCCCGCAGTCAGGCACACAATCTCAGCCACACAGCATGACTTGTGTCGCAAATGTATATGCTATATAGTTATTTTTTTTATTTGCTATTTTTTCCCACAAAAGTGGAGTTACCCTTTAAGTCCATCTTTCTGACCATGTTTCATGATATATCCATATTTAGGGTATAACATAAAAGATGGTCACAGCCCCCCACCCCAAACCTCCCCCCTTACAGAATCTGAGGATTCTTCTCAATGCGGGCTCCTGTAATTTTTTCAGTGTGGCATGGCTGTGTTTGTGGCTCCACCCACACAGCTACATCATTCATTTACAGGAATCTGTGAACCCAAAAAACTACAAGTCCCATCTGCCACCGCAACAGTAGTTCTAAATGGCAGTCCACTGATACTTTCTCCAGTCCCATACCTGATGGTCCATATCTTTGTAGCACCCTGCTAAAATTTAGGCTAAATTTATTTATTTTTTATTTATTTTTTTGCTTCACTGTACTGAGTGGGGAAATTATCTGTTTTTTGTCTGGTCAGGGTTTCCTAAGCTGCGTGATTGATTGCTCCTGTCTGTTTCTAGAAGAAGCTCACTCAGTTATGAATATTTATCAGACCTTAGCCAATCCCTGGAAGGGGGTGTCCAGAAGGTGGCAGAGGAGGTGATAAATGTTTGAGAGGCCTGGGCAGAATGTTCTTACCTCTGCGGGGAGGTTTCCAGTTCTTCTGGAGAAGGATCTTTTACATCCCTCACTGAAGAGTGTTGTGTGGTAGTTGGGTGGCAAACAGCTCCTAGGACAATGTGAGTAAAGCCTCATACACATGATCGGATTTTCCAACGGGAATTGTGTGCTGACAGGCTGTTGGCAGAAAATCCGACCGTTTGTACGCTCCATAGGACAATTGTTGATGGATTTTCCGCGACAAATGTGGGATGGCAGGTTTTAAAAAATGTCTGTTGTCGGATTTTCAGAGCGTATGTACACAAGTCCGTCGGACAAAAGTCCAAAGTAGAAACACGCATGCTCGGAAGAAAGGACGATCCAGAAGCGGTCGGTCTTGTAAACTAGCGTTCGTAATGGAGAATTAACATTCGTGACGTGGCAAATTATGAAATCTCCAAATGCAGCGCACAATTCTCTTCTTTTTTAACCACTTGAGATCCGCGCTATAGCTGAATGAGGGCTACAGCGGGGACCTGCTTTTCCCAGGACTACGTCCACTGACGTCGTCCCGTGCACGAGCGGCCTGCGCGCCTCCTGCAGGGCGGGCGCTGCGCGCTCTGTGATCAGCGAGTCTGTGAGACTCGCCTGATCACAGATCAGAGTAAGAAGTCGATCCTGACCCCTTAACACGTGATCAGCTGTCAGCCAATGACAGCTGATCATGTGATGTCAACAGAGCCGGTAATCGGCTATTTTTTCTTCTCGCGCGAGGAGGAAAAAAAGACGACCACCGGCGGCCGTGAGAGGGACATTAGTCCCGATCACGGTGAGCTGCTGCATATCCTCAGTGCCCACCTGTGCCCCCTGCCGCCTAGCAATAGACAGTAGTACCGCCTACCAGTGCACACCAGTGCCACCCATCAGTGCCCACAGTGCCACCTATCAGTGCCCACAATCAGTGCCTCAACAACAGTGCTGCACATCAGTGCCACCTATCAGTGCCCATCAGTGTCACCTACCAGTGCCCATAAGTGCCCATCAGTGCCGCCCATCAGTGCCACCTATCAGTGGTACCTATCAGTGCCCATCAGTGCCACCCATCCATGCCACCCATCAGTGCCACCCATCAGGGCCCATCAGTGGCCGTCAGTGCCGCCTTATCTGTGCCCATCAGTACCGCCTAAACTGTGGCTATCAGTGCCGCCTTAACTGTGCCTATCAGTGCCGCCTTAACTGTGCCTATCCGTGCCCATCAGTGCAGCCTATCAGTGCCCACCAGTGCCGTCTCATCAGAGCATATCAATGAAGGAGAAAAATTACCTGTTTGCAAAATTTTATAACAAACTATGAAACATGATTTTTTTTTTTTTTACATTTTCCATATTTTTTTGTTTGTTTTGCAAAAAATAAAAATTCCAGCTGTAAATAAATACCACCAAAAGAAAGCTCTATTTGTGGGAAAAAAAATTATAAAAATTTCATTTGGGTACAGTGTTGTATGACCGCGCAATTGTCATTCAAAGTGCGTCAGCGCTGAAAGCTGAAAATTGGTCTGGGCAGGAGGGGGGTTTAAGTGCCCAGTAAGCAAGTGGTTAATGGGATAACAATGAAGCTGCTTTGCTGGTGATACTGATGGAGTTATTGCAAACTAATTTTTAAAGGCTTTTTTTTCTAGTGATATCAAGAATAATATTATAATGCTTGTTATTTTTATTTTTTTGGTGCAAGTTACCACAACACCATTATCCTGTAGTTTTTAAGATCAAAGATACAACTATGTTGGCGTCCCTTGTCAATTTTACATTGTATTTTTTTAAATTCAACTGCCTACTCCCAAACTGTCATTTGAAGTAAAACACATAGCCAAGTATTATTGTCCACAATTTTTTTATTGTGCATTAAAAAAATAAAATAAAATAAAATTAGACATGTTATCTGCCAGTAGAACTTAACCAAAAAGTGCATTCTATGCATCCAAAAATATAGAAAATATATCAAATCAAATCATTATTCAACCAAAAAATAAAATAAAAGCCTCATGCATGTGTCCTGCTTCTCAATATAGAGAATCAACAATGCCAAGAGTTGGTGAAAGCAGGGGTCCGTCATCCGGAGATAATTCCGAAAATCATCTGGATTATTCTCCGGGAGCTCCCACAGCAAAGACATGTGACATAATTGGTCACGATTAATAAAGCAACCAATTTTTGGTCCAAAAAATCCTCCTTCTCCTGTTCCTAGACTGGACTTGGGTCAAAGCAATAACTCCAAGGCCAATAATAAATAACACGTTATCTCCTCCGATTCCACAACATGTCTGGTTGACGAATGGCAGTTCAGAAACTAACTAAAAAAAGTGCGAAATGAAAAGTGCGAAATGAAAAGTGCGAATCAACACTCACCAAACTTCTACTAACACTAAATTAGCAGAAGGATCCCAAAGGGTGGCGCTAAATAGCTGAAAAAAAACACGTAGTACGTCACTACGCTCGTGTTTGTTGGCTGACAATTGCCGTTTGTATGGAAGACAAGTTTCTGGCCACCGCCCTTCGGACAAAAGTCTGAGGTTTTGTCTGCGGAAAATCCGATCATGTGTACAAGGCCTAAGACCTGCCATAGACAGTTCGAATCTCAGACGCTATGTCTCGGCAGGAGGGATTCCCATCAGTACTGTCCATGTTGATGGGGAAATCATGCAAATTTGCAGCGTCTATGGCCTGCCTAGGCTCCATTCACATCTGGGTGTTTTGGGATCATGGCCGAATCGCTGCGATTCTCCCCACAATCTCAAAACGCACTACAATCTCAAAATGCTGGTTTATTTGCCATTATTTTCAATGGCACCTAAATCGCAGTGGACTAATATGGACTGAGGCTGGAGGAATAGTCTGCAGGAGCCACAGCATTGTACCTAATATGCAGGCTTCAAAGTAAAAAAATAAATAAATAAATAAATAAATTTTTTTAAATTAACCACCTATGGACCGGGCCTATTTTTCAGACTCAGTGTTTACAACTTAAAAATCATTTTTTTTGCTAGACAATTACTTAGAACCCCCAAACAATATATATATTTTTTTCTAACACCCTAGAGAATAAAAGGGCGGTCATTGCAATACTTTATGTCTCACCGTATTTGCGCAGCGGTCCTACAAGCGCACTTTTTTTGGGAAAAATACACTTTTTTAATAAAAAAATAAGACAACAGTAAAGTCAGCCCAATTTTTATTATATTGTGAAAGATAATGTTATGCCGAGTAAATTGATACCCAATGTATCACGCTTCAAAATTGCGCCCGCTCGTGGAATGGCGACAAACTTTTACCCTTAAAAATCTCCCTAGGCAACAATTTCTACAGGTTACATGTTTAGAGTTACAGAGGAGGTCTAGAGCTAGAATTATTGATCTCACTCTAACGATCGCGGCGATACCTCATATGTGTGGTTTGAACACCGTTTTCATATGCAGGTGTGACTTACGTAAGCGTTCGGTTCTGCGCACGAGCTCGGCGGGACGGGACGCTTAAAACATTTTTTTCATTATTTATTTTACTTTATATTTTTTATTTTTACACTGTCCTTTTAAAAAAAATGTTTGGGTCAGTTTTATTCCTATCACAAGGAATGTAAATATCCCTTGTAATAGAAAAAAAAAGCATGACAGGACCTCTTAAATATAAGATCTGGGGTCAAAAAGACCTCAGATCTCATATTTACACTAAAATACAATAAAAAAAATGAAAACAAAAAGAAATTTCCTTTTTTTTTACAATAGAAAAATATTTTCCCCTTTAAAAGCATTGGGCGGAAGTGATGTTTGAAGTTTTCTTTTGGTGTTATTTGATCACCTCTGCGGTTTTTATTTTTTTGCGCTATAAACAAAAAAAAAGACAGACAGTTTTGAAAAAAAACAAACAATATTTTTTACTTTCTGTGATAAAACATATCCAATAAAAAAAATGTAAAACATCAAATTTCTTCATCAATTTAGGCCAATATGTATCTTGCTATACATATTTGGTTAGAAAAAAATCCCAATAAGCATATATATTGGTTGGTTTGTGCAAAAGTTATAGTGTCTACAAACTATGGGATATATTCATGAGGGTTTTATCTTTATTTTATTTTTTTTACTAATAATAGCGGCGATCAGCGATTTTTAGCAGGACTGCAACATTGCGGCAGACAAATCTGAAACCAAACTGACACTCTTTGGGGACCAGTAACTCCAATAAAGTGATCAGTGCTAAAAAAATGCACTGTCACAGTACTAATGACACTGGCAGGGAAGAGGTTAACATCAGAGGTGATCAAAGGGTTAAATGTGTTCCCTGGGTGTGCTTGCAAACTGTGGGGCAGGTGCTTTGACTGGGGGAAGACAGAGATCCGTGTTCCTGCTTAGCAGAAACACAAGATCTCCATTTTCCATATATTTACACATTTCACATTAAAAAAGCGCAAAATTAAAAAAACAAATCAATTTATTTCATTTGTAAATGATTTTTCAATGCTTTCTACCATTGCCGACAGCTGAAGTTTGCGGTAGGTATCGGCAATTGGTATCGGCGAGTACTAAAAAAAAAGGTATTCGTACTCGTAAAAAAAAAATGGTATCGGTGCATGCCTAAAATATATATATTTATTTACACACACACACACACACATATATATATATAAAACCCTTTCATGACTAAGCCTATTTCTGACATTTGGTGTTTACAAATTAAAATCCGTATTTTTTGCTAGAAAATTACTTAGAGCCCCCAAACATTATATATATATATTTTTTAGCAGAGAATCTAGAGAATAAAATGGCTATTGTTGCAATATTTTATGTCACACGGTATTTGTGCAGCTGTGTTTTAAACACAACTTTTTTTGGGAAAAGGGGCACTTTCATGAATTTTAAAAAAACGAAACAGTAAAGTTAGCCCAATTTTTTGTTTAATGTGAAAGATGATGTTATGCCGAGTAAATAGATACCAAACATGTCACGCTTTATAATTGCACGCACTCGTGGAATGGCGACAAACTACGGTACCTAAAAATCTCCATAGGTGACACTTAAATTATTTTTTACGGTTACCAGGTTAGAGTTATAGAGGAGGTCTAGTGCTAGAATTATTGCTCTCGCTCTGACGATCGCGGCAATACCTCACATGTGTGATTTGAACACCGTTTACATATGTGGGTGCGTTTTTTTCTTTCTGAACATTAGTGTGCACTCATTTTTAGGCTATTCAATCCATTGCACTTAGATTCATGTATATTTAATCAATTTAATCACGTTTAATTTATTTAATCACATTTGCCAATAGCTTGTAAGCGCACTTACTTATATTTAATTGGTATTTTTTACACAGATATTGGTGGGTTTTATTTGTGCCGCTACAGTCTTGTACCTTTTTGGGTTTTTTAGCGCGGTTTTTCTGTTTTATTTTTACATATGTGGGCGCAAATTCCCCATGCGTTTTCTTTGCTGTGCAAGCTCGCGAGGACGGGGGGGTGCTTTAAAAAAAAAAAAAATCTTATTTATTTTTATATTATTAAATTGTGTTAAAAAAAAAAAAAGTTTGATCACTTTTATTGCTGTCACAAGGAATGTAAACATCCCTTGTGACAGTAATAGGTGGTGACAGGTACACTTTATGGAGGGATCGGGGGTCTAAAAGACACCAAATCCCTCCTTTGCACTTCAAAGTATTCAGATCGGCGTTTTCGGTTGTTATCCCTGGGAAGCCGATCGCCCGCTCTAAAAAACGGTACAGGAGGATGCCTGCAGCTGCGGGCATCATCCCGGTATAACCCCCGAAAGCCGAGGCCGCATATCTGCGTAAGCTCGGCGGGAAGGGGAGATATATATAGGGGGAGATAGGGGGAGATGGATATATATATATATATATATATATTTATTTTTCTTTATTTTTTTTTATTTTTTTTTTTGCCAAAAGGTGGAATTTGCCTTTAAGACAACATATACCACCTTCTACACGTACCTGGGACCAGTAATAAAACGAAGCTAACACATGAGGTTGGAAATAATAGGCTGTGTACAAAGTGAAAGGTATCAATATTTCTAATAACAGTAAACAGAAAACTATATTCTTTTTTCTTCTAGTTCAGCTAAAATAATAATTCTTAGTATTACTATTATTACTGCAGCTAATAACAATAATATACAATAAAAGCCGGTATTGGTTTCTGCCTTTTCACTTTATTTTGCTGTCTTTACAAAAAGACCTAACATGCTGAGCCAAGCGGGTTCAGAAAATGATGTCACATCTATTGCAAAAAGATATCCTGCAGTAAACCTGGAATTGACCGTAATATGATGACCAATAGCCGGTGTCATCTACTTTTGGGATAAAAGTACACGTGTTGCCATAGCAACCAGGAAAGACTTTGTCTTTTTTTTTTTTTTTTTTTTTTAGCGCAGGTTACAAACACGGATCTAACAGCTGACTGGTTGGACTGGTGTTTAAAGTGAAGCTGGGATCACATAGATATTCTCATGTTAAAGTGTTACTAAACCCAGACCCTGCATTCACTGTATCTGGACACATCTCCCACAGAACATGGAAATGTAATTATTTTAGTAAATATAAACAGCTAAACACCTTTTCTCATCAGCAGTATATAGCAGTCTTGTGACCTCTATCAGTGTCTGGTTAAAGCTTGTAGGAGGAGTTTTCATTCTCCTCTGACTGTCCTATGAGGCTGCATGAACCCTGACTCTCTGTCTGGACAGTACTGATTGGCCCTGTGCTGATCACATGCACTCTCCCAAGGAAAAAAAAAATCTCTAGCAATACACACCAAACTGAGCATGTGCAGAGTGACTCCAAAGGCTCTGTCTGATCAGGAGATGGATTGGGGACAGTGAAAGAAGGGGAGGGTCAGAGAAGACAGGATCAAATGGCCTTTGTTCACAATGCAGAGGATTAACCCCTTAGGTTCCACAGTGAGTATAACAAGTATGCTTTACTTCATATACAGACTGATTTCATTGTTGTGGGTTTAGTAACACTTTGAAATGAAACGATACACATGATGATGGGCCCATGCTTTGTAATGTATGCATTTTCACACTTAAAGAATATGTTACCCCAACATTTCAAATTCCTGATATGTGTCTATTGTATCATGTACTTGTATGAGAGAGTATCCTGTTCTCGTGCCACACTAGGCATGAAAGCACATCCACCCCAGCGTGGTCAGTTTTCTGGCTGTGCTGGGAGAAAATGACAAATGACTGACACAACCCAGCCACAAATCAGCATACGCTTACCTTGTGACTTGCTACAAAGTTACAATATTGTAGTCTGATCATTAGGAGAGAGGAAACTGAGGAAATGCTTTCTCCCGCCTGCAGCAGACGGATGACATCATCTTAAGCAACGTCACTGACTGGGACTCAAGGATGATCTTCTGTAGTCTACCAATTGCCCTGCCCCCTCCCACCATTTAATGAAGAGGAAGAGATACGGATATGTTTGTAGTCCATATCAGGAGAGCAGAGCAGGGTGACAACCATGGCTCCCCCATAGATACAGTGCAGGAGTGATGTAGCCACCCAGGAGCAGGAAGTGTGTTATTTGGAGGAGTGCCAGGTGAAAATACAGCAAAAGAAGCTTGAAAATGAATACAGCTACCACACCAGGACCTAGTAATCTGTTATATATTACGTTTCTGGTTTTGGGTTCAGATACACTTAAAGTGATTGTAAAGGAAAAAAAATAAATAAATAAAATAAATAACAAACATGTTATACTTACCTGCTCTGTGCAGTGGTTTTGCACAGAGCAGCCCCAATCCTCCTCTTCTAGGGTCCCATCCCCCTTGCCAAGTGCCCCAATAGCAAGCCACTTGCTGTGGGGGCGGTGGGGGCACTCATGCGCGCTTGCTCCCGAGCAGGCTCTCCGTGTCCATAAGACACAAAGAGCGCGGCTCAGCCCTGCCCCTCATTGGCTGCGATTGACAGCAGAGGGATCCAATGGCTCCTGCTGCTGCATCTCAGCCAATCAGGGGGGAGAGAACCGGGAGAGCTTTGGGTCTCGTGCACATCCCTGCATGGAGATCAGAGGCTAAGTGGGGAGCTGCACACTGAAGGTTTTTTTTATCTTCATGCATAGAATGCATGTAGCATCCTCTAGTGCTAGAAGTGTAAATCATTTTTTTTTCCTAGTTGCGGTAAATTTATGCAGGCTTGGCTGGCAGCCAAGCCAGTCTGTTTTTGTCCTTGGTTGGGCAGAAATCCAGGGAGGGCTGGATGACTCACAGGCAGCATCACTAAGACCCCCCCTTATTTCTAGAATGTACTGGAACCTTCTAGAAAGATGTGAGGGGAGGTGGAGCTATCTGGAGTATTCTGAGGGCCCTGACCAATCCCCAACTTAGATTGGCAGGGGGCAGATCTCATCAAATACTCTGGGTCAGCCTAGCTGGGGAGGAGTTGTTTGGGTAGAAGATGAAGATGGCGTGTTAGGCTGTCGGGGCCTTTGAGGGAGCTCCCCAGTCTCTGGGGTGACCTTGGGCCTGGGCTCGGGTGCGGACAGGGCCTTCCCAAAACCACAGAGGTATCCTGGCCAGGAAGCACTGGGAGAGAAGAGGACAGCAGGAGAGCACTGCCAGGCAAGTCTCCAGGAGGAACAAGGAGAACAGCCAGGAGGGCTGGTGAGTGACACACAGTCAGGTGGACTGAGAGGCACGCCTGTGAGAACTGGGATGGAGCAGTCTGGGATGGGTGCAGAGACAGTCGGGAGGACTGGGAGGCACGCCTGAGAGGACTGGGATGGAGCAGTCTAGGATGGGTGCAGAGTCAGTCGGGAGGAGTGGGAGGCACGCCTGAGAGGACTGGGATGGAGCAGTCTGGTATGGCTGCAGAGCCAGTCGGGTGGACTGGGAGGCACGCCTGAGAGGACTAGGATGGAGCAGTCTGGGATGGGTGCAGAGCCAGTCGGGAGGACTGGGAGGCACGCCTGAGAGGCCTGGGATGAAGCAGTCTGGGATGGGTGCAGAGCCAGTCGGGAGGACAGGGAGGCACGCCTGAGAGGACTGGAATGGAGCAGTCTGGGATGGGTGCAGAGACAGTCGGGGGGGCTGAGAGGCACGCCTGAGAGGACTAGAATGGAGCAGTCTGGGATGGGTGCAGAGCCAGTCGGGTGGACTGGGAGGCACGCCTGAGAGGACTGGGATGGAGCAGTCTGGGATGGGTGCAGTGACAGTCGGGGGGGCTAAGAGGCACGCCTGAGAGGACTAGAATGGAGCAGACTGGGATGGGTGCAGAGCCAGTCGGGTGGACTGGGAGGCACGCCTGAGAGGACTGGGATGGAGCAGTCTGGGATGGGTGCAGAGCCAGTTGGGAGGACTGGGAGGCATGCCTGAGAGGCCTGGGATAGAGCAGTCTGGGATGGGTGCAGAGCCAGTCGGGAGGACAGGGAGGCACGCCTGAGAGGACTGGAATGGAGCAGTCTGGGATGGGTGCAGAGACAGTCGGGGGGCTGAGAGGCACGCCTGAGAGGACTGGGATGGAGCAGTCTGGGATGGGTGCAGAGACAGTCGGGAGGACTGGGAGGCACACCTGAGAGGACTGGGATGGAGCAGTCTGGGATGGGTGCAGAGACAGTCGGGAGGACTGGGAGGCGCACCTGAGAGGACTGGGATGGACAGTCTGGGATGGGTGCAGAGCCAGTCGGGAGGACTGGGAGGCACACCTGAGAGGACTGGAATGGAGCAGTCTGGGATGGGTGCAGAGACAGTCGGGAAGACTGGGAGGCACACCTGAGAGGACTGGGATGGAGCAGTCTAGGACGGGTGCAGAGACAGTCGGGAGGACTGGGAGGCACACCTGAGAGGACTGGGATGGAGCAGTCTGGGATGGTTGCAGAGACCGTCGGGAGGAGTGGGAGGCACACCTGAGAGGACTGGGATGGAGCAGTCTGGGATGGGTGCAGAGACAGTCGGGAAGACTGGGAGGCACACCTGAGAGGACTGGGATGGAGCAGTCTGGGATGGGTGCAGAGACAGTCGGGAGGACTGGGAGGCACACCTGAGAGGACTGGGATGGAGCAGTCTGGGATGGGTGCAGAGCCAGTTGGGTGGACTGGGAGGCACACCTGAGAGGACTGGGATGGAGCAGTCTGGGATGGGTGCAGAGACAGTCGGGAGGACTGGGAGGCACACCTGAGAGGACTGGGATGGAGCAGTCTGGGATGGGTGCAGAGACAGTCGGGAGGACGCACACCTGAGAGGACTGGGATGGAGCAGTCTGGGATGGGTGCAGAGACAGTCGGGAGGACTGGGAGGCACACCTGAGAGGACTGGGATGGAGCAGTCTGGGATGGGTGCAGAGACAGTCGGGGGGCTGAGAGGCACGCCTGAGAGGACTGGGATGGAGCAGTCTGGGATGGGTGCAGAGACAGTCGGGAGGACTGGGAGGCACACCTGAGAGGACTGGGATGGAGCAGTCTGGGATGGGTGCAGAGACAGTCGGGAGGACTGGGAGGCGCGCCTGAGAGGACTGGGATGGACAGTCTGGGATGGGTGCAGAGCCAGTCGGGAGGACTGGGAGGCACACCTGAGAGGACTGGAATGGAGCAGTCTGGGATGGGTGCAGAGACCGTCGGGAGGACTGGGAGGCACGCCTGAGAGGACTGGGATGGAGCAGTCTGGGATGGGTGCAGAGACAGTCGGGAGGACGCACACCTGAGAGGACTGGGATGGAGCAGTCTGGGATGGGTGCAGAGACAGTCGGGAGGACTGGGAGGCACACCTGAGAGGACTGGGATGGAGCAGTCTGGGATGGGTGCAGAGACAGTCGGGGGGCTGAGAGGCACGCCTGAGAGGACTGGGATGGAGCAGTCTGGGATGGGTGCAGAGACAGTCGGGAGGACTGGGAGGCACACCTGAGAGGACTGGGATGGAGCAGTCTGGGATGGGTGCAGAGACAGTCGGGAGGACTGGGAGGCGCGCCTGAGAGGACTGGGATGGACAGTCTGGGATGGGTGCAGAGCCAGTCGGGAGGACTGGGAGGCACACCTGAGAGGACTGGAATGGAGCAGTCTGGGATGGGTGCAGAGACCGTCGGGAGGACTGGGAGGCACGCCTGAGAGGACTGGGATGGAGCAGTCTAGGATGGGTGCAGAGTCAGTCGGGAGGAGTGGGAGGCACGCCTGAGAGGACTGGGATGGAGCAGTCTAGGATGGGTTCAGAGTCAGTCGGGAGGAGTGGGAGGCACGCCTGAGAGGACTGGGATGGAGCAGTCTGGGATGGGTGCAGAGACAGTCGGGAGGACTGCGGTGGCATGGGCAGTGGAAAGAGGCAGCTGCAGCCAGGGCCTGAAGAGGTGGTACTGGGATTAGTAGCCACGTGGGACAGCTAGCATGGGGACTACCACATTTTGCTACACCAAAGGGGCCCGCGGTCCCTGCCTGCAAAGGGCATTTGCTTTGGGCCTGGCTGAGCCAGTGTCAGGCCTGCAATTCAGTGTTAGTTGGTCCTGGGATTGTAGTTCTACAAGCAAGTCTGTGCCGGAGGTAGAAGAGGAGAAGTGTGTATATACCAGATGTATATAGTTGTGTCTCTGAAGAATTCCTATTGATGAAGTGGGCACCCCCTATGTACCCTATCCCCATCCAAGTTATAATCCCCTCAATAAAAACAACAAAACAAAAAAAGAAAAACGAATACAAAGACTATTTCTTGACTGCTGTATGTCTGGATATTTGTGTGCTTGGGTGTGCAAGGCGAGAGATGGACCACAATTACCAGCAGCCCCTACAGGGGTACCGCTACATGCATAAAGGTAAAAAACCTTCAGCCTTTACAACCACTTTAAAGGGTAGCCCCCGACCCCTCAATATGACCCCCCTTCAGAAATCTCTATGCGGCTTGTTCTCATATAGAAGCTGGAAGGAAGGTGCTAACCATGCATATGTCACTGCAATCCATTGGTCCCATCATGCAATAAACAACAGCGGCTCCCAGAGCTATCAGTGACTGGCAGATGTCTCCCCGCACGCCGCTCTTCGGGAGATGCTACACTCGCAGTCTGAACGTTTATATCCAACACTGGCCGTGAGGAAATATGTTTCTGTAAGCTTTCTGTTAAAAAGCAGTTCTATGGTAGCAAACTATTTTATTACCCAATTAAGCTTTTACATTTCAGCTGCTGGCCTATAATTTGACAAGCGGATCCAGCATGGGATATATTTTACATTAACATGCACTTAAAGTGTTACTAAACCCACAACAGTAAAATCAGTCTGTATATGCAGTAAGGCCCCTTTCACACTGGGGCGGCGGGTGCGTCGGTGGTAAAGCGCCGATAGTTTTAGCGGCGCTTTACCGTCAATTTTGCGGCGCTAATCGGCCGCTAGCGGGGTGCTTTTCCCCCCTGCTAGTGTCAGAGAAAGGGTTAAAACCAGCCAGGGTTGAAACCACCCGCATTTGCCGGCGGTATAGCCGCGCTGCCCATTGATTTCAATGGGCAGGAGCGGTGGAGGAGCGGTATACACACCGCTCCTTCACCACTCCAAAGATGCTGCTAGCAGGACTTTTTTTTTTAGTGTTCTGCCAGCGCACCACTCCAGTGTGAAAGCCCTCGGGGCTTTCACATTGGAGAGATGGGATTGGCTCTTTCAGGGTGCTATTTTTAGTGCTGTAGCGCCTGCAAAGCGCCCCAGTGTGAAAGGGGTCTAAAGCATGCTTGTTATACTCACTGTGGAACCTGAGGGGTTAATCCTCTGCATTGTGTAAAAAAAGGCTTTTTTGATCCTGTCTTCTCTGATCCTCCCCTTTTTCCACTGTCCCCAAACCATCTCCTGATATTACAGAGCCTTGGGGACAAGCTGCACATGCTCAGTTTGGTGTGTATTCCTAGAGAGTTTTTTTTTTTTATTATTGGGAGGGTGTATGTGATCAGCACAGGGCCAACCAGCACTGTCCAGACAGAGGGTCAGGGGTCATGCAGCCTCATAGGACAATCAGGGGAGAATTAAATCTCCTCCTACAAGATTTAACCAGACACTGAGAGAAGACGCTGATAGAAGTCACAAGACTGGTATATACTGCTGACTGCTCTAACTGCTGATCAGAAAAGGTATTTAGCAGTTTATATTTACTAAAATAATTACATTTCCATGTTCTGTGGGAGACCAGATATAGTGAATGCAGGCTCCTGGGTTTAGCAACATTTTAAAGTGTTACTAAACCCAGGAGCCTGCATTCACTATATTTGGTCTTCCACAGAACATGGAAATGTAATTATTTTCGTAAATATAAACTGCTAAATACCTTTTCCCACCAGCAGTATATAGCAGTCTTGTGACTTTTATCAGTGTCTGGTTAAAGCTTGTAGGAGAAGTTGCCATTCTGACTGTCCTATGAGGCTGCATGATCCCTGACCTTCTGTCTGGACGGTGCTGATTGGCCCTGTGCTGATCACATACCCCCCCCCCCCCCCAAAAAAAAACACTCTCTAGCAATACACACCAAACTGAGCATGTGCAGAGTGATCCCACGGCTCTGTACCATCAGGAGATGGATTGGGGGCAGTAAAAGGAGGGGAGTATCAGAGAAGACAGGATCAAACAGCCTTTTTACACAATGCAGAGGATTAACCCCTTAGGTTCCACAGTAAGTATAACAAGCATGCTTTACTTCATATATAGAATGGTTCTACTGTTGTGGGTTTAGTAACACTTTGAATTTAAAAGATACAGTGGGGACGGAAAGTATTCAGACCCCCTTAAATTTTTCACTCTTTGTTATATTGCAGCCATTTGGTAAAATAATCTCTGGAGCTCAGCCACAGTGATCTTTGGGTTCTTCTTTACCTCTCTCACCAAGGCTCTTCTCCCCCGATAGCTCAGTTTTGCCGGACGGCCAGCTCTAGGAAGGGTTCTGGTCCTCCCAAGCGTCTTCCATTTAAGGATTATGGAGGCCACTGTGCTCTTAGGAACCTTAAGTGCAGCAGAATTTTTTTTTTAACCTTGGCCAGATCTGTGCCTTGCCACAATTCTGTCTCTGAGCTCTTCAGGCAGTTCCTTTGACCTCATGATTCTCATTTGCTCTGACATGCACTGTGAGCTGTAAGGTATTATATAGACAGGTGTGTGGCTTTCCTAATCAAGTCCAATCAGTATAATCAAACACAGCTGGACTCAAATGAAGGTGTAGAACCATCTCAAGGATGATCAGAGGAAATGGACAGCACCTGAGTTAAATATATGAGTGTCACAGCAAAGGGTCTGAATACTTAGGACCATGATATCTTTCAGTTTTTCTTTTTTAATAAATCTGCAAAAATGTCAACAATTCTGTGTTTTTCTGTCAATATGGGGTGCTGTGTGTACATTAATGAGGAAAAAAAATGAACTTAAAGTGGAGTTCCACCCAAAAGTGGAACTTCCACTCATCAGATTCCTCCCCCCCTCCGGTGACACAGTTGGCACCTTTCAGGGGGGAGGGGGGTACAGATACCTGTATATTACAGGTATCTGTACCCACTTCCGGCATAGATAGCCGCAGAATCTGCGGTTATTTACGCCACTTCCTGCTCCCTCCCCGCTGCCTGCTGGGAAACACACGGGTCCCAGAGGCAGCAGGGAGCATCCTTATTGCGCGGCGCGACTCGCGCATGCGCAGTAGGGAACCGGGAAGTGAAGCCGCACGGCTTAACTTCCTGATTCCCTTACCGAAGATGGAGGCGGCAGCACCCGAGGACGGAGAGACGCTTCGGCCTCGGGTGCTGACATCGCGGGCGCCCTGGACAGGTAAGTGTCCATGTTTTAAAAGTCAGCAGCTGCAGTATTTGTAGCTGCTGACTTTTAAAAAAAAATTTTTCGGCGGCGCCCCGCTTTAAATGATTTTAGCAAATGGCTGCAATATAACAAAGAGTGAAAAATTTAAGGGGGTCTGAATACTTTCCCTCCCCACTGTACATCTGATGATGGGCCCATGCTTTGTAATGTATACATTTTCACACTTAAAGAATATGTTACCCCAAAATTTCAAATTCCTGATATGTGTCAATTGTATCATGTACCTGTATGAGAGAGTATCCTGTTCTCGTGCCACATTAGGCATGAAAGCACATCCACCCCAGCGTGGTCAGTTTTCTGCCTGTGCTGGGAGAAAATGACAAATAACTGACACATATTGCTTCCTTTGTGTGAAATATTTGGTCATCGTGCCAGTCCCCCTGCTTTCCTATTCCAAACTGACCACACTAGGCATTAAAGCACATTCATCCCAGCGTGGTCAGTTTTCTGGCTGTGCTGGGAGAAAAGCCTGCCTGTCCACTAATGCTCAAACTTGTGCTGACCACCACCCTCCCTCCTCCCCCTGCACAGACATTCATTGGGGGAGATCAGTGTGCTGCTGTTTCTCCATTCCCACCTCTCAAAGCCCTTTATGTAGCTGAGAACAGAGATGATGTGATCACTTATTAAAAAAATAAAATATTTATTTATAAAAATAAGAATTCATAAATAAATATTTTATTTTTTAATAAGTAATCTCTGTTCGAATTCATGTAAATGTCAACTTTGTATTTGTTAAAAATTTTCTGAATAAAAATATTGGAAAAGAAAAAAAAAATAAGAGTTAATTTACTTTGTATTTTCAAAAGTATAGGGAACAGAAACCACACACTTTTCCAGACTGAGCAGTGATTTATAACAGTTACTTTGGATACAAAACACTAATTTCATTCTGTAATCGTCTCCATTTATCATGATATTAAATTTGTATCTCTAGTGCCAACCATGGAAAAATAATTTGCAAATTACATAAAAATAACATTGTATTTATTTAATAAATAAATAAAAAGTATTTTTGGGAAGATATTTTCCTAAACCCCAACTCTGGGCACAATAAAAGTTCTCTTGCAGTGGGATCCTTCGCCCACTGCAAGATTTAAATGCTTGTTAAATTGGAACTGCAGTACACGGCATCTGAGCACTACAAACTAAAAACGCTATTTAAATAATTTTTAATATTCAAAGCAAACTCCCCCATCCATCCATGTCTCCAGGCTTTATTTTATTGGGAAATCACTTTGAAAAACATCCCCCCTAGCATTTCTGCCCATGGCCATCTTAAGTAAGGGCGGATGGTTCATGTAGCATTTACTTCCTGCAATCCATCTGCCCTTAGCTCAGGCATGCAGCCAGGAGGGCTGTGCTTAGCTGAGAAAACCCCTCCTTCTCTCCTGAAGACTCCTGGGATGGGTGACATCATTTGCCCAGGCCTGGAAATCTGGAAGCAACTGAAGAAATGTAAAAGCATTTAAAATAAATAAGCAAATATATTATCGGCGTCACGCCTGACACGCCGAGACTACAGCGTCAGTGTGGTGCCACAACGCTGGCGGATCAATTAACATCTGTCAACTTCGGGGGAGGGTTGGTTTGGCACTAATCGCCTGGCCGCCTGAGCTTGTCCAGATGACAGCGCCTTCCTCTCTCTTTGCACGCTAGCGTGACGTTGGGGGGTTGGGTTGTGGTGGCGCTCCGTATATGAGCCTCATTCCTGGGTGGGTCACATACACAGGACAAGCTCATTTCTGTCTCTGTTACACCATGCACCGTTGGACCATCGCTCTCATTCATTCAGCAACAGGTATCTATTCACTTATGAGAAATTCAATGTAGCAGCACTATAAAAATAAAAGCAAATAAAATAACACAAAAAAAAATTAACTAATCCAAACAGTGTATATGTGTGAACTACAACACACAGCAACATGTGTAAAATTATGAAAATTGATAAACAGTCCATAAAAACCACATCAGTGTAGATTCTTGTGATGACGTCAGCACGTCAACCTCCCTACGCGCGTTTCGTCACAAACTGACGTAGTCCCGGGGAACACCCTCTTATCATTCATCTGGAGTTTGGTTTCTTTTCACTTTTTGTTCCTTCCTAGCCCTTCATTTTTTCCCTTCTTATTCTTTTTTCCCCCCTTTTTTCTTTTTCTGCACTTCACATTCTACTCCTACACTTCAAACACACTGGTCACATAACTTTATACACATTTTATTTTTATTTTTTGTCTGTTGTACATTTTTTTTCATAGAGGTCTCTTTTAGGGTCACTAAGTTCAAGCACACACCAAGATTATATCATACACCCTGACCCGCCTTGGATGTTGTTCGTGTGCGTTGTTGTCGCGCTGCAGCTCCCAGAGATGATGTCTTTGGCTGGTTTGCGATCCTCATTGCCGCACCACCAAAACATAGATGTGTCTGTAAGTTTTGTGCTACTAAGGGGGGTTCTCCCACCCTATACATAATACAATATATTTACAATTTTTTGAGCGCTTTTTTATTTTTATAGATAATTTAGATCATTTAGACATGACTGCCCTTTCTATTTATAGATAATCACTACAGTTCTGCTCCTGATGAGTGGCTAAAAGGCAGCGAAACGCGTTGAGATAACAACTACCGTATCCACTGCTAATTGTGGACTGATAAGATTCCGTTATTACTCCATATATGTTCAACTAAGTCAACAGTTTGCATGGGTATCAACTGCAATATGTGTATACAGGCATACCTCGCTTTAAGTACAGTCACTTTACGTACACTCGCGAGTACGGACATACATGTAAAGTGCCTCGGAAGTGCTGTACAGACATTTTGCAGCCGCAGTAGAAGGAGCTGAAGCTCTGAGAGCGTAGCCCTCCCTGTTCCAGTGTGCCCCTGACACCCCCACTACAGCCCCTGACACCCCACTACAGACCCTGACCCCCCACTACAGACCCTGACACCCCACTACAGACCCTGACACCCCCACTACAGCCCCTGACCCCCCACTACAGCCCCTGACCCCCCACTACAGACCCTGACACCCCCACTACAGCCCCTGACACCCCACTACAGACCCTGACACCCCCACTACAGCCCCTGACACCCCCACTACAGCCCCTGACACCCCCACTACAGCCCCTGACACCCCACTACAGCCCCTGACACCCCACTACAGACCCTGACCCCCCACTACAGACCCTGACACCCCACTACAGACCCTGACACCCCCACTACAGCCCCTGACACCCCACTACAGACCCTGACCCCCCACTACAGACCCTGACACCCCACTACAGACCCTGACACCCCCACTACAGCCCCTGACACCCCACTACAGCCCCTGACCCCCCACTACAGACCCTGACACCCCCACTACAGCCCCTGACACCCCACTACAGACCCTGACCCCCCACTACAGACCCTGACACCCCCACTACAGCCCCTGACACCCCCACTACAGCCCCTGACACCCCTACTGCAGCCTCTGACACCCCCACTACAGACCCTGACACCCCCAACACAGCCCCTGTCCCCCCGCTACAGCCCCTGACACCCCCAACACAGCCCCTGTCCCCCCCCCCGTTACAGCCCCTGACACCCCCGCTACAGCCCCTGTCCCCCCACTACAGCCCCCGACACCCCACTACAGCCCCTGACCCCCCCATTACAGCCCCTGACACCCCCACTACAGCTCTGACACCCCACTACAGTCCTTGACCCCCCACTACAGACCCTGACCCCCCACTACAGCCCCCGACACCCCTACTACAGTCCCTGACCCCCCACTAAAGACCCTGACACCCCCACTACAGACCCTGACACCCCCGCTACAGCCCCTGTCCCCCCCACTACAGCCCCTGATACCCCACTACAGCCCCTGACCCCCCATTACAGCCCCTGACACCCCACTACAGACCCTGACCCCCCACTACAGTCCCTGACACCCCTACTACAGTCCCTGACCCCCCACTACAGACCCTGACACCCCCACTACAGCCCCTGACACCCTCACTACAGCCCCTGACCCCCCCCCCACTACAGCCCATAACACCCCCATTACAGCCCCTGACACCCTCACTACAGACCTTGACCCCCCACTACAGCCCCTGACACCCCCACTACAGCACCTGACCCCCCCACTACAGCCCCTGACACCCCAACTACAGACCCTGACCCCCCACTACAGCCCCTGACCCCCCCACTACAGACCTTGACCCCCCACTACAGCCCCTGACACCCCCACTACAGCACCTGACCCCCCCACTACAGCCCCTGACACCCCCACTACAGACCCTGACCCCCCACTACAGCATCTGACACCCCCACTACAGCACCTGACCCCCCCCCCCACTACAGCCCCTGACACCCCCACTACACCCTAGAAGTGAAAAAAGGTATTGCTTCACTTTAAGTACATTTTCGTTTTACATACATGCTCTGGTCTCATTGTGTACTTAAAAGTGGGGTATGTCTGTAATATGTATATATGTATCAACTATCTCTTATGTATTTGTAAATGTATGAATTTTTATTGGATTGTCAACTAGTATGCAATATTAATTTCAAATGTAATATAAAGACTTTTAATATAAAATAATTTGTAAAAATCATTTAGCTATGGAACTATATAGCATTATTAACCAATAAAAATATTTATTTTTCCATACAGCCAACCTATTCATTTGCTCCCGTGTGCCTCATATAGAGTCCCACCTCCTTCTTGCTTTCTTTTAATAATGATAGGGATGGAGGCAGAGACCTATTAGGCTCTTACTTCATATAAAGTCCCAAAAAACCCTCTTCTTTCGCTATAATAAATATATTATACTTTCCTATCTTTTTACAAAGGCTAGCAGCATAAGGATTAAAAATAGTCAATGTTGATTAAGAGAGTGAAGTTCTGCTTTAAGTCTAAGGGGGTTGCAAAGAGCCTGCATTACCTCCCTGACTCCCCACTCCCGCAGGCTCCCTCCCAGCTGCGGAGGCGTGCTCGCCCCCCCACCACATACAATACATACATACTCGTGCGCAGGGGGTGTGCCAGGTGTGCCTGGGCACACCCTAATCACTATGTCAGTGCTGATTCCCTTACTGCCTAGGCTTTCCCCACCAGGTGGTGTGCCAGGTGTGCCTGGGCACACCCTAATCACTATGTCTGTGCTGATTCCCTTACTGCCTAGGCTTCCCCCACCTTGTTGCCCCCCCCCCCCCCCCCAACCCGCAGTGCTGCTGGCTTCTCTTCTCTCCTCTCCCCCAGCTGCTGCAGGGGATGTTTTAGGATGGAGAGTGGTGGAAGTGGCTGGTAAATATGTAATTTACCAGCCCCTTCCTTTTCTAAATGAACACAGTGAACACACTTGCTCACTGTGTCCATTCATAACTGAAGCATAGAAAACTGTTTACTGTGCTTCAGTTTGTGAATGAACAGGAAGCCTCTCAACACAGAGCACTTCCCATTCATTTACTGTCCAGTGCAGCTGAGGCTGCAGAGGAAGGCGTGTGTTTGAGGATTGGGACGCACACCCTAATGCAATAGGCTGCGCACACCTATAAATACAGAGTATACACCCCTGTGCTATACGTGATGACGCAGAGGTTCCGCCCATAGACATGAGCTTTGGGAAGAAGAGCAGAGCACTGCTAGAGTAGGGAGTCAGGTAAGTAATGCAGCCTCTTCTCTCTTCTTAAATTTTACAATAATGCGCCCCCTAGTGGCCGCTCTAGGCTGTTTCCTCTCTTGGACATTCAAACTCAGCACATGCACATGTGCAAAGTTTCAACAGCCCCGAGCGGCCGTTAGGGGCGCATTATATGAAATTCAGCCGATGCTGCAAACAGCAGGACATAAAGGAATGAGGGGCCAGCGCTTTCTATGGAGAAGACCCCCAGCAGCTGCATCTGTAATGGGAGGACCTTCATCATTTCCAACAGGAGGAGCTATGGTATGTACTAATCAGAAGATATAGAATTGCTTAAGGGGCTTTGATGAATATCTTCCTGAAAGATGAACTTACACATTAACCACTTCAGCTCCGGAAGATTTAACTCCCTTCGTGACCAGGCCATCTGCATTATTTTAACTGACAATTGCGCGGTCGTGCAACGTTGTACCCAAATACAATTTTTGTCCTTTTTTCCCCACAAATAGAGCTTTCTTTTGGTTGGTGGTATTTGATCACCTCTGCATTTTTTTTTTTTTGCGCTGTAAACAATATATATATATATATATATATATATATATATATATATATATATATATATATATATATATATATATATATATATATATAATATATATTTTGACTTTCTGCTATAAAACACATGCAATTAAAAAAATTGAAAAAATCAAATTTCTATATCAATTTAAGCCGATATGTATTCTGCTACATATTTTGGGTAACAAAAATTCCCAATAAGCGTATATTGATTGGCTTGCGCAAAAGTTATAGCGTCTACAAACTATGGGATAGATTTTTTTATTTATAATTATTTTTTTCCTAGTAATGGCAGCGATTGGCGGCTGTGATATTGTGGTGGACAAATGGACACTTATGCCGCGTACACACGGTCGGACTTTTCGACAAAGGTCTGACGGTCTTTCCACGGGCTGCCGACGGAGTTACGATGGACTTTCGACTGACTTTCTAATGAGCGGACTTGCCTACACACGATCGGTTTCATACATGATGACGTACGGACCGGACTAAAATAAGAAAGTTGATAGCCAGTAGCCAATAGCTGCCCTAGCGTCGGTTTTTGTCAGTCAGACTAGCATACAGACGAGCGGATTTTTCGACCGGACTCGAGTCCGTCGGAAAGATTTGAAGCGTGTTCCAAATCTAAAGTCCGTCAGATTTTCCACCGAAAAAGTCAGCTGAGGTCCAATGAACCAGTCCGGTCGAAAAGTCCGCTCGTGTGTATGCGGCGTAACTGACACTTTTTTGGGAACCAGTGACACTAATACAGCGATCTGTGCTAAAAGTATGCACTGTCACTGTACGACAGATGACTGCCACAGGTACAGATGTCCTCCCCATTGGAACACTTTCCCACTATTACTGTTCTCCGAATTTTGGATTTACCCTGATTTTCATTCTCAATGACATTGGGGATCAGATATAGTTAGAGAGATAGTGAATCCCCTAAATAGGGACACGGATAGTAATAAAACATTGACAGCAGGGGCGTGACCGGAAGCCGACCTTAATGGACGCTTGAACCCGCAGCTCCTTCAGCCCACAGCATTAAAGGCACATTAGGAGACGATTCGCAGCACCCACATGGGCAAATCGAGGACCACCCGATCCTCCAAGCAAAGGGGCTCATCGCAACCCCCTCCAGGAGCGACCACGGACCTCCGCACCTTCTTCCTCCAGACGGACATGTCTCAGGGCGGGGGAGACAAGATGGCGCCGGACACTCAGGCGCGCGGACGACGGAGCTCCCCACAGCCCAAGCCGCCTCTCACTACCCAGCAGCACCATCCGCCTAACTCCCCGCTGACGGAGACAGGCCCAGGGATCCCACCATACCACGAGGGAGCGGTGAGTCCGTCGCCCCCCCCCGATCCCCAGTCTATGCAGACACGCGGGCCGCAGCCCTCCATGCTGCCGGCCACCACACAGCACTACACGCAGTGCTCAGCAGCATTTCCGCGCCTTCTCAGAGCGGCCTCAGACCCTTACATGCAGGGAACGGCTCCGCTCTCCCCAGCATCCTCAATCCTCTCACAGGACTACCCACCACTACCTGCCCCGGCCTATCCTCCTATGCAGAGGCACCAGGACCTGGAGGCTGACAGTGATAGTCCCTGGGCCATGACTGTATCGTCCCCCCCACCAAAGGCACAGAGACTGTCCAGATCTAGAGACCCCAGCGTCTCTAAGCAGCAACAAGCCTTTAACCCCTCATATGCTCAGAAAGCCAGCACCCCTCCTTGTACATCATCAGACAACCACCTCATGAGGCCCCCCCAGCTAACACAGGCCTTGCCGTGGTCTGAACAGTGGGAGCCCCCGCTGTCTGGACCCCCCGTGCCATCTGAAGCAGGCTCACTTAGTCCACGCTCCCCGCCTCCAGCTACATCCCCACCGTGCCAGCAATTTGGACCGATGCAACCCCCACATATGCCACCTCAATGGCATACATATGTTCAGGCCATGCCCACTAAGGAGGACTTCAGACAACTAATAGAAGATGTGAAATCCACATGCCGCACAGAAATTCAAGCTCTCCAAACAGGCCTTAAACACCTGGCAGACAGAGTAGAAATGGCGGAAGAAGAGATCCAGGAAACAAAATTGGCAGTTCACAGATCACAACTTCAGGGAGCGGAACATAGATCACTCCTTAGAGACATGCAGAGGCACGTGGAGGATTTGGACAACAGGGGGCGCCGCAACAACATTCGGGTGAGAGGTATCCCAGAATCGGAAGGTAGCGAGGACTTGCAAACCACCCTACAAACCATCTTCAACAACCTCCTCAGCGAACCCCCCACAAAACATATAGAGATGGACAGAGCACACCGAGCCTTGCGACCTAAAGGAGCAGCATCCAAGCCAAGGGATGTTATTTGTAGAATCACCTCCTACCCCCTCAAGGAGGGAATCATGAAACACGCACGCCTGGCACGCAAAATTATTTTTGAAGGGACTCAGTTACAACTATACCCTGATCTCTCCTGGATCACTCTGCAAAAATGCAGACTCCTCCAACCGTTACTGCAACTACTACAGACCAAGACAATCCCCTACCGGTGGGGCTTCCCCTTCACTCTCACTGCGAAGCACCAAGGCACAACTGCTGTTCTGAGATATCCGGAGGACCTCCGCACATTCTGTAACATCCTGGACATTCAACCACCACAGCTCCCAGATTGGGACCTAGTAGCCACCCCTCCAATACCACCTACAGTCTGGCAGAAGGTCCCCACCTCCAATCGGCCCAGAAACCCTGAAGCATCACGCAAATCTGCCAAGCACAAGAACGGATAAGCTTCACTGCTCCATGAAGGCCTGCACTTCCGATTGGATCACTACTATTTTGGATCATTGGTTCTACCTACTCGGGACTTAAATGCCCACTATATTTTTAGATTATAGTCTCCTAAATTGCCCCTATACCATAGAATGGTTAACTACAAGGGCTTACCTAGATCGAGCTTTGAGAGCGTGGTCACTCACTCGATCGCCCCTCACCCCCCCTGTTCTTTTTTGATTCATAGTTTAGCGAATCATAAAGTTTGATTGTATAACTATATTAGAGGCGGGCTCCCTGGTGCCTTCTCCTGGCTGATCCCCTTGGGTTGGCGGGGGGGAGACATCTGGGACTCCGTGATTGTCAAGGCCTGTTGGCCAGAAAAGCACTGAAGATAATGTATGCAACATGTTACCACTTGGTCTTAATCTCTTATCTCTTTCTTCACCTCTCTTCCCTCTCTCTCCCCCTTAGTCGTTCTCAGGTGTACACAAAAGTGAAGGCGAGATGTCCTGGTCCCCTCCCGGAGAATGCCGGCCCCTGGCTTTTGCCCTCAGACCCTGGTGCATCTTCGGTAAGTAAGCTCATACACACCCACCCACACGTAGACAGATGGCAAAGATACTATCCTTAAATGTCCATGGACTAAATTCTAACAAAAAAAGGCATTTGGCACTGAGGGAGTTCAGGCAGTCGGGAGCTGATATTGTACTGGTGCAGGAAACACATTTCAATAAAGAGGGCTCATTCGCGTTCGCCTCCAGATATTTCCCTCAAATATATTTATCATCTAGCACTCAAAAAAAAGCTGGTGTGGCTATTCTTATTAAAAAGGGAGCCCCCTTCACTTGTGCAAACCACTATGCTGATCCTAAAGGTCACTTCATTATCCTACAGGGTACATGGCACGCACAACCAATCACGTTATGCACCCTATACGCACCGAATACCAAACAATATAACTTCCTCTCCAAAGTATACTCCCGCATCTTTAAATCAAACCCAGGGGTTTTGGTGGTGGGGGGGGATTTCAATCTTGTCCAATCAGCTACTGCGGACCGTCAGGTGGTGGGCACCCGGGCGTCACCCACAGGAGTCCTTAGGGACTCTAGACTCTTCCGACAAATCTCTAGACGATATGCGCTCTTTGACGCGTGGAGGGCCCTTCACCCAGGCGATCGGCAGTACACATTCTATTCCGCCCCCCACCGCATTCACTCTAGAATAGATTATTTCTTCGTCAACAATCTTACGCTCAAACTAACACAAGCAGCTCAAATACTCCCCATCTCGTGGTCAGATCATGCCCCCATCCTACTTAGGCTGAACTTAGACACCCCTAACCGCAGATCCTATAACTGGAGACTTAACACATTCCTCCTCCAACACCTGCCCTCTCAACTGGAGCTACAATCCACCCTTAAACACTACTTTATAGAAAATGCCTCCTCAGAGATTTCATTATCAACACTATGGGAAGCCCATAAGGCGGTCCTACGCGGTAAATGTATGGCACTGTCCTCCGCAATGAAGAAAGATAAACTGGCAGCGAAATTAAACGCGGAGAGGGATCTCAGAGTGTTGGAGCGTAAGCTCCAAGATACCCCCACAATACCCCTTCTCCGGAAAATAATTAGTCTCCGCTCTACCCTTAAAGAACTCGCACTAGGCCAAGTAGAAAAGGCACTGATTAGATTGAAACAAATATTCTATGATAAAGGAAATAAGGCGCATTCCCTTTTAGCCAACAAATTACGAGACAGATCCCATATGCAAACACCACATCAAATTAAAAATAAATTGGGACAAATGGTATCCCACCCCACGGAGATTGCCCATGCTTTTGCAGACTTTTACAAAAACCTATATAACAACCCAGACATACCCAGTAACCCCCCCTCGCAGGACTTATCCCACAAACTGCGACAGTATCTGGAATCCAGCAGAATCCCCCACTTGACGTCAACTGACTTGCTGTCACTGAATGCACAGATCACAGACGAGGAAATAGAAATGACTGTTAAAAGTTTGCCTTCACATAAAGCCCCAGGTCCAGACGGATTCCCATACGAATACTACAAAACGTTCCTCCCCACCTTACTCCCACATATGCGCAGGATATTTCAAGCCTTCCTACAAGACACCCCCATACCTCCAGACATTCAACGTTCCTTTATTACGCTTATACCTAAACCGGATAAAGACCCCTCCATATGCGCCAGTTACAGACCCATTGCGTTACTGAACTCTGACCTAAAAATTTTTACCAAACTCCTTTCCAACCGCCTCAATCAGATCCTCCCCTCCCTGGTCCATAAAGACCAGGTGGGATTTGTCCCGCTTAGACAAGCGGGTGATAATACCAGAAAGGTTATAGATCTGGTGGAGGTGGCGAACAAGGAGGGCCAGGCGTCCTTGCTGCTAAGCCTGGACGCGGAAAAAGCATTTGATCGGTTGGGATGGCCTTTTCTATTCGCAACCTTACAATTCATGGGATTTCGGGGACCTTTCCTGCGGGCAATCAAACACTTATACACTAATCCCTCATCCCAAGTTAGAACCCCCTTTGCACTCTCTCCAACATTTTCTGTGGCGAACGGGACTAGACAGGGATGCCCACTCTCGCCCCTTCTATTCGCGCTCTGTGTAGAACCCCTAGCAGCATCCATCAGGAACAACCCAGATATTAAGGGAATTTCGGTCAGAGGTAGAGAATTTAAGATCTCCCTCTTCGCCGATGATATTATACTCACACTAACTCAACCTCATACTACCCTTCCGATCCTCAATACAGAGCTAACCCGCTTCAGAGCCCTTTCAGGATATAAAATTAACGAATCAAAATCAGAAGCACTCCCAATTAATATCCCGGCCACCGAGGTCACACTTTTAAAATCCAACTTCCCGTTTACATGGAAAACAACATCCCTGAAGTATCTGGGGACATACATCACCCCCAAATTTAACACCCTGTACCAGGAGAACTTCCCCCTATTATTCCGCTCAATTAGATCCTCATTGCTCCAATGGAAAAAGCACCATATTTCTTTACTAGGTCGAATAGCTTCACTTAAAATGACTATCCTTCCGAAACTCCTTTATCTTTTTCAAACATTACCCATACCAATTCCGCTCCACCAATTGAAAAAACTCCAGTCTGAACTCCTACAATTTGTCTGGAATTATAAAAGACACAGGATACTGGGATCAGTGTTGATGGCGTCGCGCAATGAAGGGGGACTGGCTTTCCCTAATATTATTAAATACTACTACGCAGCTCAATTACGCGCAGTAGCATCGTGGTTCACCCGCAAGTCCTACAATAAATGGACAGAAATTGAAAAGTTATGGCTAGCTCCCACACATCCAAATAACCTATTATGGAGTGCGAACGCGGATGTGGCCCCTGAACGTATGCTAGGTCCCATGTCCCTCCTGCGGAGGGTATGGCGTAAACTGGCTTCCACTCATGGACTATCATCAGAGAGATCGCTCCTGACCTCTTTTGTCTGTAACCCCAAAGTGCCGGATAGCCTTACTTATCAAATGTCACACCCCTGGACCTCCCGGAATCTATTCCATTTTGGAAACCTGGTGGATCCTAGGACACGGAAACTTTTGCCATTTACTGATCTACAAAAAAAACATGACCTCCCTAGACAGGCGTTTTATGGGTATTTACAAATTAGACATTATGCACTTACTATAACACCCAACCTACAATTCTCACCTTCCTCCCCATTCGAAACTATGATTCTGGCAGGCAACGCCCAGAGAGGGCTCATATCAGGCATATATAAGATCCTAAATACATTCTCCCAAGATGGGCAGGGCAAACATTCCTATATGACTAAATGGGAAAGGATCCTAGGTGAGGACATTCCTTTGACACAGTGGCAGACCATTTGGTCCCAAGCAGCAAAGAGCTCAATATGCTCATTGTATAAGGAAAACTCCTATAAAATTCTCCTACTGTGGTACATGACCCCAGAGGTGCTCCATACTATCTTCCCTAATACCTCCGATAGATGCTGGCGCTGCCAAGGAGCAAAAGGCACCTTCCTACATATATATTGGAGCTGCCCGCTGCTGGCTCCTTACTGGTCCACAGTTCAGAGATTACTAGATCGCCTATTGGACACACAGGTCCAGGCATCCCCGAAGTTCTTTTTATTAGGTCTATCACCACTCAAACTCTCCACCCCATATAAGAAATTAGTGCGTCATGTCCTAACGGCAGCAAGATGCCTCATAGCTTTACACTGGAAACGCCCCACCCCACCAACTGCTGAGGATCTTTATGCCAGAATTAAGGACATGGAAGTGATGGAAAAAATGACAGCCAGAATACAAGACAGACTGGAGGCACATAACAGGGTCTGGGAGCCATGGCACCTCCGGGAGGACCCACCTTGACCAGGTAACACCACCATCTAAACGACTTCTATACCCCCCCCCCCCTTTCTTTTTTCTAAATCTCATTCTTTCTCTCCTCTCATTCTCCTCCTCCTTCTTCTTCACCCCCCCCCTCTCCCCCACTACCCACCTTTAATTTCTCCTACTGCATAGTCTTATGACTTCTACAGTTTTGGCACATATAACCACAGCTTTGCAGTGGTGAAGCATATACTCCAATAACGTGTTAAACAAATGAAACACTAGACGACAAACATTGGACTACTGAAGGCACCTAGTAATACTTTTGTCTATGAGTATAGAAGTTTAGCATCAGCAAATTATATGTTAACTTAAGGTTATGTAATGCCATTGCACATACTGTTTTCACTGCAATGTATTGCACATGTGTTTGAAAATAAAAAAACGCTATTTGGAAAAAAATAAATAAAGTGAACCTAAAACATTGACAGCAATTCTGACCCCTCAGCACTCTGTCCAAATCTAAAAATAAAAGTTTTACCCTTTATTTATACTTAAAGGATAACCAGAGGTTAATCAGCAATAAAAGTGTAAAAAAAAAATAAAAATCCAAATCTGGTGTTATTGCTGGCATAATCTTCATGATTTGCTCCATTTAAAAAGCAGCTCAGGTTCTGAGTGGGCAGCAGTTTGTCCCATGATTATGTGCTATTAAATCTCTGTACAGAAGGTGTGCTCAGAACAAGGGAACACGTGGCTTCCACTTCTGCAGACTCAGATCCAGGGCCATTGAGGGCATGCTATGGAGATTTAAAGCAGGAATTAAACCCAAAAGAAAACCTTTATTATATTGCAGCTTACTAATTCTTCGATTTGTGATGGCTATACTAGGTTTCTTTTTCTTGGCTTTCTTTATTTTATTCATCATTCATTTTATTTTATTCTTATTTATTTTATTATTATTATATACAGAACAAGCTCTCCTGTAGTTGTAGAAAGTTAGAGGGTTGAGACAAACCATTTAACACTGACAGGGGTGCTTACAATTACATAGTTACATAGTAGGCGAGGTTGAAAAAAGACACAAGTCCATCAAGTCCAACCTATGTGTGTGATTATGTGTCAGTATTACATTGTATATCCCTGTATGTTGCGTTCATTTAGGTGATTATCTAATAGTTTCTTGAAACTATCAATGCTCCCCACTGAGACCACCGCCTGTGGAAGGGAATTCCACATCCTTGCCGCTCTTACAGTAAAGAACCCTCTACGTAGTTTAAGCTTAAACTCTCTTTTGCGAAAAAGTTTTATTTCTATTGTAGGGTCACCAGTACGGTATTTGTATATTGAAATCATATCCCCTCTCAAGCGTCTCTTCTCCAGAGAGAATAAGTTCAGTGCTCGCAACCTTTCCTCATAAATAATATCCTCCAGACCCTTTATTAGCTTTGTTGCCCTTCTTTGTACTCGCTCCATTTCCAGTACATCCCTCCTGAGGACTGGTGCCCAGAACTGGACAGCATACTCCAGGTGTGGCCGGACCAGAGTCTTGTAGAGCGGGAGAATTATCATTTTATCTCTGGAGTTGATCCCCTTTTTAATGCATGCCAATATTCTGTTTGCTTTATTAGCAGCAGCTTGGCATTGAATGCCATTGCTGAGCCTATCATCTACTAGGACCCCCAGGTCCTTTTCCATCCTAGATTCCCCCAGAGGTTCTCCCCCCAGTGTATAGATTGCATTCATATTTTTGCCACCCAAATGCATTATTTTACATTTTTCTACATTGAACCTCACTTGCCATGTAGTTGCCCATCCCATTAATTTGTTCAGATCTTTTTGCAAGGTTTCCACATCCTGCGGAGAAGTTATTGCCCTGCTTAGCTTAGTATTGTCCGCAAATACAGAGATGGAACTGTTTATCCCATCCTCCAGGTCGTTTATGAACAAATTAAATAGGATTGGTCCCAGCACAGAACCCTGGGGAACCCCACTACCCACCCCTGACCATTCCGAGTACTCCACATTTATCACCACCCTCTGAACACGCCCTTGTAGCCAGTTTTCAATCCATGTACTCACCCTATGGTCCATGCCAACAGACGTTATTTTGTACAGTAAACGTTTATGGGGAACTGTGTCAAATGCTTTTGCAAAATCAAGATACACCACGTCTACGGGCCTTCCTTTATCTAGATGGCAACTCACCTCCTCATCGAAGGTTAGTAGATTGGTTTGGCAAGAACGATTCTTTATGAATCCATGCTGATTACTGCTAATGATATCGTTCTCATTACTAAAATCTTGTATATAATCCCTTATCATCCCCTCCAAGAGTTTACAATGATCCGCTTTTATCTAAAACCTTTATACCAAAAGGAACAAAACTGTTGCTTTAACATCTTAAAACTAGAGATGGGCCAAGCACTCCCTGGTTCGGTTTGCGCCACAACTCTCTAACATCGCTTAGGGCAATTGCCCAGTGGAAAAAAATAAAGTTTTGCACCACAGTGAGCAAGCCTTTAATGAAGAAGCCAAATTATAGTACAGGCCAAGATTACCATTTCTTTTAGATAAAGTCTGGTACCTCTTTTGCAGACTTTGGATAGAAGTAACAGGTGCAGAAACTTTGGGCTTATGTTGTTGGTGCTGGCTTCACACCATAACACTACAGAGGTACTCTTGATGAAAGCAAGAATTGGCCTTGCAGTAAAAAAATTTAAATTTGATGCCCCTGTCAAACAATTGCGGAAGAGTTGGTTTTTGGGTGTTGGTGGTGCCTTCACCCCATAACCTTCTAGAGGTGCTCTTGATGAAAGCAAGAATTGGCCTTGCTCTAAAAAATTGAAATTTGATGCCCCAGTCAAACAGTTGTAGAAAAGTTGATCTTTGAGTGTTGGTGGTGCCTTCACCCAGTAACCTTCTAGAGGTACTCTTGATAAAAGCAAGAATTGGCCTTGCTGTAAAAAATTGAAATTTGATGCCCTGGTCAAACAGTTGTGGAAAAATTGGTCTTTGAGTGTTGGTGGTGCCTTCACCCCATTACCTTCTAGAGGTACTCTTGATAAAAGCAAGAATTGGACTTGCTGTAAAAAATTAAAATATGATACGGTGGTCAAACACTTGCGGAAAAATTAATCTTTGGGTGTTGGTGGTGCCTTCACCCTGTAACCCCCTAGAGGCACCCTTGATGAAAGCAAAAATTGGCCTTGCTGTACAAAAATGTAAATTTGATGCCCCGGACAAACAGTTGTGGAAAAATTGATCTTTGAGTGTTGGTGGTGCCTTCACTCTGTAACCTTCTTGAGGTACTCTTGATGAAAGCAAGAATTGGCCTTGCTGTAAAAAATAGAAATTTGTTACCCCGGTCAAATAGTTGTGGAAAAATTGGCCTTTGGGTGTTGGTGGTGCCTTCACCCCTAACCTTCTAGAGGCACTCTTGATAAAAGCAAGAATTGGCCTTGCTGTAAAAAAATTAAATTTGACGCCTCTGTCACACAGGTGTGGAAAAATTGGTCCTTGGATGTTAATTGTGCCCATGAAACCTATATCAAAAAATTACTTTTTATGATAAAGTCGACACCCACAAAACTAGGCAGCCTAGACAGTCTTGCAGAGGTTTGAGATTCCAATAACACTTAATCAGCGACATCAACATTAGGGGCTTGATGGCTGCTGCTAATCCATTTTGACAAATGTCAGACAGTCAACAGAGACTGTGAACAGATGCACTCTTTTATCTGTCACAAAACCCCTGGCAGCACTGAATGCTCATTTGGAAAGCATGCTGGATGCAGGGCAGCCCAGCAGTTCAATTGCATACTGGGCAAATTCTGGCCAGTGGTCTATTCTCATGACCCAGAAACCCAGTGGATCATCTACTGGAAAGCTCTCTATGTCCATTTTTAAATGGGATCTTGAAGCTGACAGCCCTGGGCACAGAGGACAAAACAAAATTGTGCAATGCATCACTGAGGCAAACCACTTCTCCACTGCACCCCCTTTGACCAACAGAAGCCTCAAAGCAAGCTTTTCCATGAGACTGTAGCCTACCAGAGTCTGGAAAGGTGTTACATAAACTCCTCTTTAAGGTGTCCTCAAGATATTTCATCCTGTACTCCCTCTGCAAGGGCAGGATGAGTTCCGAGGACTTTCTGCTTGTAACAGTGGTCAAGGAGGGTTGCCAACCAATAATGATCCCTCTCCTTGATGCCAAAAATTCTCAGGTCATTTTGCAGTCCTGCACCCTTCCTAGTTGCAAGCAGAATTACCCAGTGTGCTGTGAACTAAATATATCATCCCTGTCCATGCTTGCTGGACCACAGGTCAGTAGTAATGTGGACTTTGCTGCTGACTGCCTTGCCCAATGATGCCAAAACATTGCCTTCCACGTGATGGTACAGAGCTGGAATGGCCTTACATGCAAAGAAAAAGCGACTGAACACCTGCCATTGTGGTACAGCTCATTCAGCAAATTCACAGAAGGGGGCAGAATCCACCAAACAGAAAGGCAGGAGTTGTAAAGCCAGCAATATGGACAAGCTGGAATTTATACGCTGGGCATGTGGGTGGCAGGGACACCTGGTCCTACAGCTGGTGGTGTGCTGCTGGCAGGCGTGTTGCACTTGCAAGGACCTGTGACACCCTTTGCTATACCCTAATTCCTGTCAGTGGAGGCTGCTAAGAGGTCATGACATATAGAGGGGGTAGACATGAAAGGTGAGGAGAAAGGAGGAGAAGAATTGTGGCCCTTGTGTGTGGTTTTCAGGTGTTCTTGGTTTAGTGGTGGGAGGTTAAATTTGCAACAGTGAGATCGGCTGTACATGTGCTAAAAATGGCCCACACAGCTGGGCTGTGGGAAGTTGGCCGTGAGATAACAACTCCACAATCTGATGGAATAGGGTGGCTGCTCTCTACTCTTACAGGATGGCTGCCTCTGGTGGACATCCTGCCTCGTTGGGATTGTTTCCCCCCTCAGTTTCCTCCACTGCTCTATCTGGCACCCAAGTCACATCTGTGTTCTCCCCTCTCTGTAGGCTCATGTTACTCCCTTCGGCTTGGTTCACAAATGAGCCGCATCCGGCTCACAGCAGGTGTCCAGTTCGTGCTGCTTCAAGATTTCAGGTCCGATTTCAGCCTGAATTTTGGGCTGTATTCGGACCTGAAACAGACCAAAAGATGCACAGCTTTTTTGTGCAAAATGCATCGGATCCGCTGGGGAGATATGTGAACAGGCTCCATAGAGAGCTGGTCAAAATCTGCTGCCATTGCGAATTGGATGTGGGGATCCCGCATCCAATACGCAATGGTGTGAACCCAGCCTTCTTCTACCTCAGAACCAACATCTGAGTCAAGTAATGTCTGTGCACTCTTAAGAAGCAAGTGGCAGATGCTGTCTTCAAATTATTCAGCTGACTCCTCCATGCATGATGCTGAGGCTATGGCAGGAGTAGCTGTGGACAAGGAGGCAGAATAAGCCGCTCTGGCAGCTGCGGTGGACTGCACACTAGTGTCAGCTTGGGTCATAGAGGTTGAGGAGAATGAGGATGGTTTAGTAAGCACCACCTCCTCTGCATGCTGTGGCTGGATAGCACGGGCAACATCACTAAACAGAGACAAATGTGCCCTGCCTGAGGACAGACCACGTCCACTTTTGCCTGTGGACACAGACGCTGCTGGCCCCCTCATAGTGGCATGGGAACGTCTGACTCTCCTTGTTGGCCTCCCAGGCATGATGGGGGAGGAGCTTATTACCCAAATTTAATAGAAACTGGGAAATGTGTGATTGAATGCACTTTATTGAATGAAAAGTAGTGTTTGGTGCCCTTTAAATTGAGGACTGACACTGACAAAAATGTAAAACATATAAAAAAAAAAACCAGCGTCACAGTCAGAAAAACTGCAGCTGACAAAAAAGGGGGCAGGCAGGGGGAAAAAAAAAGACAAAAAACCCCACAGCAACCAAAAAAAAAGAGAGGGTATACAGCACTGTATACAGCACTAAATGTTATGTAAAGCTGTGTTAAACACTGCACTATACTAACACACTACACTGACACTACACTATACTGACACACTACACTAACACTATACTAACACTACACTAACACTCTACACTCAGAGTCACAATAAGTGAACACACTAATTTGCTAGTAGCAAACTGAGCGCTGCTCTATCTCCACTATTCAACAACACACTGCAAAAGCTTCCTATGGGAAGGAACCTTTTATACTGTGGGGTGGGAATAAGAGCACTGAGCCATGATTGGACAAAGTCATCATCACTTTGTCCAATCAGTGCTCTGTGCCCCAATTGGCAAAGCCTTGCACCTGACCAGCGGTCAGGTACAAGGCTTCATCCAATCAGGGGTCTAGAATGTACTGTGCAGCAAACAGTGCATTGTGGGGCGCTCAGTGGGCGAACATACCGCTGAGCGTGCCGCAAAATCGGGTGAACAGGCAATGTTCGGGCCGAACTTTTGCTCATCCCAAACCATTCACCCAACCCAACACTACTTAAAATATGTTAGCTGGGGTTTAGCTTTAATTTGTTGGTGTATCTAAATCTACTAGTACATCTAATTATACCCCCAGGATGATAATGCTGCCATTCAAAAGGTGTCTCTGTTGCTCCTTCATCCAGAAGGTAGGCACTCCAATACGGGAGGTTACTGACTTAGCCTTGTTTCCACATTAGAGGTATGGCTTTTTGGCCGCAATTCTTCCATGAAAATCACTTTGTGCCAGACTTCGCGGGACAGTAGATAGATGGGTGTACCTGGGTCCCACTGGTTTCTGCCAATTCTGTGCTGATGGCACTGCTAGACATCTTCCGATGTCGAAAGTAAGTAAGCGTGATGTGTCTTTCATCTGCTGCATTAAGTTTCCTTGGCTGACCACTGAGTCTATTGTCCAAATTTGGTGTACAAACCCAGTGGAACTAGCACTACAACATATCCAAAGCTGGGGTTAATAGCACCAAGTGGACCCGAGATACGGGGCCCCAAATACAGTTCGGAAAATGTAATTCTCTGCTGCAGAAAAGTGCTTGACATTTTAAAAATGGACTTTGAGGCCCGTATCTCCGGGTAACTTGGTGCTAGGAACCCCTTTGGATATGTTGTAGTGCTAGTCCCACTGGGTTCGCACACCAAATTTGGGGTTCCTAGCACCAAGGGGCCCCGAGATACGGGGCCCCAAATTCGGTCAACTGTGTCCATCTGCAGCAATGTCATTTCGGGACTCTTTGGGTCCAGAGACCCCAAATTTTGGCTGCAGCTAGGGGGCATCTAGGAACCCTTAACTACCGAGTTTGAAGTTTGGGGGACCTATGGCTGCAAATGGGCACAGTGAGGCTGCAAATGGGCATTGTTGACGCTCTTTTCCACTTACAGTGGCTGCGCATTTTTCACCCTAGGCTTATTATTATTATTATTATTATTATTATTATACGAGATTTATATAGCGCCAACAGTTTACTCAGCGCTTTACAATGTATAAGGGGGACAACACAATTACAGTACAATACAAAAGGTACAGGAGGGCCCTGCTCGTAGAGCTCCAATACTCCAATCAATAAGTTTTCCCAGTTTTTTGTGGTAAAATTAAGTGCCTCGGCTTATATTCGGGTCGGCTTATACTCGAGTATATACAGTAGTCAATATCTGAATACAGTAAAAACAGCCAACTCATTTTGGGGGCTCTAGCACTGCCTCAGATACAAATAAAAAAGTTAATGTAAAAAAAATGTGTATATATATATATATATATATATATACAGATACTTTATACATAAAACACTACGGTAGAAAAGTTTTAGGCAGGTGTGAAAAAAATGCTGTAAATTAACCACTTCGCGCTACTTTGATGCTAAATACCGGGGTTATGGGAGCAGCTATTTTCAGGAACAGCGTGCGTTTCTCTTTTAGATAAAAGTGGTCTCTGCGGCGCATTCGCCTCAAGATCACTTTTTTCGGTGGCGGGAGAGGTGCCCAGCCCCCTCCTGCCTCGCTCCAGGCGTCTCCGCCACTTACCGGACCCACTGGTATCGGCGGAGACGATTTTGTCCACTCCCCTGTTTGGCTGGTTGCTGCCTGAGGGGAAGAATGCCCCCGCTCGGCTCCATAGCATGGGAGTGACGTCAAACGTCACTTCCGCCCATAGCTCTTAAAGGAGAATTTTTTTTTTTAAGTGATATTTTTTTATTGCATTTTTTTATTGCATTTTTGTGTAAATATGAGATCTGAGGTCTTTTTGACCCCAGATTTCATATTTAAGAGGACCTGTCATGCTTTTTTTTCTATTACAAGGGATATTTACATTCCTTGTAAAAAGGGATAAAAGTGACCCAAAAATTGTTTTTTAAAAAGACAGTGTCAAAATAAAAAATAAAAAGTAAAATAAATAAGAAAAAAAAAAAAACTTTAAAGAGCCCCGTTCCGACGCGCTCACGCTCAGAAGTGAACACATACGTGAGTAGCATCCGCATATGAAACAGTGTGCAAACCACACATGTGAGGTATCGCCGCGATCGGTAGAGCAAGAGCAATAATTCTAGCCCTAGACCTCCTCTGTAACTCAAAACTGGTAAATTTTTAAACATCGCCTATAGAGATTTTTAAGGGTTAAATTTTGTCGCCATTCCACGAGCAGGAGCAATTTTGAAGTGTGACATGTTGGGTATCAATTTACTCGGTGTAATATTATCTTTCAAAATACAAAAAAAATTGGGCAAACTTTACTGTTGTCTTATTTTTTAATTCAAAAATGTGTACTTTTTCAAAAAAAAAAGTGCACTTGTAAGACTGCTGCGCAAATACGGTGTGACAGAAAGTATTGCAACGACCGCCATTTATTCTCTAGGGTGTTATAATATATATTGGGGGTTCTCAGTAATTTTCTAGCAAAAAAAAAAAAATGATTTTAACTTGTAAGCAACAAGTGTCAAAAAAAAGTGATTAAGAATGTTTTCAGAAATTGAAGTGTAAAAATATTTTATTTTTATCAATTAACAAAAAGTAAATGAAAAGAAGAGAAATCCAAATCAAAACAATATTTGGTGTGACCACCCTTTGCATTCAAAATGGCATCAATTCTGCTAGGTACACGTGCATGCAGTTTTTGAAGGAACTCAGCTGGTAGGTTGTTCCAAACATCTTGGAGAACTAACCACAGATCTTCTGTGGATGTAGGCTGCCTGAAATCCTTCTGTCTCTTCATGTCATCCCAGACAGACTCCATGATGTTGAGATCTGGGCTCTGTGGGAACCAAACCATCACTTCCAGGACTCCTTGTTCTTCTCGATGAAGATAGTTCTGCTGCGGAATAAAATGTGGGCCAATCACGTCTCCCTGATGGTATGGCATGATGGAGAAGTATATATCTTCTTGTATTTCTCAGCATTGAGGACATTATTGATCCTGACTAAATCTCCAACTCCATTTGTAGAAATGCAGGCTCAAATTTGCAAGGAATCTCCACCATGCTTCACTGTTGCCCACAGACACCCATTATTGTAATCCTCTCCAGCCCTTTACAAACAAACTTCCTTCTGCTCCAGCCAAATATTAACATCAGTCCAGAGCACCTGCTGCCATTTTTCTGCACCCCAGTTCCTATATTTTCCTGCATAGTTGAGTCGCTTAGCCTTGTTTCCACATTAGAGGTATGGCTTTTTGGCCGCAATTCTTCCATGAAAATCACTTTGTGCCAGACTTCGCGGGACAGTAGATAGATGGGTGTACCTGGGTCCCACTGGTTTCTGCCAATTCTGTGCTGATGGCACTGCTAGACATCTTCCGATGTCGAAAGTAAGTAAGCGTGATGTGTCTTTCATCTGCTGCATTAAGTTTCCTTGGCTGACCACTGAGTCTATTGTCCTGAACGTTGCCCATTTCTTTGTGCTTCTTCAAAAGAGCTTGAGAAGAAAATCTTGAAACCACAGTCTACTTTGAAATATTTGCCTGGGAGAGACATTGCTGATGCACTATAAATACCTTGTGTCTTGTTTCTGTGTTCAATCTTGCCACGGTGTATGACTTGTGACATCACCTTAGTAGCAGAGCTTGGCTGTTCCTCACCCAGTTTTAAGCCTCCTACACAGTTGTTTCTGTCTCAGGTAATGACTGTGGGGTAGATTTACTAAAACTGAAGAGTGCAAAATCTGGTGAAGCTGAGCACAGAAACCAATCAGCTTTCATGTATTTTTGCCAAAGCTTAATTGAACAAGCTGAAGTTAGAAGCTGATTGGCTACCAAGTACAGCTGCACCAGATTTTGCACTCTCTTTATTAAATCAACCCCCCGTGTTTCAACCTACATATGAAATTGATGATCATTAGCACCTGCTTGGTATACTTGGTTTATCATACACCTGACTAGGGCTGCAACTAACGATTATTTTCATAATCGATTAGTTGGCCAATTATTGTTTCGATTAATCGATTAATCGGTTAATAACCTTTAAAAAAAAAAAAGTGTGGCGTATAATTTAGTTAATATGTAAAGTTTTTAAAAAAAGGCAATTTATTCTTAAATATCTCTATGCAGCGGCAAATATAAATAACCAACTATATGGTTAGGGAGCAAAATATCTAATCCACTCTGAGAATAACAGACAGAAGAGATATACTGTATATACTATTAGAGGAGATATACTGTATAAACTGTTAGAGAAGAGATATACTGTACATACTATTAAAGGGTGAATCTGATAAATATTATCAGACTCAGAGATCAAATGTCTTCCTTCCAAAAAAATTAGCTGAATTTCCAATAAACAGTAGTACAACTTACCCATTTCTACTCTTATTATTTTGTTGACCTATTTATTGCAACTTGAAATATTCAAAATCAGGTTGGTTAACAGTCTGTTTTGTATTTACACAAAGGGATTAACCCAGAATAACTATGAAATTTGCTCCAACAAACTGCTACAAAAGATAAAGAGAAGTAACATAAATCAGCTCAATGCTATGTTTCTCAGCAGAAGCGATAAGAACGGTAAGCAGTTTGATATTAAGGCTTTTATTGTGTGCAATCTTATCTGGAAAAATGGAAACGTCTGTTTTTTTTTTTTTTTCAAATCACAGTACTCTGGGGAACCACTGTAATTAGAAATAGAATAGTGTAATTAAAAAATACTTTGCTAAATGTTGCAAAAGATTTAATTTTCTGAACATTATTCAAAATTAACACTCAACCCAGCATATTGTAGTTTTTGGTGGGCTGCATTACAGTATGAGTTCCCACATATCACAACACACAGAGTATGAGACTTTTCCACAATATGTCTCTGCACAACCTCCCACATCATCAGGAAGGTCTCACCTTCTTGACACTGGACTCCTTTTTTATAGTGGTGCACAGAAATGAAAATTCTGGACCGAAACCAAAAAATTCAGGATGCACTTGGCCGAAGGCCGAAACCGAAATGGACAGTTTAAAAATATATATATTTTTTTATATCTACCGTATATACTCGAGTATAAGTCGAGTTTTTCAGCACATTTTTTTGTGCTGAAAGTGCCCCCCTCGACTTATACTCGAGTCAAGCACTTTTTGCTAGGAACCCCAAATTTGGTGTGCAAACCCAGTGGAACTGATACCACAACATATCCAAAGCTGGGGTTCCAAGGACCAAGGGGCCCCGAGATACGGGGCCCCAAACCCGGTTCGGAAAATGTCATTCTCTGCTGCAGAAAAGTGCTTGACATTTTCTGAACCGATTTTTGGGGCCCTGTATCTCGGGGACACTTGGTGCTAGAAACCCCAGCTTTGGATATTTTATGGTCCACTGGGTTTGCACACCAAATTTGGGGTTACTAACACTAAGTGGCCCCAAGATACAGGGCCCCAAAGTCGGTCAACTGTGTCCATCTGCAGCAATGTCATTTCGGGACCCTTTGGGTTCAGAGACCCCAAATTTTGGCTGCAGCTAGGGGACATCTAGGAACCCTTAACTACAGAGTTTGAAATTCAGGGGACCTATGGCTGCAAATGGGCACAGTGAGGAATGCAAATGGGCACAGTGAGGCTGCAAATGGGCATTGTTGACCCTCTTTTCCACTTACAGTAGCTGTGCATTTCTCACCCTCGTCTTATACTCGGGTCAATAAGTTTTTCCCATTTTTTTGTGGTAAATTAGGGCCTCGACTTATACTCGGATCGACTTATACTCTAGTATATACGGTAATTGTATTATATTCAACGTTTTAATAAATATCATAAACTTAAATGAATATGTATCTTTTCGGCCATTTTCGGCACCTACTTTCAGCTAATAATTTTCAAAGCCCATTATCGGCACCTTTTTTTCTATTGGTTAAAAAAGTGCAGATAACCCTATTTTCGGCCGATAATTTTCAGTGGCTGTTATATGGCAACCAAAATGTTATGAAGTTAGAAAAAGGAATTGTCCCCCATGAGGGGTTTTCTAGGCAGCAAAGAGAATTTAAAAAAATAGATTGAAGAAATGTATCAAAAATGTCTATCTTAGACATAAATAATCAGTACACGAGCTGTGATCCACAGTTAATAAAAAAACAACATCACTGACATGGAAGTGTACAATAATGATACATATCGATCGTGCACCATAAACAGATGGTATATAAATCTTGTAAATGAAACTGACGCATTTCGGCGTTATAAAGTTATGGACAGATGGTGAAAAGTATATTTAGTGTTATTTTCTGTCCGTTTCCCCATTAATACTATTCAAAAATTGCCTGAATTTCCAATTCTTCTTCACAGGGAACCCTTTGTGGAAATCAATACTGATTTGAACATGAAAGTGATGCGCTTATCTCACCGAGCATCAACCCTTCATTTTTTTTCCTCCATTTGTAGGGAGATTATAGATTTATTTCTTCCCATTCAGCTGTAGAAAATGCTGTTCTTTTATAGGAGGTGATTTGATGCTCATTTTTTCTTAAATTGTAAATAATAGTTTTAGGATCCAGTGGGGCTGATGCACAGTGAGATAAGTGCATCACTCTTGCTGTCAAAGTCAGTGCTTCCCCATTAAGTAGCTTCTCCCTCGCATCCTGCCCAATGATAGGCAAAACCTTAGGGGCCATACAAAGGCTGAGAGTGTCACAAGAAGAGCAGAGGAAAATCTTCCAATGAAGACGCATCTCCACCACTGATAGCTGTCAAAGCTGGAAGTTGCCTGATGATGGAGCTGAAGTAAAAGCTCCAAAATGTTGCTGTATCTATATGAATAATAAATAAGCTTAAAGGAGAAATACAGCCAAAGCTTGTTTGGCTGTACTTCTCCTATAGATCACAGGAGTGCACGCCTTTCACCCATTTTCAGCAGACAGTGGGCTGTGGGTGGACATCACAGAGCGGGACCTGCCCACAACCCTGCACCTGGCTCAGCCTCTTAACATGCCGCTGAGAGCCTGAGGAAACGCTCGTTAACCGCGTTAATCGCAAACCGAGGTTCCACTGTAGTTGGTGACCAGGTTTGCACACATCTTAGGAGGGATTTTGGTCCACTCTTTTTTATAGATCTTCTCTAAATCCTTAAGGTTTCTTGGCTGTCGCTTGGCAACTCGAAGTTTCAGCTCTCTCCATAAATTTTCTATAGTATTAAGGTCTGGAGACTGGCTAGGCCACTCCATGACCTTAATGTGCTTCTCATGCTGGAAGACCCATCCACAACCCATCTTCAGTGTTCTGGCTGAGGAAAGAAGGTTCCCATCCAAGATTTTACAATACATGGCCCCATCCATTGGCCCCTCAATACGGCAAAGTTGGCCTGTACCTTTAGCAGAGCAACAGCCCCAAAGCATAATGTTTCCACCTTTGTGCTTGACTGTGGGGATGGTGTGCTTCGGGTCATAGTCAGCATTTTTCTTCCTCCAAACATGCCGAGTCAAGTTAATGCCAAAGAGCTCAATTTTGGTCTCATCTAATCACAGCACTTTCTCCTAATCCTTCTCTGAATCATTTATATGTTCATTGGTGGACTTCAGACAGGTCTATACATGTGCCTTTCTAGAGGAGGGGGGCTCGCCATGTTTGTAGGAAGAAAAATGCTGACTATGACCCAAAGCACACCATCCCCACAGTCAAGCACAAAAGTGGAAACATGATGCTTTGGGGCTGTTTCTCTGCTAAAGGTACAGGCCAACTTTGCCGTATTGAGGAGCCAATGGATGGGGCCATGTATTGTAAAATCTTGGATGAGAACCTTCTTCCCTCAGCCAGAACACTAAAGATGGGTCATAGATGGGTCTTCCAGCATGACAATAACCCAAAACATACCAACAAGGCAACAAAGGAGTGGCTCAAGAAGAAGCACATTAAGGTCATGGAGTGGCCTAGCCAGTCTCCAGCCCTTATGTCTATAGAAAATTTATGGAGGGAGCTGAAACTTCGATTTGCCAAGGGAGAGCCAAGAAACCTAAAGGATTTAGAGAAGATCTGTAAAGAAGAGCGGACCAAAATCCTTCCTGAGATGTGTGCAAACCTGGTCACCAACTACAAGAAACATCTTAAATCTGTGCTTGCCAACAAGGGTTCCTCCACCAAGTCATGTTTTGCTTGGGGATCAAATAATTATTTTACTCACTGAACTGCAACTAATTGTACATTTGTACCATGTGTTTTTTTCTGGATTTTTGGTTGATATTCTGTCTCTATCATTTAAAATACACCTATGATAGAAATGATAGACCCTTCATTTCTTTGTAAGTGGGCAAACTTACAAAATTTGCAGGGAATCAAATAACTATTTTCCACGCTGTAATGCCCCGTACACACGGTCGGACATTGATCGGACATTCCGACAACAAAATCCTAGGATTTTTTCCGACGGATGTTGGCTCAAACTTGTCTTGCATACACACGGTCACACAAAGTTGTCGGAAAATCCGATTGTTCTGAACGCGGTGACGTAAAACACGTACGTCGGGACTATAAACGGGGCAGTAGCCAATAGCTTTCATCTCTTTATTTATTCTGAGCATGCGTGGCACTTTGTCCGTCGGATTTGTGTACACACGATCGGAATTTCCGACAACGGATTTTGTTGTCGGAAAATTTTATATCCTGCTCTCCAACTTTGTGTGTCGGAAAATCCGATGGAAAATGTGTGATGGAGCCCACACACGGTCGGAATTTCCGACAACAAGGTCCTATCACACATTTTCCGTCGGAAAATCCGACCGTGTGTACGGGGCATTAGTATGACTTGGAAAAAAAAAAAAAACTTCTCCTGTAAAGTATAACTAATGGCAATATTTTTGGCACCTTTCAGGTCTTTACTCTTGTCTGTATCCCCCTTAACGCTCTTTCAGATGGGAAGTAGTGGTGACCGCCCTCTGAAAAGTGATCTATTGTAGATTGCTATTCAGAGGACGGTAGAGCTGGGGTTGCCAGGTCTTCAGGAGGTGATACTGTCCCCTTTCGAATGGCTGTTTTTTTTTTTTTAAATCCCAAATGGGATTTTGTATTGCAATCCTGCACCACACCCCTAGCAATTGGCTCCCAGTTTTGTTGCGCTCTTATTGACTTTAATGGTGCCCTTAGGGAGATTCAGTCTGTCTATTTGTCCATTATCACTGAAAGTGAACGTGAAAGAAAATGACATATTTTGGGTTGTCACCTGAACAGGAATAGAAGGAAAATCTTCCAATGATGGCACCAGGTTCTCGCTTCTAGTTTTATACACAAAAAAATCCTTGTTTTTTATTTATACTGCATAGCAATCTATGATGCAGTGGCGATGCATGTTCAGTCTCATTAGTTTCTCCACTGCTGCCTGTGTAATCCCCCTCCCCCTCCTCCCTGCTACGCCGTCTTTCTTCTCCTTGTTACATTCCCGCAACACCGCCTGTGTCCTCCCCTACAGCTGGCTATAAAGCTGGTTGTTTAGCATACACTGGGCTGTCTTTGAAAAAGGGTCCGAAAACCCAAAACGCGTATGCCAGCCCACTTCCTGCTTCCCAGATAGCAGGGATAACTTTCCACACATTTGTGGAAGTGTTGAATTGTAAGTCTTGTTAACTTGCTGCACATTTTCACTGACAAGTTGTACACTTGCAGAGCACTTGAAGCACAAGTTCTAGCTGACACTTTTCCAAATTGTAGCAAATTTGCGTGGCAAGTCTCTAGCAAGAGAATCAGAGGCCTGTTCGACGGACACTCCATTATGGTTCAATCCCAGACTATCCCATTTTAATGAAATTCCAGACCCAATAGTATGGGCCCGACTTGGCATCAAACAACTGAGGAACATAGTGAAAGGGGGGAGATTGCTTACCTTTGATCAATTAAAGGATAGACATGACCTCCCAAACTGGTACTTTTTCCGTTATTTGCAGCTGCGGCACGCATTTACCACACAGTTCGGGAAAGGCGCGGTGGAACTTCAAACTTCACCCCTGCAACGGTTACTTTGTGACAAATCTGTGCGAAAGACGCTGTCAGAAACCTATAAAGAGCTATTTGTCGACAGGCCCCAGACACTTGGAAAGTGTAGGTATAAATGGAGCTCACTAGTCCCCAATTTTCAAGGGAACGACTGGGACGATATGTGGGACCACCCAATTCAGTTCCTGGTATCCTGGCGCGTGATCGATATATCCAATTTAAGATACTTCATAGGGTATACTATACCCCAGCAAGAATAGCCAGTATCTATGGTTCGGATGACGCAAATTGCTGGCGGTGCACTACCGCCATGGCAGATTTAGATCATATACTCTGACATTGTCAACCAAGATAGGAATTTTGGGCAGGGGTTCCAAGAACCAATAAGGGACTAAAATCACTACCTTTCCCCGTGACAATATCAGTATGTCTGCTGGGTCAGGTGGAGGAGGTGGCACTGCTTAGGGCGCAAAGAACCATGCTTTCTCTCACTTTGTTCTATGCATGCAAAGTTATACTACTATGCTGGAAAAAGCCTGAAGCCAGATCTCTAGCCTACTGGAAGGGCTTGGTGAATAAGGCACTGCCCTTCTATAAAGCCACGTGCTTGAGCAGAGGTTGCCCCAAAAATTTTGAGAAAGTATGGCAATGCTGGCTCTCATCAGATGACACTCTGTAACTGAGGGGTTTAAGTAATGCATAAACAGAATCTCCAGTAGTTGGAGTAGCCTGGCATGCTTAGCAACGACCAAGTAATTTGGCTTACTGCTCTATATCTCATTAGTTTACACTGCCTTAATTGGTGTAAGGATGCTGGAGGGGTAATACATACTGTTTAATTGCCTGTAATTTTTGGGACATTGCAAAATAGGGATGGGGAGGGGGGGGGTTGTTGGGGTTGCATTTTAGGTATTGTTTATAAAAATGTGAATAAAAATAATTTTTCAAAAAAAAGTCTCTAGCAAGAGAAAAGTTGCAGTGGTGAGACTAAAGCAAGAGCTCTGCAAGTCTACAGCATGAAAATTCAGCCACAGTGACCCCCTGTGGTGAGATGACTATTGCACAACAAAACTGAAAAAGACATTGCAGTAGACGTACAGAATGTTTGCAAAGAAATTTGATCTGGAGTCATGCAATGCGGACTTGCTGCAACTATGCAAAAAACTTGTGAGGCCTGGCAAGTCTAGCAATAGCTTAGCAAGTCATTTTCAAACTTGCAGCCCAATTGCTTTCTATCTGGGTTGGCATTGGTTGCTGTTTTGAGTGTTAAGCCCCATACACACGATAGGAATTTGTACAAACTTTCCCTTGGATTTTTGTACAAAGGGCGATGGCCATAAGTTTGTATTGCATACAGACGGCAGGACTTTTCCAGCCAACTTTCACCAAATCACGTGGTTTTTCAGCTCTTTACCACCACCCTTTGGTCAACTTCTGTATTGTTTTCTGATATTGTGTCAATCTCACCACTTTTATCGGCGAGATTGACACCCGAGCCGGGTTCACACTGGTGCGGGTAAGTTTGGTATGAATCTTGATGGGGAACTCCACGCCAAATTTTAAATAAAAAAACGCCATGGGTTCCCCTCCAGGGGCATACCAGGCCCTTAGATCTGGTATGGATTTTAAGGGGAACCCCCTACGCCAAAAAAAACGATGTGGTGGTCCCCCCAAAATCCATACCAGACCCTTTTCCGAGCACGCAGCCCGGCCGGTCAGAAAAGGGGGCTGCGTGCTCGGATAAGGGTCTAGCATGGGTTTTGGGGGGGCCCCATGCCATTTTTTCGGCGTAGGGGGTTCCCCTTAAAATCCATACCAGAACGAAGGGCCTGGCATTCCCCCAGAGGGGAATTCCCTCTCGCGCCCGCCGCAGTAGGAAAATGTGTTTTTCCTATAGCAGCCAGCGCGATATGTACAGTACCCTGTCGCCGAGAACATTCTCGCAGCTGGGTACTGTAGTTTGTACAAAAGTCTGATGCTTTTGTGTACACACGATCGGACTTTGCTCCATCGGACTTTTGTTGCTGGAAAGTTTGTCCGTTCGCACAGCCAACAAAAGTCCGATGGAAACAGAAAAAGTTTGTCCGATGGAGTGTACACACGGTCGGATGTTGCTCCAAAACAGCTAATTTGCATGTTTGTTGTCAAAAAGTCCGATCGTGTGTACGGGTCTTAAGAGGGAGGCAGGTGCAGATGCTGTTTGTGGGCTGAATCTGGCGGTCCTGGCTCACCATCATCCAGCTCACCGATCTCTCTCTTGGTCTGTGTTGCTGTGCTAGGGGTCCCGCCCCCCCCCCCCCCCCCCCCCGTTTGCCTAAACGTTTGGATATTTTGTGTACTATAAATTCTGACACTTTTTTACTGATCCAACGCCTTGGCACCTTTGTTTTTCATGGCACTAGTTCTGGTGACCTGTTTTGGCCATGGGACAAAAGTAAAGGTACCTTTTCCCAATGGGACGCAGAAAAAAAAAAAAACCTCACAAGGGTTATAACATTATAACTAGGGTTGTCCCGATACCGATACTAGTATCGGTATCGGCACCGATACCGAGCATTTGCCCAAGTACTTGTACTCGGGCAAATGCTCCCGATGCTTCCGCCGATACTATGACAGTCAGCGGTGATCGGCGTGTGGGGGAGTTACTAGCTTCCCCCCCGCGGCTTTCAGTGACATACAGCGGTGATCGGTGCTTGTAACTTCCCCACGCGATCACCGCTGACTGTCACTGCATCCTCCTCCATGCCCCCTCTGTTCCTCTGTCCCCCTCTCCTCTGTCTCCCTCCTTTCCGTTCCTCTGTCCCCCTCTCCTCTGTCTCCCTCTGTTCCGTTCCTCTGTCCCCCTCTCCTCTGTCTCCCTCCGTTCCGTTCCTCTGTCCCCCTCTCCTTATCTGTCCCCCTCCGTTCCGTTCCTCCGTTCCTCTGCCTCTCCGCTGTCCCCCTCCGTTCCGTTCCTCTGTCCCCCTCCGTTCCGTTCCTCCGTTCCTCTGCCTCTCTGCTGTCCCCTCCGGTCCGCCGTCCTCCTCCTCCTTCCTGTGTGAATGGAGAGAGTCAGCTGACTCTGTCCATTCACATAACTGAAACATTGTAATCTCCTGTGATTACAATGTGTCAGTTTATGAATGGACAGGAGCCGCTGTCTTCTCCATTCATTCTCAGTGCAGCTGAGGCTGCAGAGAAAGGGACTGGGGAATCTCTATCCTCTGTCTCTTTCTCTGTCTCAAGGGGGAGATATCAGGGGTATGTTAAGACCCCTGATATCTCACCAAAGCCCCCCAACAGGGCTGATTTAAAAAAAAAAAAAAAAAAAAACATATTGCAAAAATGAATAAAAAAATTATTATTGTAAAAAATAAAAATTGTAAATAAAAAAAAAAACCACACAGACACCGTTCACCTCTCCCCCCCCCCCCCCCCCCCCCCCCGAAAAAAAAGAAAGCATTGTTAAAAAAAAAAATAAAAAATAAAAAAAACTGTCACGTGACATAAAAAAAAAGTATCGGTAATCGGTATCGGCGAGTACTTGAAAAAAAGTATCGGTACTTGTACTCGGTCCTAAAAAAGTGGTATCGGGACAACCCTAATTATAACCTTACCTTACTCTATTCAAAATAATAGAAAAAGTTTTGCCATTAATTTAATGTGTTATTCACTTTCACCTTTAAAGAATGCCTACCCAGATAAAAAAACCACCAGTTAGCATACAAAAGGTCATATTGAGTGAACCTTCTTCTTTCTCCTATAATGAGCTGCAACAGCACTGAAGTCTTCAAAATAAGGATAATTCGTCCCTGTCTGAGAACCTGCCCTAGTACTAAGTCCCAAATGGATCATGTTTTCACATCCAATCACCTTTGGATATCTATTGGTGTCCTAGATGTCCGTAGCACAAAACCTCAGAAAGCCAAATCATTTGTTAAATCCAAATACTGTAGAGCACTAGCTGTACAAGCTAGGTGTGTAGACTCATTGAAAATCTATTCCTTTATATTCAAGACAAGGCTTAGATGACTTTCACCGATTACAGACTTGTTTATTAACAGACTAGACAAGAAACTCTTGATATTGATCATTTCATTAAGCTGCTAGTTATTTATAGAATTAGCTCCCGGTAAATACTCAAATCACGAACGCCATTATCTGCTTTTAGACACTAAGAAGAAAGCTCACGGTTTCAGCCAATGTGCAATACACAGCTGAAGAAACACAAGCGCCTTAAAGGGAAATTCCCATACACCTCATTGGGACTCGTGTATCATAAATAATCATTTTATACAGAAACTAGCAAAAGTGTGCCCATTCCAAAGCAGGCAAGGCTGGGAATGGGGACAACTGTGGTAGAGAGGGAAGCTAGGTATGGGGGGTGGGGGGAGATAGATGCTAGTAGAATGGTGAGTGTGTGGGGGTCTTTGGAATGGTGAGACTGTTGGGGCTATAGAGTTGTGAGTGAGGCAGAGAAGAGAGGTGACAGCAAGGTGCAGAGAGAAAGGGGTGGAGGCAGAGTGCTGATTAAACGGGATCAGAGTGGTGATAGTGATGGTTTTGCAGTGGTGAACAAAGGGGACAGGGTCTAGTGGTGATAGGGGCAGTGCGCCTATAGCAGAATTGTCAAGAATAGGGCCCAGGGTGGCTTGAAGAGAGAGGGAGGTGGCAGAGCATTGGGAGCAGGAGGGATGGCAGACTGGTGGTGGGGGCGGGGGGCAAGAAAAAATGGTGAGAGCAAAGATGGGTAGGTTGGGAGTTGATGATGTCTTTAGTGCATTGGCATAAACCTGGTGCATGTGCGTTGGGCATAGTCCCCAGATACCAGAAATTCTGAGCATGGACGCGTACCGCAATTCACTTCTATGCCCCACCTGCAACTCCGCAGCTATGGAAAATTTTTATTGAAGATTTTATGCAAGGCATATTTTATTTTTCAAATCTTTTATTTATGCAGAAGACAAGACTTACAGATTTAACGCAATGAGGATACACAAACATATAATACAACAATTTTATTAGATAATTTTATTAGATAACATCATGTAAGAAAATGAGGAGGGAGACCTTATGTTTCATAGAAGTCCAGGCCGCAAGGCATATTTTTATGTCTAAATATGCCCAATAGGAACAATACATCTTAACTTTAAGATGGACATGCAAAATGTTTTTAATATTAATAATTAATAGTAAATATGCTCTAAAACAAGCCCTCTAAAACTGTGGAGTAATTTTCTTTAGTGCAGAAAGAGTTTTCACTTATATTTTTTCTTAGTAGCTGTTTCCCCCTCCCTACTGACGTGGCAACTTCTGAGCCCTCTAACCTCTAATGTAATCGAGAAGGTGCATAGGAAGAGGGGAGAGCAAATTTCTAAGACCCATCATGAAAGACCGAAGCTAGTCATACACCTGTAGAATTTCATTCAAAGGTTCAGACGAAATATCAGCAAAATCAGTCATTAGACTATTCAACAGTACAATCATAGACTCAACAAATTGTGTTCAAATTTTGTCCAGAATAATGGACATTCTGAATTTATTAAACAACGCTTCAATCCCCTCAAATCCACTCAATGCACTATAACAAAAATTGTATTTGCATTGGCCTTTCATACATTCTTCTAACATATATATACACAGTAGTTTATAGTACATCAGGGACGTGCGGTGAGTGGCTGGTGAGGAACTGGCTGGTATCAGAGCCAGATACACACACGTTACATACGCCACGATCATTAGAGTGAGAGCAATAATTCTAGCACTAGTCCTCCTCTGTAATTCTAAATAGGTAAACTGTAAAAAAAATGAAAGCCTATGGAGATTTTTAAGTGAAAAAGTGAAGTTCGGCACCAACTTTCGTGTTTTTATATATATAGATATATATATATATATATATCTATATATATATATATATAGATATATATATCTATATCTATATATCTATCTATATATAGATATAGATATATATATATATTCATGAAACAGTTTTTTTCCCCCAAAAATGCGTTTGAAAAATGGCTGCGCAAATACCGTGTAACATAAAAAGTTGCAACGACCACCATTTTATTCCCTAGGGTGTCTGCTAAAACAATATATATAATGTTTGGGGGTTCTGAGTAATTTTCTAGCAAAAAAAAAATATGATTTTTACATGTAGAAGAGAAGTGTCAGAATTGGCCTGGGTGGCAAGAGGTTAATTACCATAAGTAATATACAAATAATTATTATATATTATTTTTAAGGTAATTTATTATATTTTCAAAAATTGTACTCAAGTAGGTGGCTTAACGGACAAATTACTGAAGTTTGAAGTTATAACTTCAATCCAGTAATTTTACAGTAAATGGATAAATAATAAGTTATTTTATAACATATAGCATAATAATATATGATTTAGCTTGTACCTTTTCAGCAGGCAGCAGATTCTCATTCTCGCTCTTAACTGTGTGAGAAAAACATGGGAATGTGGGTAAATCTTATACACATAAACACATGTTTTTTACTTGTAGTTAAGAGGGCTGGGCTGGAAGGGAGCATTTGTCTTTTAGACTTATGCCCCTTTCTATGACACTGCAGTGAGAGGCGTGCCTCCACTGCAGCATTTTTATTGGACAGCTCGTTCCAATGGTGCTTTACCATTGGTCCAAGGCTCCAAGCTGTCCATTCAGCTCAGTGCTTCTGAGAAGAAGTGAGGAGAGGCACTGTGAGCTCATCCTCTCAGTCTGCTGCAAACAGAGTTTGCCAGCTTGTATTTAAACTGGTTGCTCTGTATGTAGCTTCTGACAGGCTGTACAAGAAGCCCCGTATCTCCGGAACTATAAGTGGCAGGAGCCCCACATTTTGACCAGTGGTGGGGTAGGATTTCAGGTCGCTATGACCCTCAAAGCTTGATCGTTTTTTTTTTTTATGTTTGTTTTTCTTTTTGCTATTTTTTTTTTTTTATGTTCACCTGCCTCCCCTGACTGCACATCCCTGCAGTACATGAATCAACTAATGTCCTTGATAATGAATGTTTTACTTCCACATTAAAGTTTTCCGAGCACATGCGCAATTACAAAAGTTTTGATTTTTCAAGGATGAATTTCTACATAGTAAGTTCAACTACAGAAGTCAGGGGCTTTTTTTTAAAGTTTTTTTATTTGAGAGTTAATTTCTATACAGTATGTGCAACTACAGAAGTAAGAGGATTCTTTTTGTTTTCTTATACATTAGTACTGCATGTTGGGAATTTGCAAACATTTGAATGTTAATTGCTTGCCCTGAGTTCTACGTGAGGAAGGCGGGTTAAGGGTAGTCATGCCAATTTATTTTACTACTCCAAACCTGCTTACTTTATGCCTGGGAAACTTCACAGTTAGATTCAGTTTAAATCCTTAGCTTTTATTTGAATCTAAACACAGACAGAAAATTCAAGAGGTTCATTAAAAATGCATTTAACAAGATCAAGGTGTAGCTTTAGGTGCAATAAACAAATAGGGTCTAACATTCTGTTTTAAATACAGTAGATCCATTACACTTCAAAGACTGTTAGTTAAATATTAATCTAAGCTCAGCATATTTTGTTAACTATGCACAGGCTTTTAGAATTTATACCTTCCTAATTTTTTTTCATGAATACCTGGCAATGGGAAAAAAAAATCTAAATTAAACTATGGCAAAGTCTAAAAACAGGAGCAAGACCTTCTAGAACAAAGAGACTTTATACATGGTAATTGATGATATTTTCTAAAGGATACATTTACTTGTAAAATGTGTTCATTTATTTAAAATGATGTTAAAGGCTTTTTTTCTTTTTAATAACAAGCATTTCATAATTACCTGCTCTGTGTAATGGATTTGCACAGAGCAGCCCTGATCCACCTCTTCTCGGGTCCCCCGCTGGCGTTCCTAGCTCCTCCCTCCTGCAGCTTGCTATGGGGGCACCCATGCAGGCTCACTCACGAGCCACTGCTCTGTCTGTTCATTCAGACACAGAGCGTGGCCTGGCCCCGCCCTGCTCTCTCCTCACTGGTTCGCTGGCTGTGATTGACAGTAGCAGGAGCCAATGGCTCCCGCTGCTGTCTCAGCCAATGAGGAGGGAGAGACACTGCTCTACTGCACATCGCTGGATCGAGATCAGGCTCAGGTAAGTATTAGGGGGGCTGGGGGGAGGGGCTGCTGCACACAGAAGGTTTTTTTACCTTCATGCATAAAATGCCTTAAGCCTTTACAACCACTTAATATATTTGTGGAAAAAAAGCAATTAGTCAAACTAAACTTCTTACCAATGTCTTTCGTTTCCTGATATTTGAGAGCTGCTATTACAACCCAGACCAGTGTAAACATTGTGTGTTAGTCAGCAGCCTGCTCTGTAAATGCAGACATGGACAAGAACAAAGAAGACATCTGCTCAGCACACCTGTTTAAAAAGGAAGTTCCACTCATAAAATTAAGTTTGCATTATTCTGCAGCATTAAACACAATTAACAACATTTGGAAACATTTTTTTATTTTTTACCCACCTTTTCATGTCTTTTGCTAAGGGGTCCCTCGTAATCTGCCTCTTCCTTTCCCTGGCGCCTGACGTCATTTCCCTCGGTGCCCGTGCTCGCTAGTGCTTCTGGGGAGATACTTGTCATCATTTCCCAGTAGTCAGTGGGCAGCGCCGAGAGCTTTGTTGCCATCACAACGGGGGCGGGCACTTCCAACGACGCCGCCCATTGTGATGGCAACGTCAGGAGTGTACAGCGCTGCGCCGTACATACAGCGCATGTGCGAGAACGGGCGGTGCATGCTGGTCGCTCAGCTGCACCAGAGCCCGTAAGATAATGCTTGTGGGCTTCACATGCCCACAAGCAAGATGGTAATTGCCAAGAACAAGGAATAAAAAGAGATCCTGCTCAATTAAATCGTCAATCGAGCAGCGTTTAAAAAAAAGACACGTGAGTGCTAGTAATAACTTTTTAAATATTAAGATATTCATCCAAAAAAAAAAAAATTTTTCACAGTTGGAACTCCGCTTTAATCAAATGCCTTTAATTCCAGGAGCCATAATGATTTCTGTGCTGCAATGCACTCATGCAGTCACCGGAGATCACAAACTGATAGAAGCAGGCAGTCCCTACATGAGTTTCGCTAAGCACATCTCATTCCCCTCACTATATATATGACTCTAGACAACTACAGTAGTTGTGGAAACTGCAGTGCACTGCCGCACAGAAGTAACTTTTTGAGTCCTAACAGTGAAGACATTGAGGTTGATTTAGTACAGGCAAACAGGCTGTTCACTTTGTAAGGGAATTTCCCCCAGGGCTTAGTAAATATGGTGACGCTCTGCTGATTTCAATCATCCAATCATAATAATCATTTTTATATGAATGTGATTGGATGGTTTTTCCAAAGTGAAACTTCACCACATCACTCACTAAGCTCTGTGGAAAGTTCCCTTGCGAAGTGACTAGTCGATTTGTCTTTAGTAAATCGACCTCACTGAATCTAACAATGTGTGATATAAATACCTTCCTTTTTCTCCCTTGTCTTGTCTTTCTCCCTTGTTGCTACATTGCATGGCAGCTTTCAAAACACAGGAAAAGAAAAGGTATTAGCAACTGGGTATATATGCAAAGCTTGTGGGGTAGGTGCAGCGTGATGCGGCAGGCAGTAAACACACCGGGGGAGATTTACTAAAACTGGTGCACACAGAATCTTGTGACGCTGTGCATAGTAACCTATCAGCTTCTAACTTCAGCTTGTTCAATAAAGCTTTGGCAATATAACGTGGAAGCTGATTGGTTACCATGCACAGCTGCACCAAATTCTATGTGCACCAGTTTTAGTAAATCTCCCACTACAGAGTCCTGATTTGCAAAGAAGGTTGTATTGAACGGTAAGTCAGCAGCGCAACAGGCCCGGTGGGAGGCCCAGCTGTCTGGAGCCACTTACAAAGATGCAATGAATTGACAACAGTTAGACTCAAGGATGCTGACAGTGTCTACCACGAGGAGTGAAGTGCGGCCTGGCTGCTCCAACCCAAATGGGAAGCTTCCTGAAGCGGTAGACAGAGTCCCTGCTTTCTCCCTACGCCACTGGAACCTTTCTCCACCGCTGCCACAGTCCCTGTCAAGTGAGGAACCTATCCCTAACCATCCCACTCGCATAAAGAACGCCAAACTCAGGAGTCAGAGTCTTAAATAGACTCTGCCTGACCTAAAATGGCCACGAAGGTCACATGGGGTATGTGCATCCAATTGGATCACTACCCGAGTGACCAAAGAAATCATAGAGAAACATAGCTTCTCTCTATGGAATAGCACCACCTGCAGTGGAGAACATAGACTGCACCTGCCTACGTGCTCTGTATTTGTGGGTATATTAAAAGAGTCAATGGGGTTGATTTCCTAAAGGCAAAAAGACTATGCACTTTGCAAAGTGCAATTGCTCCAGACCTTAGTAAATAAGCAGAAATAAGAAGGGGTTTTTGGGACTTTGAGTAAGGCACAAGACACGTGGTAGGAGAAATATTAAAACTGTTTGATTGGCATATAAACAAAGCGTTGAAGATGAGTATTTTTATCTATATACACAAGGCGATAGCATACAAAAAAAAGAAGAATTCATGTATGTACATGCACGCATCTGAAATTGCATAGTATCCCATGGAAGTAACTAGTATAAAAAGCCAATGTTTATTGAGTAATGGATACAAATGGATTATAGGATGCAAATAAATCACAGTTGCCACTCATCAGGAGCAAACGCATTGCGTATCTGAAAAAACATTTTTTTGAGATACGCTATGCGTTTCTCCTGATGAGTGGCAACTGGCCACGAAACGCGTCGAGCCTATTAATGTCATCATGTTCCCAACACATAGCTTGACCTCAACTGTGATTTATATGCAATAAATAAATCTGTCCTGTCACTAGGCAGAACAGGGAAATGCTTTGTTTACAAAAGTATCTCCCCGTCCTACCTCTCCGATTTCAGCTTGTTTTTCAAGTTGTAAAGTTTATAGGTCACATTGAAGGTGGAAAATGTTCTAAAATTATTTATCTTTGTCTCATTTTTTTGCATCACAGGAACCTGACATTTTAACAGGGGTGTGTAGACTTTTTATATCCACTGTATACTGTACATTAAAATTGATCCTAAGCAGGCCTTCTTTTATATAACTGAGCTCATGCAATCTACTGCCCATGTCTGTGGGCACATTTATCAAGAAAAACTAAAAAACCTGAACAGTCAGGACTGTTGAAGACCCCAGTGCAGCTTTCAAGGCAGAAAAAGAAACCAGTTGTATCTCCAGGGTTGTATCTTTTTGATTTACCTGGACATATTGAGGTAACTGTTGTGTTTTAAAGTGCACAGTCTTTAACCACTTTAGCCCCGGAAGGATTTACCCCCTTCCTGACCAGAGCACTTTTTGCGATTCGGCACTGCGTCGCTTTAACTGACAATTGCGCGGTCCTGCGAAGCTGCACCCAAGCAAAATTGATGTCCTTTTTTTCTCAAAAACCAAGCTTTCTTTTGGTGGTATTTGATCACCTCTGCGGTATTTATCTTTTGCGCTATAAACAAAAAAAGAGCGACAATTTTGAAAAAAAAAAAGCAATATTTTTTACATTTTGCTATAATAAATATCCCCCAAAAATATATAGAAAAACAAATTTTTTCATCAGTTTAGGCCGATACGTATTCTTCTACATATTTTTGGTAAAAAAAAAATCGCAATAAGCGTATATTGATTGGTTTGCGCAAAAGTTATAGCGTCTACAAAATAGGGGATAGATTTATGGCATTTTTATTAATAATTTTTTTTTATTAGTAATGGCAGCGATCTGCCATTTTTATCATGACTGCGACATTATGGCGGACACATCGGACACTTTTGACACTATTTTGGGACCATCGTCATTTATACAGCGATCAGTGCTATAAAAATGCACTGATTACTGTGTAAAAGACACTGGCAGGGAAGGGATTAAACACCAGAGGGTGATCAAGAGGTTAAGTGTGTCCTAGGGAGGTGTTCTAACTGTGGGGGGGAGGGGTTACCACTGACATGACAGCGATCACTGCTCCCGATGACAGGGAGCATTGATCTCTGTCATGTCACAAGGCAGAACGGGGAAATGCCTTGTTTACAAAGGCATCTCCCCGCTCTCCCGCTCCGTAACACGATCGCGGGCCCCCAGCAGACATTGAGTCCGCAGGACCTGCGGGCACGGTCACGGAGCACGCAGCGGGCGCGCGCCTACAATGCCGCGATTTAAAGGGGACGCCCCTTTTCCCCCTTTTTGCCCAGCCATGCCATTTTGCTGACGTATATCATCGTTGTGCGCTGGTCGGCTAGTGGTTAATGTCATGTGTGTTGATATTTTAGTAATAGTTGGGTATCTGAGGGTGAAGAAAAGAATGTTCCCACTCTAGAATACAAAGCATTGTTTTCACCCAGTTACTTATTAAACGTCCTGAAAACAAAGAATGCGCAAATGTTCTGCCTGCCTGTTCCCTCTCGTTTTCATCATATTTAGTAGCTGGCACTATTTTCTTTCTGTACCAGTTTGCTTTTCAGTTGCTGTTGCCATGGAAACCCAAGGTAATTGTGAATAACCTGCAAGTCAAGCGCACTCTACTTTGTATTGCAGGCACTGACACCATGGCCTGGGACACAATGCCTTGTCAAACTTCCAGATTTGTTTTCATCAATACTTGGCCTTCCATTTAGACATGAGTGGCATATTTTCTCTGCAATCAGGCTGTCTATTATTCCAAACAAGAGAAATAGACAGCCATCAAAAATCAATACTATGTACTATTGAACATTGCTCTGATGAATCGGTGATCAATGAACCATTGTTAATTGATCACTGATTCATCAGAGCAACGTTGAACTTCAAAACCTGAACGCCCGTATATTTGGCCAATAAAGCTGCTTCTCATAACTCACAATGGTAACGTATTAAAATAATCTACATTTCAAGTTAGGACAATCATGGGCAAATTGTGCCCCTTTACCTGTGGGCAGCAGGGTTGCCAACCTCCCGCAGCTTTTTTTACTGACAAAACATGGAAGATTTACTGGCGGAGCACATTATTTTACTGGCAACCTGAGAAATTACAGAACTCCTATTGAAAACTAACACAGTGAATATTTGAACAATAGACATGTGCACACTGAAATATTTCGTTTCGGAATTTCGTTTTCACCTGAAAAATACATTTAGTTACTCCCGAAATTCGTTTTTATTTATTTTGTTTTGTTAAAAAATGCATTCATCCGAAAACTTGAAATAATTAAGGTCGAATCTGTCTGTTATGGTGTCTGTCGAATGTTCTAAGAAGATTCGACGGAGCAGCTAAACCGTACGACGCCGCAATCGTACATTTCCGGTCGAATGTTCCGCCTACAAGCTATAGTAGAATTCTAATGTTGTATGACACTAGTAATAATTATATTTATTAATTATTATTACTAGTCAACATTAGAATTCTTCTATAGCCTATGGGCGGAGCATTTGACCATAAATGTCCGCTCGCGGCGACTGCTTCGTCGAATCTTCATGTCGAATCTTTTCTCTCTACGTCGAATAATCTTGGACTAATAGAGTTAGGTTAGGCACATTCGACCTTTTTTGCTTTTGTCTCTATAATGTTGAATCTTTTCTCTCTATGTAGAATAATCATGGACTAATAGAGCTAAGGTTAGACACATTCGACCACAGGTTCGATGGACACAGATCGCTATTGTCAGCGTCATGTCGAATCTCCTATCTACATCGAACTGTTGTCACAACGAAAACGAAAATAAAGCATTTGTTTATGTCGGATCTTTCGGTTTTCAAATTCTGCACGTTCGTTATCGTTTGTTAAATTCGGACAAAAATGCATTCGGACGAAAACGAATGCACATGTCTATTGAACAGTATAAACATGATATGGAAACACTGACAATACCTATAACAAAGTAATTTGCTTGATTTACACTTAAAAAGTCAACACAGCATGAAATTATCAGCCCCTTATATTTACTAGCAGTTGTAAAAAAAAATCATCACTGATTTTTACAAACTGTCAGTAAATTTACTGGCGGTTGGCAATCATGGTGGGCAGCCACAAGTTCAAGTGCAGATGAAAATTGTATGAAGATTGTTCTGTTTTAAATTCTATTTCATTCTACTGATAGACGAATGGCAGGGCAAACAAGGACTTTTTTAGGGATGGGAGGGGGGAGATTTAGGGGCTACAGCTTGTCCAACACCCAACAAAAATACACTTTCAACAACCACTTCAATACCGGGCACTTTCACCCCATTCCTGCCCAGGCAAATTTTCAATTTTCAGCGCTGTCACACTTTGAATGACAATTGCACGGTCATGCTACACTGTGTATATATAAAAGCTAAATTTGAACTACTGGTCAGTAGGCGATAGTGACACAAAGTCAAAATAGCGGCGCTGAGTGTTAGTTCAAAAAGGTGTTGAATCACCTAAAGTGTCATGTGACTGAAAAAATTCTAAATAGAAAATATGAGTATACATAATATATACTAAAAATTGAAATATTGAAGCAATACATAAGTGATAACAATTAACACCCTGTGACAAGTGATAAATCAACAAAACAAAGAAATAATGTGAAAAAAAGTCCATAAAATATTAAAGGGAATCCAAAACCAATCCCATGAGTAAGTCCTTGTGACGAAACATGTCGGGGCGTGGCTGTACGGCAATCAACACCATTGACACAGGACTGTGCATGACATACCAGCAAGTTGACGAGCAGGTTTTGATCCAGGACCAAGGGAGGGGTGAGATTCAACCTTCTGCCTGTTCAACTTGGGTCCGCCGTGGCCGTATTATCCGCTGCTCTGGAAGTTTTAAAAGCTTGCCTTAGTCTCTTTTGCTGTTCTTTTACTTTTACCATGTGAGTGGAAATTTTGGAGGTTTGTTTAGTGATTCTATTAACCACTTGCTTACTGGGCACTTAAACCCCCCTCCTATCCAGACCAATTTTCAGCTTTCAGCGCTGACGCACTTTGAATGACAATTGCGCGGTCATACAACACTGTACCCAAATGAAATTTTTATTATTTTTTTCACCACAAATAGAGCTTTCTTTTGGTGGTATTTGATCACCTCTGCGGTTTTTACTTTTTGTTAAAAAAAATGTAAAAAACAGAATTTAAAAAAAAAAAAATTTTTTTTTTATTTTTTATATTTTGTTATAAAAAATGTAAAACGGGTCATTTTTCTCCTTCATTGATGTACGTTGATGAGGCGGCAGTGATGGGCACTGATGGGTGGCAGTGATGGGCACTCTGGGCAGGTGGCACTGATTGGCACTACAGGTGGGCATTGATAGGTGGCACTTGTGGGCATTGATAGGTGGCACTTGTTGGCATTGATAGGTGGCACTGTGGGCACTGTTAGGTGGCACTGTGGGCACTGTTAGGTAGCACTGTGGGCAGTGTTAGGTGGCACTTTTAGGTGGCACTGATGAGGCAGATGTGCCTCTTCCACTTGGGGACCGATGTCCCTGACATCCGAGCCGGCAATCGGCTTTTTTTTCTACTCGCGCTGTCAGCGTGAGTAAAAAAAAAAAACGCTTACCGATCTTTTGTTTACATCATGTGATGACAGCTGATCACATGGTAAGGGGCCGGGACCGGCCCCTTACTCGGATCGGTGATCAGCCGAGTCTCAGTGACTCGGTGATCACAACGCGCCCGGCACGCGCAGGGAGCGTGCACAGGGGAGGCTGTCAAATGACGGCCTCCCGGGAATTCAGGTCCGTGCTGTGACCGTCATTCGGCCATAGCGCGGATGCGTAGTGGTTAAACATTTTTATGGTATTACACTATTGGTACACCTCTTTCATTTACATGTGGAGAATATATGAGACACACCGCTGAAGTTTGGAAACTTGCTTTAAAACCCTATCCATGTGCTTTAAACGCGTTTTAGCCTAACATGAGAATGTAGGCATTGGAATTCGGTGAGTGCGTTTCTTTTGGGGAGTGGAATCACAGACACACTGGTGCAGTGTATGGAATATGAGAACTTCACATCGATTTGGGATCCCCTTTAATGTTTTATGGACTTTTTTTCACATTATTTCTTTGTTTTGTTGATTTATCACTTGTCACAGGGTGTTAATTGTTATCACTTATGTATTGCTTCAATATTTCAATTTTTAGTATATATTATGTATACTCATATTTTCAATTTAGAATTTTTTTCAGTCACATGTCACTTTTAGGTGATTCAACACCTTTTTGAACTAACACTCAGCGCCGCTATTTTGACTTTGTGTCACTATCGCTTACTGACCAGTAGTTAAAATTCAGCTTTTATATTTGTTTTTTGTTAGGTGGCAGCTTCCAGATAAAATCTACTATCCAGAGGCGCAGTGGTGGTATTTTTGAGTAGTGGCGCCTTTTTCTCAGTTATACCAACAGGAATATACTATGTATATATGACATTTTTTATCATTTTTTTTAAAGACATGTTGAACTTTTTTAGGTGGCATTTAATCACCAATGTTTTTTTTTTTTTTTTCTAAACAAACAAAAAAAGACCAAAAATACTGAAAAAAAAAAGGTTTTTCATAAATTCTGTTAAAAAAAATTGCAAATAGCAAATATTTCTTCTTCACTGATGTGCACTGATGAGGCTGCACTGATGGGCACTGATAGGCTGTACTGATGGGCACTCATAGGCTGTACTGATGGGCACTCATAGGCTGTACTGATGGGCACTGATAGGCTGTACTGATGGGCACTGATAGGCTGTACTGATGGGCACTCATAGGCTGTACTGATGGGCACTGATAGGCTGTACTGATGGGCACTGATAGGCTGTACTGATGGGCACTGATAGGCTGTACTGATGGGCACTGATAGGCTGTACTGATGGGCACTGATAGGCTGTACTGATGGGCACTGATAAGGTGACACTGAAGGGCACTGATAAGGTGACACTGAAGGGCACTTATAAGGCGACTCTGGTAGATGGCACTGATTTGCACTAATAGGCGGTCCTGATGGGCACTGAAGGGAAGCACTGATAGGTACTGATGAAAAAAACAAAGTTTTACATATCCTTTAAGAACAATGTTCACCATCAAGGACAATAAAACAATAATAGAACTCTTCCTGCTATGAAAATACACCACAGTATGTAAGGATAGTTCACATTTTACGGTAAATGCACATTCTTATATAATGAGATACTCTACAGACTTCTATGATTAAAGAGGAGCTTCAATCCCCCCCCCCCCCCCCCCAAAAAAAATAAAAAATAAAAGTCAGCATCTACAAATACTGTAGGAACCCAGCAATGTCCTCACCCAAGCCGATTCTTCAATCAGCTATGGGTCCAGGCGCCGGTATCTTAAACAAGGAAAACCGGCAATGAAGTCTTGCGGCTTTAAAGACGGTTTCTTACAGGGCAAGCAAGTGGCTTGCTATGGGGGCCAAGACCGCCAGCGGGGGACTCCAGAAGAGGAGGATCAGGGCTGTTCTGTTCAAAACCGTTACACAGAGCAGGTAAGTATAACATGTTTGGTATTTTTGAAAAAAAATAAATAAACCTTTAGCATCACTTAAAAAAATGTAAACACTATCGTGTGCATGTTTTGTATTTTTGTAGTCATTTTTTATTTCCAGTTTTTGTATCACACTTGATAGAAGCTTCAGATGAGGTGTAGAATGGAGCCTCTTGTTTTTCTATCTCAGAAAGTTGATAGGTAGGATGTGCTTCACTCAGAAAGAATTTCAGCCAGTGGAACTCTTGGGACTTGCTCATTGATTTACATAAATTGTTGTATTATAGATCTAACAGCATGCTGTCACACTATATTCACACAAAACATGATTTAAATACAAGGATAAAGCTATAAAAAGACAGATTTACACACAGTCTGAGAATAGCTGCCATCGCTCCCTCTGAAAGGTACTTTTAATAGCAAATTTACTGTCAATCCATACCATCAAAAGCACAGATTGTAGAGAAAAAAAAAACACTCCGATGAGCTCATCTAATTTGTTGTGACTGTAAATCCTCGTACACACGATCGGATTGTTGGCCAACAAAACCGTGGAATTTTGTCCGAAGGGCATTGGCCCAAACTTGTCTTGCATACACACGGCCACACAATTGTTGGCCAATGTAGCGTCACGTATGGAGACCCATCATATTTCGCTACCCGGTGGAGTGCGCACGTGCGACGCCACCATATGCGTTCCAACACTTTTACGACAAAACTCCACACCCCTCGCAGGCTCTCTTTGCTCGCCACGCTTCGGGCACGGCCTTGCTTCGCTCGGCATAATTATAATCTAACTCTATGTCCACTTGGATGGTGGGCTTGAACCTGGACTTAGGGGTGGAGTTTTGTCGTAAAAGTGTTATAACGCATATGGAGGCGTCGCGCATGCGCACTCCAGCGGGTAGCAAAATGTGATGGGTTGCCATATGTGACGCTACACCATTACAAACGTAGTGACATACTAGACGTACTACGTGTTTTTTCAGCTCTTTAGTGCCACCCTTTGGGCTCCTTCTGCTAATTTCGTGTTAGTAGAAGTTTGGTGGGTGTTGATTCGCGCTTTTTCTTTTTGCATTTTTCATTTAGCGCTTTTCAGTTCCTTTCTGAACGGCCGTTCATCAACCAGACATGTTGCGGAATCGGAGGAGATAACGTGTTATCTATTATTGGCCTTGGAGTTATTGCTTTGACATTATTTTTTTGGTTGAATAATAATGATTTGATTTGGTATATTTTCTATATTTTTGGATGCTTAGAATGCACTTTTTGGTTAAGTTCTATTGGCAGATATCATGTCTAATTTTATTTGTTTGCTTTTTTTAATGAAAAAAATTGTGTAGAATAATACTTGGCTATGTGTTTTACTCCAAATGACAGTTTGGGAGTAGGCAGTTACATTTAAAAAATACAATGTAAAATTAACAAGGGACATCAACATAGTTGCATCTTTGATCTTAAAAACTACAGGATAATGGTGTTGTGGTAACTTGGCCAAAAAAAAAAAGAATAATAATATATATAATTAATATTATTTTTGATATCACTAGAAAAAAAATGCCTTTGAAAATTAGTTTGCAATAACTCCATCAGTATCACCAGCAAAGCAGCTTCATTATTATCCCATTAAAGAAGAAGAGAATTGTGCGCTGCATTTCCAGATTTCAAAATTTGCCACGTCACGAATGTTAATTCTCCATTACGAACGCTAGTTTACAAGACCGACCGCTTCTGGCTCGTCCTTGATGTGATGTGAAACGCGTTAGCGATTATACCCCGTCCTGTCTCTATTTGTGACTGTACTTTGGATTTTTTAAGTTCTACAATAAAGATGTCTTTCTTCAGAGTGCGGCAATCCAGGAATCTTCTTATCTCCACCATTATCCTGTAGTTTTTAAGATCAAAGATACAACTATGTTGGTGTCCCTTGTTAATTTTACATTGTATTTTTTTTAAATATAACTGCCTACTCCCAAACTGTCATTTGAAGTAAAACACACAGCCAATTATTATTCTCGGCATTTTTTTATTGTGCATTAAAAAAAGCAAACAAATAAAATTAGACATGCTATCTGCCAATAAACTTAACCAAAATGTGCATTCTATGCATTCAAAAATATAGAAAATATACCAAATCAAATCATTATTCAACCAAAAAAATAATGTCAAAGCAATAACTCCAAGGCCAATAATGTATAATACGTTATCTCCTCCGATTCCGCAACATGTCTGGTTGACGAACGGCCGTTCAGAAACTAACTGAAAAGCGCAAAATGAAAAGCGCGAAATGAAAAGTACGAATCAACACTCACCAAACTTCTACTCTACACGAAATTAGCAGAAGGAGCCCAAAGGGAGGTGCTGAAGAGCTGAAAAACAACATAGTACATCACTACATTCGTATTTGTTGGCCTTGCCGTTTGTATGCAAGACAAGTTTGGGCCAACGCCCTTCGGACAAAAGTCCACGGTTTTGTTGGCCAACAATTCGATCGTGCGTACGAGGCTTAAGTGTTACTTTTATATCTTGCCATCAGAAGAAAATTACATTATCTGGGAAAGCCCTATTAAAAATACAATGTAAAATATTTTAAACTGAACCCCTGTTCCGTGAGAATTAAAAAAAGAAACCCTATGTGTATGTAAGTCATGAGCTTACACAGCGCCTAAGGATTCTCTTTCTTCTCACGGAACAGTGGGAGATAATGGCATGTCCCTTGTTCCTCATACATACCGGGAACACCACTTCACTTCCCCAGGCTAATGGAGAAGAAGAGGAGTAAAAGGGAATATAAGAGGTGGAGAAAAAGTCAACTACTTCTTTGTATTGAATGGGTAGGATAGCATTGGTTAAAATGTCAGATCTACCTAAAACGTTTATATTATTTTAGAACTCTTCCCATACAAGTACCTATAAAGATGCTTAAAGCAGAGTTCCAGTTGTTTTTGTGTTTATTAAAAGTCAGCAGCTACAAAAAGCGTAGCTGCTGACTTTTAATAAACAGACACTCGCCTGTCCCAAGGCCTCGGTTCTCTCCCTCTCTTCTCCCCGGCACCATTACAAGTGTGGGCACCCGGCTGTGACAGCTTGCAGCTTCACAGCCGGGTGCGCCCTGCACATGTGCGAGTCATGCAGCGCCTCCTTAATGGTCAGGCAATCTTCTGGGACCTGTGATATGTCCCAGAAGATTGCAGGGAGGGGGAGAGGAGAATGTTTGCTCGAGTGGCCTAGAGGAAGTAGGAGCAGGTACCTGTCAAAAACTAGGTACCTGCTCCCCACCAAAAAAAATGACATGCCAAATGTGGCATAGGAGGGGGGGATGCTTAAAGCAGGACTTCCACGTTTGGATGGAGCTCCGCTTTAATCAGTTTCAAACAAGCATACTGAAAATGATTTGGGGATCCAGAGTAGACTGACTTGCTACAGTATACTTTAGAATTGGGAAGGTTGGGGGGTTCCTGGACATTGGAAAGTATTATAATGCCTCTAAATTGACCCAGCTGATTCAAATCTACTCTGCTTCCTACAGGCCAGATTGGCGTTCTCGAGAAGGTTAGGCCTGTGCTCCACTACCACTAGATCTAGTAATGTGGGTCTCTCCTAAAATTCATAAAATAGTTCTAAACCCTACTTTATCTCACTCTATGAATTTGTGGTATTCCTCCTGTAGGAGATGGCCACTTCAGTCTCCCGATACCCTGATCGCCCTGCTATTTAATAATCCCATATTCCTACCTGGCCTACAGGTCTATCAATTTCAATGGTGGTAAATAAAGGTTTATATTGCATTGGACACTTCTTTGACCACAAAGGTATACACCCCCTTTCCTTTCACTCAGCAACTTGAGGTTGTCGCCCCCAGAGCTGTGCAGACTACAACAAATCTTACACTATTTTCACTCACTCAAGAAATCTACTTCTGATATTACGCTGAGAATAGTTTATGGAAATAAATGCTTTGGAGACAGTGCAGAGGGGTGGCAGCTCAATGTTATATAGGTTGCTTCTATGCCTAATATCATACCAGTTAGCATGGGAAAGAGATCTAGGCTGGGAAACTGAGGAACAGAATTGGCGGCACTGGAACTCTCAAATTCACAAAGGTATTATGAATGTGACATTGATTGAAGCCGGTTATTTGTTTTTTTCCAGATGGTGCTTAGTTCCTGAGAGGCTCTCTAAAGTGTACCCTGTATACTCTTCCTCTTGCTTTCGCAGATGTGGTCAGGTGGCAACAGTATTACCACATATGGTGGACCTGCACCAAGTTTAGGTGATTCTGAATGTGAGTTAACTCCATGCTAAATTCAGTAACCAAGGTTAATATTACCAAGCATGCCATGGTTGCCCTTCTAAATAAACCAGTTGACATCTTCCCAGGCATACTCAAACATTGATTTTTTTTTTTTTTTTTAGTGGCTAAGATAGAGATAGCCACAGCCTGGAGGGGCATGGTGGTTGATCTATCTTTGATGAAGTGCAAATTAACCTGGATAATGCCTATTAAAAAAAATGGTTATGCCCCGTACACACGATCAGACATTCCGAAAAACAAAATCCATGGCTTTTTTCCGACGGATGTTGGCTCAAACTTGTCTTGCATACACACCGTCACACAAATCTTGTCGGAAATTCCGAATGTCAAGAATGCGGTGACGTACAAGACGTACGACGAGCCGAGAAAAAGGACGTTTAATAGTCAGTGCGGCTCTTCTGCTTGAATTTACGACAACAGTTGTTGTTGTCGGAAAATTTGAGATCCAGATCTCAAATTTTGTGTGACGGAAATTCCGATGGAAAATGTCCGATGGAGCCTACACAAGGTCAGAATTTCCCATCGAACATTTTCCTTCGGAAAATCTGACAGTGTGTACGGGGCATTAGTGTGCTGTGAGACAATCATTATTTGAAAAGCTCTGGGTTCCTTAGATTTCATATTTACAACTCCAGTCTGGATGAGAGCGGATGTGTGGAGAAGAAGATTGTAGGACAGGCACTCTTCTCCTTTTCTTCTTCAGTAGCCCTTTCATTATCTTCCCTCCTATACCATCTTTTCCCCCTCTTCTCTATACCCCGAGTCCTGGGCTCACACTCATAGGCTGATGGGAGGCTCTGTATGCAATTTCTGTTGGAAGAGACGTTTATGTTCATTCTGCCACTATCAAGAGCGGACTTTCTCGTAACTGGCACTGTGATACTTAGGAATGATGTTGCTTAGTTGCTTACTGTGGGTTCATCTGTTTTCTTTGTATGTACTTTAGAATATGCAGTATGGAATGCTTTCTAGACACTTCAATACTAGGCACTTATACACCTTCCTGCCCAGACCAATTTTCAGCTTTCAGCGCTGTCGCACTTTGAATGACAATTGCGCGGTCATGCTACACTGTGCCCAAACTAAATTTTTATCATTTTGTTCCCACAAATAGAGCTTTCTTTTGGTGGTGTTTGATCGCCTCTGGGATTTTTATTTTCTGCTAAACAAATAAAAAAAAGAGTTTTTTTTGTTTCATTTACAAAACTTTGTAAATAAGTAAGTTTTCTCCTTCACTGACGGGCACTGATAAGGTGGCACTGATGGGCACCGATGAGGTGGCACTGATGAGGTGGCATTGATGGGCACTGATGATGGGCACTAATTTTCGGCACTGATGGGGCACTGATAGGCGGCACTGATGGGCACTCATAGGTGGCACTGATATGCGGCACGGATGGGCACTGATAGGCAGCACGGATGGGCACTGATAGGCGGCACGGATGGGCACTGATGGGCGGCACTGATGGGCACTGATAGGAGGCATGGATGGGCACCGAAAGAAGGCACGGATGGGCACTGATAGGCGGCACGGGTGGGCACTGATAGGCAGCACGGATTGGGCAGTGATAGATGGCACGGATGGGCATGGATGGGCTCTGATAGGTGGCACTGATGTACTGTAATGTATGTCACTGATGAATGCCAATCAGTGCCAAACAATAATGCCTGCCAATCAGTGATGCCCATTGTGGGCACTGATTGGCATCCATTGTGGGCACTGATTGGCATCCATTGTGGGCACTGATTGTCATCCCTGGTGGTCTATGGTGGCATACCTGGTGGTGACATCCCTGCTGGTCCTAGTGGCGTCCCTGGTGGTCCAGTGTGGGCATCCTCGCGGGGGCTTCGCTGATAATCGATCAGCACAGACCCCCCTGTCAGAGGAGCAGCCGATCGGCTCTCCTCTACTCGAGTCTGACAGACGCTAATGAGGAAAAGCTGATCATCGGCTCTTCCTTTTTACACTGTGATCAGCCATGATTGGACACGGCTTATCACGTGATAAAGAGCCTCCGTCAGAGACTCTTTACCTCGATCGGTGTTGCGGGGTGTCAGACTGACACACAGCCCCGCGGGCGCGCAGCAGCTCAATATCCACAAGCAGCACAGGACATCATGGCCATTATGCGTATCAGGGTCGGGAGGGGTGGCCAGAATATTCCGATTTACTTCACCTTGTATTTTGTTCCTGAAAAAGTGAACTTACCCTTTAGGTTATAATAATCACGTACTTTTTATTATTTTGCAACTTTAATATTTAACAACATGTTTAACTTCTACAGCAAAGAAACTGCCTAGTTTTAGTTATTTAAAAAAAAAATCCACTTCCCGCAGCTGTGTGCAAACCCTGGGGCGCATATCCATATCCTTGATTTGTTGCTGACCCAGAAAAGTCTGCAGGTTAGGAGCTCTGCCATCACTTCTAGCAGGCTACTAAAGGTCAACAGCTCACTAAGAAGTGAAGGAAGGATGAAAATGATATCTCAGAAGAATCTTCAATATCAGCTACCAAACTTCTATTTCAGAGGTTCCCTTTTACGTCTCCTGCTTACTTCCACAGAAAAACACAAAGCATGAACAGAATGTCTAAGGATGTCTATTATTTAATACAATGTTATTAACCCATTCCCCAACATACCAATACCAAAAGGAATGTAATGCTTAAAAATAAGTAATAAGGTTCAATTGAGCAAAAAACAATCTACAACTCGGTGAAACCTTATGAAACACTTGAAAACCCTGCCTAGTGTAGAACAAAAGGCTTACAATGTGGTGTTTGATACACACTGAGCTCAAAGGAGATGAGAAGTTTGTGAACATCATGCATCCTTGGTTGCTATAGAAGTGAATGATTGAGATTTGTTCCACTGTACTTATGAGTCACGCTGTACATAGACAGTGAATGTTGCATAATACAACGCAGTGAAAGCTGCATAACACAGAAGAATGCAGAAATATCACCCAGGCACAGAACTTGAGGACCAAATTACTTGTTTAGGTCAAATTTCTTACCACCAGAATACCTACAATATGCAAAACCAAAAGGCTAATGCTACTTAAAGTGGAATTAGGCTTTAGCAAAGAGAGAAAGAGACTGAGAGATAAATAAGAGGATGCGTAGTCCAAAAATGGTCAACCTGAAGAATGTGGTCATTGAAAACTGTCGCTCTACTGCTAAAATGTGATTTGTAATATTGGCACTTGGAGTTATGAGTTAGGAGCATTTTGGAACAATTTACTACACATCCTTTTATTTCTCTACATGGGAACAGCGAGTATGGAGCCTGCTTGATATGGACGTCTGTTTATTGAAGTTTGCTAACAAGTGTAACTCATCCACGAATTAATATACAGTACATACATAGGCATGCGCACAGGGTGTGCCGGGTGTGCCCAGGCACACCCTAATCACCCTGTGCAGCACAGATTCCCCCTACTGCCCTGGCTCCCCACTCCTTCCCTCTGCAGCACTTCTGGCTTCCCTCCTCTCCTCTCCTGCCGGCTGTTGCTGCGGAGATGTTTTAGGATGAGTGAGGGAAGGGGCCGGTAAATATGTATTTATCAGCCCCTTCCCTTTCTGAATGAACATGGTGAGTGATGTGAGTAGTAGTGAGTAGTGTGTGTTTGAGCTTTGGGGTTCACACCCTAATGCAATAGGCTGCGCACACCTATGAGTACATACATATTCATATATCTCAAATCTATCTATGTGCGTGGTGGCATTATTCTGGTACCACATCCACAAATGGATAAAAAGTCTAAAGCCTCGTACACACGATCAGATTTTCCGAGGGGAAATGTGTGATGTCAGGCTGTTGGCGGAAAATCCGACCATGTGTACGCCCCATCGGACAATTTTTGGCCACTTTTCCGTGGACAAATGTTGGATAGCATGTTCTAAAATTTTCCACAGATAAATGTCTGTTGTCGGATTTTCCGAGCGTGTGTACACAAGTCCGTCAGACAAAAGTCCAAAGTACAAACACGCATGCTCAGAAGCAAGGACGAACCAGAAGCGGTCGGTCTTGTAAACTAGCGTTCGTAATGGAGAATTAACATTCGTGACGCAGCAAATTATGAAATCTCGAAATGCAGCGCACAATTCTCTTCTTCTTTAATAAGATGATAATGAAGCTGCTTTGCTGGTGATACTGATGAAGTTATTGCAAACTAATTTTCAAAGGCTTTTTTTTTTCCTAGTGATATAAAGATTAAATTTTATTACTGTATGCTTTTTTATTTTTTATTTTTTTTGGACAAGTTACCACAACACCATTATCCCGTAGTTTTTAAGATCAAAGATACAACTATGTTGGTGTCCCTTGTCAATTTTACATTGTATTTTATAAAATGTAACTGCCTACTCCCAAACTGTCATTTGAAGTAAAACACATAGCCAAGTATTATTCTACACTTTTTTTTTTATTGTGCATTTAAAAAAAAAAAATTAGACATGCTATCTGCCAATAGAACTTAACCAAAAAGTGCATTCTATGCATCCAAAAATATAGAAAATATACCAAATCAAATCATTATTATTCAACCAAAAAAATAATGTCAAAGCAATAACTCCAAGGCCAATAATAAATAACACGTTATCTCCTCCGATTCCGCAACATGTCTGGTTGACGAATGGCCATTCAGAAATTAACTGAAAAGTGCGAAATGAAAAACGCTAAATGAAAAGCGCGGAAAGAAAAGCGCGAATAAACACTCACCAAACTTCTACTAACACGAAAAATGGAAATGTTGGATGTGAGCTTTTTGTCGGAAAGTCCGACCGTGTGTATGCTCCATCGAACATTTGTTGTCAGACTTTCCGCCAACAAATGTTGGCTAGCAGGTTCTCACATTTTCCGCCAACAAAATGTTGTCGTCAGACTTTCCGATCGTGTGTACACAAGTCCGTTGCACAAAAGTCCACGCATGCTCAGAAGCAGAAGCGGTCGGTCTTGTAAACTAGCATTTTTATTGGAGAATTAACATTCGTGACGCGGAAAATTATGAAATCTCCAAATGCAGCGCACGATTCTCTTCTTCTTTAATGGGATAATAATGAAGCTGCTTTGCTGGTGATAATAATGGAGTTATTGCAAACGAATTTTCAAAGGCTTCTTTTTTCAAGTGATATCAAGAAGAATAATAATAATAGCGCAAAATAAAAAACGCAAAAAGAAAAGCGCGAATCAAGGCTCACCAAACTTCTACTAACATGAAATTAGCAGAAGGAGCCCAAAGGGTGGCGCTAAAGAGCTGAAAAAACACGTAGTACGTCACTACGTTCGTAATTGTTGGCCAATATTTGTGTGACCGTGTGTATGCAAGACAAGTTTGAGCCAACACCCTTCGAACAAAATTCCACAGTTTTGTTGTCGGAAAGTCCAATCATGTGTACGGGGCTTAAGGCTACTTTCAAACTGAGGGGGTTCTCAGGTGTTTTAGCACTATAAATAGCCTCTAAATAATGCCTGAAAACTGCCTCCCATTCAATTCAGTGTGTCTTTTCACACTGGGGCGGTGCGCTTGCGGAACGTTAGGAAAAGTCCTGCAAGCAGCGTCTTTAGGGCGGTTTGGGAGCGCTTATATTAAAGTAGTACTAAAAGCTGAGGATTGTTTTTATGGATATGATCATTTTATATATAATGCACAATACTGGTATACGTTTACTTTAAATGTAATTGTAATGCCTTCTATTACCTCCAGTCTATCAGCCTCCACCTTCTCTGGGTTCAGATGCTGATCTTCCCTGCACACAGTTTTTAACCACATCAATACCACATCAATATCAATATCAATAATCTTACCAGACCAATTTTCAGCTTTCAGCGCTCTCACAAATTCAATGACAATTGCACGGTCATGCTACGCTGTACCCAAATGAAATTTTTATCATTTTGCTCACACAAATAGAGCTTTCTTTTGGTGATGTTGGTGATGTTTTTTATTTTTTGAGATATAAGTGAAAAAAGAGCGGAAATTTGGAAAAAAAACAATATTTTCTTCTTTCTATTTTAAAAGAAATCCAATAAAATCGAATTTTGTCATATATTTAAGCCAAAATGTATTCTGCGACATGTCTTTGGTAGAAAAAATCCCGTTAAGTGTGTAATAATTGGTTCGTGTGATCACGGACAGATGTACGCAGATGATCATGTACAGATGTGCGCAGGTGATCACTGACATATGTGTTCAGATAATCATTGGGACATATTTTACTGTTAAATCTGTGGGGACAGGTGTTTTTACTATGTGGGAACACATGTGCGGGACATGTGTTTTGGGGACATGTGTGTTTTACATTGTGTACATGTTTTACTTGTGTGTTTTACATGTGTGTTTTACACTGGTGATCAGTAAAAAACAGCTCATACCCACTGATCACCAGCCGGCTGCAGCGATCCGCTCTCCTCTCCCCAACTTCTGTGTGAGGAGAGGAGAGCCGATCGCCTAGCAATCGGCTCTCTGTTTACATCACATGACGGCTGTGATTGGACATGGCCGTCATGTGATCAAGAGGGCCAATCACAGAGCCTTCCTCCCGATCGGAGATGCGCCGTGTCTGGGATCGCGCGCGCGATCTGCCTTCTTCTGAGGGACGTTCCTGAACGTCCACTCAGAAGGAGAGAGCGTGCACCTGGCCGTATATATTTGCAATGGCTGGGTGTGAAGTGGTTAAAGTGATATTTTTTTAAAACAACAAACATGTTATACTTACCTGCTTTGTGTAATGCAGTGGTTCTCAACTCCTGTCCTCAGGGCCCACTAACAGGCCGGGTTTGCAAGATAACTGAAATACATCACAGGTGATATAATTTGCTGCTCAGTGATTGCAGTATTCTAGTCTGTATCTCCCCCAAGGTAATACTTGAAATCTGGCCTGTTAGAATGGGCCCTGAGGACAGGAGTTGAGAACCACTGGTGTAATGGTTTTACACAGAACAGCCCTGATTCTCCTCTTCTGGGGTTCCCTCACCGACTCTTCTGACTCCTCCTGCCTTCAGAGTGCCCCAATAGCAAGCTGCAAAGTATAGTATAGAGAGCCCCTATAGCAAGGTAAAAAAAAAAAAAAAAACTCTGCCTTTAGAACCACTTACTTCCTGCCAGGACTACATGTCCTATGAGGCAATGCTCCTCATACATTCACAAGTTCTCAGGCACTTACTGACATGTATGTATGGACGGTGTACTGAGCTGTATGTGTGCTGCTCTGTGTCTTCTGACATGTATGGACGGTGTACTGAGCTGTATGTGTGCTGCACTGTGTCTTCTGACATGTATGGAGGGTGTACTGATCTGTATGTGTGCTGCACTGTGTCTTCTGGCATGTATGGAGGGTGTACTGAGCTGTATGTGTGCTGCACTGTGTCTTCTGGCATGTATGGACGGTGTACTGAGCTGTATGTGTGCTGCACTGTGTCTTCTGGCATGTATGGACGGTGTACTGAGCTGTATGTGTGCTGCACTGTGTCTTCTGACATGTATGGACGGTGTACTGAGCTGTATGTGTGCTGCACTGTGTCCTGTGACATGTATGGATGGTGTACTGAGCTGTATGTGTGCTGCACTGTGTCCTCTGACATGTATGGATGGTGTACTGAGCTGTATGTGTGCTGCACTGTGTCTTCTGACATGTATGTATGGACGGTGTACTGAGCTGTATGTGTGCTGCACTGTGTCTTCTGACATGTATGGAGGGTGTACTGAGCTGTATGTGTGCTGCACTGTGTCTTCTGACATGTATGGAGGGTGTACTGAGCTGTATGTGTGCTGCAATGTGCAGTGGCGGTCGGTTGGTTGGTCGGTCGGCGGGCGGGTCTGGTTCACTTTCCCCATCTATGCAGCGCTTCACCGGCGGCTTCCCTAGCTCGGCAGCAGCGACAGCTTTCCCTTCCCCTGCTCTCCACGGGCATCGGCGGCTTCCGTTTTCCTCCCTTCTCCTCGGCGGCCAATCGAGAGTCTTCTTCTTCTTTTTTTTTGGCCAATTGGAAAACGGGTCTCAGACCTGCTTCTAATTGGCCGGATTGAGGATCAGTGTTAGTATCAATATTCATTCGCTGTTGTAACACCTGATTGGGCTCATGGCGCAATGCTCTGCGCTCCGAGCCCACCCTATTTTGAAGCCTATTTGAGCCTATGGTTCTAATTAGGTGTTTAGAAAAAAAAACACTCCCCCGCCGCTGTAATTCAGACGCCCTGAAAGGGGCCGGATGCATGAATAGGGGGGTGGCCGCGTTGGCCATGGATAGATGCATGCAATGCATGCATCTATCCATTACTCGTATAGGAGGGAGGCGTGGATAGAGGGGGCGGAGCCTGGGCGCCCCTAATGGATGGGCCGCCACTGGTCCTGACATGTATGGACTGAGCTGTATGTGTGCTGCACTGTATTTCCTGATATGTAAACAAATAATGCATTCTGTATGCAGGTCAACTAATCGGCTGACCAACTTATACGATCATGAAAATAGTTGACAGCTATTTCCATAATCGATCAGTTGTTTTCGGCCCTGGATGCAGGTCATTTCTCAGAATAAATATGAGTTCAGTCCCCAGAACGGTTCTTCCTGTCATTATATTACAAATACTATCTTAATTCTGTTTATTAGAAATTTGATCTTCCCAGTGGTCAACATTTTTTTTTTTATTCAAACCAGATATATATATTTACATGACCTTGTAGTATGCATGTCATTTATCGTTATGCTATACTAAGAAACATCATCTGGATTAATACAGAAAATCGATATCACGTACAGAGTAATAGATTTCCTCCAGAGATGAAGATTCTGAGCAGTGATTGTAGTTGGAGATCAACTGGAAAAAAAAAAAAGACAACTAGTAGATGCTTGAGGCTGCATTCACACCTGAGCGTTTTCAGCTCATAAAACGCCCGAAAAAAAAACGCCTGAAAAATGCCCAATCCTATTCATTTCAATGGCACCTGTTCACATCTGAGCGTTTTTGTCACCTGTATCAAAACGCCTGAAAGACGCCTTCAGCTCAAAGAAGAACATCTTTGGGGTAGATTACAGACGTTTTTTTAGCTTTTTACATTGGTGAACTGTACAAAAGTGTCTCCCAGTGCTAAACCTTTCGTCCAATTTCTGCAAATTTGCTGCATTTGTACGTTTTTAAAAGCCAATATAAAGGAATAGTAGTGGTAAAAAAAAAAGTCCTTGTGGATTTTATTAATCTTATTTTTTTTGGGTTAATTCTCCTTTAAGGGGGTGGGGCAGGGGGGTGTGTCCTATGCCTACATATGTTTGTTGGTAGGTGTCCCTCATTCCCATCTCAAAATGTTGGGAGGTATATGTGATGGACTGCTGGAGAGTCAGGCGATTGGTTGTGTGAGAGTGCTGCAGAGCAACTCCCCGATGTGCAGCCAGCACAGGGTATTATAGCCCTTGCTGCAACATTTACTAGATAGAGAAAAGACAGTAAAGAGCCCTATATTTATCACTGTATATATTACAGCAGTATGTAAATGAGAATTGATTTGGGCTTTCATGATAAAGAAAAACTGGGTAGCATTAACACATCTGACATTTTAATTTAGAATTGAAGGCAAAACTTGATATCATTTTGGATACAGCATGGGAGGGCCGTAACCCCTGTCATTTTTTTAACCCCTTCCTTGCTAATGTCATTAGCACACTGACAGTGCATATTTTTTTTTAGCACTGACCACTGTATTAGTGTCACTGGTCCCCAAAAAAGTGTAATTAAAGCCGCATACACACGGGCGGAATGTCCGAGAAAAAAAGTCCGATAGAATCTTTTCATCGTCTATTCCGATCGTGTGTAGGCCTCATCTGACTTTTTTTTTTTTTAGAAAATTCTGACGGACCTAGAAATGGAACATGTTCTAAATATTTTCGACGGAACCAATCGGGAAAACCGCTCGTCTGTATGCTGTTCCGACGGACCAAAAAGGACGCATGCTGTAAAGCAAGTACGAGACGGAAGCTAATGGCTACTGGCTATTGCACTTCCTTTTTCTAGTCCTGTCGTACGTGTTGTACGTCACCGCGTTCTGTATGGTCGGACATTGGTCGGACTTTAGGTTGACCGTGTGTAGGCAAGACCGCTTGAAAGGAATTCCGTCGGAGTTCCGACAGAGAAACCTTCGGAGTTTATTCCGACAGCAAAACCGGTCGTGTGTACGCGGCATTAGTGTCCGATTTGTCCACCGCAATGTCGCAGTCCCTCTATAAGTCGCTAATCACTGCCATTACTAGTAAAAAAAAAAAATCCATAAAAATATCCCAATCTTTGTAGACGCTATAACTTTTGTGCCAATCAATCAATATACGCTAATTGGGGTTTTTTTTTTTCTACCAAAAACATGTGCAGAATAGATTTTGGCCTAAATTGATGAAGAAATTTGATTTTTTTTTTTACATTTCGTTATTGGATATGTTTTATAGCAGAAAGTAAAAAAATATTTTATTTTATTTTTTGCAAAATTGTTGGTCTTTTTTTGTTTATAGGGCAAAAAATAAAAACCGCAGAGGTAATCAAATACCACCAAAAGAAAGCTCTATTTGTGGGGGGAAAAAAGGACATACCGTATATACTCTAGTATAAGCCGACCTGAATATAAGCCGAGGAGCCTAATTTTCGTTTCAATATATTTTATTTCGAAATATGAAGAATACATCATATGCATAGATACATCATTGGTCTACATACCGTAGGAAATACTGAAGTTCCAATAAAGGTCAGATAGGTCCAACAAGGATAAACTAGCGATTCACATACAGGAAGTATATCATGTGTTGACAGGTGTTAATTTGAGAAAAAAAAGAAACAGTATTCAAACATAGCTCTGTATGCAGGTAGTGTCGGTCTAGACTTCAGAGACTGGAGGAATCAACAAAGGGGAACGCTCCGCCACCCCAATAGGGAACATGCTGTGGCTGAGGCTCCGTCCTCTGCGACCCCTCTCTTTTAACACATCGAGGCTCTATCTGCGGTTCATAAAAAAAAATCTAACGAGAACCATTTTAGAAACAGTCAAACAAGAAAAAAATCCTTCCTCTTTACTAGAGAACTCATGGTAAACTAGATATACCCTAGGTTTAACTAGAAGAAGCAATAACTAATACCTTGAATGATTGTTTGTATAAACGAATGTAGGAACGAAATGTTTGTCTGTAAAACCTTAGAGGTTATGCATGAGGAACCAGTTTGAGAAGGGATCCCAACTCAAAGGGGTGTTGGGTCCCGTCTCTGAAGAGATACATTGAAGAGAAGAGAAGTGAATAAAGAGTATTCTTGAGGAAAGAGGAAAAGGAAGAGAGAAAGAAAGAAAGAGGTAAGATAAGGGTAGGGAAAGAGAGGAAGCGAAGCGAATGGAGGTCGACTGGGGGTGATACAGCAGCATCACTGTATACCCAGAGGTTATTAAATGAGAGTAACGCCCATAAAGGTTGCCCAAGGTTCCCATGTGGATTTGAATTTGTCCGAGCAATCTAGTATGACACTAGCCATTTTTTCTTGATTCATAATCCAGGATATCTTTCTTTTGGCCAAGCGGGTGGAAACGGAAGGTTGTTTCCAAGCCCTGGCCAGTGTGAGTTTTGCGCCCAGAAGAATGAAATAGATGAGGCGTTGGGAACTCTTGGGAGCCCCCTGTATTGGGGAGTTTAGGAGCGCAATGAGAGGTGACATTTGAATAGATAGTGAGGTAATTTTGTTGATCCAACTAAATATCTTGTGCCAAAACTGGCGTATTCTGGGACAACCCCACCAGATATGGAGCATATCTCCTCGTATATCGCATCCTCGGAAGCAAAGAGGAGACGTGGAGGGGAAAATAGCTGCCAGTTTTGAGGGAACTAAATACCATCTGGTTAAAACTTTTACACTAGCTTCCATAATGTTGGAGTTAAGAATGCCTTTAAAGGAGCGAGAAAAATTTCGGTGCCAGGTGTCAATTTTCCATTGGTGTGCTAGGTCCTCTTCCCATTGAAGCATATATGATGTCTTAGCTTGTGCTGATGAGATTGCCCTATAAACCACCGAAATGCCCCCCCTCTGCTCATTGGCCTGGCCGCACCATGATTCGTATGCAGTGATTAGGGGACCATTCGGGAGTGTTTTGCACTTTTTCTGTAAGAAGCTGGAGATTTGAGCGAATCGAAAGAATTCTGAGGCAGGCATTTCTAAATTACTTATACAATAAGCTTTAGTGATAGGGCCCAGAGGTCGGAGAAAGTGACCGATTCTGTAGAGGCCTTTGTCAAGCCACCATTTAAAGGACCTAATGTTTAGACCCGGTGGGAAATCAGAGTTTTGAAAGATGTGTTTAAGAGGTTCTATGGGTGAGGAGAGCTGAGAGTTTTTTCTTAAAGTATCCCAGAGAGCTAATGAATGTGAAAGCGTAGGGGCCATGATTGGAGGTCTCAGGTTTTTGGGGCACCACATAAGATAGTCTAAAGTATGGAGGGGTACTGCTTGTCTCTCAATATTTATCCAGTCCGGTCGTTCCCAATGCGAGTAAACCACCGAGATCTGTGCTAGATGGGCAGCCTGGAAGTACCAGAGTAGGTTGGGAAGGCCCAGCCCCCCTTCCTTCCTAGATCTGAACAGGATAGATTTGGAGAATCTATGTCCTCCTTTACCCCAGACAAAATGGATGATTTTAGCTTGAAATTGTTTTAAACGTGCTTTATCAATGGGGATTGGAAGGGCTCGAAAATAATATAAAATGCGTGGAAGGAGGGTCATTTTAATTGAGTTAATTTTGCCAAGCCAGGAGAGAGAGAGCCCGGACCATCTTGTCAAGTCTTCCTCTAATTTTTTGTATAGCTGAGGGTAGTTCGCTTGGTAGAGGAGCTCAATTTTGGGGGTTAATTTAATCCCCAGGTAGGTAATATATGAGTCATTCCAAGTGAATCGGAAGCTCTCCCTGAGCCTGGCAAGGAGTGGATCAGGAATGTTAATGTTGAGAGCGTGTGATTTGTTATAGTTCACTTTTAGGCCTGTGATCGATCCAAAGTCATCCAGGAGGCGACAAATATTGGGAAGCGAGGTTAGGGGGGACGAAACAAAAAGTAGGATGTCATCCGCAAATAATGCACATTTGTGGTGGTGTGGGCCACATTGGATGCCCTGGATATTTGGGTTGGATCTGATGGCTATTGCAAGTGACTCAATTGCTATGGCGAAGAGCAGTGGGGAGAGGGGACAGCCCTGTCTCGTGCCTCTGGAGATGGGGAAAGACTCAGAGTAAAATCCTTGCAGACGCACCTGAGCAGAGGGGTATGAATATAAAGCATGCATGACATTTAGGAAAGAGTCACCAAAGCCCCAACGTCGTAGGATATTGAATAAATAAGTCCAGTGAACAGAATCAAAGGCCTTTTGGAGATCTAGGGATAACAGGCAACCTTGTATGGGAGAGCTCTTATCCCAGTTAGAGTTAAGAAGGGAGATTAGATCTATCGCACGTCGTGTTTGATCAGGGCCTTGTCTCCCGGGGATGAACCCCACTTGGTCCTTATGAACATATAAACTAATAAAGGAAGCTAGGCGGTCTGCAAGGATTTTAGTCAGTATCTTAAGGTCGTTATTAATAAGGGAAATTGGCCTATAGTTACTAACCGAGCTAGTGTCTTTATTGGGTTTGGGAATGACTGTGATATGGGCCATGTTGAGTGAGGAATCTAATTGTCCCCCCTGTCTAAGGGCATTAAAGAAGCGGGCCATATAGGGAGCTAGCGTGGTAGAAAACGATTTATAATAGGGGACCGAGAAGCCATCAGGGCCAGGTGCAGAATGTGATTTCAAATTCTTTATGACCATGCAAACTTCTTCCGCAGATATCGGGGCATCCAGTTTTTGGCGGTGATTATCTTTTAATGTAGGTATGTGAATATCATTTAGAAAATTATCTATTGCCTGCTGAGAAGGACCCTGGTCACCGCTATATAAAGATTTGTAGAAATTTTGAAATTCTCCCATAATACGATGGGGATTTTGTGATAGGGTACCTCCTTGGATTCTAATTTTAGGGAGGGCCGGAGATCTAAATTGTGGTGACAGCCTATTAGCTAACATTGATCCTATCTTATCGCCTTGACAATAGAATCTATTTCTATTCCACCGAATCCATTTTTCAGCCCTAGTCGTGAGAGCCAAATTTAGTGCCATCCTGGCAGCGTCTAGTTTAGTAATGGGAACTGATCTTGGATCCGTCTTATGTTTTTTAGCCAAAATTGAAAATTCCCTGTCAAGCCTTTCGCTTTCGGCTTTATTGGACTTATTGATCTGGGAAGCTATTTGGATTAGGTGCCCTCTAAGCACTGCTTTGTGAGCAGCCCATAAACAGGAGGGGCTAACATCAGGTGTGTCGTTGATAAGAAAATAGTTTTGTATATGCCTATCGATTTCCGTTGCTCTGAGTGGATCGCTCAGTATGGATTCATTTAGTCTCCATCGTCTATCCGGGTTCTTTCCCCCCGGACGATTGAGAGTTAGAATCACCAAGGAGTGATCTGACCAGACCACATCCCTGATAAGTGCCTTGATCGTTAAAGGAACGGAGGTTGATGAAAGGAGAATATGGTCTATCCTTGCGAACGAACCGTGGGGGCTGGAGAAGTGAGTGAAATCCTGAGCAGTAGGATTTACTTCCCTCCAAATATCGATGAGACCGTGTTGGAAAAGCAATTTGGCTATTTGGAGGCTTTGTTTGGTGGGTCTAATTTGACGTCTTCCGGGAGGTCTGGACTTGTCCAGCCCCTGGTCGAACGCAGTATTGGAGTCTCCTCCAAAAATCACCGTACCCTCTAAGAGTGGGGATAGTTTTGTTAACATGTGTTGAAAAAAGACTGATTGGCCCCTATTAGGGGCGTAGTAAGAAATGAATGTGTACAAAAGTCCGTCTAAGTCCCCTACTAGAAGTAGGTACCTGCCTTCTGGGTCTTTATGTTCTGATTTTAAGGTGAATTTGCATTTTTTAGAAAAGAAGATGCCAACCCCTCTAGTTTTATTTTCGGCGTTAGCTAGGAAAAAGGAGGGGAAGTTGGGGTGTATGTAGGATGGGCGATAATTTCTTGGGAAGTGAGTCTCCTGTAATAGTAAAACGTCAACCTTTTGGGTGTGCATATATTGAAAGACTTTGCGCCGTTTGATGGGGGAATTTAGGCCCTGTACATTATGAGTCACAACCTTGAGGGGTGTTTTTACTGCAAGACTATCAGCCATTGAGCAGAGGGGGGTGACGATCAGGCAACCCAGCAGCACTTACCATCAAGTTTCCTCGATGACCAAGACGGGCCACAAGCCAATGTGGAGCTTCAGAGGGCGTCAAGTAATATCCGTGAGCTTCCCCCCAATCGACCTCCGAGAAGAGACTGCCTGGGGAGAGAGAGAGAAGATTAGAGGAGAAAAGAAAGGCGAAAGACAAGGGAGTCTTCCGTAGGGAGGAGGTGACAGAAACCTCCATCTAGGGGCAAAGTGAATGTTAGAGTCCCTCTAACTGACAGGGACTAAACGTGTCCAGAGGATGGAGGAACTCGATCCACCAGACAAGAGGGGGTGCATGAACACCACCCCAGCAGGAAGGCCGCTAAAACTATGTTTACCAAACCATTGAAAAAATAAGAACTAAAAACGTACTCTTAATGTGGGCTCTGGGCCCTTCGGTATTTTTAAGACTAGTGAGTCAGATAGCTGAGGTTAGGGGGTGATGGCACACATAACCTGAGCACTTATTAAGGCTAAGCGGCGAACAATCTTATACCTAAAATATAAAAAATAGGAGAGCTGGATCCATAAAGGGAAATTAAGCCAACGGGAAGGGGCTGAGGAGATTGAAAAATTTACTTCACTGGAGAAATATAAAAAAAAAAAAAAAAAAAAAAAAAAGGGAAAGGAGGGCCCCCGTGTCAGGGGAAATGTCGGGATGGAGAAGACCTGTAGGACAGGCCGCCGAGGTGATCCAAGGATCACTCCCCACGACCTCCTCACTACTCACCACCAAGGAGGGTGAGGAGAGGAGGGCGTGTGCGACCCCGGTGCACAATGAGTGCATTGTCCGGAGGTATTCCCATTCCCGGGTGCAGACTCATGTGAGGCCATCTCATGAGAGGCGCCGTGTGACACTAAAGTTGACTTATCTAATTAGTAGGCAGCACATGGCGGTATTCTCCCTAAAATGTCTTTTGCTTAAGACAGTAAGTCCCGGGAAGAAGGTGAAATTGTTAGTGTCTGTGGCGACATAAGGTTCATGGCGGAACAGCTTCTTTAGGTTTCTTAAATCTTGCCGATTCCCACACTGGAGTCAGAGGGCTGGTAGGGAGGTGTCTTTTGGCGGAGTTTGCAAGGCCTCCAGATGACTGCAGGTTTGCGTCCAAGTTGATTAGGCCTAGTTGGAGCAAGAGTTTTTCTCCCTCTTGAAGCGAGCCGAAGGTGAACGATTTGCCTTTCCAAAGGAATTTTAGCTGGAACGGGAAGAGCCACCAGTATTTAATTTCTTTATCCATAAGTATTTGGAGCAATGGTTTTAAAGCTCTCCTCTTTTGGATGGTAGAGGGGGACAGGTCAGCGAAGATCTGCAATTGGTGACCCTGAAAAACAATTTTGGGTAGAGACCTAGATTTCCGCATCACCTCCTCTTTGACGGAGTAGAAGTGTGGTTTGACCACAATGTCACGGGGGAGGCCATCAGCTCTAGGTGGTTTGAGAGCTCTGTGGGCCCGATCTAGCTCCAATCTGTGCTGTGGAGTGTCAGGAAGAATGTCCTTGATGAACGCTTTGACGGTTTCAGGTATGTCTTTGTAAGATTCGGGTAGTCCCCTTAGCCTGAAATTGTACCTGCGGTTTCTGTTCTCAAGGTCGTCGATTTTAGCGTGCGCTGTCTCCAGCTGATCTTGTAAAGTCTGTATGCAGGCAGTGTTTTGGTTAGTTCTGGAGGTGGTGGCTTCCAGGTGAGATTCTATAATTTCCATGCGAGTTCCAATGTTTTGGAGATCTGCTTTGATATCATTCGTTATCTTGTTGGCTGTGTTGATGAGGCCCCTGTCAAGTAGCAATGCAAACTTGTTAAACAAATCAGCTACATCCACCGGCTGAAGTGGGCCTGAATCCCCGGTCTGAAGTAGCTGGAGTGTCTGGGGAGGGCCTGCAGCCAAGGGGGAGAAGTCCAGGCCGGCCAGTGAGCATCCTATGAGGGACTCAGTGGAAGCAGGAGATGTGGGGACAGTAAGCTGGTGTTGCACAGCCATGTCTTGTGGCAGTAGGGAGGGTGAGGCTGCGTCCTGCATGTCAGCGTGACTCACTGAGGTAACACAGTGTGGAGCCGTCGCCATCTTGGCCGTTCCGGGCCGGGTCTGTGTCGCTTCAAATTCTGGCCGGAGGTTACGTCTCACGGCCTCGGAGTACATTGGGGGGGGGTCCCTGGGGGTTCCGCAGCTCGTGGGGGGAGATCCAGACTGGTTAGACTGTTCGGTCTGTCTGCAATGCGGCCGATGCTGCTGGGGCGGAACGGAGCTCCCGGACTAAGCGTCCATGTTAGGTGCTGCCGCGCATGCGCCTTCCGAGGAGCCTAATTTTACCACAAAAAACTGGGAAAACTTATTGACTCGAGTATAAGCCTAGGGTGAGAAATGTGCAGCTACTGTAAGTGGAAAAGAGGGTCAACAATGCCTATTTGCAGCCTCACTGTGCCCATTTGCATGCCTCACTGTGCCCATTTGCAGCCATAGGTCCCCTGAACTTCAAACTCTGTAATTAGGGGTTCCTAGATGCCCCCTAGCTGCAGCCAAAATTTGGGGTCTCTGGACCCAAAGGGTCCCAAAATGACATTGCTGCAGGTGGACACAGTTGACCCACTTTGGGGCCCCGTATCTCAGGGCCACTTGATGCTAGGAACCCCAAATTTGGTATGCAAACCCAGTGGAACTAGCACTACAACATATTCAACATAGCTGGGGTTCCTAGCACCAAGTGGACCTGAGATACGGAGCCCCAAACTTTTCTGCAGCAGAGAATGACATTTTCCGAACTGACTTTGGGGCCCCGTATCTAGGGGCCATTTGGTGCTAGGAACCCCTTTGGATATGTTGTAGTGCTAGTTCCACTGGGTTTGCACACCAAATTTGGGAATCCTAGCACCAAGTGGCCCCGAGATACGGGGCCCCAAAGTCGGTTCAGAAAATGTCATTCTCTGCTGCAGAAAAGTGCTTGACTCAAGTATAAGCCGAGGGGGGCATTTTCAGCCACAAAAAAAGTGCTGAAAAACTTGGCTTATACTCGAGTATATACGGTAAGTTTTATTTGGGTACAGCGTTGCATGACCGCGCAATTGTCAGTTAAAGTAACGCAGTTCCGTATCACAAAAAATGGCCTGGTCATGAAGGGGGGGTAAACCTTCCGGGGCTGAATGGGGTTAAGGGAATTCCTTGGGGACCCCCGGGTCACCAGAACTAATGTTCCCCTTTATTACTTTTTTGGGACAGCCCAAAAATGTGGGATGTTCTTTTACTTTCACTCTCAATGATAACGGTAAACAGGACAAATAGAGAGGGTGAATCTCCTTAACGGGAGCCACAGACAACAATACAAACTGACAGGCATTCTAATCTCTCTCTACTCTATCCAAAACTAAAAAAAAAAAGTACAATTTCAGTTTAAAAAAAAAAAAAAAATCCAACCCACACTCTCTAATTTATTCCAAGTTATAAACCCTTACCCCCCCCCCCCCCCCCATAGACTTAAATGAGGCCATACACAAAATACCCCTTGCCTCACGTCTAGCCCAGGGTGTCAGCTTTGCTTACATAATTTCTGATACATTACAAAGAACACTTTACGTACACTCGCGAGTACGGACACATTGTCGTCTATGGGAAGTCTTGGTCAGCTTGACATGGCACTGCTCTCGGTTTTTAACATTGGCATCTATGGGAAATCTTGGTCAGCTTGACATGGCATTGCCCCCGGTTTTTAACATTGGCGTTTATGGGAAATCTTGGTCAGCTTGACATGGCACTGCTCCCGGTTTTTAACATTGGCATCTATGGGAAATCTTGGTCAGCTTGACATGGCACTGCTCCCGGTTTTTAACATTTAACATTGGCGTTTATGGGAAATCTTGGTCAGCTTGACGTGGCACTGCTCCCGCTTTTTAACATTGGCATCTATGGGAAATCTTGGTTAGCTTGACATGGCACTGCTCCCGTTTTTTTTTTTAACATCTAACATTGGCGTTTATGGGAAATCTTGGTCAGCTTGACATGGCACTGCTCCCGAACCATAAGTGACAGGGACACCAAACTTGGGGAGCACTGAGAGGGCACTGGGAGAGGACCCAGAACTACAACATATCCAATTTTGGGGTTGGCCATCTTGCCTAGGTAATCAGTTATGCCTGTAAAGGACTATTGCAACACAGTACATGCATTGAGAAGTGAAAAAAGGTATTGCTTCACTTTAAGTACATTTTCGTTTTATATACATGCTCTGGTCCCATTGTGTACTTAAAAGTGGGGTATGCTCGTATACATCATAGTGATGAATTCACTGCTACATTTACAAAGTAATAATAGGGTCTGCAAACCCATTTGGCCACAAAAAATAGCTTTATATCCTTTATGGCTATTGAGGACTGTATGGAGTTTTTGTGCCTGGAGTTAAGGTTTAATTCCATTTTAAAGAAAAAAACATGCTAAACGAAATGTGCCATTGATGCTATAAACATAAAAGCACCAAAATAAAAACCTAGTAGTCAATTCACATGCTGCGCGACCTTTGTCAAAAAGTTGCATGAAAAGCCACCAAACAGGACATGAAATAGCTGATGGAAGTGTGTTAACAATCTTTATTTTGTTTAATTTTGTATGGTGCTTGAAAGCTAAACCGTAGTGTTCATTCATCTTCCCAGCAGTTCAAGGCATAATAGGCTAAAAATATCTTCAATGCTGGAACCAAGGGCAGGTTGTAGAACAGAGCAACGTCAGGCTGCAAGCTCTGGGAATAGGGCATGACAAGGATCTGGAGGTTACCCACTATCATTAAAAAAATAACCCTTTCACATCCGCAGGCAAAAAAATACCTGCCTGTGGATGTGAGCCAACTAATGTCTTAATGGGTTGGTGGTCCAACTGTGCCGATGGCTCCATGCTGGGAACAAAATGTTACCATACTTGGCATAATAATGTGCTCACAGTCAGCCTCAAAGTGTTCCAAAGAATTGTCTTCCCTTATTGGATTCTCTATTTTTAATCTGCACTCAAATAATAATAGTTGGCTGTTCATATGAGCAGTACTGACCATCCTTATTTCAAAGACAAATGAAGAAACCAATTTAGGTTAGGTTGAGGTTAGGGCTGCACAGAGCCCTGACCTCAACCCTACTGAACACCTTTGGGATGAATTGCACTGCTGACTGCAAGCCAGGTCTTCTCATCCAAGATCAGACATAGACCTCACAAAAGCTTTTCTGGTTGAATATGCACAAATTCACAAAATCTTGAGTAAAGTCTTCCTAGTTAAATGGAGACTGATATACTTGCAAAAGATAGGGGGGCATGAAACTGCATATTAACCACTTCCGGACTGCTGCACGACGATGTACGTCCTTACTTTGAAGGGGGATATTGTCGTTATTGCAGCAACTAGCTGCCATAACCCCGGTATCTTCTTCTTCAGCCGGCGGTCCGGTTTCCGATAAGAGTGGTCTCTGCGGCGGATTTGCTGCAAGATCACTTTTATAGGGGCCCCTCTCCCGCCGCCTACCGGAGCCGTCAGCAGCGGCGGATGTAATCCGATCTTCACCCTTGCTGGGCATGGAGACGAGTGAGGAGAAGATGGCCCCCACCTGTCTCCATAACAATGCAGGACGGAGATGATGTCAAAACTTCACTTCCACCCATAGCTCTTAAAGGGCCATTTTTTTAAAATATTTTTTTTGAAATAACAATTTTTTTTTTTTATAGCATTTAAGTGTAAATATGAGATCTGAGGTCTTTTTGACCCCAGATCTCATATTTAAGAGGTCCTGTCATGCTTTTTTTCTATTACAAGGGATTTTTACATTCCTTGTAATAGGAATCAAAGTGACACAATTAAAAAAAAAAAAAAAGTGTAAAAATAAAAGGTAAAATAAATAAGAAAAAAAAAATGTAAACGTGCCCCGTCCCGCCGAGCTCGCGTGCAGAAGCAAACGCATACGTGAGTAGCGCCCGCATATGAAAACGGTGTTCAAACCACACATGTGAGGTATGGCCGTGATCGGTAGAGCGAGAGCAATAATTCTAGCCCTTGACCTCCTCTGTAACTCAAAAAATGAAACCTGTAGAATTTTTTAAACGTCGCCTATGGAGATTTTTAAGGGTAAAAGTTTGTCGCCATTCCACGAGCGGGTGCAATTTTGAAGCGTGACATGTTGGGTATCAATTTACTCGGCGTACCATCATCTTTCACAATATAAAAAATTGGGGTAACTTTACTGTTGTCTTATTTTTTAATTCAAAAAAGTGTATTTTTTCCAAAAAAAGTGCACTTGTAAGACCGTTGCGCAAATACGGTGTGACAGAAATCCATTTTATTCTCTAGGGTGCTAGAAATAAAGAGGACCTGTCATCCTTATTTCTATTACAAGGGATGTTTACATCCTTGTAATAAAAATAAAAAGATTAAAAAATTAAAGAAAAATAAAGGGACAGTGTAAAAATAAAAAATAGAAAGTAAAATAAATAATAAAATAAAAATTTTAAGCTCCCTATCCCTCAGTGCTCGTTCGCAGAAGAGAACGCATACGTAAGTCATGCAAGTATATGTAAATGGTGTTCAATCCACACATGTGAGCTATTACCACGATCATTGGAGGGAGAGCAATAATTCTAGTGAAATTCCTCCCCTAACTCCAAACAGGTAACCTGTAAAATGTTTAAAGCTTCGCCTATGGAGATTTTTAAGTACCCTACTTTGGCGCCATTCCACGAGTGCGCGCAAATTTAAAGCATGACATCTTAGGTATCTATTTACTTGGCGTAACATCATCTTTTACGTTATACAAAAAAATTAAGGTAACTATTGTGTTTTGTTGTTTTTTAATTCATTAAAATGTATTTTTTCCCAAAAAAATTGCATTTGAAAGACCGCTGCGCAAATACTGTGTGACATAAAATATTGCAACAATCGCTATTTTATTCTCTAGGGGTCTCTGCTAAAAAAATATATAATGTTTGGGGGTTCTTAGTAATTTTTCTAGCAAAAAATAGTCATTTAAACTTGTAAACAAAAAAGTTCCATAAAAGGCCTGGTCCTCAAGTGGTTATTGGCCAAGGTTTTGGAACTGGTCGGCCAATATGCACTTTGCCAACTGTACCTGGACGCACACAGTCCTGTAAAATAGCCTAACACTGCTGTTCATGAGAAAGAGGGATCACCCTTTTCCAGAAAATGTTTTTTAGGGATAGTTAGGCTGCTTTTTGTTTCATAGTTTGGTAAATATTCGGGACAAACATAATTTATGAAGGGTAAACCGTTGTACCTTCACAAGGATCTGTATGGGCAATAGTAGAATAAAAAAAAAGTATATACAACAAGAGACAATAAAATATTGGTACTTTATAGGTGCTGAAAACTCCTCCTAGAATAATGAATCTTACAACGTGATATTTAAAATTTCATTTTATTATAAATTATTAAAATTGTGTCTATACCAAATAATAGACATATTGAAAAAACAAAAGTTATACAGCATAACTCTAATGAATTGAACAAACTCCTCCCTCTCCAACGTATAGTATTTCCTCTATAGACAAATGTGTATCTAGTCATGGATAACCATGGCAACCAATATTTCACATATATGAGGAGATGCACAACCCAAAGCGTTTCGCCTTGTCGGCTTCTTCGGGGGGTTTTCCTTTGGAGGGGAATGAATGTGGGTCAGTCTTGGAGGTACTTTCAGTGGTGGCAGTTGTATCCAGCTCGGATTAGGTGAAGAGTGTGGACGGCTTAGCTGTGACATCCTTTCTGTGGGAAATAAGATCTGGAACTGTGCACTATAACTCGGCCATTGGAAAGTGTTTACCTTTCTGTTCATGGATTTGAACAGAAGATTTCTTCTCTAGTAGCCTTTGGTTAAACATAAGATTGAACAGCCTGAATTGCCAATCCCTTGTATTGGACCCTTTCTTGGCTTTTGGGATAATACCCTCTATTCAACCCCAGGTCTGCCTGACATAGATAGACGCCCGGTCCACATTATAGTGCTCTGACAGGAATGTGTAATACCCTTAGGGGGCCTCCCAAAGTCAATACATACCAAATCAACTCTACTACATTCATTCACCTCCAAAGGAAAATCCCTGAAGCAGCTGACAAGGCAAAAACGCGTTGGGTTGTGCATCTCCTCAAATATGTGAAATATTGGTTGCCATGGTGTCAGGGCTGGGCTCAGCCCTTCCGTCTCTGAGCTGGCTGCTCAACTGTCGGCTAATTGCCAGCTCCTATCTTTCCACAGTTTCTCAGCTGTTGATGATATCCTGCTCATCAGTCCTGACTACTTAAGCTGTCCAGTCCAGAGGAGCTCTGCCTTCGCCTCGGTCATCATTACAGAAACTCCTCTCCTGCGATCCTGTTCAAGACTTGCTTTGCTGACATCCCTTCTGGCTCCAGATCCTGCTTGCTGTTCCACTACATTGATCCCTGACTTCTGGCTTGGCTGACTATCCGTTCCAGTTACTGAACTTTGGCTATGTTTTGACTACGTTTGTTCTTTTTACTTTTATTGTTAAACTAGTGTGATTTAACTGTGCTTCTGTCTCGGCCTGATTTCATGGTTTCTGACACATGGTCATCCATCACTGCGTACACAATTGTCTATAGAGCAAATACTATACTTTGGAGAGGGGGAAGTTTGTTCAATTCATTAGTTATGCTGTATAACTTTTTTTTTTTTCAATACAGTATGTCTATTATTTGGTATAGACACAATTTGAATCATTTATAATAACATGAAATTTTAAATATCACATTGTAAGATTCATTATTCTAGGAGGAGGTTTCAGCACCTATAAAGTCCCAATATTTTATTGTCTCTTGTTGTATATACTGGTTTTCATTTTGGCCATACAGATCCTTGTGAAGGTACAATGGTTTACCATTCATAAATTATGGTTGTCCTGAATATTTACCAAACTTATGCCGCGTACACACGACCGGTTTAGCCGTCGTAATAAACTCCGACGGTTTCTCCGACGGAACTTCGACGGAATTCCATTCAAGCGGTCTTGCCTACACACGGTCAACCCAAAGTTCGACCAAAGTCCGACCATCCAGAACGCGGTGACGTACAACACTTACAACGGGACTAGAACAAGGAAGTTCAATAGCCAGTAGCCAATAGCTTAAAGAAAAAAGAAACAATAGCAGCGCTAAGATTGATAAAATTGTGAATAAAAATAATAATAATGATATTTGGTGAGCATCAATGTTATTAACTGAATCACTCAATTACTAGTTAACATTATCTATAATCGTGAAAAACCTTACCCTTAGGGGTATAAATTAATTGATAAATACAAAAAATCAAGGAAATATTCAGAGGTGCAAAAGTATAAAGTTCAAATATGATGAAAATAATTCCTTGACAAATCCACCACTGCATCCAAGAAGTGACCACCATGAGAAATGAAGGCTTACCAAATAATATTCATCATAATTACACTCATTTATTACATAGACATAATGAGTTATTTACCTATCAGTAATTAAGATATGTCGGAGGTGTACGTTTTTTATGCATACGTGTCATATAAATATGTTTATATATATGCAGCTTATTATATATATGTTCTCATACTGAACAACTAAGTGGGTAGGGGTTTCTATTCTTCCCCTTACCTCCTTTTTATCTTTTTATGTTCCTCCTTTTTATCTTTTAGGTTCTATTTTTTTTATACAATTATATTTTATATTTTTTCTATGGATTTATACACATTTTTTGAAAAGTTTTCAATATGCATTGGTTTTAATGTTATGCACGAGCGTTGGATTACCTGGCTATAGCGTGCGGGATCTCCGATTACACTGCCCTTAACAAAATAGTGGGAAACTACACCTAGATATCGAGATGTGGTGACACTAAGGCAGGAACTGACAATACAATGAAAGGTGTCTCTCTAAACCACAAGTCCACCGTGTATATAGTACAATACGGACTTCTGTCTGTAGAGACACAGGCAAAATGTCCGCCGGCGGACGTGGGTTTATTTACATGATCGCGGGACATGCCACATAGGAATGGTCTTCGGTCTGCAAAAACACAGACAAAATGGCCGCCAGCGGTCTTCGGTCCACAAAAACACAGGAAAAATGGACGCCAATTATACAGATGAGAAAGGGAGACCGCACGCTATTTAAGGGTGGGAGGCACAGCAGAGGTCACGCTCCCGTAGACGTCCAATGACGAAACGCGTAGGGCGTGGCCTAATCTTTGCTTCCCAAACAACACAGGACAGCTGATGGTTAACCGGAAAACTTTGTTTCTCTTGCATATTATGCACTATTAAATTGTGAGTACCGCTCTGTTTGTTTTAAATAAACTCTTTTAAAACGATTTTACGCTATGGGCACCCCTTCTCTTTTTATGTGACATGCCACAATCCTGAGCCTGCCAGGAATTGCCGCACAGTGGCATAGACTGTGACTGCCTGATACCCCAGCAGGGGTGAAGATAGTTGGTGAGTGTTCGCACATTAAGAGGATTTAAGCAGCACTTTTTTCAATACTATTACCAAGGGAACCATAAGAACGAATTCTGCACTGAAAACCTTTGTGTTACAAAAGGACTTATATGTTAATATTTTTTGCACATGTGCACTTTATTTGAATGATTTTGCACTTAAAGTTGTATTTTTAAGCTACCATTTTCTCACCCACACCCCCTACCTTTCACCCTTCCCCCCAACCTCCCCCTCCCCTCCCCTCCCCTTCCTACTCCCTCCTGATTTTTCGCATTTGTGACTACTTTATACATGGGAAAACCAGACACAAACACTATGGTATACATGGCTAAACCAGCTATATATTGAAGGTAAATTTATTTATTTTTTTTATTTTTACCACGATTATTAATTTTTTACCTAAAGAGAGGTGAACACAGGACACAATAAGACATCACAGGGCACTATAGGAACAGCGCCACACCCATCCCTGAATTACTTAATCTAGCTGTTTCCACTTTATGTGGTGACTGCATTCTGGGGGGCAGCAGTTCCAATCTATTTGAAGGTTATATTCATTCTTATTCATTTCCACTGCGCCGGTCCATTATTACATTTCTCAAACAGCAAGCAAAGAAAGCTTGTGACCTTTATCCCAAGGCAGGCAGGTACCTCTGAGTGCCAAGCTGGTCTTAGGGACAGAGCGGATGTCTCAGGTAAATTCAGTGTACATCAGATGATATGAATGATCAGCTAACTCTCTCGGGCCGGAGACCTCCGACATACCGTCACATAAAATCTAGAAAGGAAAGGCTCGCCATAGCGTTATACCATCAGGATAATTTATTGAGAGTAAAAATAAATATTGCATTGACAGAAGATTACAGAAGCACTTACAGAAGATTTAAAAACAATCAGCAAGGAAAAACAGCCGGCTAAACAGAAATCGCCCGTCTAATAGAGACTCTGGTACGCGGTGACGTCAGCACCTCAACTCCTCCCGACGTACGTTTCGTCAGCAAATTACATTGTCTGGGCCAATAGCTTCCGTCTCGTACTTGCTTCAGAGCATGCGTCTTTTTTTGGTCCGTCGGACCAGCATACAGACGATCAGTTTTCCCGACAGGAATTGGTTCCGTCAGAAATATTTAGAAAATGTTCCATTTCTAGGTCCGTCAGAATTTTCAAAAAAAAAAAAGTCCGATGAGGCCTACACACGATCGGTATATACGATGAAAAGCTTCCGTCTGACTTTTTCTGTCAGACATTCCGCTCGTGTGTACGCAGCTTATGACGTTGTAAGATTCATTATTCTAGGAGGCGGTTTCAGCACCTATAAGGTCCTAATATTTTGTTGTCTCTTGTATATTCTTACTCCAGGATGTGGTGCTGACTGTCAACTGAGTACGTTATTATTACATAGAAAATGAAAACCAGTCCTGACCATACTTCAGGGTCTCCTATCAGCTGAGATACTTCCTCTACTGCTGTTGACCCTGCTTATGGGAGACATTTATGATCTATTTTATAATCATAACGTATTCACTCTATATACTTTACACCTGACATCATTCACACAAATCTGACTTTCTCATATGCTGGCAAAATATTAAACGCAAACACGGTGAAAAAGGAATATGTCAGTAAGATTGTCTGAGTGCGGCCAAGAGCATCATTAGCTCATTACATTATTACGAATGGCCCATTACTGGGTAAACGCCACTAAATCACTACGTCCAGCACAATTTACTGAGTGTTTGCTCACCTCTTTGTACCCTCCTGATGTATTATTTACCTGCAGCGATGAAGGTTTCATAATGTGCTTTAATTATGTATGCTGCATTGAACCGAATATGTGATTTAGGCTTGGCAGCTGAAGAAATGCTTTGCGAAGCACTGACTCGACAGAAAGTGCCGTTTGTCTACCTTGTGTAAAAAAAAAAAAAAAAATGATAGATCACTCAGTGTTGCTTTTTATTATTTCAGAGTAACAACAAACCACAAGTAAACCTGTGCTAGAAGTAAACAGTAAAAGCCGAAACCAGAGATTAAAATTGGCCCTGAAGAAGTACCTGCCTGTATGTACATTTATTTTTCATAGAGCCCCCAATGACCCAAACCTCAATCTCTAGCATCTTCTGCCCTGAGTCTATTTAACCACTTCAATACCTGCTGCTTTTACCCCCTTCCTGCCCAGGCCAATTTTCAGCTTTCATACGGTCATGCAACACTGCACCCATATGACTTTTTTTATAATTCTTCTTTTTCACACAAATAGAGCTTTCTTATGGTGGTATTTAATCACCATTGGGTTTTTTATTTTTTACAAAAAAAAAAAAAAAAGTCTAAATATTTTGAAAAAAAAAACCCATCTCATCGTTTCTGTTATAAAATTTAGCAAATACAGTGGAACCTTGGATTACAAGCATAATCCGTTCCAGGAGAATTCTTGTATACCAAAGCACTCGCATATCAAAGCGAGTTTCCCCCATAGAAGTCAATGGAAATGAAGGTAATTAGTTCCACATTGACTTCTATTGTGTGCAGTACCGCATGTGGCCAGATGTAGGGGGGGTGCCGGAGAGACTTGGAAATACTCGGAGATGGCTCAGATGCACTCGGGAACCCTCGGAAAGGCTCAGAAACACTCGGGAATTGAGTATTTCCGAGCGTTTCTGAGTATTTCCGAGTGCATCCAAACGGCTCCAAAAGGCTCCGAGTGTCACTGGCGCCACCACACCTCTGGCCAAATGCGGTACTGCACACCGCAGAGGCTTGAATCCTGTTTGTTTTGTGAGACAACACTCGCAAACCGAGTCAGGATTCAAAAAAAATAATAGCTCGTATTGCGAAACGCTCGTTAAAAAGGAAGTAAACCCTGATGGGTTTTACTTCCTCTTTGTTTCCCTGCAGAGGTAAAGCATAATGGGCTACTATGCATTGCATCGCCGCTGACCGCATCTTTCCGGGGCTCCGCAATCGGACGGTAGAGCCTGGGAAAGGCGGCGGCAAGAGGGGGTGTGACCCCCTTTCGCCACCTGCAGAAGTGATCGAGTGGCTATTTAGCCTCTCTAATCACTTCTGCTAGAAAGGGAATCGCCGGCTGAAAAAATCCACACCGGGATGATGTCTGTAGGTGCAGATATCATCCTGGTATAACTACTTCAACTCGAGGACATCCATGGACGCACTGCGGGTGGGAAGTAGCTAAATACTGGGACGTTTATAAACATACCTTGGTCAACAAAGGGTTAAAAGATATCCAAATTCAAGCATAAAATGTCATAGATTGCATCTTACCAGTCACTGGAAAATACTAGAATAGTAGAAATACTTGTTGATCCCACCAGAAATCCTTCCTTGTCACTTCCTGTGTGCTGATCTGAAATCTCAAACAATGTTGTCAGCTTTGCAGCAATCCTCTGTGATCTACAGAAGGGAGGTGTTATGTAGCCCTGATCTATGGTGACAACACTAGAGATGCATTGACATCCGTCTTCCATCTGTCAATGGACAGGACAGAGCCCGTATGAAAGGGGCCTTAGCTACATACAGACTGCACTCTTTAACCACTTCCCGCCCACCCTATTGCGGACTGACGTCCGCAATGTGGCTCTGTTATCCTGACTGGATGAGCCGCTCACGCGCGGCCCCGGGAGGCGCGCAACGCTGCGATCGGTGGTGCTGTATGTCGCTCCGACACACCGCATCTCCAATCGTATCGTAAAGATACTATGACGTAGGATCAGCTGCGACCAATCACAGCTGATCACAGCGGTAACCAGGAAGTGGCGGTAATCGGCTTTCCTCGATTCGCGCTGAAAGGGAGAGCCGATCGGCGGCTCTCCTGCCAGAGCGGAGGCCTGCGCTGATAATCAGTGCATTGATCATCAGCGCAGCCCCCATCAACGGTGCCACCCCAGATGCAAATCTGTGCCCTTCAAAATGCAAATCAGTTCCTATTAGTAACCCCTGTCAGTGCCCATGACAGATGCCAATTAATGCCCATCAGTAATAACATCAGTGCCTCCTTATCAGTGATGCCTATCAGTGCCCATCAGTGCCGCCTATTAGTGCTCATCAGTGCCACCTATCAGTGCTTCATATCAGTGCCGCCTATCAGTGCTGCATATTAGTGCCTCCTCATCAGTGCCAACCAGTGCCCACCAGTGCCCATCAGTGCCACCTCATCAGTGCCCATCTGTTAAGGAAAAAACTACAAATTTTTAATAGAAATGAAGAAAAACTTTTTTTTTTCAAAAATTTCGGTATTTTTTTATTTGATTAGCAAAAAATAAAAACCCCAGAGGTGGTATTTTTGGGGGATATTTATTATAGCAAAAAGTAAAAAATAATGCGTTTTTTTTTTAAATTGACGCTCTTTTTTTGTTTATAGCGTAAAAAATAAATAACGCAGAGGTGATCAAATACCACCGAAAGAAAGCTCTATTTGTGGGAAGAAAATTATAAAAAATGTAGTTTGGGTACAGTGTTGTATGACCGTGTAATTGTCATTCAAAGTGTGGCAGCGCTGAAAACTGAAAAAAATTGGCCTGGGCTGGAAGGGGGGCGGGGGGGGGGGGGTTGGGTGCCCAGTATTGAAGTGGTTAAAACAGAAGTACGGCTTCTTTTTCTTTTTCTTATTCATACTTACCTAGGTGGATGCAGCATCGATCCCATGCTGCATCTGTGCCTCTACACTTAGAAGCGAGCGATCGAACAATGCCGATCGCTCGGTTCCCACAGCTCCATGAGCAGAGAGCTGTAGACTCCCCGGCTCTCTGCTTTGGTCATCCTCGCTCCCTGGAGCGCTGGGCTGTGGAGGGGGAGGGAGTGGCTGGCTCAGGCTCTCAGCGGCTCACTGAGGGGCTGAGCCGGGTGTTGGTCCAGGGATCCGGCGGATCCGGACTCCGTGGTCGTGATGACGCGGTGCCTGGACCGACTCTGTGACATCAGCGGAGAGCGGATTTCAGCTCGCCGTCAGCTGAAAACGGGTCACAGAAATGCAAAACGAAGGGCACTCCTGTGATCCATAGGAGAAGTACAAGCAATCGAGCTCAGGCTGGACTTCTCCTTTTAGATTTGTATTCAGCATTCCCTAAGTAGAGAAAAAATTGCTTTGAGGGCTTCAAGAAAACTGCTGACTGCTTTTTGAAAGGCTTTGTAAATCGTTGTTGAATGTTACAGTCCTCAGCCTAATTAGATACTAAAATTAAAAAGTAATTGTGTGTACTGAACCTAACACCTAATAAGATGCAGGTCTGTAAATGCCAACTGACAACGTAAGAGAAATGGGAGCAAATGCCAGGGAATGCAAATGAGGATTTTTAGATTAACCACTTGAGCCCCGGACCATTATGCTGCCTAAGGACCAGAGGTCTTTTTCCAATTTGGCACTGCGTCGCTTTAACTGCTAATTGCGCGGTCATGCAATGCTGTACCAAAACGAAATTTGCGTCCTTTTCTTCCCACAAATAGAGCTTTCTTTTGATGGTATTTGATCACCTCTGCGGTTTTTATTTTTTGCGCTATAAATGGAAAAAGACCGAAAATTTTGAAAAAAAATGATATTTTCTACTTTTTGTTATAAAAAAAATCCAATAAACTCAATTTTAGTCATACATTTAGGCCAAAATGTATTCGGCCACATGTTTTTGGTAAAAAAAATGTCAATAAGCGTATATTTATTGGTTTGCGCAAAAGTTATAGCGTCTACAAACTAGGGTACATTTTCTGTAATTTACACAGCTTTTAGTTTATGACTGCCTATGTCATTTCTTGAGGTGCTAAAATGGCAGGGCAGTACAAACCCCCCCCAAATGACCCCATTTTGGAAAGTAGACACCCCAAGGAAATTGCTGAGAGGCATGTTGAACCCATTGAATATTTATTCTTTTTGTCCCAAGTGATTGAATAATGACAAAAAAAAAAAAAAAAATATTTACAAAAAGTTGTCACTAAATGATATATTGCTCACACAGGCCATGGGCCTATGTGGAATTGCACCCCAAAATACATTCTGCTGCTTCTCCTGAATATGGGGATACCACATGTGTGGGACTTTTTGGGAGCCTAGCCGCGTACGGGGCCCCGAAATCCAATCACCGCCTTCAGGATTTCTAAGGGCGTAAATTTATGATTTCACTCTTTACTGCCTATCACAGTTTCGGAGGCCATGGAATGCCCAGGTGGCACAAAACCCCCCCAAATGACCCCATTTTGGAAAGTAGACACCCCAAGCTATTTCCAGAGAGGCATATTGAGTCCATGGAATATTTTATATTTTGACACAAGTTGCGGGAACGTGACACATTTTTTTTTTTTTTTGCACAAAGTTGTCACTAAATGATATATTGCTCACACAGGCCATGGGCATATGTGGAATTGCACCCCAAAATACATTTAGCTACTTCTCCTGAGTACGGGGATACCACATGTGTGGGACTTTTTGGGAGCCTAGCCGTGTACGGGACCCCGAAAACCAATCACCGCCTTCAGGATTTCTAAGGGTGAAAATTTTTGATTTCACTCTTCACTGCCTATCACAGTTTCGGAGGCCATGGAATGCCCAGGTGGCACAAAACCCCCCCAAATGACCCCATTTTGGAAAGTAGACACCCCAAGCTATTTGCTGAGAGGCATGGTGAGTATTTTGCAGCTCTCATTTGTTTTTGAAAATGAAGAAAGACAAGAAAAAACTTTTTTTTTTTTCTTTTTTCAATTTTCAAAACTTTGTGACAAAAAGTGAGGTCTGCAAAATACTCACTATACCTCTCATCAAATAGCTTGGGGTGTCTACTTTCCAAAATGGGGTCATTTGGGGGGGGGGTTGTGCCACCTGGGCATTCCATGGTCTCCGAAACTGTGATAAGCAGTCAAGAGAGAAATCAAAAATTCACGCCCTTAGAAAGCCTGAAGGCGGTGCTTGGTTTTCGGGGTTCCGTACGCGGCTAGGCTCCCAAAAAGTCTCACACATGTGGTATCCCTGTACTCAGGAGAAGCAGCAGAATGTATTTTGGGGTGTAATTTCACATATTCCCATGGCATGTTTGAGCAATATATCATTTAGTGACAATTTTGTGCAAAAAAAAAAAAAATTGTCTCTTTCCCGCAACTTGTGTCGCAATATAAAATATTCCATGGACTCGACATGCCTCTCAGCAAATAGCTTGGGGTGTCTACTTTCCAAAATGGGGTCATTTGGGGGGGTTTTGAACTGTCCTGGCATTTTATGCACAACATTTAGAAGCTTATGTCACACATCACCCACTCTTCTAACCACTTGAAGACAAAGCCCTTTCTGACACTTATTGTTTACATGAAAAAGTTTTTTTTTTTTGCAAGAAAATTACTTTGAACCCCCAAACATTATATATTTTTTTAAAGCAAATGCCCTACAGATTAAAATGGTGGGTGTTTCATTTTTTTTTTTCACACAGTATTTGCGCAGCGATTTTTCAAACGCATTTTTTGGGGAAAAACACACTTTTTTAAATTTTAATGCACTAAAACACACTATATTGCCCAAATGTTTGATGAAATAAAAAAGATGATCTTAGGCCGAGTACATGGATACCAAACATGACATGCTTTACAATTGCGCACAAACGTGCAGTGGCAACAAAATAAATACATTTTTAAAAGCCTTTAAAAGCCTTTACAGGTTACCACTTTAGATTTACAGAGGAGGTCTACTGCAAAAATTACTGCCCTCGATCTAACCTTCGCGGTGATACCTCACATGCATGGTGCAATTGCTGTTTACATTTGACGACAGACCGCCGCTTGCGTTAGCCTTAGTGCGAGAGCAGGGGGCGACAGGGGTGCTTTTTTTTTTTTTTTTTTTCTTTATTATTTTTTTGCTTTTTTATCTTATTTTTAAACTGTTCCTTTCATTTTTATTTTTTTTAATCATTTTTATTGTTATCTCGGGGAATGTAAATATCCCCTATGATAGCAATAGGTAGTGACAGGTACTCTTTTTTTAAAAAAATTGGGGTCTATTAGACCCTAGATCTCTCCTCTGCCCTCAAAGCATCTGACCACACCAAGATCGGTGTGATAAAATGCTTCCCCAATTTCCCAATGGCGCTATTTACATCCAGCGAAATCTAAGTCATAAAATGCTCGTAGCTTCCGGTTTCTTAGGCCATAGAGATGTTTGGAGCCACTCTGGTCTCTGATCAGCTCTATGGTCAGCTGGCTGAATCACCAGCTGCATTTTCAGGTTCCCTGTTGAGACAGGAGAGCCAGAGAAAAACACGGAAGACGGTGGGGGGGGGGGCATTCCCTCCCACGGCTTGTAAAAGCAGTCTAGAGGCTAATTAGCCGCTAGGATTGCTTTTACATGAAAGCCGACCGCTGGCTGAAAAGAATGATACCAAGATGATACCTAAACCTGCAGGCATCATTCTGGTATAACCACTCAAAGTTGTGAATGGCGTACCTGAAGACAAAAAAATGGTTAACAATAAAGCACAGTAAACGGTAAAGTATAAAAAATTGCATACCTGAAAAGCAAACATGATAAAACATAATAACAATAAAACATTGCAGAATAGAATACAGTAAAAAAGAGCAGAACAATAGAGAGAATAGAGAGAGAGAGAACAATAAAACGACAACTATTTTTTTTTATTTTATATATATATATATATTTTTTTTTTTACACTTTTTTTGTAACTAACTTTTATAACTGTAACCGGTTCCAGGTTCGGGTCTCTCAAAATGTGATGGCATCTTGGGAGACCCTGTGAAAGTGTGCCTAGTCTGTGCAATGCTGTATCCTATGCTAATACTCAACTAGTGCATGGTAGCGTTCAAAACATTCACCAATGCAAAGACCAGGATTGTCAGGACAGGAGGGACAATAATAGCGGGTGTCACGCCTATATCCGCGCTAGCTGCAGACACAATATCTTTTTTGGGGGCGTTCGCTGGGTAGGGGTACTCGGGAGGACATAAAGAAAATGCCTCTCATGCAGCCGACTGCATTTGGTTGGGGATGTGAATGGGGGAAGTACGGGCGCTGCAGAAGCGGTGGGTTCCCAATTAGGATTGGCGAATGCAGTAGGAAGGGCACTATGGGCATGACGGGCCTGTGTTTGTCTTTTTGGTGGCAGCGGGACACTACTTGTGCTTGCCACCTCACCAGCTTGAACTGCACTTATGGGACTCGCCACGTCACCAAGTGTTACTGCAGTGCTGGTTTGACTACGACCGGGGTGTACTAGGCCGCTGGCGCTTGCCAGTTCACCAAAACGCTACCAAAAAATCTGTTGGCGATCGCAGGGATCAGGCCTGACTCTGCGAACGCTGCAGTTATGCGTTTTAGTCTTTTGTAAGTGACAGTGATCGATCGATACTGCACTTGGGTGGGCTGGGCCGGGCGGAGGGGCAAAACGCAGGTGCTAGCAGGTATCTGGGCTGATCCCGCTAACACTGCGTTTGTGAGAACCCTAAACTGCTGGGGATGCTAGTATAGATCTGATCGGATCAGATATTGATCCGTTCAGATACTATACCACTAAGGGTGGTGTACAGTGCGTGCGTGGGTGTTAGCGGTACTGGCGCTAACCTGACGCTGCCTGGGGCTGGTGCTTGCCAGTTCACCAAAATACTACCAAAAAAACTGTTAGCGATCGCAGGGATCAGGCCTGACTCTGCGAACGCTGCAGTTATGCATTTAGTGTTTTGTAAGTGTCAGTGATCGATCGATACTGCACTTGGGTGGGCTGGGCCGGGCGGAGGGGCAAAACGCAGGTGCTAGCGGGTATCTGGGCTGATTCTGCTAACACTGCATTTTTGGGAACCCTAAACTGCTGGGGACACCAGTATAGATCTGATCAGATCAGATATGGATCCGTTCAGATACTATACCACTAAGGGAGGCGTATGCTGCGTGCGTGGGTGTTAGCGGTACTGGCGCTAACCTGACCCTGCCTGGGGCTGGTGCTTGCCAGTTCACCAAAATACTACCAAAAAAACTGTTAGCGATCGCAGGGATCAGGCCTGACTCTGCGAACGCTGCAGTTATGCGTTTAGTCTTTTGTAAGTGACAGTGATCGATCGATACTGCACTTGGGTGGGCTGGGCTGGGCCGGGCGGAGGGGCAAAACGCAGGTGCTAGCAGGTATCTGGGCTGATTCCGCTAACACTGCGTTTTTGGGAACCCTAAACTGCTGGGGACGCTAGTATAGATCTGATCGGATCAGATATTGATCCGTACAGATACTATACCACTAAGGGAGGTGTATGCTGCGTGCGTGGGTGTTAGCGGTACTGGCGCTAATCTGACGCTGCCTGGGGCGACGCATATCACCGCCGGGCGATCAGGGGGCTAAACCTTTATTCGGTAATAAACGGCGGGTGCCCTGACACTATAAAAAATAAACAAACTAACCAGCGTCAACCGTAACGGTTATACGGTGATCAGTGGTGAAAGGGTTAACTAGGGGGCAATCAAGGGGTTAAAACATTTATTCGGTAGTATATGGGGGTCCCTGATGCTATAAAACGCTGACGGCGAACCTAAATATTTATGTCCCTAACTAGCGTCACCAGCGACACTAATACAGCGATCAGAAAAATAATCGCTTAGTGACACTGGTGACAGGGGGTGATCAAGGGGTTAAAACTTTATTAGGGGGGGTTAGGGGGGTACCCTAGACCTAAAGGGGGGTAACAGTAACTGTCCCAACACTGTAACTGTCACAAACTGACACTATGCAGTAATCAGAAAAAAAAAAAAAAAACTGCTGGTGTCAGTTTGTGACAGGGGGGGGGGGGGGTGTGATTGGGGGGGGATCGGGGGGCGATCGGGGGGGGGGGGATCGGGGTGTTTTGTGTGCCTGGCATGTTCTACTGTGTGTGTGTGTGTTGGTGCACTCACATTGATGTCTTCTCTCCTCGGGCCGGAACGGAAATTACCGAGCCGAGGAGAGATGACATCATTTCCTTTGCTGCTGTTTAGCATACAGCAGCAAAGGAATGATTCGATTGGCCGGCGGCGATCGCGAGGGGGGGGCCACGAACGGATGGTCTCCCCCTCACCACCAATCGCCGCTGGACAAACGACGACCGCCTCGGGCACCGGGGGGGGGGGTCCGATCGGACCCCCCACCCGCGGAAGGCAAATCACGTACCATGTACGTGATTTTGCCTGTCCGTGCCACTTTGCCGACGTACATCGGCGTGAGGCGGTCGTCAAGTGGTTAATATGTACCTGTGGTCAGACAATGGACATTAAACTATTTACACATTCTGAATGTTTTGTTTTAAATGCCGCTTTATGCATTGACATACCTTTCTTAGACCCAATCTGTCTGAACATCATGGTCACCTGCTGACTTGGCACCATTAGCACGCAGCTTGGCCCTTTTCACACATGCGGACCGTATGTCCGTATTTCATCCATCCGTTTTCGGATGAAATACGGACATACATGAATCCCTATGGGATAGCGGGTGTCAGCGGATGAACATCCGCTAATACCCGATGTCATCCGTCCCCACTATTGTCCGATTCTGCAGACGGAGGAAAATCCCATTTTTCTATCCGTCTGCAGAGCGGATCGGATGAACACGGACAGACGGGGAGAGTGGAGATCTGACAGGGCGGTCCCTGCACAGTGTGCAGGGACCGCCCTGTCATCCGCCGGCTCAGCGGGGATCAATGGAGCGATCCCCACTGAGCAAGCGGACGTTCACGGGTCGGATCATCACGGATCCGTCCAGTGTGAAAGGAGCCTAATGCCGCTTACACACGGTCGGACTTTTCGGCTACAAAAGTCTGACAGCCCGTCCGACAGACTTTCGATGGACTTTTGGCGTACTTTTGGCGGACTTGCGGCGGACTTTCTAACGAACGGACTTGCCTACATACGATCACACAAAAGTCAGACGGATTCGTACATGATGACGTACACTGGACTAAAATAAGGAAGTTGATAGCCGGTAGCCAGTAGCTGCCCTAGCGTGGGTTTTTGTCCGTCGGACTAGCATACAGTCGAGCGGATTTCTGGGTCCGGCGGAGTTACGACGTAAAGATTTGAAGCATGTTTCAAATCTAAAGTCCGTCAGATTTGCGGCTGGAAAAGTCCGCTGAAAGTTCGCGGAAGCCCACACACGATCGGATTGTCCGTCGTATTTGGTCCGTCGGCGTCTGTCAGACTTTTGTAGACGAAAAGTCAGACCGTGTGTACGCGGCATAACTCTTCAGATGTGTTTCTAGTCTTTTGAAGTGTAAGAAGACAATGACTTTTCCTAAGCGCTGTCTCTGCAAGTTACTAACATGCACTGAAAGAACATGGAAGAAACAGGGAGGGTCTTGCTAGGACTAAACTAACTAGCACTAAACAAGAGGAGAGGGGCTGAGGCAGAAACCAAATCACATGGTAAACAAGTTGTAGTGGCCCAAAACAACCTCTAGATGTCAGCATGCTACTAAACAATAATAACCTGATGCAGTTCAACACAACACAGAACTGCATCAGAAGGTGTATACACCACTCCTTAACCACTTCAATACCGGCACTTTCGGCCCTTCCTGCCCAGGACAATTTTCAGCCTTTAGCGCTGTCACACTTTGAATGACAATTGCGCGGTCATGTGACACTGTACACAAACAAAATTTTTATAATTTTCCTCCCACAAATAGAGCTTTCTTTTGGTGGTATTTGATCACCCCTGCTGTCTTTATTTTTTGATAAACAAACTAAAAAAGATCAAAATTTTTGAAAAAAAAAGGTTTTACTTAGTTTTTGTCATAAAATTTTGTTTTCCCCTTCACTGTCGGGCACTAATGAGGCAGCACTGATGGGCACTCATGAGTTGGCAGTGATAAGGTGGCACTGATGGGCACTAATGAGGAGGCACTAATATGTAGGATTGATGAGCACTGATAGGCGGCCCTGATATGCAGCACTGATGGGCACATATAGGCGGCACTGATATGCAGCACTGATGGACACTGATAGGCGGCACTGATGGGCACTGACAGGCAGATGTGATAGGCACTGACAGGCGGGTGTGATGGGCACTGACAGGCGGCACTGATTAATAAATAAAGTAAATTACTGCGCTGTGATAATGAAGCTAAATATAGTACCCAGAAAAAAGAGCTGCTGCTACAAGTGAGATACACACAACAATAATAGTAAACAATTAAAAGCAGCGCTAATCCCCCAAAATAAGTAAAGATGATACAGCGAAGATCAAAACAAAAACAATATAAACGTTCAGTAAATCAGTTATAATCGAAATAGAACTAAAAAGTCCATCTTCTTAACTTCACAGTGAAAAAACTAAGTGACATGTATCAGAGTGATGACACAAAGTCCATATATGTCTATGGAAAATGATGAGATTAGTGGTCCACGGTAAGTAATTCAGCCTCCACCACACCACCAGTGCTAAGAGAAATGCTCGCTTACCAGATGGCAAGCAAATAATGCTTGCGGCCTAAACCCGGCCAGGGCCTTTATCCAATGTAGGGACACAAGAGATCTCCAGAGGAACCCGTCTAGGGGGTCAGCATGGAATCGCCAAACTCGTCAGCCAAGGACCGTGACCAGGTAAGATACGGTGATATTCAGATGTTCCCAGAATACAAAGGAATCACCATAACGTAACATTGTTAAGCATCATTTATTTTAAAAAAGAAAAGCCACTTACAATAAATGTAGCATTAAAAGCAGTTCAGCCGGCCGGCTTGTACGGACACCCGTCCCTTCGAACACAGCACGCGAGACGTCAGCACGTCAGCTCCTCCTGACGCGCGTTTCGTCATACAATGACGTCGTCTGGGGCACGGGCGACGCACTGACGTGTCGCGTATAAATAGGTAAACACAAGGAACCAAGCCTCGATGTGAGACCAGATCCGGAAATCATCCGCGTTCCACCTCAAGATCTGGCGGAAGTCCTTGGCGGCCATTTTAACTACTTGAGGTTACTCTCAAATAGTAAACCTGACAAAATAACTAAATGAACAGGTGTAGAAGTGAATATTAAAAAATCGAACTAAGCTAACAGCTTACGGGTAACGGACAGATTATACCTCCTATATCAGGAGGTGGAACATAAGGATAATCCAGCCTAAAAACGAAACTTATATTAAAATAGCTCGATACCCAGAAATTTAAAAAAATAAAAATAAATGAGGACTTATATAGAAAATATTTTTAAAGGCCATCAATTAAATAGGAGGCAAAATTGGAGGACCAGAGAAGCATATAGATCTATTAGAATGATAAGTAGCCATTCCAGGCCATAAAAGAGAACCCCTTTAGGCCTAAAAATCATATTTAAAAACTTAGTTGGCTACAGGCACATATGAACCCACCCAACTTAAATTAAGTGGCATAATGAACAGCTATTCTCACATAGGGATCTTCCTGACCAGAAATATCACAATATCAAACTACAGATGAGGTCAGGGATGATTTCCTTAGGCTCACAAGGAGTCAGATTCCAGAACAGGAAAAACTTAGACAACATATTCATAAAAATGAGAAATTATAATAAAGTGCACTGATTGGCACTGATAGGTGGTACTGATTGGCACTGACAGGTGGCACTGACAGGTGGCACTGATGGGCAGCACTGATGATGAGGTACTGATGTGTTACATGTGTTACTGCTGGGCACTGATTGGCACTGTGGTGGGCTCTGATTGCCACTGTGGTGGGCACTGATTGGCACTGTGGTGGGCACTTGAAGGGTTTTTTATTGGGGGAATGCTGGGCACTGATTGGTAGTGTTTTTTTGCACATCTGTGGGGGCTGTGCTAATAATCAATGTGCCGATTATCAGCACAGACCCCCCCTCAACTGCCCCAGTGTGAAAGGGGTCTTATTCTGCGTACACACAGTCGGATTTACGGGAAATGTTCAATGGGAGCTTGTTGTCGGAAATTCCGACCGTGTGTAGGCTCCATTGGACATTTTCCATCAGAATTTCCGAAAAACAAAATTTGAGATCTGGATCTCAAATTTTCTGACAACCAAATCTGTTGTCGTAAATTCCGATCGTGTGTGCACAATTCCGACGCACAAAGTTCCACTCATGCTCGGAATCAAGCAGAAGAGCCGCACTGGCTATTGAACTTCATTTTTCTCGGCTCATCGTACATGTTGTACGTCACCGCGTTCTTGATGTTCGGAATTTACGACAAGATTTGTGTGACCGTGTGTATGCAAGACAAGTTTGAGCCAAAATCCGTCAGTAACAAAACATGGATTTTGTTGGCGGAATGTGCGATGGTGTGTATGTGGCATATGAGTGTTGTCAAGGTCTTCTCTCATAGGAAAAAAAATCTAATGCCGCGTACACATGGTCAGATTTTCCGACGGCAAATGTTGGATGTGAGCTTGTTGGCTGACCGTGTGTATGCTCCATCGAACATTTGTTGTCGGACTTTCCGCCAACATATGTTGGCTATCAGGTTCTCAAATTTTCCGCCAACAAAACTTTGTTGTCTGGCTTTCCGATCGTGTGTACACAAATCCGTTGCACAAAAGTTTGCGCATGCTCGAAATCAAGTACAAGCCACAAGCACTCGGTCTTGTAAAACTAGAGATAATGGAGATATCACTTACGTCTTGTACATCACTACATTTGTAACTGTTGGCCAACATTTGTGTGACCGTGTGTATGCAAGACAAGTTGGAGCCAACAACCTTCAAACAAAAATCCACAGTTTTTTTGTCGGAAAGTCTGATCGTGTGTACGGGGTATACGATTCCACTGCCGGTGTTGTGAAAACTAAAGCTGAACTCCAAATAAAGGAAAAGTCCTCTGTTGCAGTGAGGGTGCCCCACAGGTCTTCTGACCCTAGATGGCCCATAGCATTGGATGTGAGCAAAGCTCCCAACTGGCCCTGATTTTACGGGACTGTCCCTGATTTCGCGGGACTGTCCCTGATTTGGAACAAAGTCCCTCTGTCCCTCTTTCCTCCTCCTTTGTCCCTCATTTTGGTCTGATCTATATAGTTGTATATAAAATGCACTACTTTTCTATCAAAACGTGTTTCCCAGCGCTAAACCTTTCATCCAATTTCTACATTTTTGCATTTGTAAATTTTAAAAGCCAATATAAGGGAATAATAATGGTAAAAAAAAAGCATTTGTGGGCATAGCTAATCTTTTTTTCTTCTAATAATTCTCCTTTACGGGGCGTGGCCAGAGGTGTGTCCTATGCCAACAAACTTTTGCTAACAGGTGTCCCTCGTTCCCATCTCAAATGTTGGGAGGTATGGATGTGAGAAAGTATTGGGAAGCAGAAGAAAGCATCAGCTGGCAAGGAAAATTTTATTTTCTGTGGCCCCCTAGATGTAGCATTTAACCCTTTCAGGGCGGAGCAGCCCCACTGCAAGGGATCATTTTTTGCTCTACCCAGAAATAATATGTTATATGTAATTTCCCAGCAATGCTTACAGCAGTATTAAACACAAAACCAAAAATGTCATATATTGATGCCCAATAGGATCGTTTCTCCTCTCGGCCAATCGGGTGATTGGCCGGGAGGAGAACCAGGAAGACAATAGCGAATATTAATTTAATAATTCGCTATTGTCACACAACCGGGTGTGGCCGAGCCAATAAAGTAATAAAATAGAAATTTTTTTTTTTTTTTCTATTTGTTAGAAACCTTGAATCAGACTGAGACAGAAGTACAGGTAAATCACACTTGTTTAATAATATTAATAAAAAGGTAAACCGAGTAAACGTAGTCAAAACACAGCCAGAGTTTAGGAACTGGAACGGATAGTCAGACAAGCCAAATTGTTAGGGAGCCAGAGATGAGTGTAGTAGAACAGCAAGCAGGATCTGGAGCCAGAAGGAATGTCAGCCAAGCAAGTCTTTAACTGGAACACAGGAGAGCATCTCTAGAGATGTGACCAAGTTGAAGGCAGAGATCATCTGGGCTGGACGGTTTAAGTAGGCAGGACTGACGAGCAGGATATCATCAACAGGTGAGTCACTGTGGAGAGATAGGAGCTGGCAATTAGCCAACAGCTGAGTGGCCAGCTCAGAGAAGGAAGGGCTGAGCCCAGCCCTGACACTATTCTATTCCTTTATTTTCTATTCTATCTTATTCTTTTTCTTCGAAATTTTCTAATTCGAAAACTATTTGAAATTGATTCGAAAAATTTTCAAATCAATTTGAAAACGAATAAACGAAGCGAATTCCGAAGACGAATGAAACAAATTTAACTAAACTAATTTATGTAAATAATCGAAACTAAACCAATTTTTTCGTTCTGCACATGTCTAGCATTCTAATATATACTGTAGATACACACTCACCGCCCACTCTATTAGGTACACCTTGCTAGTACCGGGTTGGACCCCCTTTTTGCCTTCAATCTTCATGGCAAGTTGTTGGAAACATTCCTCAGAGACTTTGCTCCATAGTGGCATGATAAGATCACGCAGCTGTTGCAGATTTGTTGGCTGCACATCCATGATGGGAATTCCACCACATCCCAAAGGTGCTCTATTGGATGAGATCTGGTGAGTGTGGAGGCCATTGGAGTGCAGGGACCTCATTGTCCAGTGGTGAGATGATTGGAGCTTTGAGACCTGGTGCATTATCCTGCTGGAAGGAGCCATCAGAAGATGGGGACACTGTAGTCATAAAGGGATGGTCAGCAACAATACTCAGGAAGGCCGTGGCATATAAATGATGCTCAATTAGTACTAAGGGGCCCAAAGTGTGCCAAGAAAATATCTCCCACACCATTACACCACCAGCCTGAACCGGTGATATAAGGCAGGATGGATGCATGCTTTCATGTTGTTTACACCAAATTCTGACCCTACCATCTGAATGTCACAGCTGAAATTGAGACTCATCAGATCAGGAAAAGTTTTTCCAATCTTCTATTGTCTAATTTTGGTGATCCTGTGCGAATTGTAGCCTCAGCTTCCTGTTCTTAGCTGACAGAAGTGGCACCCAGTGTGGTCTTCTGCTGCTGTAGCCCATCTGCTTCAAGGTTCGATGCGTTGTGCGTTCAGAGATGGTATTCTACATGCCTTGGTTGTAACGAGTGGTTATTTAGGTCACTGTTGCCTTTCTATCATCTGGAAACAGTCTGCCCATTCTCCTCTGACCTCTGACATCAACAAGGCATTTTCCTCCACACAACTGCCCCTCACTGGATATTTTCTCTTTTTCCCACCATTCTCTGTAAATCCTAGAGATGGCTGTGCGTGAAAATCCCAGTAAATCCAGTCGTTTTTGAAATACTCAGAATAGCCCGTCTGGCACCAACGAACCATGCCACGTTCAAAGGCACTTAAAGAGGAAGTAAAGCCTCTGAAAAAAAATAAAAATAAAATAACACCCTGCATAACAAAGGCATAATGAAGCTAGTATGCATAGCATACTAGCTCATTATAAATTACTTACCTGAGATCGAAGCCCCGGCATCGGCCCTCGTTCGCCGCCTCCGCCGCCAACTATTCCGGAGTGACTTCCGGGCATCGTGGCTCCGGCGCTGTGACTGGCCGGAGCCGCGATGACGTCACTCCCGCGCATGCGCACTGGTGCCGCCACTAACGGCATGATCGCCATTAGAAACGGCACGCTCACTGCGCCTGATGTCTACGGCGCATGCGCCATAGACATCGGTGCCGCTGTTTCTGCAAATATCTCCTAAACCTTTTAAGGTTTGGGATATATTTCTTGCACCTACAGGTAAGCCTTAATCTAGGCTTACCTGTAGGTTAAAGTGGTTGTAATGGGTTTAGAACCACTTTAAATCCCCTTTCTTCCCCATTCTGATGCCCGGTTTAAACTTCAGCAAGTCGTCTTCACCACGTCTAGATGCCTTAATGCATTGAGTTGCTGCCATGTGATTGGCTGATTAGCAACTGGTGTTAACAATACCAAGCAACTGAGCAGGTGTACCTAATAAAGTGGCCAGTAAGTGTATATCTACCTAGAGACTAGTAGTCAGATGACTAGACGTTTAACACAAAAATGAAAGATTGGAGGACACAATTAACATTTCTCCATGTTTCCTATAAGATAGCAAGGCTTCACTTTTTCATTTCTAGTCTACTTCCACAAAAGTTGTTAGACTTTTAAAATATTCTATGTAACAGTCTTGGAAAGTGATGCTTTGAGATGCTTTGAGATTAACAGCATTTCTGCAGGTTTTTATTTGGTCCTATCAATGCTCATTAGCACAGATGCTTGGATGGTAAAAACCAGATAAGGCTGAAGGTGGTAAACATAGCCAAGAACAAAATAATAATAAGGGGGTGTTAGAGCATTTTGCCCACATAGCATAAAACAAAATGTAATTAAAAAGTACTTTGAGCCTTGTGCCAATATGAAAATTAGAAAGGAAAAAAGACATTACACAGATGGCAGCAGTACTATAGGCATACCTTCCCAACTTTTGAACTTCAGAATGAGGGACCCTGGAGGAGGGAAAAGACTTGCGTTGCGTGGTAAAATGTAGGCGTGGCCAAGTGTGTAGCAGTGGGAGAGGCTTAAGGGCTGTGGTTAAACAAAACCTGGGTTTCCTTGTACCTCTAAAATAGGCTTTAATTGCTTTGTCTGAGCCTTCCTTAAAGAAGAACTTCATTAAAATAGTTAGGGACTGCATAGCAACCAGAAACTGGTTGTCTGTCAGAAGCAGCTGGAGAGAGATGCCGGCTGCAATGCGAAGTGTTGCTTGCGGGTATCAAGATGCCCCGCACATGACTCAGCCCTGGTTTGCCGGGACTTCGGGACAGGGACCAATCTCCAGGACGGTCCCGGCGAATCAAGGACGGTTGGGAGGTACGCTACAGGTGTACCCAAGAGGCTAGAATGTGTTTGAGCAGACCTACAGTATACTTAAAGGGTATGTACACTCAATGAACGTCCCTTTTTTGGTCTGTTTAATTTGCCATTGAGGCTTCAATCCCCTATCCGTACACCCGTGTTAAAGGCAATGCACAGGTTCCGTACATCCGTGTACAGACAGGCCCATTCATGTAAATTGGGATATAGCGGCTGCACAGATACAGCTGCTGGTCCTAATTTGACAGCCATGCAGGTGCATGTTCCCGAAAGCACACTGTCAACACCTGTGTATTCTATGCAGGCAAAGACGGCCTTTCACATGGGTGTATGGATAGGTATGCCCAAGAGAATAAGGCCTAGGTATGTTTTGCAATATCTATAGATAAGTGCAGAAACACTTGTTGATCTTGCCAGACAGCTCTCTGCCTGTGCTTCATCAATTACATTGTTCTCAGCTGTCATTAAAGAGGAACATCACCCTTCTCCTAAAAAAATACAGTTATTATGCCCTTTACTTCCTATGCTATGTTTTCTTCCTATGCTGCATAAATTACCGTTCCCCCGAAAATAAGCCCTACCCCGAAATAAGACCTAGCATGATTTTCGGGGATGGCTGCAATATAAGCCCTAGTTAAAGTCCTTGTAAAAACATGTAATGCGTTCTGTATAAAGATTATATAATGTGCAGTGTGTGTCCATTTTGTAACTTTATTGTGGAAAATACCTTATTTACAGCGCCACTGGGCACTCACGTGACCCACCGGAGATCTTCTCTCCTCCCGGCTGATGTCAGCAGGGATCTTGGCCCCTCCCTCTACAGTATTCGGAGAGGGAAGAAGAGCTCTGGGGGGTCACGTGAGCGCCCAGCGGCACTGTAAATAAGGCATTTTCCACAATAAAGTTACAAAAGGAAACACACCGCACATTATATAATCTTTTTTACAAAACAGATTACATCATTTTACAATGACTTTAACCAAGGTTTATTTTTGGGATAACAGGTCATAATGTTGACTCCTGAGCTGACCGTGGGAAAGGTAGAGAGAAGACAGGGGACACGGGAACTTTTTATTTTATATTTTATTGTTTTAATTCAGGTTTTTTTAGAACATTGGTAAGAAAGGGGTAAATGACACAGCACAAGCACTGTGCTGTCTATCATGTTTTAAAGGATAATGATATACAGTATATGTATGTGTGTGTGTGTATATGTATGTATATATATATATATATATATATATGTATATGTATGTATGTATGTGTGTATATATATAATTTATTTAGGGTTAAAACCACTTTAACCACTTGCCGACCGCCTCACGCCTATATACGTGAGCAGAATGGCACGGGCAGGCAAAATCACGTACCTGGTACGTGATTGCCTTCCCGCGGGCGGGGGGTCCGATCGGACCCCCCCCCCCCCGGTGCCAGCGGCGGTCGGCTTTTGGCTGGGAGAAGTGAGAGACGAGGGGGAGGCCATCCGATCGTGGCCCCCCCCTCGCGATCGCTCCCAGCCAATGAGAAACATCCTCTGCCTCTGTATAGTACACAGAGGCAGAGGATGTGATGTCATCTCTCCTCGGCTCGGGAGTTTCCGTTCCGGCCTGAGGAGAGAAGACATGTAAGTAAGTGCACAACACACACACAACACAGTAGAACATGCCAGGCACACTAAACACCCCGATCCCCCCCCCCCCCGATCGCCCCCCGATCCCCCGCCAATCACCCCCCCCCCTGTCACAAACTGACACCAAGCAGGTTTTTTTTTTTTTTTTTTTTCTGATTACTGCATAGTGTCAGTTTGTGACAGTTACAGTGTTAGGACAATTAGGGTTACCCCCCTGTAGGTCTAGGGTACCCCCCTAACCCCCCCTAATAAAGTTTTAACCCCTTGATCACCCCCCGTCACCAGTGTCACTAAGCGATCATTTTTCTGATCGCTGTATTAGTGTCACTGGTTCCGCTAGTTAGTGAGGTAAATATTTAGGTTCGCCGTCAGCGTTTTATAGCGTCAGGGACCCCCATATACTACCTAATAAATGTTTTAACCCCTTGATTGCCCCCTAGTTAACCCTTTCACCACTGATCACCGTATAACCGTTACGGTTGACGCTGGTTAGTTCGTTTATTTTTTATAGTGTCAGGGCACCCGCCGTTTATTACCGAATAAAAGTTTAGCCCCCTGATCGCCCGGCGGTGATATGCGTCGCCCCAGGCAGCGTCAGATTAGCGCCAGTACCGCTAACACCCACGCACGTGGCATACGCCTCCCTTAGTGGTATAGTATCTGAACGCATCAATATCTGATCCGATCAGATCTATACTAGCGTCCCCAGCAGTTTAGGGTTCCCAAAAACGCAGTGTTAGCGGAATCAGCCCAGATACCTGCTAGCACCTGCATTTTTCCCCTCCGCCCAGCCCAGCCCAGCCCACCCAAGTGCAGTATCGATCGATCACTGTCACTTACAGAACACTAAACGCATAACTGCAGCGTTCACAGAGTCAGGCCTGATCCCTGCGATCGCTAACAGTTTTTTTGGTAGCGTTTTGGTGAACTGGTAAGCACCAGCCCCAGGCAGCGTCAGGTTAGCGCCAGTACCGCTAACACCCACGCACGCACCGTACACCTCCCTTAGTGGTATAGTATCTGAACGGATCAATACCTGATCCGATCAGATCTATACTGGCGTCCCCAGCAGTTTAGGGTTCCCAAAAACGCAGTGTTAGCGGGATCAGCCCAGATACCTACTAGCACCTGCGTTTTGCCCCTCCGCCCGGCCCAGCCCAGCCCACCCAAGTGCAGTATCGATCGATCACTGTCACTTACAGAACACTAAACGCATAACTGCAGCGTTCACAGAGTCAGGCCTGATCCCTGCGATCGCTAACAGTTTTTTTGGTAGCGTTTTGGTGAACTGGCAAGCGCCAGCGGCCTAGTACACCCCGGTCGTAGTCAAACCAGCACTGCAGTAACACTTGGTGACGTGGCGAGTCCCATAAGTGCAGTTCAAGCTGGTGAGGTGGCAAGCACAAGTAGTGTCCCGCTGCCACCAAAAAGACAAACACAGGCCCGTCGTGCCCATAGTGCCCTTCCTGCTGCATTCGCCAATCCTAATTGGGAACCCACCGCTTCTGCAGCGCCCGTACTTCCCCCATTCACATCCCCAACCAAATGCAGTCGGCTGCATGAGAGGCATTTTTATGTCCTCCCGAGTACCCCTACCCAACAAACCCCCCCAAAAAGATATTGTGTCTGCAGCTAGCGCGGATATAGGCGTGACACCCGCTATTATTGTCCCTCCTGTCCTGACAATCCTGGTCTTTGCATTGGTGAATGTTTTGAACGCTACCATTCACTAGTTGAGTATTAGCGTAGGGTACAGCATTGCACAGACTAGGCACACTTTCACAGGGTCTCCCAAGATGCCATCGCATTTTGAGAGACCCGAATCTGGAACCGGTTACAGTTATAAAAGTTACAAGTTTGCAAAAAAAACACAAACAAAAATAAAAAAAAATAGTTGTTGTTTTATTCTCTCTCTCTATTCTCTCTCTATTGTTCTGCTCTTTTTTACTGTATTCTATTCTGCAATGTTTTATTGTTATTATGTTTTATCATGTTTGCTTTTCAGGTATGCAATTTTTTATACTTTACCGTTTACTGTGCTTTATTGTTAACCATTTTTTTGTCTTCAGGTACACCATTCACGACTTTGAGTGGTTATACCAGAATGATGCCTGCAGGTTTAGGTATCATCTTGGTATCATTCTTTTCAGCCAGCGGTCGGCTTTCATGTAAAAGTAATCCTAGCGGCTAATTAGCCTCTAGACTGCTTTTACAAGCAGTGGGAGGGAATGCCCCCCCCCCCACCGTCTTCCGTGTTTTTCTCTGGCTCTCCTGTCTCAACAGGGAACCTGAGAATGCAGCCGGTGATTCAGCCAGCTGACCATAGAGCTGATCAGAGACCAGAGTGGCTCCAAACATCTCTATGGCCTAAGAAACCGGAAGCTACGAGCATTTTATGACTTAGATTTCGCCGGATGTAAACAGCGCCATTGGGAAATTGGGGAAGCATTTTATCACACCGATCTTGGTGTGGTCAGATGCTTTGAGGGCAGAGGAGAGATCTAGGGTCTAATAGACCCCAATTTTTTCAAAAAAAGAGTACCTGTCACTACGTATTGCTATCATAGGGGATATTTACATTCCCTGAGATAACAATAAAAATGATTTTAAAAAAAAAAAAATGAAAGGAACAGTTTAAAAATAAGATAAAAAAGCAAAAAAATAATAAAGAAAAAAAAAAAAAAAAAAAAAAAAGCACCCCTGTCCCCCCCTGCTCTCGCGCTAAGGCGAACGCAAGCGTCGGTCTGGCGTCAAATGTAAACAGCAATTGCACCATGCATGTGAGGTATCACCGCGAAGGTCAGATCGAGGGCAGTATTTTTAGCAGTAGACCTCCTCTGTAAATCTAAAGTGGTAACCTGTAAAGGCTTTTAAAGGCTTTTAAAAATGTATTAATTTTGTTGCCACTGCACGTTTGTGCGCAATTTTAAAGAATGTCATGTTTGGTATCCATGTACTCGGCTTAAGATCATCTTTTTTATTCCATCAAACATTTGGGCAATATAGTGTGTTTTAGTGCATTAAAATTTAAAAAAGTGTGTTTTTTCCACAAAAAATGCGTTTGAAAAATCGCTGCGCAAATACCGTGTGAAAAAAAAAAATGAAACACCCACCATTTTAATCTGTAGGGCATTTGCTTTAAAAAAATATATAATGTTTGGGGGTTCAAAGTAATTTTCTTGCAAAAAAAAAAATTTTTTTCACGTAATCAAAAAGTGTCAGAAAGGGTTTTGCCTTCAAGTGGTTAGAAGAGTGGGTGATGTGTGACATAAGCTTCTAAATGTTGTGCATAAAATGCCAGGACAGTTCAAAACCCCCCCAAATGACCCCATTTTGGAAAGTAGACACCCCAAGCTATTTGCTGAGAGGCATGTCGAGTCCATGGAATATTTTATATTGCGACACAAGTTGCGGGAAAGAGACAAATTTTTTTTTTTTTTTTTTTTTTTGCACAAAGTTGTCACTAAATGATATATTGCTCAAACATGCCATGGGGATATGTGAAATTACACCCCAAAATACATTCTGCTGCTTCTCCTGAGTACGGGGATACCACATGTGTGGGACTTTTTGGGAGCCTAGCTGCGCACGGGACCCCGAAAACCAAGCACCGCCTTCAGGCTTTCTAAGGGCGTAAATTTTTGATTTCACTCTTCACTGCCTATCACAGTTTCGGAGGCCATGGAATGCCCAGGTGGCACAAAACCCCCCAAAATGACCCCATTTTGGAAAGTAGACACCCCAAGCTATTTGCTGAGAGGTATAGTGAGTATTTTGCAGACCTCACTTTTTGTCACAAAGTTTTGAAAATTGAAAAAAGAAAAAAAAAATTTTTTTTTCTGGTCTTTCTTCATTTTCAAAAACAAATGAGAGCTGCAAAATACTCACCATGCCTCTCAGCAAATAGCTTGGGGTGTCTACTTTCCAAAATGGGGTCATTTGGGGGGGTTTTGTGCCACCTGGGCATTTTATGGCCTTCAAAACTGTGATAGGTAGTGAGGCGTGAAATCAAAAATTTATGCCCTTAGAAATCCTGAAGGCGGTGCTTGGTTTTCGGGGCCCCGTACGTGGCTAGGCTCCCAAAAAGTCCCACACATGTGGTATCCCCATACTCAGGAGAAGCAGCTAAATGTATTTTGGGGTGCAATTCCACATATGCCTATGGCCTGTGTGAGCAATATATCATTTAGTGACAACTTTTTGTAAATTTTTTTTTTTTTTTTTTGTCATTATTCAATCACTTGGGACAAAAAAAATAAATATTCAATGGGTTCAACATGCCTCTCAGCAATTTCCTTGGGGTGTCTACTTTCCAAAATGGGGTCATTTGGGGGGGTTTTGTACTGCCCTGCCATTTTAGCACCTCAAGAAATGAGATAGGCAGTCATAAACTAAAAGCTGTGTAAATTACAGAAAATGTACCCTAGTTTGTAGACGCTATAACTTTTGCGCAAACCAATAAATATACGCTTATTGACATTTTTTTTACCAAAGACATGTGGCCGAATACATTTTGGCCTAAATGTATGACTAAAATTTAGTTTATTGGATTTTTTTTATAACAAAAAGTAGAAAATATCATTTTTTTTCAAAATTTTCGGTCTTTTTCCGTTTATAGCGCAAAAAATAAAAACGGCAGAGGTGATCAAATACCATCAAAAGAAAGCTCTATTTGTGGGAAGAAAAGGACGCAAATTTCATTTGGGTACAGCATTGCATGACCGCGCAATTAGCAGTTAAAGCGACGCAGTGCCGAATTGTAAAAAGTGCTCTGGTCAGGAAGGGGGTAAAATGTTCCGGGGCTGAAGTGGTTAAGACCGTCATTGTACATACCGTAAATAAATAAGACATCCCCTGAAAATAAGCCCTAGTGGGTTTTTTGTAGACAAAATGAAACTAAGACCTGGTCTTATTTTTGGGGAAACACAGTATACCTAAAAGCCCAGCAGGTCCAGCTTTGTCCTCTTCTCCAACACCGTTCTCCTCCTATTGGTCCTGTCCCGCCCCGCCATCTTTCTCTTCTACATCATCGGGGGGGCTAGCTGTCTTTTTTCTAGGCTCTTGCAGTCGGCCCTCTGATAAAATACTATGGCCCATGCTCATCTGTTGTAGATTGCTCAGAAGCCTCCTGAGATGCATGACATAGGTGTGTCCCTGGAAGCTGTGGGCGGCTGGGGCTACCTCATTCTGGCACAGGCAAGACAGACAAAAACAAAGGTATTTGAAATAAAAATTTGTGACGGTGTGAAAGGAGGGGAGAAGGAACAGTATTAGGTAAAGAAGACAAAGAGAGTGAAAATCCACTTTAAGGATTGCAGAAGCTCTCCATTCTTTGTTTATCGAGAAGAGGAGATGGGAAGCTTCTGTAGCCCTCTCCTGTTTGTGTTTTCCTGATACAATAGGGTTAGTAAACAAAGTCACCTTAATGCCCCGTACACACGGTCGGACTTTGTTCGGACATTCCGACCATAAAATCCTAGGAATTTTTCCGACGGATGTTGGCTCAAACTTGTCTTGCATACACACGGTCACACAAAGTTGTCGGAAAATCCCATCGTTCTAAACGTGGTGACGTAAAACACGTACGTCGGGACTATAAACGGGGCGGTGGCCAATAGCTTTCATCCCTTTTTTTATTCTGAGCATGCGTGGCACTTTGTCCATCGGATTTGTGTACACACGATCGGAATTTCCGACAATGGATTTTGTTGTTGGAAAATTTTATAGCCTGCTCTCAAACTTTGTGGGTCGGAAAATCCGATGGAAAATGTGTGATGGAGCCCACACACGGTCGGAATTTCCGACAACAAGGTCCTATCACACATTTTCCGTCGGAAAAGCCGACCGTGTGTACGGGGCATAAGGCTGGAAGTGTGTTACTGGTAGAATCGCCAGGTGAAACTATAAGAAAAAAAAGAAAACCAATGCAACCACCACACCAAAGGACAGGTAAGTAGCAACATTACATTTTTGGTTAAATATTATTATACAGGATTTATATACCGCCAACCCTTTGCACAGCTCTTTAACGTTAGAGCAAACAGTACAGTTACAATACAATTCAATACAGGAGGAATCAGGGGGCCCTGCTCATTAGAGCTTACACTCTAAAAGGGAGGGTCAAGTGATGCAAAAATTAATAACTTTGGGGGATGGGCTGATGGAAAAACTAAAAGTACAGTTGTTAGGTGGAGGCAGGATAGGCTTCTCTGAAGAGAAAAAGTGGGAATTCCATATTGTGGGAGAGGCTCGGGAGAAGTCCCGGAGGCAAGCATGGGAGGAGATGCAAGGGAACTAGAGAGAAGGAGGTTGGGAGGAACGAAGAGAACCATTGGGTTGGTATTTTGAGACTAGGTTAGTGAGGTAGCTGGGGGCCAAGTTGTGGATGGCTTTGTAAGTTATTGTTAGTATTTTGAATTTAAATTTGTTGGGCGAGTGGCAGCCAATGGAGGGATTGGCAGAGAGGGGTAGCAGATGCTGAGCGATTTGTAAGGTGGATGAGTCTGGCAGCAGAATTCATGATGGACTGTATGGGGTGTAGCCTATGTAGAGATAAGCCAATGAGGAGGGAGTTGCAGTAGTCGAGGTGAGAGATAAACAGGGAGTGAATTAGGAGCTTTGTGGTGTCATTTGTTAGGAAGGGGCGTATGTTGGAGAGGTTACAGAGATTGAGGCGGCAAGCTTTGGAAAATGATTGGATGTGGGGCCGAAAAGGAGAGTTCAGAGTCCAAGATAACACCTAGCCCCCTGGCATGCGGGGATGGGTTGATGGTTGTGCCATAGATCTTGACAGAGAGGTCAAGGAAAGGGGCACGTGGGGGAGGAAATATTATGAGCTCGGTTTTGGACAGGTTGAGTTTGAGTGGTGTGACATCCAGACTGATATGGCTGTTAGCAAATTAGTGATGTGTGAGGAGACTGATGGAGGGAGCTGAGGGTCAGAGAGATAGATTTGGGTGTCGTCAGCGTAGGAAGGATATTAAAAGCCATGGGAGGCTATCAGTTGACCCATGGAGGAGGTGTAGAGTGAGAATAGGAGAGGTCCAAGAACAGAACCTTGGGGGGATCCCGAAGGAGAAAGGAATAGGAGAGGAGGAAGTAGAATTGTACATGACACTGAAGATTTGATAGGTAGGATGGGAGCCAGAGAAGAGCACAGTCATGGATACAAAAGGAGTAACATTTTTTGAAGAGGAGGGGGTGGTCAATCGTATCAAAGGCAGCCGAAAGGTTCAGAAGTAGGAGTACAGAATAGTGTCCACTGGTTTTTGCTGTTAGTAAGTTGTTTGTGAGTTTAATGCCGCGTACACACGAGCGGACTTTACGGCGGACTTTGCCCGGCGGACTGGATTTCGTCGGACAATTCGATGTGTGGGGGCTCCAGCGGACTTTGTTTTCTCAAAAGTTGGACGGACTTAGATTTGAAACAAGTTTTAAATTAATCCGTCGAAATCGAGTCCGGTCGAAAAGTCCGCCGTCTGTATGCTAGTTCGACGGACAAAAAGCCACGCTAGGGCAGCTATTGGCTACTGGCTATGAACTTCCTTGTTTTAGTCCGGTGTACATCATCACGTACGAATTCGACGGACTTTGGTGGATTGTGTGTAGGCAAGTCCGTTCATTCACAAAGTCCGTCGTAAAGTACGTCGAAAAGTCCGCCGGGCAAAGTCTGCCGTAAAGTCCGCTCGTGTGTACGCGGCATTAGGAGAGCAGTTTCTGTGGAGTGTTGAGGGCGAAATCCAGACTGAAGTTGAACAAGAAGGTTATTCTTAATGAGGTGGTCACTTGGTTGTAGGCCAGGCATTCAAGGAGTTTGGAGGAAAAGGACCCGGAAGATTGCCACTAACACTGTAGTGCAGTAAAACCTTGGTTTGAGAGTAACTTGAGAGAGTTTTGCAAGACAAGCAACATTTTTTAATACATTTTTACTTGATATACAAGTGATGTCTTGATGTAAACAAGTAGCATCATGTCACAACTGAGTATAAAAGAGAAGAAAGGTGCCTTTAAGTGTAGCAATACATGGGACATGGTCTATGTGGACATCTTTACCCCGGATGCCTGCATACTTAGATATGCCTCTTTTAATCATCAACCATGTGAGTTGCTAAATGTTGTACCTTCATTAAATGTAACCATATTGCTACACTTAGAGGCGCCTCCCTTCTTTTATACTCTGTAGCTCCTGCTGGATTTTGCTTTTATTCCCGTTGTGGAGGCTTCCATTTGTGGATGGACATTTTATGGTTACATCACATTGATATAATCTTTTTAAATGTACTATAGACTGAAGGACTTCTGAATAAATGGTTGTGGAAAAATTCATTGGAGTTTCCATTATTTGTCATGAGGAAATTTGATATACAAGTGTTTTGGATTACAAGTATGTTTCCGGAACAAATTATGCTCACAATCCAAGGTTTTACTGTAGTTGGCACTACTACAGTGATAGCGGCAATCTTCTGTGTGTAGTGACAACTACTACAGTGATCGTATGCTTCCATAGCGGTCCCTCAGATATAAGATATGCACATTTACATTGGTCCAAGCTTGGCCAATGTAGTTATGCAATAAAAATCATTCCTGGAGTTTAGCTTTAAGGTCAGGACAATGTTTTCTGCAGCCTACAACAGGGGATATTGGATATATTGTGAAGGCATGATCTGGTATGCTTGCTCACAAATACTATTAGAGCAATCTCATTATAACGCTATTTCCCTTCTCTTTCCAATCTCCTGCTGGCTGCCTCTTGTTGTTCTGCTAATCAGTCACTGGAAAGCGGTTACAAACTGCATAATCCTTAACAATACGCACATACTCTGAATTCTGACTTTTATAAATGGCAGTCATGTATCGCCAATGGGATTTGAATTTTACATTTAAAAATCTGCAGGGATATCGGCCTAACCTATTCCATCTGTGAGATATCTGTCTATTGTCTGAGGCTTTCATTGCATGAAACTAGGCACAGGTTATAATTGATGGTGAAAGTTAATTATGCTCCGTCTGGTTAAAAAAAAAGTCAGCGCTGAGATTCGGAAGCGGGCATCTATCACCCTGACAAAACGAGTCTTGTTGTTGCTGCATCTACAGTATAAACCTTCCAACATTTATTATTTAATGTTAGGACAATTTTAAAGTTAGTTTGTCGCATGTGAAAGAAAACTGTGTAGTTGTTGAGCAGACTGAATCAATATAAAAAAAGGTTTTACTTTTTAAAGTGCTAGTTAACTCCTATGTTGCGTACACGCGATTGGAAGACCGATGAGAGTTTCTAGTCGGAAAATGCGAATGCATGTTTGCTCCATCGGACTTTTGCTGGCCGAATTCCAGCCAGCAAAAGATTGAGAGCATGCTCTCAATTTTTCGGTCGGCAAAAGTTCCTATCCGAAAATGCGATCGTCTGTGGCAATTCCTACGCGCAAAATTCCTACGCATGCTTGGAAACAATTCGACGCATGCTCGGAAGCATTGAACTTCATTTTCTCCGCTCGTCGCAGTGTTGTACGTCACCGCCTTCATGGCGGTCGTAAGTTCAGCGAACTTTTGCGTGACCGTGTGTATGCAAGGCGAACTTGAGCGGAATCCCGTCGAAAAAGCCGTCATATATTTTTCCGATGAGAAGTCTGATCGTGTGTATGCGGCATTACAGAACAAATGAACAGGTGAACACTGTACGCTCTCCTCACCTTCCCCTGCGGTCCCCAATGTACTTACCTCCAGGGATGCTGAGCTGTCAGAGCCAATGCAGCCTGTCCAGCCCAACTTTTTTGAGACATGTTGCTGCCATCAATTTCAAATTTACCTTTTTCTTTCTTAAAATGGTACATTTTCTCACTTTAACCACTTGCTGACCGCCGCACGCCGATATACGTCAGCACAAAGGCAGCGGTGGGCAAATGGGCGTACCTGTACGTCCCCTTTAATTTACGGGGCTAGTGGGCACGCGCGCGCACGCCCACCGCGTACAGCGTGACCGCGGCCGCAGGTCCCGCGGACTCGATGTCCTCCATTGTCCCGCGATCGTGTCACGGAGCGGCAGAACGGGGAGATGTAAACAAGGCATTTCCCTGTTCTGCCTAGTGATATGACAGAGATCCACTGCTCCCTGTCATCGGGAGCAGTGATCGCTGTCATGTCAGTGTTAGCCCATCCCCCCCACAGTTAGAATCACTCCCTAGGACACACTTAACCCCTTGATCGCCCCCTAGTGTTTAACCCCTTCCCTGCCAGTGTCATTTACACAGTAATCAGTGCATTTTTATAGCACTGATCTCTGTATAAATGACAATGGTCCCAAAATAGTGTCAAAAGTGTCCGATGTGTCCGCCATAATATCGCAGTCACGATAAAAATTGCAGATACCATAGAATTGCAGATACCATACACACGGTCACACAAAGTTGTCGGAAAATCCGATCGTTCTAAACGCGGTGACGTAAAACACGTACGTCGGGACTATAAACGGGGCAGTGGCCAATAGCTTTCATCTCTTTATTTATTCTGAGCATGCGTGGCACTTTGTCCGTCGGATTTGTGTACACACGATCGGAATTTCCGACAATGGATTTTGTTGTCGGAAAATTTTATATCCTGCTCTCAAACTTTGTGGGTCGGAAAATCCGATGGAAAATGTGTGATGGAGCCCACACACGGTCGGAATTTCCGACAACAAGGTCCTATCACACATTTTCCGTCGGAAAATCCGACCGTGTGTACGGGGCATAAGGCTGGAAGTGTGTTACTGGTAGAATCGCCAGGTGAAAGTATAAGAAAGAAAAGAAAACCAATGCAACCACCACACCAAAGGACAGGTAAGTAGCAACATTACATTTTTGGTTAAATATTATTATACAGGATTTATATACCGCCAACCCTTTGCGCAGCTCTTTAACGTTAGAGCAAACAGTACAGTTACAATACAATTCAATACAGGAGGAATCAGGGGGCCCTGCTCATTAGAGCTTACACTCTAAAAGCGAGGGTCAAGTGATGCAAAAATTAATAACTTTGGGGGATGGGCTGATGGAAAAACTAAAAGTACAGTTGTTAGGTGGAGGCAGGATAGGCTTCTCTGAAGAGAAAAAGTGGGAATTCCATATTGTGGGAGAGGCTCGGGAGAAGTCCCGGAGGCAAGCATGGGAGGAGATGCAAGGGAACTAGAGAGAAGGAGGTTGGGAGGAACGAAGAGAACCATTGGGTTGGTATTTTGAGACTGGCTTAGTGATGTAGCTGGGGGCCAAGTTGTGGATGGCTTTGTAAGTTATTGTTAGTATTTTGAATTTAAATTCGTTGGGCGAGTGGCAGCCAATGGAGGGATTGGCAGAGAGGGGTAGCAGACGCTGAACGATTTGTAAGGTGGATGAGTCTGGCAGCAGAATTCATGATGGACTGTATGGGGTGTAGCCTATGTAGAGATAAGCCAATGAGGAGGGAGTTGCAGTAGTCGAGGTGAGAGATAAACAGGGAGTGAATTAGGAGCTTTGTGGTGTCATTTGTTAGGAAGGGGCGTATGTTGGAGAGGTTACAGAGATTGAGGCGGCAAGCTTTGGAAAATGATTGGATGTGGGGCCGAAAAGGAGAGTTCAGAGTCCAAGATAACACCTAGCCCCCTGGCATGCGGGGATGGGTTGATGGTTGTGCCATAGATCTTGACAGAGAGGTCAAGGAAAGGGGCACGTGGGGGAGGAAATATTATGAGCTCGGTTTTGGACAGGTTGAGTTTGAGTGGTGTGACATCCAGACTGATATGGCTGTTAGCAAATTAGTGATGTGTGAGGAGACTGATGGAGGGAGCTGAGGGTCAGAGAGATAGATTTGGGTGTCGTCAGCGTAGGAAGGATATTAAAAGCCATGGGAGGCTATCAGTTGACCCATGGAGGAGGTGTAGAGTGAGAATAGGAGAGGTCCAAGAACAGAACCTTGGGGGGATCCCGAAGGAGAAAGGAATAGGAGAGGAGGAAGTAGAATTGTACATGACACTGAAGATTTGATAGGTAGGATGGGAGCCAGAGAAGAGCACAGTCATGGATACAAAAGGAGTAACATTTTTTGAAGAGGAGGGGGTGGTCAATCGTATCAAAGGCAGCCGAAAGGTTCAGAAGTAGGAGTACAGAATAGTGTCCACTGGTTTTTGCTGTTAGTAAGTTGTTTGTGAGTTTAATGCCGCGTACACACGAGCGGACTTTACGGCGGACTTTGCCCGGCGGACTGGATTTCGTCGGACAATTCGATGTGTGGGGGCTCCAGCGGACTTTGTTTTCTCAAAAGTTGGACGGACTTAGATTTGAAACAAGTTTAAAATTTATCCGTTGAAATCGAGTCCGGTCGAAAAGTCCGCCGTCTGTATGCTAGTTCGACGGACAAAAAGCCACGCTAGGGCAGCTATTGGCTACTGGCTATGAACTTCCTTGTTTTAGTCCGGTGTACGTCATCACGTACGAATTCGACGGACTTTGGTGGATTGTGTGTAGGCAAGTCCGTTCATTCACAAAGTCCGTCGTAAAGTACGTCGAAAAGTCCGCCGGGCAAAGTCTGCCGTAAAGTCCGCTCGTGTGTACGCGGCATTAGGAGAGCAGTTTCTGTGGAGTGTTGAGGGCGAAATCCAGACTGAAGTTGAACAAGAAGGTTATTCTTAATGAGGTGGTCACTTGGTTGTAGGCCAGGCATTCAAGGAGTTTGGAGGAAAAGGACCCGGAAGATTGCCACTAACACTGTAGTGCAGTAAAACCTTGGTTTGAGAGTAACTTGAGAGAGTTTTGCAAGACAAGCAACATTTTTTAATACATTTTTACTTGATATACAAGTGATGTCTTGATGTAAACAAGTAGCATCATGTCACAACTGAGTATAAAAGAGAAGAAAGGTGCCTTTAAGTGTAGCAATACATGGGACATGGTCTATGTGGACATCTTTACCCCGGATGCCTGCATACTTAGATATGCCTCTTTTAATCATCAACCATGTGAGTTGCTAAATGTTGTACCTTCATTAAATGTAACCATATTGCTACACTTAGAGGCGCCTCCCTTCTTTTATACTCTGTAGCTCCTGCTGGATTTTGCTTTTATTCCCGTTGTGGAGGCTTCCATTTGTGGATGGACATTTTATGGTTACATCACATTGATATAATCTTTTTAAATGTACTATAGACTGAAGGACTTCTGAATAAATGGTTGTGGAAAAATTCATTGGAGTTTCCATTATTTGTCATGAGGAAATTTGATATACAAGTGTTTTGGATTACAAGTATGTTTCCGGAACAAATTATGCTCACAATCCAAGGTTTTACTGTAGTTGGCACTACTACAGTGATAGCGGCAATCTTCTGTGTGTAGTGACAACTACTACAGTGATCGTATGCTTCCATAGCGGTCCCTCAGATATAAGATATGCACATTTACATTGGTCCAAGCTTGGCCAATGTAGTTATGCAATAAAAATCATTCCTGGAGTTTAGCTTTAAGGTCAGGACAATGTTTTCTGCAGCCTACAACAGGGGATATTGGATATATTGTGAAGGCATGATCTGGTATGCTTGCTCACAAATACTATTAGAGCAATCTCATTATAACGCTATTTCCCTTCTCTTTCCAATCTCCTGCTGGCTGCCTCTTGTTGTTCTGCTAATCAGTCACTGGAAAGCGGTTACAAACTGCATAATCCTTAACAATACGCACATACTCTGAATTCTGACTTTTATAAATGGCAGTCATGTATCGCCAATGGGATTTGAATTTTACATTTAAAAATCTGCAGGGATATCGGCCTAACCTATTCCATCTGTGAGATATCTGTCTATTGTCTGAGGCTTTCATTGCATGAAACTAGGCACAGGTTATAATTGATGGTGAAAGTTAATTATGCTCCGTCTGGTTAAAAAAAAAGTCAGCGCTGAGATTCGGAAGCGGGCATCTATCACCCTGACAAAACGAGTCTTGTTGTTGCTGCATCTACAGTATAAACCTTCCAACATTTATTATTTAATGTTAGGACAATTTTAAAGTTAGTTTGTCGCATGTGAAAGAAAACTGTGTAGTTGTTGAGCAGACTGAATCAATATAAAAAAAGGTTTTACTTTTTAAAGTGCTAGTTAACTCCTATGTTGCGTACACGCGATCGGAAGACCGATGAGAGTTTCTAGTCGGAAAATGCGAATGCATGTTTGCTCCATCGGACTTTTGCTGACCGAATTCCAGCCAGCAAAAGATTGAGAGCATGCTCTCAATTTTTCGGTCGGCAAAAGTTCCTATCCGAAAATGCGATCGTCTGTGGCAATTCCTACGCGCAAAATTCCTACGCATGCTTGGAAACAATTCGACGCATGCTCGGAAGCATTGAACTTCATTTTCTCCGCTCGTCGCGGTGTTGTACGTCACCGCCTTCTTGGCGGTCGTAAGTTCAGCGAACTTTTGCGTGACCGTGTGTATGCAAGGCGAACTTGAGCGGAATCCCGTCGAAAAAGCCGTCATATCTTTTTCCGATGAGAAGTCTGATCGTGTGTATGCGGCATTACAGAACAAATGAACAGGTGAACACTGTACGCTCTCCTCACCTTCCCCTGCGGTCCCCAATGTACTTACCTCCAGGGATGCTGAGCTGTCAGAGCCAATGCAGCCTGTCCAGCCCAACTTTTTTGAGACATGTTGCTGCCATCAATTTCAAATTTACCTTTTTTTTTCTTAAAATGGTACATTTTCTCACTTTAACCACTTGCTGACCGCCGCACGCCGATATACGTCAGCACAAAGGCAGCGGTGGGCAAATGGGCGTACCTGTACGTCCCCTTCAATTTACGGGGCTAGTGGGCACGCGCGCGCACGCCCTCCGCGTACAGCGTGACCGCGGCCGCAGGTCCCGCGGACTCGATGTCCTCCATTGTCCCGCGATCGTGTCACGGAGCGGCAGAACGGGGAGATGCCTATGTAAACAAGGCATTTCCCTGTTCTGCCTAGTGATATGACAGAGATCCACTGCTCCCTGTCATCGGGAGCAGTGATCGCTGTCATGTCAGTGTTAGCCCATCCCACCCACAGTTAGAATCACTCCCTAGGACACACTTAACCCCTTGATCGCCCCCTAGTGTTTAACCCCTTCCCTGCCAGTGTCATTTACACAGTAATCAGTGCATTTTTATAGCACTGATCTCTGTATAAATGACAATGGTCCCAAAATAGTGTCAAAAGTGTCCGATGTGTCCGCCATAATATCGCAGTCACGATAAAAATTGCAGATGGCCGCCATTACTAATAAAAAAAAAATAATAAAAATGCCATAAATCTATCCCCTATTTTGTAGAAGCTATACCTTTTGCGCAAACCAATCAATTTACGTTTATTGTAATTTTTTTTGCCAAAAATATGTAGAAGAATACATATCGGCATAAACTGAGGAAAAAATTATTTTTTTAATATTTTTTTTGGGGTATATTATTTATAGCAAAAAATAAAAACTGCAGAGGTGATCAAATACCACGAAAAGAAAGCTCAAGGACCTCAATTTTGTTTTGGTGTAACGTCGCACAGCCGTTTATAGCACTGATATAGCAATTGTCAATTAAAGCGACGCAGTGCTGAATCGCAAAAAGTGGTCAGGAAGGGGGTAAAATCTTCCGGGGCTGAAGAGGTTAAACTTTTGATATGTTTTCTATTTTCTTATGTGAATAAAATGGGTTTACGAGATTTGAAAATCATTGCATTCTGTTTTTATGTAGATTTTACAAAGCATCTCAACTTTTTGGAATTGTGGTTGTACTAGGCAAAGCACAGGTCCCCTTTAAGCTTTTATTATCAACTTTCCAATATTCAGCTCTGACTGCACCCAACCTAAAGCGATTGTAAAGTCTCTTTTTTTTAAAATAACAAACATGTTATACTTACCTCTTCTGTGCAGTGGATTTGCACAGGGCAGCCTGGATCCTCCTCTTCTCGGGTCCCCCTTCGCTGCTCCTAGCCCCTTCCTCCTGTTGAGTGCCCCCCCACAGCAAGCAGTTTGCTATGGGGGCACCGGTGCCGAGCTACAACTCTGTGTCCATTCAGACACGGAGCTGCCGATCGTCCCCGCCCTCTTTCTCTCCTAATTGGCTAACTGACTTTGATTGACAGCTGCGGGAGCCACTGCTGTGTCTCAGCCAATCAGGAGGAGAGTGCTGGACAGCCGAGGGACTCATGGACATTGCTTGACAGAGATGGGGCTCAGGTAAGTATTAGGGGGTGCAGGGGAGGCTTCTACACACAGAAGGCTTTTTAACTTAATGCATAGAATGCCTTCTTCCTTTACAACTCCTTTAAGAGAAGCTATGTAAACTCCTTATGTGGAGGAAAGAATCTTGACAGTTCCTGTAAATACAGTGCTTTGAAAAAGTATTCATACCCCTTGGAATTTTCCACATTTTGTCATGTTACAACCAAAAATGTAAATGTATTTATTGGGATTTTATGTGATAGACCAACACAAAGTGACACATAATTGTGAAGTGGAAGGAAAATGATAAATGGTTTTCATTTTTTTTAGAAATAAATATGTGAAAAGTGTGGGGTGCATTTGTATTCAGCCCCCCTGAGTCAATACTTTGTAGAACCCCCTTTCACTGCAATTACAGCTGCAAGTCTTTTTGGGGATGTCTCTACCAGCTTTGCACATCTAGAGAGTGAAATTTTTGCCCATTCTTCTTTGAAAATTATCTCAAGCTCTGTCAGATTGAATGGAGAGCGTCTGTACACAGCAATTTTCAAGTCTTGCCACAGATTCTCAATTGGATTTAGGTCTGGACTTTGACTGGACCATTCTAACACATGAATATGCTTTGATCTAAACCATTCCATTGTAGCTCTGGCTGTATGTTTAGGGTCGTTGTCCTGCTGGAAGGTGAACCTCTGCCCCAGTTTCAAGTCTTTTGCAGACTCTAACAGGTTTTCTTCTAAGGTTGCCCTGTGTTTGGCTCCATCCATCTTCCCATCAACTCTGACCAGCTTCCCTGTCTCTGCTGAAGAAAAGAATCCCCACAACATGATGCTGCCACCACCATGTTTCACGGTGGGGATGGTGTGTTTAGGGTGATGTGCAGTGTTAGTTTTCTGCTACACATAGTGTTTTGCTTTTATGCCAAAAAGTTAAATTTTGGTCTCATCTGACCAGAGCACCTTCTTACACATGTTTTCTGTGTCCCCCACATGGCTTCTCCCAAACTGCAAACAGGAATTTCTATGGCTTTCTTTCAACAATGTCTTTCTTCTTGCCACTCTTCCATAAAGGTCAGATTTGTGGAGTTCACGACTAATGCCGCGTACACACGGTTGGACTTTTCGTCTACAAAAGTCAGACAGCCTGTCCGACAGACTTCCGGCAGACTTTCGGCGGACTTTCGACGGACTTGCGGCGGACTTTCTAACGAACAGACTTGCCTACACACGATCACACAAAAGTCCGTCGAATTCTTACGTGATGACGTACACCGGACTAAAATAAGGAAGTTCATAGCCAGTAGCCAATAGGTGCCCTAGCGTGGCTTTTTGTCCGTCGGACTAGCACACAGACGAGCGGATTTCGGGGTCCGTCGTAGTTACGAAGTAAAGATTTGAAGCATGTTTCAAATCTAAAGTACGTCGGATTTGAGGCTAAAAAAGTATGTTGAAAGTCCGGAGAAGCCCACACACGATCGGATTACCAGCCAGCTTTAGTCCGTCAGCGTCCGTTGGACTTTTGTAGACGAAAAGTCCGACCGTGTGTACGCGGCATAATAGTTGTCCTGTGGACAGATTCTCCCACCTGAGCTGTGGATCTCTGCAGCTCCTCCAGAGTTACCATGGGCCTCTTGGCTGCTTCTCTGATGAATGCTCTCCTTGCCCGGCCTGTCAGTTTAGATTGACGGCCATGTCTTGGTAGGTTTGCAGTTTTGTCATACTCTTTCCATTTTCAGATGATGAATTGAACAGAGCTATGTGAGATAGCTTGGGATATTTGGGAAAAGCTTGGGATATTTTTTTTATAACTTAGCCCTGCTTTAAACTTCTCCACAACTTTATCCCTGACCTGTGTGTTCCTTGGCCCTTATGATGCTGTTAGTTCATTAAGGTTCTCTAACAAACCGATGAGGGCTTCACAGAACAGCTGTATTTATACTGAGATTAAATTACACACAGGTGGACTCTGTTTACTAATTAAGTGACTTCTGAAGGCAATTGGTTCCACTAGATTTTAGTTAGGGGTATCAGAGTAAAGGGGGCTGAATACAAATGTACCCCACACTTTTCACATATTTATTTGTAAAAAAAATTGAAAACCATTTATCATTTTCCTTCCACTTCACAATTATGTGTCACTTTGTGTTGTTCTATCACATAAAATCTCAATAAAATACATTTACGTTTTTGGTTGTAACGTAACAAAATGGGGAAAATGTCAAGGGGTATGAATACCTTTTCAAAGCACTGTATATTTTTTAGTTGAGTGGTTTCAGTGGACTGCTCAGTATTTTTGAGCATAATCAGAAATGTTTATTCTCAGACTCCCACAGTGTGACTCTGCTTAATCAACAGCTTCTGATTTTAACAAATGTATATGTATGTTTCTAGGAATCGAGAAACGCATCTATCCATACATAAAACAAACAGAAATCATTACAGAAAAATATCTAATGGGCTTAAACAAAACTTTGCTAAAAGGAGATGCAAAGTGTAAAGTGCAGGAACCTACAGCAACCAAGCCAATTTCAGTCTATTGTGGTCAGGGCAGTAAAACTTCAAGTTCTGATTAGTTGCTGTGGGCTACTGTCTTCTGGTCTTTGCTTTAATAAATGAATATAGTGACTAGTGAAAGAAAACTGGATGGCTTGTTGTGGATTAAACTTGCCATACAGACTTTGGCTTTGGTAATGAAAGGTCAAGACTATGCTATCAACAACCTTCTAGATACAGAGTGGTACAAGGGAAGATCCTGAAGCATAGATTACCAGTAGGGATGAGCCGAACACAACCCCGGTTCGGTTCGCACCAGAACCTGCGAACGGACCGAAAATTCGCACGAACGTTAGAACCCCATTGACGTCTATGGGACTCAAACGTTCAAAATCAAAAGTGCTCATTTTAAAGGCCAATTTGCATGGTATTGTCCTAAAAAGGGTTTGGGGACCCGGGTCCTACCCCAGGGGACATGTATCAATGCAAAAAAAACTTTTAAAAACGGCCGTTTTTTCGGGAGCAGTGATTTTAATGATGCTTAAAGTAAAAAAAAAAAAGTGAAATATTCCTTTAAATATCGTACCTGGGGGTGTCTATAGTATGCCTGTAAAGTGGCGCGTGTTTCCCGTGTTTAGAACAGTCCCTGCACCAAATGTCATTTTTAAAGGAAAAAAATCTCATTTAACCACTTCAGCCCCGGAAGGTTTTACCCCCTTCCTGACCAGAGCACTTTTTACAATTCGGCACTGCGTCGCTTTAACTGCTAATTGCGCGGTCATGCAATGCTCTACCCAAACGAAATTTGCGTCCTTTTCTTCCCACAAATAGAGCTTTCTTTTGATGGTATTTGATCACCTCTGCCGTTTTTATTTTTTGCGCTATACACGGAAAAAGACCGAAAATTTTGAAAAAAAATGATATTTTCTACTTTTTGTTCTAAAAAAAATCCAATAAACTCAATTTTAGTCATACATTTAGGCCAAAATGTATTCGGCCACATGTCTTTGGTAAAAAAAATGTCAATAAGTGTATATTTATTGGTTTGCGCAAAAGTTATAGCGCCTACAAACTAGGGTACATTTTCTGGAATTTACACAGCCTTTAATTTATGACTGCCTATGTCGTTTCTTGAGGTGCTAAAATGGCAGGGCAGTACAAAACCCCCACAAATGACCCCATTTTGGAAAGTAGACACCCCAAGGAATTTGCTGAGAGGCATGTTGAGCCCATTGAATATTCATTTTTTTTGTCCCAAGTGATTGAATAATGACAAAAAAAAAAAAATTACAAAAAGTTGTCACTAAATGATATATTGCTCACACAGGCCATGGGCATATGTGGAATTGCACCCCAAAATACATTTAGCTGCCTTCAGGATTTCTAAGGGCGTACATTTTTGATTTTACTCCTCACTACCTATCACAGTTTTGAAGGCCATAAAATACCCAGATGGCATAAACCCCCCCAAATGACCCCATTTTGGAAAGTAGACACCCCAAGCTATTTGCTTTGAGGCATGGTGAGTATTTTGCAGCTCTCATTTGTTTTTGAAAATAAAGAAAGACGAGAAAAAAACATTTTTTTTTTCTTTTTTCAATTTTCAAAACTTTGTAACAAAAAGTGAGGTCTGCAAAATACTCACTATACCTCTCATCAAATAGCTTGGGGTGTCTACTTTCCAAAATGGGGTCATTTGGGGTTTTTTTTTGCCACCTGGGCATTCCATGGCCTCCGAAACTGTGATAGGCAGTGAAGAGTGAAATCAAAAATTTACGGCCTTAGAAAGCCTGAAGGCGGTGCTTGGTTTTCGGGGTCCCGTACGCGGCTAGGCTCCCAAAAAGTCTCACACGTGTGGTATCCCCGTACTCAGGAGAAGCAACAGAATGTATTTTGGGGTGTAATTTCACATATTCCCATGGCATTTTTGAGCAATATATCATTTAGTGACAACTTTGCGCAAAAAAAAATAAAAAAAATAAAAAATTGTCTCTTTCCCGCAACTTGTGTCACAATATAAAATATTCCATGGACTCAACATGACTCTCAGCAAATAGCTTGGGGTGTCTACTTTCCAAAATGGGGTCATTTGGGGGGTTTTGAACTGTCCTGGCATTTTATGCACAACATCTAGAAGCTTATGTCACACATCACCCACTCTTCTAACCACTTGAAGACAAAGCCCTTTCTGACACTTATTGTTTACATAAAAAAATAATTTTTTTTTGCAAGAAAATTACTTTGAACCCCCAAACATTATATTTTTTTTTAAAGCAAATGCCCTACAGATTAAAATGGTGTTTCATTTTTTTTTTTCACACAGTATTTGCGCAGCGATTTTTCAAACGCATTTTTTGGGGAAAAAACACACTTTTTACATTTTAATGCACTAAAACACACTATATTGCCCAAATGTTTGATGAAATAAAAAAGATGATCTTAGGCCGAGTACATGGATACCAAACATGACATGCTTTAAAATTGCGCACAAACGTGCAGTGGCGACAAACTAAATACATTTTTAAAAGCCTTTAAAAGCCTTTACAGGTTACCACTTTAGATTTACAGAGGAGGTCTACTGCTAAAATTACTGCCCTCAATCTGACGTTCGCGGTGATACCTCACATGGTGCAATTGCTGTTTACATTTGACGCCAGACCGACGCTTGCGTTCGCCTTAGCGCGAGAGCAGGGGGGACAGGGGTGCTTTTTTTTTTTTTTCTTTATTATTATTATTTTTTTATCTTATTTTTAAACTGTTCCTTTCATTTTTTTTTTTAAATCATTTTTATTGTTATCTCAGGGAATGTAAATATCCCCTATCATAGCAATAGGTAGTGACAGGTACTCTTTTTTGCAAAAATTGGGGTCTATTAGACCCTAGATTTCTCCTCTGCCCTCAAAGCATCTGACCACACCAAGATCGGTGTGATAAAATGCTTTCCCAATTTCCCAATGGCGCTGTTTACATCCGGCGAAATCTAAGTCATAAAATGCTCGTAGCTTCCGGTTTCTTAGGCCATAGAGATGTTTGGAGCCACTCTGGTCTCTGATCAGCTCTATGGTCAGCTGGCTGAATCACCGGCTGCATTTTCAGGTTCCCTGTTGAGACAGGAGAGCCAGAGAAAAACACGGAAGACGTTGGGGGGGGGGCATTCCCTCCCACTGCTTGTAAAAGCAGTCTAGAGGCTAATTAGCCGCTAGGATTGCTTTTACATGAAAGCCGACCGCTGGCTGAAAAGAATGATACCAAGATGATACCTAAACCTGCAGGCATCATTCTGGTATAACCACTCAAAGTCGTGAATGGCGTACCTGAAGACAAAAAAATGGTTAACAATAAAGCACAGTAAACGGTAAGGTATAAAAAATTGCATACCTGAAAAGCAAACATGATAAAACATAATAACAATAAAACATTGCAGAATAGAATACAGTAAAAAAGAGCAGAACAATAGAGAGAGAATAGAGAGAGAGAGAGAACAATAAAACGACAACTATTTTTTTTTTTTATATATTTTTGTATGTGTTTTTTTTTTTTTTTACACTTTTTTTTGTAACTAACTTTTATAACGGTAACCGGTTCCAGGTTCGGGTCTCTCAAAATGCGATGGCATCTTGGGAGACCCTGTGAAAGTGTGCCTAGTCTGTGGAATGCTGTACCCTACGCTAATACTCAACTAGTGAATGGTAGCGTTCAAAACATTCACCAATGCAAAGACCAGGATTGTCAGGACAGGAGGGACAATAATAGCGGGTGTCACGCCTATATCCGCGCTTGCTGCAGACACATCTTTTTTGGGGGGGTTTGTTGGGTAGGGGTACTCGGGAGGACATAAGGAAAATGCCTCTCATGCAGCCGACTGCATTTGGTTGGGGATGTGAATGGGGGGTAAGTACGGGCGCTGCAGAAGCGGTGGGTTCCCAATTAGGATTGGCGAATGCAGCAGGAAGGGCACTATGGGCATGACGGGCCTGTGTTTGTCTTTTTGGTGGCAGCGGGACACTACTTGTGCTTGCCACCTCACCAGCTTGAACTGCACTTATGGGACTCGCAACGTCACCACGTGTTACTGCAGTGCTGGTTTGACTACGACCGGGGTGTACTAGGCCGCTGGTGCTTGCCAGTTCACCAAAACACTACAAAAAAACTGTTAGCGATCGCAGGGATCAGGCCTGACTCTGCGAACGCTGCAGTTATGCGTTTAGTGTTTTGTAAGTGTCAGTGATCAATCGATACTGCACTTGGGTGGGCTGGGCTGGGCCGGGCGGAGGGGAAAAACGCAGGTGCTAGCAGGTATCTGGGCTGATCCCGCTAACACTGCGTTTTTGGGAACCCTAAACTGCTGGGGACGCTAGTATAGATCTGATCGGATCAGATATTGATCCGTTCAGATACTATACCACTAAGGGAGGTGTACGGTGCGTGCGTGGGTGTTAGCGGTACTTGCGCTAACCTGACGCTGCCTGGGGCTGGCGCTTGCCAGTTCACCAAAACGCTACCAAGAAAACTGTTAGCGATCGCAGGGATCAGGCCTGACTCTGCGAACGCTGCAGTTATGCGTTTAGTGTTTTGTAAGTGACAGTGATCGATCGATACTGCACTTGGGTGGGCTGGGCCGGGCCGGGCGGAGGGGCAAAACGCAGGTGCTAGCAGGTATCTGGGATGATCCCGCTAACACTGCGTTTTCGGGAACCTAAACTGCTGGGGACGCTAGTATAGATCTGATCGGATCAGATATTGATCCGTACAGATACTATACCACTAAGGGAGGCGTATGCTGCGTGCGTGGGTGTTAGCGGTACTGGCGCTAATCTGACGCTGCCTGGGGCGACGCATATCACCGCTGGGCGATCAGGGGGCTAAACCTTTATTCGGTAATAAACGGCGGGTGCCCTGACACTATAAAAAATAAACGAACTAACCAGCGTCACCCGTAACGGTTATACGGTGATCAGTGGTGAAAGGGTTAACTAGGGGGCAAGCAAGGGGTTAAAACATTTATTAGGTAGTATATGGGGGTCCCTGTCGCTATAAAACGCTGACGGCCAACCTAAATATTTACCTAACTAGCGTCACCAGCGAAACTAATACAGCGATCAGAAAAATGATCGCTTAGTGACACTGGTGACAGGGGGTGATCAAGGGGTTAAAACTTTATTAGGGGGGGTTAGGGGGGTACCCTAGACCTAAAGGGGGGTAACAGTAACTGTCCCAACACTGTAACTGTCACAAACTGACACCATGCAGTAATCAGAAAAAAAAAAATACTGCTGGTGTCAGTTTGTGACAGGGGGGGTGATTGGGGGGGGATCGGGGGGCGATCGGGGGGGATCGGGGGGGGGATCGGGGGGGATCGGGGGGGGGATCGGGGGTGTAAAGTATGCCTGGCATGTTCTACTGTGTGTGTTTGTGTTGTGTGCACTTACTTGTCTTCTCTCCTCGGCGCTGGGACGGAAACTGCCAGACCGAGGAGAGATGACATCACATCCTCTGCCTGTGTGAAACTACACACAGGCAGAGGAGGATTCCCATTGGCTGGGAGCGATCGCAAGGGGGGGGCCACGATCGGATGGTCTCCCCCTCGCCTCCCGACGCTCCCAGTCAAATGCCGACCGCCGCTGGCAAGTAGAATCTGTTTGTAATTTTGAACTGGTACATTTTTAACGTGTTTAGCTCCAGCCAAAAAATCTTTTTTAAGCTTTTTGGAAAACATAGGGAAGGGTTATCAATCCTGTGACATTTGTTTTGCTGTCTGTCCTCCTCTTCAGAAGATTTCACCTCACTTTTTGTCCCAATGACAAATGTTTTTTGAAAATTTGGGTTTTTTTGTGGAACAAGGATTGGAAAGCATCAGTGGAAAGGAGAAATTGTTTTCCCATATTAACTCTTACAGGAGAGAATTTCCCTTCCTAGGGGTAGATTTCATCTCACTTCCTGTTGTCTCCTTCCGTTTGCAAGTAGGAGTCGTTTGTAAGTTAGATGTTTGAAAGTAGGGGCCTGCCCTATATACTCAGTAGGGATGAGTCGAACACCCCCCTGTTCGGTTCGCACCAGAACATGCGAACAGGAAAAAAATTCGTTCGAACACGCGAACACCGTTAAAGTCTATGGGACACGAACATGAATAATCAAAAGTGCTAATTTTAAAGGCTAATATGCAAGTTATTGTCAATAAAAGTGTTTGGGGACCTGGGTCCTGCCCCAGGGGACATGGATCAATGCAAAAAAAAGTTTTAAAAACGGCCGTTTTTTCAGGAGCAGTGATTTTAATAATGCTTAAAGTCAAACAATAAAAGTGTAATATCCCTTTAAATTTCATACCTGGGGGGTGTCTATAGTATGCCTGTAAAGGGGCGCATGTTTCCCGTGTTTAGAACAGTCTGACAGCAAAATGACATTTTGAAGGAAAAAACTCATTTAAAACTACCGCGGCTATTGCATTGCCGACAATACACATAGAAGTTCATTGATAAAAACGGCATGGGAATTCCCCACAGGGCAACCCCGAACCAAAATTAAAAAAAAAAAAATGATGTGGGAGTCCCCCTAAATTCCATACAAGGCCCTTCAGGTCTGGTATGGATATTAAGGGGAACCCCAGCCAAAATTTAAAAAAAAAATTGACGTGGGGTTCCCCCTAAATTCCATACCAGACCCTTCAGGTCTGGTATGGATTTTAAGGGGAACCCCGCGCCCAAAAAAAAAAAAAAAACGGCGTGGGGTCCCCCTAAAAATCCATACCAGACCCTTATCCGAGCACGCAACCTGGCAGGCCGCAGGAAAAGAGGGGGGGACGAGAGTGCGGCCCCCCCCCCCCTCCTGAACCATACCAGGCCACATGCCCTCAACATTGGGAGGGTGCTTTGGGGTAGCCCCCCAAAGCACCTTGTCCCCATGTTGATGAAGACAAGGGCCTCATCCCCACAACCGTGGCCGGAGGTTGTGGGGGTCTGCGGGCGGGGGGCTTATCGGAATCTGGAAGCCCCCTTTAACAAGGGGACCCCCAGATCCCGCCCCCCCCCCCTGTGTGAAATGGTAAGGGGGTACTTACCCCTACCATTTCACTAAAAAACTGTCAAAAATGTTAAAAATGACAAGAGACAGTTTTTGACAATTCCTTTATTTAAATGCTTCTTCTTTCTTCCTTCATCTTCTTCTTCTTCTGGTTCTTCTGGCTCTTCTGGTTCTTCCTCCGGCGTTCTCGTCCAGCATCTCCTCCGCGGCGTCTTCTATCTTCTTCTCCTCGGGCCGCTCCGCACCCATGGCATGAGGGGGGAGGCTCCCGCTCTTCTCTTCATCTTCTTCTTCTTCTTCTTCTTCTTCTTCTTCTCTTCTTCATCTCTTCTTCCTTCTTCATTTCTTCTGCGGGCCGCTCCGCATCCATGCATGGAGGGAGGCTCCCGCTGTGTGACGGCGTCTCTTCGTCTGACGGTTCTTAAATAACGGGGGGCGGGGCCACCCGGTGACCCCGCCCCCTCTGACGCACGGGACATGACGGGACTTCCCTGTGGCATTCCCCGTGACGTCACAGGGAAGTCCCGTCAATTCACCGTGCGTCAGAGGGGGGCGGGGTCACCGGATGGCCCCGCCCCCCGTTATTTAAGAACCGTCAGACGAAGAGACGCCGTCACACAGCGGGAGCCTCCCTCCATGCATGGATGCGGAGCGGCCCGCAGAAGAAATGAAGAAGGAAGAAGAGATGAAGAAGAGAAGAAGAAGAAGAAGAAGATGAAGAAGAAGATGAAGATGAAGAAGAAGATGAAGAGAAGAGCGGGAGCCTCCCCCCTCATGCCATGGGTGCGGAGCGGCCCGAGGAGAAGAAGATAGAAGACGCCGCAGAGGAGATGCTGGACGAGAACGCCGGAGGAAGAACCAGAAGAGCCAGAAGAACCAGAAGAAGAAGAAGATGAAGGAAGAAAGAAGAAGCATTTAAATAAAGGAATTGTCAAAAACTGTCTCTTGTCATTTTTAACATTTTTGACAGTTTTTTAGTGAAATGGTAGGGGTAAGTACCCCCTTACCATTTCACACAGGGGGGGGGCCGGGATCTGGGGGTCCCCTTGTTAAAGGGGGCTTCCAGATTCCGATAAGCCCCCCGCCCGCAGACCCCCACAACCACCGGCCACGGTTGTGGGGATGAGGCCCTTGTCTTCATCAACATGGGGACAAGGTGTTTTGGGAGGCTACCCCAAAGCACCCTCCCAATGTTGAGGGCATGTGGCCTGGTACGGTTCAGGAGGGGGGGGGCCGCACTCTCGTCCCCCCCTCTTTTCCTGCGGCCTGCCAGGTTGCGTGCTCGGATAAGGGTCTGGTATGGATTTTTAGGGGGACCCCACGCCGTTTTTTTTTTTTTTTTTTGGCGCGGGGTTCCCCTTAAAATCCATACCAGACCTGAAGGGTCTGGTATGGAATTTAGGGGGAACCCCACGTCAATTTTTTTTTAAAATTTTGGCTGGGGTTCCCCTTAATATCCATACCAGACCTGAAGGGCCTTGTATGGAATTTAGGGGGACCCCCACATCATTTTTTTTTTATTATTTTGGTTCGGGGTTGCCCTGTGGGGAATTCCCATGCCGTTTTTATCAATGAACTTCTATGTGTATTGTCGGCAATGCAATAGCCGCGGGTAGTTTTAAATGAGTTTTTTCCTTCCAAATGTCATTTTGCTGTCAGACTGTTCTAAACACAGGAAACATGCGCCCCTTTACAGGCATACTATAGACACCCCCCAGGTACGAAATTTAAAGGGATATTACACTTTTATTGTTTGACTTTAAGCATTAATAAAATCACTGCTCCTGAAAAAAACGTCCGTTTTTAAAACTTTTTTTTGCATTGATCCATGTCCCCTGGGGCAGGACCCGGGTCCCCAAACACTTTTTATGACAATAACTTGCATATAAGCCTTTAAAATTAGCACTTTTGATTTCTCCCATAGACTTTTAAAGGGTGTTCCGCGGCATTCGAATTTGCCGCGAACACCCCAAATTGTTCGCTGTTCGGCGAACTTGCGAACAGCCAATGTTCGAGTAGAACATGAGTTGACTCGAACTCGAAGCTCATCCCTAATACTCAGCAGAAATTTGGGCCTTAGGTGTTGTTGTGGCCACAATACTGTAAGCCCTCACAGGGCCCTGCTGTGAAATATTAGATCAAGAATTGTAATTACACGCCCCTGTTGAACAGGGGCTGAAAAATTAGGCCTTAGGCACTGGTGCTGGTGCCACAACACTGCAACCCCTCACATACACTCTAGTTGGAACGCAGGAACGTGCCCTGCTGCAAAGTATTGCATCAAAAATTGTAATTACACGCCCCTGTTAAACAGGGGCAGAAAAATTGGGCCTTAGGCACTGGTGCTGGTGCCCCAACACTGCAACCCCTCACAGATACTCTAGTTGGAATGCTGAAATGAGCCCTACTGCAAAGTATTGCATCAAAAATTGTAATTACATGCCCCTGTTAAACAGGGGCAGAAAAATTGTGCCTTAGGCACTGGTGGTGGCGCCCAGATCCAAAAATGTTCTTACAAGCTATCAGCGTGATGATTGAGGAGGAAGAGGATAATTTCTCAGGGATAGTCATTCAGCATCAGTATAGGCAGTCTTTGAAGGGATCTGAGATTTCAAAAAAAATTATTCGGTTACATCAGCATCAGGTGCTTGGTAGCTGGTGGTGATCCAAGACTGATTCATTTTTATGAAGGTCAGTCGATCGACCGAGTTGGTGGACAGACGCACCCTGTGATCGGTTACAAAGTCTCCAGCAGCACTGAATGTGCGTTCCGAAAGAACGCTGGATGCAGGACAGGCCAGTAGCTCAATTGCATACTGTGCAAGCTCTGGCCAGTGATCCATCCTCAAGACCCAGTAACCCAGAGGATTTTCGGTGGGAAAGGTGTCCAAGTCAGATCTTGCCCCTAGGTATTCCTGCACCATGTAAAACAGACGCCGGCGATGGTTGCTGGAACCGATCATACCTTGGGGCTGCGGACCAAAAAATTGTCTGAACGCATCGGTCAGACAGCCACCTTCTCCACCGCTCCTTCTTTGACTGACCGAAGCCTCAGCAACACGTTGTCCAGAAACAGGAGTTTGTAACCTCCCAGTCCGCAACCTTACCCTTGTAACGTGGATCAAGGAGGGTTGCCAGCCAGTATTGGTCCTTCTCCTTGATACCACGAATACGAGGATCCTTACGCAGGCTTTGCAGGATCAGGGAGGCCATGCAGTGTAGGTTTGCTGAGGCATTCGGTACGGAGTCCTCTGGGTCACTAAGGACGACATGGCCCGCAGCCACCTCCTCCCAGCCACGTACAAGTCCATGTGTTTCTTGGGACTGATCCCTTAAAGACTGCTGCTGATGCTGAGTGCCAGGCTCCACCTCCATACTGACACAATCCTCCTCGTCCTCTTCCTGTGTGATCGGCGGGCACGCAGGAACACTGTCTGGATAAAGGGGGCCTTGAGAGCTAAGGAAGTCCTCCTCTTCCTGCCTCTGTTCTGCCTCAAGTGCCCTGTCCATTATTCCACGCAGTGTGTGCTCCAACAGGTGGACAAGGGGGACAGTGTCACTGATGCATGCACTGTCACTGCTCACAATCCTTGTGGCCTCCTCAAATGGTGACAGGACAGTGCATGCATCCCTGATCATGGCCCACTGGCGTGGGGAAAAAAAACCAAGCTCCCCTGACCCTGTCCTGGTGCCATAGTCGCACAGGTACTCATTGATGGCCCTCTGCTGCGTGTGCAGCCGCTGCAGCATGGCCAACGTTGAGTTCCACCTGGTGGGCATGTCACAGATTAGGCGGTTCTTGGGCAGGTTAAACTCCTTTTGGAGGTCCGTCAGCTGAGCACTGGCATTATATGACCGGCGGAAATGCACACAGACTTTCCTGGCCTGCCTCAGGACATCCTGTAAGCCTGGGTACCTGCCCAAGAACCGCTGCACCACCAAGTTAAGGACGTGAGCCAAACAGGGCACATGGGTCATTTGTCCCTGTTGGAGGGCAGAGAGGAGGTTGGTGCCATTGTCGCAAACCACCATTCCTGCCTTAAGCTGACGTGGCGTCAACCACCTCAGAACCTGCCCCTGCAGAGCTGACAGAACCTCTGCCCCAGTGTGACTCCTGTCCCCCAAGCACACCAGCTCAAGCACCGCATGGCATCTTTTGGCCTGCTTACTTGCGTAGCCCCTTGAACGGCTACTGAGCACCGCTGGTTCCGAGAACAAAGCACAGGAAGAGCCCATGGAGGAAGAAGAAGAGGAGGGGGTGGAGGAGAGAGGTGTGTCACAATCATTAGCATTTTGGAGGCGTGGAGGCGGAACAACCTCCAACACTACTGCACCTTGTCCTGCATCCTTCCCAGCTGCCAGCAGAGTCACCCAATGCGCCGTGAAACTTAGGTAACGTCCCTGTCCATGCCTGCTGGATCATGAGTCAGCGGTAATATGCACCTTACCGCTGACCGCCCTGTCCAGCGAGGCATGGACATTGCCTTTCACATGCCGGTAGAGAGCCGGAATCGCCTTCCATGAGAAAAAGTGGCGTTTGGGTACCTGCCACTGAGGAACCGCACATTCCACAAACTCACGGAAGGGGGCAGAGTCTACCAACTGAAAAGGCAGCAGTTGAAGTGCTAGCAATTTTGCCAAGCTAGCATTCAACCGCTGCGCATGTGGATGGCTGGGAGCAAACTTCTTTCGGCGGTGCAGCAGCTGGGGCAGGGAAATTTGCCTGGTACAATCTGATGTCGGTGTACCAAAAGCAGATTGCCCACAAGTACTTGGCTGTGACACACCTAATTCTACACCTTCATTCCTCTCAGTGCAGGTCTCAGAGAGGACTGAAGGTATAGTGGGGTTGGAGATCTCAGCTGATGAGGAGCAAGGAGAGGTCCTCTTTGTTCTTTGGTGTGGGTCTTTTAGATACGCTTGCCAACGAACTGCATGGCAGGTCAACATATGTCTGGTCAAGCATGTGGTACCCAAGCGGGAGATGTTTTGGCCACGCGAGATACGCTTGAGACATATGTTGCAAATAGCAGCGGTGCGATCTGATGCACTCGTCTCAAAAAAGACCCACACCAAAGAACTTTTTGAATAACGCGCAGAGACTGCAGCGCCCTGCACATGTGGAGCTTTGGGGTGTGATGCAGTCAATGTGCTGCCCTTAGGCTGGCCCCTGGAGGGCATCCTGCCTCGTTGGTGATGTGCCGCCTCCTCCTCCTCTCTCCTATCAGGCACCCACGTTGAGTCAGTGACCTCATCATCCCCTCCCTCCTCATCACTGGAGCAAACCTGGCAGTATGCTGCAGCAGGGGGAGCATGACTGCCAGATTGCTGTCCTTCTTGGGCACCCCCTCTGTCCGTGCTCATGTTACTGCCTTCATCGAGCTCAGTATCATCATCAGAGCCTTCCAAACGCTGGGCATCCTCCTGGAGCATGTACCCAACACTGTGGTCAAACAGTTCGAGGGACTCCTCAGGAGGACAGGGTGGGGCTAGGGAAGGAGTCACTGATGATATTGAGCCGAGGGAAAAGGCCGCTGCTTTGCCAGACAAAGTACCCTGGGCATGGGTGAGAGAGGATGAGGAGGATGAGGACAGCTTGGTCATCCACTCGACCAAGTCTTCCGCATGTTGCGGCTCAACACAGCCAGCTGCCGAGAAAAAAGGCAAAGCGTGTCCCACGGCCACGTGCTGATGAGGATGCACCGTCTCCACGACCAGCACTAGACATAGAGCCTGCTTGCCCTCTCTTATTGGCTTGTGACTGTCTGTCTCTCCTTCTTGGCCTTCCAGACATATTAATGGCCTGTAGCTGCACTAAGCTGGGATATATATATATATATATATATATATATATATATATATATATATATATATGTACTGATACTGCAGCTAGCAAAATCAACTGCCTGCCTGTAGTATGAGAACACCACCAACCTTCTACAGGTAGCTTTAGCTGAACACTGTGCAGAGCTCGCAAAAAACTAACTTGTAGCTTTTTTAGCTGCCTGCGGTAGTGATAGGATCAGGAAAACACTACCAACCTTCTACAGGTAGCTTTAGGTGAACACTGTGCAGAGCTTGCAAAAAAATAACTTGTAGGTTTAGCTGAACACTGTGAGGTGGACGCACCACACTAATTTGTAGGTTTAGCTGAACACTGTGAGCAGGACGCACCTCACTAACTTGTAGGTTTAGCTGAACACTGTGAGGTGGACGCACCACACTAACTTGTAGTTTTAGCTGAACACTGTGAGCAGGACGCACCCCACTAACTTGTAGGTTTAGCTGAACACTGTGAGCAGGACGCACTGCACTAACTGTAAATAGTCTAGCTGCCTGACTGTGGTACTAATAAGATCAAAAGAACACCAGCAATTTTCTTCAGGTAGCTGTAAATACTGTAACAAGACAAGCCTGCCTGTCAGTAAGAAGATAACAGGAACGGATCTAGCTAAACTGAATACAGTGTGTATATATATATGCAACATCTGGGATGCATATATATATACACAATACACTGTAAGTGCAGCTAACTGACTGACTGTTCTGCCTAATCTATCTAACTCAAATCAAATGACACTGTCTCTCTGTCTATCTCTTTCAACGCCGGAACACACACTACACAGGGCCGCCGTGCAGGCGGCCTTATATAGTGTGGGGCGTGTACTAAATCCCCTGAGCCATAATTGGCCAAAGCCTCCTTGGCTTTGGCCAATTACGGCTCTCTGTTCAGACGGCGCTGTGATTGGCCAAGCATGCGGGTCATAGTGCATGCTTGGCCAATCATCAGCCAGCAATGCACTGCGATGCCGCAGTGAATTATGGGCCGTGACGCGCCACACGCAATTCGGCGAACGGGCGAACAGACGATGTTCGAGTCGAACATGGGTTCGACTCGAACACGAAGCTCATCCCTAATTACCAGATAGCTCTGTGGATACCCATTGCAGAGAACCTTGCTTTATATTCGGTATGTTTCAATGTACAGTGGTCTGCAGTCACACAGACTAATATTAGGAATCTCATTAAAGCTGAACCCCAGGTATGGTCTTTATCAGGGCTTTTTTTCTCAGGGGATAGGTGCAGGAACTCCCCCCTTCCGAGTCACCCTTTGTCTCTGCCCCCCTACCCGTCTCTGAGCACCATCCCTGAGCACCATCGATGGACCTAGAAATTAAACATGTTCCAAACCTTTTCGACGGACTTGAGTCCGGTCAAAGTCCGCTCGTCTGCATGCTAGTCCGACGGACAAAAAACAACGCTAGGGCAGCTATTGGCTACTGGCTATGAACTTCCTTGTTTTAGTCCGGTCGTACGTCATCACGTACGAATCTGTCAGACTTTGGTTGATTGTGTGTAGGCAAGTCCGGAAAGTCCGTCGTAAAGTCCGTCGAAAAGTCCGCAGGACAAAGTATGCCGTAAAGTCCGCTCGTGTGTACGCGGCATTAGACACACTGACCTCCCTCAGGAGGGTGGGACCCTGAGCTATAACTCTGGCTTTATTATGAAACCAGCACACACCTGAGCCATCAGTGTGCTTGCTTCTCCCAAAATCTGGCGTAAACCACCAATTTACCGAGTAGCACCGGGTCACCCTGCTACAATACGTACAGTGCTTTGAAAAAGTATTCGTACATCCTTGAAATTTTCCACATTTTGTCAGGTTACAACCAAAAACGTAAATGTATTTTGTTGGGATTTTATGTGATAGACCAACACAAAGTGGCATATAATTTTGAAGTGAAAGGAAAATGATAAATGGTTTTCAAAATTTTCTACAAATAAACATCTGAAAAGTGTGGCGTTTAGTTGTATTCAGCCCCCTTTACTCCGATATCCCTAACTAATGTCTAGTGGAACCAATTGCCTTCAGAAGTCACTTAATTAGTAACAGAGTCCACCTGTGTCTAATTTAATCTCAGTAGAAATACAGCTGTTCTGTGAAGCCCTCAGTGGTTTGTTAGAGAACCTTAGTGAACAAACAGCATCATAAAGGCCAAGGAACACACCAGACAGGTCAGGGATAAAGTTTTGGAGAAGTTTAATGCAGGATTAGGTTATAAAAAAATATCCCAAGCTTTGAACATTTCACGGAGCTCTGTTCAATCCATCATGCAAAAATGGAAAGAGTATGGCACAACTGCAAACCTACTAAGACATGACCGTCCACCTAAACTGACAGGCTGGGCAAGGAGAGCATTCATCAGAGAAGCAGCCAAGAGGCCCATGGTAAATCTGGAGGAGCTGCAGAGATTAACAGCTCAGGTGGGAGAATCTGTCCACAGGACAACTATTATGCCGCGTACACACGAGCGGACTTTACGGCAGACTTTGCCCGGCGGACGGGATTTCGCCGGACAATTCGATCGTGTGTGGGCTCCAGCGGACTTTGTTTTCTCAAAAGTTGGACGGACTTAGATTTAAAACATGTTTTAAATCTTTCCGTCAAACTCGAGTCCGGTCGAAAAGTCCGCTCGTCTGTATGCTAGTTCGACGGACAAAAAGCCACGCTAGGGCAGCTATTGGCTACTGGCTATGAACTTCCTTGTTTTAGTCTGGCCGTACGTCATCACGTACGAATTCGACAGACTTTGGTGGATTGTGTGTAGGCAAGTCCGTTCATTCAGAAAGTCCGTCATAAAGTCCGTTGAAAAGTCCGCCGGGCAAAGTCTGCCGTAAAGTCCGCTCGTGTGTACGCGGCATGAGTCGTGCACTCCACAAATCTGGCCTTTATGAAAGAGTGGCAAGAAGAAAGCCATTGTTGAAAGAAAGCCATAAGAAGTTCCATTTGCAATTTGGGAGAAGCCTTGTGGGGGACGCAGCAAACATGTGGAAGAAGGTGCTCTGGTCAGATGAGACCAAAATTTAACTCTTTGGCCTAAAAGCAAAACGCTATGTGTGGGGGAAAACTAACACTGCCCATCACCCTGAACACATCATCCCCACCGTGAAACATGGTGATGGCAGCATCATGTTGTGGGGATGCTTTTCTTCAGCAGGGACAGGAAAGCTGGTCAGAGTTGATGGGAAGATGGATGGAGCCAAATACAGGACAATCTTAGAAGAAAACCTGTTAGGGTCTGCAAAAGACTTGAGACTGGGGCAGAGATTCACCTTCCAGCAGGACAACGACCCTAAACATACAGCCAGAGCTACAATGGAATGGTTTAGATCAAAGCATATTCATGTGTCAGAATGACATAAAAACAAACAAAGGCGCCTCTAAGTGCAGAAGATAAACAATTTTAATACCCCAAATGGGTTAAAAACACTTACAAAATGGAAGTAAAAAGCAGGCACATCGTGGGTAAGGCTGTATTGGAAGAGGTCACAATCAGAGGAAGCCTCCAGGAGGATGGATGTAGTCACTGTCAGCAGCGATGTAAAACACAGGGAACAGCTGTGGAGCCGGCGTCGTCAGCGTGTGAGGGCTGCGAACCCGGAAGTGATGTCATCCGCTGGGTGGCTCTGTGACCAGCCTGAACCGCAAACGAAAGGCCGGAGAGGGGATGTGATGTCATCAGTGAGGGACGCGTTTCAGAACCGTCATTCGTTCCTTTCTCAACCTCGGATTGCACTGATGGCTGGGGAGGATATATACAGACACACTGGCAGTGGATTGGCCGGGGGGTGGGGACAACTAGATTAAATAAGCACACTGGCAGTGGATTGGCCGGGGGGAGGGGACAACAAGGTTAAATAACAATAGGTCTAGTGGATACATGTGAATAAAGATTTTAAATTTGAAGAAAACTTCTATCTGCAGCTACAGGGGACAGCTATGGGGGCGCACTTTGCTCCCTCATATGCGAATCTTACCATGGGGCACTGGGAGCAACAATATATATGGAACAACAATCCGTTTTTTTCCCATATTGTTTTTTATGGTCGCTATATAGATGACGTGATCATCATTTGGGATGGCAGCGTATCAGTATTTTCAGACTTTGTCACATACTGCAACACCAATAATATGGGCCTCACCTTCACCTCTGTCATTGACTCCAACAAACTAGCCTTTTTAGACCTCGAACTGTTTTGGATAGGTAAGGAGATACACGCCAAAAACTTCACCAAACCAACAGCTGGAAATTCCTTCCTTCACTATAAAAGCTGCCACCACCCTCTTTGGTTAAATAACGTACCTAAAAGCCAGTTCTGTAGGCTTAATAAGAACTGTACATTACAGAGTGATTATGACACTGAAGGTCTTATCCTAAAAGAAAAATTTCTTGAAAAGGGATTTCCCGTTGATCTTGTGGATACAGCGTATCAAAAATATAAGAGTAAACCGCCTACTGAATATTCTCATCCACGTCATAACACTGACAATAGTAATCCACGATTCATTACTCAATTCCATACCCAACACAAACAAATGGAAAATATTGTCAAAAAACACTGGCCCCTTCTACTACAAGACGAACATCTAGTCTCCACTCTGTCAAATAGACCTCAATTTGCCTATAGGAAGGCACCCAATATTAAGAGCAAGGTAGCGACTAGCAAACTCAGGGCTAGACCTCCACCTCCTGGTCACCATATGCCCACCTTCCTGGCTATTTCTGGGATGTATCAGTGCCGCAAACCCCTCTGCAAGACCTGTCGTTTTGTGACACATGGCCAGAAAGACTTTCACGTCAAAGGCAAAACATATCCAATAAAGGGCTTCCACACATGTTCTTCTGACCATGTCATATATGGCCTTACTTGTCCCTGTGGTTTATTTTATGTAGGGCGCACCATCCGGCCACTACGGAAACGGTTTGGTGAACACCGTCGCTTTATTGAAGGCGGACTAGATAATCACAGTGTCCCCAAACATTATCTACACTTTCATGATAAATCCACTAGCGGTCTCAGAGTATGGGTTATTGAGGCGATGTCAAAAGATCTCCCCCCTGCTGAACGCTACCGACGACTATGCCATAGAGAAATGTACTGGATATTTTTATTAAATGTTTTAGCCCCTGGAGGGTTAAATGAGGACTTCGAAGTTAGTGCTATACTTTGACTATACACATTTTTTACCGAAGTTATTGCCATACCTTGATAATACATCTTTTTACCATACTTATCCAATTCTTCCCCCTCCTTCCCCACTTTTAATAATAATAAGATGGTTTATTATTACCAATTTATATATATATATATTTTTTAACATATTTTTTACATAGATTCTTTATTTTTTATTTTTATTTTCATATACTTTCTTTCATTCGAATCTATGGCATTTATATTTTTTTATATATATTTTTCTATGTATATTTATATATATTTATACACTTTAATATGACTAATGTTATGCATGGTCCCCCTTTTTTCCTTTCCCCCCCCCCTCTTTTCTTGTTACCCATTTGTGGACAATTCATTATGTGCAACATTCCTTGCGATCTGTCAGACCCATACATTGGGCATTCTGATTGTGATACAGATCGTTTTTAATCCTTAATATCACCATCCTTGGTTTTATTTTCTTCTATTGTTCTTTTTGGTTCTCAGCATGTTATTGCAGGTGTGTGTCTTTATTCACATGTATCCACTAGACCTATTGTTATTTAACCTTGTTGTCCCCTCCCCCCGGCCAATCCACTGCCAGTGTGCTTATTTAATCTAGTTGTCCCCACCCCCCGGCCAATCCACTGCCAGTGTGTCTGTATATATCCTCCCCAGCCATCAGTGCAATCCGAGGTTGAGAAAGGAACGAATGACGGTTCTGAAACGCGTCCCTCACTGATGACATCACATCCCCTCTCCGGCCTTTCGTTTGCGGTTCAGGCTGGTCACAGAGCCACCCAGCGGATGACATCACTTCCGGGTTCGCAGCCCTCACACGCTGACGACGCCGGCTCCACAGCTGTTCCCTGTGTTTTACATCGCTGCTGACAGTGACTACATCCATCCTCCTGGAGGCTTCCTCTGATTGTGACCTCTTCCAATACAGCCTTACCCACGATGTGCCTGCTTTTTACTTCCATTTTGTAAGTGTTTTTAACCCATTTGGGGTATTAAAATTGTTTATCTTCTGCACTTAGAGGCGCCTTTGTTTGTTTTTATGTCATTTTAGACCCTGCTTCAAGTCTTTTAAAGTCGCAGCCCTTTTTGCTGAAGATCATCATCCTTTCATCCCTTCCTACCTACACTTCTCCTGTTCATTTTTGGACTGCCGATCCTTAATAGAGACATTATTTGGACTACGCTAGTCCTGTGCGCCCTATATCACCTTTTATTTCATGTGTCAGAATGGCCTAGTCAAAGTCCAGACCTAAATCCAATTGAGAATCTGTGGCAAGACTTGAAAATTTCTGTTCACAGACTCTCTCCATCCAATCTGACAGAGCTTGAGCTATTTTGCAAAGAAGAATGGGCAAAATCTCACTCTCTAGATGTACAAAGCTGGTAGAGACGTCCCCAAAAAGACTTGCAGCTGTAATTGCAGTGAAAGGAGGTTCTACAAAGTATTGATTCAGGGGGGCTGAATACAAATGTACACCAAACTTTTCACATATTTATTTGTAAAGAATGTTGAAAACCATTTATCATTTTCCTTCCACTTCACAATTATGTGCCACTTTGTGTTGGTCTATCACATAAAATCCCAATAACATACATTTACGTTTTTGGTTGTAACATGACAAAATGTGGAAAATCTCAAGGGGTATGAATACCTTTTCAAGGCACTGTACATTGGTCCAATCTGGACTCATGTAAGTATGCAATAAAGATCATACATGGAGTTCAGCTTTAAGCAATGCTTACATTTAAATTGATGACATATCAGTACTGCTCTGCCCTGATGATGAGGGATCAGTTAAAGTGGTTGTAAAGCCTTAAGATTCTTCACCTTACCTGAGCCTGATTCGATCCAAGGATTTGCACGAGCGAGGCGGCTCCAGCCGCTGTCGCTTTCCTAATTGGACAGATGGCTCCTCTGCTGTCAATCAAATCCAGTGGCACGGGAGCGGGGGGGGGCGGGGCCAAGTCCCGCTGTCTGTGTCAATGGATGCAGCACCGGGACTCGGGAGCAAGCCTGCATGGGTGCCCCCATGGTAAGCGGCTTTCCGTGGGCCCCCCCCCCCCGATGAAGAGGTGGGACCTGAAGCGCTGGCGGGGGGACCCCAGAAGAAAAAGATCGGGGCTGCTCTGTGCAAAACCATTACACAGAGCAAGTAAGTATAGGCATCTTTGTTATTTTTATACAAAAAAAATATAAAAAAAGGTTTACAAACACTTTAAGCACCCAAAACACATTGGCTATAGTTTTTACTCTTGTGATGAATAAAAATTGAACTACCGTATATCGATCACCTGGCGCTCTCTTCACTCTACCAAAGTCTACCAAGCTCTCTTCAATGCTGTCAACATGGGAGCCTCTTTTTTAGATCCATCGGATCTAACAGAGCAGCCTCTTAACTAAAATATCAATAGACTTAAATACCTACCAAAATCCCGAGCCAACACTCAGCATATCTTGTTTATAAACCTTGTAATAGTAGATTGTAACAATTTGAAAACCCTTTTAAGTATACCAAAATGTTTATTGGATTGTTTGGAATCACATCTATTCTTTGTTTTAATTAGTTTTATTTCTCCTTTTCAATTAGTTTTACTTCCTTTTTTAACCGCGTATCAACAAAGAAACAATAACAAATGCAGCTTCTCGGGTTCTTGGGCACCGCCATAGAATAGCAATGTGTGCTGCACATAATAAAGCTGCATAACTCTACTCTAAAGCCTCGTACACACAATTGGATTTTCCGCAAACAAAACCTCTGACTTTTGCCTGGATTTTGTCTTGCATACAAACGGTACACAATTGTCGCCCCAACAAATACGAACGTAGTGACGTACTACGAGCCGAAAAAGAGGAAGTTTAATTGTCAGGCACCACCCTTTGTGCTCCTTCTGCTAATTTCATGTTAGTAGAAGTTTGATGAGTGTTGATTCGCACTTTTCATTTCGCACTTATCTTTTCACACTTTTCAGTTTGTTTCTGAACGGCTGTTCATCAACCAGACATGTCACGGAACCGGAGAAGATAATGTTATTTATTATTGACCTTGGAGTTATTGCTTTGACCAAAGTCCAGTCCAGGAAGAGGAGGAGGAGGATTTCTTGGACCAAAAATTGGTTGCTTTATTAATCGTGACCAATTATGTCATATGCCTTTGCTGCGGGAGCTCCAGGAGAATAATCCGGATGATTTTAGGAATTATCTCCGGATGAGGGACCCCTGCTTTCACCAACTCTTGGCATTGCTGACCCTCTATATTAAGAAGCAGGACACATGCATGAGGCTTTTATTTTATTTTTTGGTTGAATAATGATTTGATATGGTATTTTTTCTATATTTTTGGATGCATAGGATGCACTTTTTTGGTTAAGTTCTATTGGCAGATATCATGTCTAATTTTATTTGTTTTCTTTTTTTAATGCACAATAAAAAAAAATGACAGTTTGGGAGTACTTTCTGAAAGTAATCAGAGAAGAAAAGATTGAGTCATTTATATTATACTGTAGTGCATAGGTGTGCACAGCCTATTCCATTAGGGTGTGCACCCCAAAGCGCAAACAAACATGAGCGCCACCTGCTGTCACATGGAGAAGGCTCTGGTGGCTAGAGACAGCTGATTGGGAGCATATTACATTACACCTATATTTATGGTGTAACGTGTTCCTAAATATGAAACTTGCCTTTAATGGTGGCATTTACACTGGCACCCCCAACTACCAACCTGGTGCTGCCCCTGGATAATGCTAATGCACATGGGGTGATTAGGGTGTGCCCAGGCACCCCCGGCACACCCTGTGCGCACGCCTATGCTGTAGTGGAAAAAAATATCTTGATTTAAACATTATCTTACTTTTTTCTTTTTGCATAGGGTATAGTTATTGATCAAGTCTAAAAAAAAAAACAACCCTGGATGTTAACAGAAAACTAATGTTTTGGGATATGCAAATATTGTGCATATAACCTGTAGTTCTTTCATTTTGAAAATGCTAGATGTTTGTTTCTTATGCCGCGTACACACGGTCCTACTTTTCGTCTACAAAAGTCCAACGGACGCTGATGGACTAAAGCTGGCTGGTAATCCGATCGTGTGTGGGCTTCTCCGGACTTTCAACTGACTTTTTTAGCCTCAAATCCGACGTACTTTAGATTTGAAACATGTTTTAAAACTTTACTTCGTAACTACGACGGACCCCGAAATCCGCTCGTCTGTGTGCTAGTCCGACGGACAAAAAGCCACGCTAGGGCACCTATTGGCTACTGGCTATGAACTTCCTTATTTTAGTCCGGTGTACGTCATCACGTACGAATCCGTTAGACTTTTGTGTGGTCGTGTGTAGGCAAGTCCGTTCGTTAGAAAGTAGGCCGCAAGTCCGCCGCAAGTCCACCGAAAGTCTGCCGGAAGTCTGTCGGACAGGCTGTCCGACTTTTGTAGACGAAAAGTACGACCGTGTGTACGCGGCATAATGCTAACCCTTTGGTTCTAGTGCTCTTTGAAGCCCGAACTCTTGCTTGGGATCCCCTGTTTCTTTGTCCCATGTTCTCCATGTTGGAAAACCCCAGCACCCTTTCTGTATACATACCTTTTCTAGATGCCTACAGTGCAGTTCATTGATGTCACAGGTCTTCTTTATCCTGTCATTTCTCTGGAGTATCCTAAATGCTGCAAAAACCTAAACGATGTGGTGCTGCTGTCTAGACTGAGTATCCCCCTGTATATCTAGGGCTGGGGGAGGAACCTTGACACCTGGGATCACGAGAAGCGGACTGAATGACTCTGGGTATTGCAGCAGCACAATGTTGAACCAATGAGTCAGCAGGGTACAGCGCCAGAAACTGGGTGCTTATGAAACACCCAGAGCAATTCTTTTTAAGAGCTGTTACAGGATCTATGTATATACTGTATATTTTGGTCCAAACTTGATTTTGGTTATTGGAGTCACTCATTTAGTAAACAAACAGATGGGGAAAGTCAGAAGTCCTTATCTGCATACTTGTTCTGGTTTAGCAACTGGAAGTACTGAAGTCAGAAGCTTAGCATCCCAGTCAAACAACTAGCATTTTTTTAGAATGAGAAGACACCAACATAGTTGTATCTTGGATCTTAAAAACTACAGGATAAAGGTGTTGTGGTAACTTGCACCAAAAAAAAACAAAAAACAAGCATAATAATATTATTCTTGATATCACTAGAAAAAAAAAGCCTTTGAAAATTTGTTTGCAATAACTCCATCAGTATCACCAGCAAAGCAGCTTCATTATTATCCCATTAAAGAAGAAGAGAATTGTGCGCTGCATTTTAGACATGTGCGCTGTCAATAAATTAGTTTTTTTCCATTCCGTTTCCTATTAAAATTAATTCGTAATTCGTGTCCGAAATTCAATTCGGATTTGTACGGAATACGAATTTTCGTTGGGTTCGTAAACTTTTCGTAACAATAACGAAAGTTCGTTATGATAAATTTATCATTATGAGGGGCTCCCACCATCCCTGTGCTGTGCTGACTTCCTGGGGTTTTTAACTTTCAGTTTCGTTAACTTTTCGTAACAATAACGAGTTCGTGATCAATAAGCAACAATAAGTTTGTTATGATCAATTTATCTGAAGTTCGTAAACGAAATTTCGTATTTCGTACAAAATTCGTATGCATAAAAATTCATATTTCGGATCCTCACGAATGTACGAATTTCTGGAAATTCATATGAATTTCCAATTCGTACGAAAATTAATCGCACGTGTCTACTGCATTTCGAGATTTCATAATTTGCCACGTCACGAATGTTAATTCTCCATTACAAACGCTAGTTTACAAGACCCACCGCTTCTGGCTCGTCCTTGCTTCCGAGCATACGTGTTTGTACTTGTGGACTTGTGTACACACGCTGGGAAAATCCGACAACAGACATTTGTCCGCAGAAAATTTTAAAGCCTGCCATCTAACATATGTCCGTGGAAAATCCGAAAACATTTGTCCGATGGAGCGTACAAACGGCCGGATTTTCATCACACCTTTCCCATCGGAAAATCCGATCGTGTGTAGGAGGCTTTAGACAAAACTTTACCTCTCCTAATAATGACAGCTCACCTAACATCAATGGCTTGAAACCATCAGCAGCTTAATAGGCCATTTCTTTCCTTACTCAGTGAGATATAAATATGAAAAAGTGAGAAGGATATTTCAGCTCCGCCATTCACACCTCTCATAAATAATTGGCCAACAGACTAACAGGTGCTGCCACTTAGTACCACATCGGTGACAGTGACATACGAGGACCGTCACACTCTAATTGCGTTCATCTCTGCTGTCCGGAATAAAATTTAAAATGTATATTTGCACACAGCTTATAGTAACCAAAGCCAGTTCTTGAAAACCAATAAAAGAATGGAGCATCGGCAACTAAATCTCTTAACTGTTAAAATGCCTAAATGAATGATGGATTCTGGCATCCTGCTATGGGCAAGAGCTCCAGAGTTCATAAATCAACTGCCTAATGGAACTTCCCAACAAATAAGTACTTTAAAGTTTAATAAATGTGTAATAGAAACTTAGTAAATATACGCTATATTGCCAAACGGGATATTGCCTTTACACGCACATGAACTTAAATGATATCCCACTCTTATGCCCCGTACACACGGTCAGATTTTCCGACGGAAAATGTGTGATAGGAGCTTGTTGTCGGAAATTCTGACCGTGTGTGGGCTCCATCACACATTTTCCATCGGATTTTCCGACACACAAAGTTTGAGAGCTTGCTATAAAATTTTCCGACGACAAAATCCGTTGTCGGAATTTCCGATCGTGTGTACACAAATCCGACGCACAAAGTGCCACGCATGCTCAGAATAAATAAAGAGATGAAAGCTATTGGCCACTGCCCCGTTTATAGTCCCGACGTACAGGTTTTACGTCACCGCGTTCAGAATGATCGGATTTTCCGACAACTTTGTGTGACGGTGTGTATGTAAGACAAGTTTGAGCCAACATCCGTCGGAAAAAATCCTAGGATTTTGTTGTCGGAATGTCCGATCAATGTCCGACCGTGTGTACGGGGCATTAGACTGGGATGCCATTAAAATTCACGTGTATGTAAAGGCAGGCGTCCCAATACTTTTGACAATATACTGTATAATATTTGGAATTAAAATCAGTGCTGGGGCTCATGCATTACAGTCTTCAAAGCAGAAGACCCTTTGAAATTTATCTAAAAATGCTGACAACAGTGGGCATTCCATAAACATGAAACCCTCATAGTATGTCACCGTTCTGACCCAAGATGCATCCCCATCTCTGGTAATATAGCATACCCCTATTTATAAGCATACCCTAATCCCTTGTTACATAGCACACATGATCCCTTGTTATGTACCACAACCATACCTGTTATTATTTAACCACTTTCAGACCACCCGCCCGCAATGTACTGTGGACGGGAACGGCCTGTGCAGGCAGAGCGACGTACCGGTACGTACTGGTACGTCGCTGCCTGCTTATAGAGGTGCTTTGCAGGGATAAGAAACAAAGAGATGTGTCAGTAATGTCTAAAAACCTACAAGTTGATCCAATGCGTTTTGGGGGAACTGCCTCCTCCTTCTTCAGGGCTTGTGGATGGGGGCGGGCTCCAAAGCGGGTCCTAAATTTCAGGCTGTAGTTTGGCAGAGTGCTGGTTTGTACTGATAAAGAGGCAGACTTTTGCCTTGTACTGATGCTGGCAGAAAGCCAGCTTGTACTGATGCAGAAGCAGCCAGGCTTCCTCTGCATTCGCACAAACTGGTGCTCTATCTAATAGCGCATCCCGTCGGATAATGCCTCTGAAAATCTGCACAGGATGCAACATCACTCCAGCTGATATGTTGATCAGCTGGCGTGATGTCAACACTGCGCACGTGCAGACCATCTAAGGCATTATCTGACAATCTGCAAAGGGTAATTATCCGACAATCCCGCATGAGCAGAGAGTTGACCGATCACGTGGCGGTTTTTGGTGTGTTGCATGATTACATTCTCCCTTTGCAGAAAGTCAGACGATGCCTCTGACGATCTGCGCATGCGCAGTGTTGACATCATGCCAGCTGATTAACATGTCAGCTGGAGTGACGTTGCGTCCTGCGCATGTGCAGAATGTTTGAGGCATTATCCGTCGGGGATGCACTATTCGATAGAACACCGGCACTCTGCCAAACTACAGCACGAAATTCGGGGCCTGCTTTGGAGCCCACCCCCATCCACAAATATTTACCAACAGATCTGAAGAAAGGGAGGCGAAACACGTTGGGTAAACCTGTACGTTTTTAGACTTTTAATAAAACATTGTATTCTTCCATCAAGATTTGCATTATTTTGGACACCGGGTGCTCCTCCTTCCTTGTCCAACTACTGTCTATGCTGATACAATGGCCCCGTCACACCAGTAAGGTAGCAGCTCAAACCTCCAAAGAGGGGCCAGCGCCACCATTCAACTGCGGAACCACCTGATAACTACAAATGACCATATTAACTCAGTCCAGCATGGTCTCCAGCTCAAACTAATCCTCCTCAAGTGGCTGATGGAGTCCATAGCAGGGGACATTTAGTCCTCAATGGTCTCCTACTAGCCCGAAGTAATGGCACAGTGCCACCTTCAGGTTGGTGGATATACTGCAGCCCACACCTGCCTACACTGCCATTTAGCACTGCATAATACTTGCTAATTTTGGTTAGAATGGATTATATAAAACAGACTAAAGTAAATACACTAAACCTTCTAACTTTATAGGATATAGGATTGTGTATATATGATTGTATTTTTTTTTTATCCTTTATTGCTTGAACTAGACGGACTTGTGTCTTTTTTCAACCAGACTAACGATGTAACTTTTGAACAGCTGTACTGTTTCCTTAACAGCATAAGCAGATCTATGATAGATTTAATTACGATTTACATTTTAATTCTTAAAACATTACCAACGGATTCCGAAAGCGTTGCACGTCATTATTATACTTCATCATATTTTTACTATACAAGCTGACTTATTTCCGGCATTAATATAAAAAATCTGTGTCTATTGTGTCGCACATTCATTAGCAATTAAACACAATAAGCCGCGGAATAGAAAATTTATTAAAATCCCAGTAGGCAGTTAATACCTCCTTACAAAACTAATTACGGCAGTTGCATGGTATATGTTGATTAGATATATAAATTCTATCGCACCTTTAGGAAGTAGCTTAAGGTCCCACTTCCAATAACAGAAAAAAATAAAAAAGTAATAATAAAATATACTTATTTTGTGTGAGCAGCTGTGCTGTGCTCAGTATTATGCGCTATAATACAGTATTCTTGTTTGAAGAGTTTTTTTTTTTTTTCCATTTCAGCTTACAAAGAGGGGGGAGCTTTTCTATAGTCTGGTTATATTAAACACTAAATTGTCATTAGTCCCTCGCCTTCAGGCTTAACGGAGAAAACCACATGCTGCTAAGCTTGTACGTTTCTCCCACATGCAATAATATGGAAAAGATATACATTCTAAATGATGCACTAAGAAACACTGTACTAGTATAGTGCAAACACTTTAAATGCACTTGTTGCTTACTAAGACATTAGCAGAGGAGGGCTAGCAAGGACAGCAAGAGTACAAACTCAGCCAGGGCTGCAAACACATCTGCAGTGTTAATTCTAGTAATAGACTGCATCAGGGCCGTTTTTAAGGCAGGGCAAAAGGGGCAGCTGCCCAGGGCCCTGTCATTGTCATGGGGCCCAAAGCAGCTGCCTCATACTTGCCAACTATCCTGGTTTAAATTCCCCCGTCCCTTGAGGTTTTAGTCCCATGCTGTGTCCCAATATCTCAGTGTGAAGTGCTGCTAGTAATGCTGCCCAGCTCTGCCCTATTGTTGTGTACAGATGACTCACCTGCAGACCCTGTGTTTACATGTAAATTACTGGCATTCATATGTAAATAGCGGCCGGTGGCATTGATATGTATATCATGCCCCCCTGAGGTCATATCCACAGTAATCTCTAGCAGCCAATCAACAAGCAGAAATGATGTGCTGTAACCTCTAGCAACTAATCAGTGAGCCGTAATGTGTGCTGTAACCTCTAGCAACCAGTCAGTGAGCGGTAATGATACACTGTAACTTCTGGCAACCAATCACAATCACTGCCTGATCTGATTCAGTAAACTGATTTTGAGTCCAGCTGCTATTTATTGTATGTCCCAGAGCAGGTGGAGAGCAAAACTGCATGGGGGGGGCCCAAGAAAAGTTTTGCCCAGGGTCCAATCAATATTAAAGACGGCCCTGGACTGCATTATATATGTCATTGTATTATTTTGCCCATAGTTGTAAAAGAGAAGTATGGAGTTGTTTTTTTTTTTTTTTTATCTGAATCATATTTACCTAGGTGGATGCAGCATCGATCTGATGCTGCACCTGTCCCCCACCGGCTCTAAGACTGACCAAACACCGTTGAACGCTCAGTTCTCGGGGCTCCCTTAGCAGAGAGCTAAGTTTGCGCCAGAACTATCGAACATTGCAAAAGTTCAGACCTAAACCCTGAATCCCATTGACGTCTATGAGACCCGAATTTGAAAAATCAAAAGTGCCCATTTTGAAGGCTTATATGCAAGTTATTGGGCATACAAATGGTATGGGGGCCCGGGTACTGCCCTGGGGGACATGTATCAATGCAAATCTTTTTTTTAAAAGATCGTTTTTATAGAAGCAGTGATTTTAATGATGTCAGCCTTCGTAGCGTGCAGAGCATTTTTTTTTTCTTTTTTAGGGTCCAGGGGTGTGGCGGGCGTCATGATTGACAATGGATCTACATCGGGGACTGCTGATGACTACTCCATTGTTAAGGACGCAGCGGCTTAACAACCAGCTATTCACAGTGCCCTGATTAGGCAAAATTTTGCCCAATCTGAGCTTAGAAAGCACTGTGCAGCGACAATGCATTGTGGAGCGCTCAGCAGGCGAACATCCTGCCGAGTGCCCCTCAAATCCATGTGTTCGCCGAATGGGGGCAAACAGGCGATGTTCGGGCCAAACTTTTTTGCTCGGCTTGAACTGTTCGCCCCACTCTTTTAATAAAGAACCTGCATAATCAGCTGTTAAAAGTGCTTAAAAAAAAAAGAATTTAAATGATGCATACTGACACTACCAATTTTGATTTGAACATCGAGAGCTTCAATGACCTCTCATCTCGAAGGGGTTAAACAGCCTATATCAATAAGAAGACTTTATAAATAGTGAAGGTGCACTTTAAATGGAGCTTGTTCCTTACTGCAGTTCCTTTAGAATGGCATGTACACATAAATACAACAATTTCCCCCAGGAGAAGCATTCACTGGGCAGCATCATTAAAGTGTCCTTTTATGTGAAGTGTTAGAGAAAACACCCGTCATTGTGTTCCATCTCACACTTGGCAGCCGGAACTCACAACTTGACATTTCAGCTCCCAAGTGAACCGATGGGAGGCAGAGCATTAGTACCATCATACCCAAACAAAGCGCCAGTGTCTTCCATACAAAGCTCGGCACGGCTTGTCCTTTAGGAAATGATACAATCAGAGAGAGAGAGAGAGAGAGAGAGAGAGAGAGAGAGTGCTGGCTTTGCAAATGGTTGAATCACATTAACAGAAAACAAAATCTTGATAGCCATCCCAGAAAAACAGGAGAGACTTTTTATGTAAATCGAAATGGCCATTTCCCAATTCAACGCTGTAAGCTGTTCTTTTCCCACTGAAAACAATTTATTTTTTTTAGGATATTTTAGGTACACTCTTCCCTCTTGTCCTCCAAAGGTGTACCCACAGAGGATATTTTTTTTTTTAATCTAGGTATAGCTGGAATGTACCAATCCACCCCAATGATTAAAAATTCACTAGAATGACACAAATGATTGACTAAAGCTGGTCAAACAGTGGGAGAATTTTGTTTGAGAACTTTAATTTTTGTTTAAATTTTGCTTGGTTTTCTAATGGTTAACAGGGTCCAATAGACATTTGTTATGAGCTATGATTTAAATGGGGGGATATTATAGCACTTGAGGGAAGGAGGGAAGTATATTATAGTCACTCTATATTCACTATATACTGTATATTTTTTTAGCACCGCGCTATGTTAAAAAAATTTGTGGCCCTAAAGCAACACTGGTATTTGTGGTGCTGGGAGCCACCCTGTCTGCCCCATTGCAACTCATGGCGCTAATCGAGGGAAAACTGGGTCCTATGCTCTCGACACCTTGGGGAAGCCCAAAAGGCACCCCAGGGTGGTGTGGCACCCCAGTTGAGAAACACTGTACTACAACATACATTAACACCTTTTAAAAACTCACACTGTCTTCTCTAACATGGCTCTGAAGCCCACATATTAATTTCTCTGGTTAATCATTATGCCCCAATCTAGTGGCCTAATCACCAACCTTTGGCCCTAGGACCCCATGCAGCCCTATTATACTTTATGTTTAGCCCTTGCACACCAGCAGTCTGTGGTTGGAGTGTTAGCATTGATCTGTAAACGCTTAGTAGTATGGATCTCTTCCGCAACATGTTTCCAGTCTCCAACCAAAACTATAAATGTCTGTAGTCTCTGACGATGAATTCCTCTAGGACAGCTATTCTCAACCAGGTTTCCTCCAGAAGTTTCAAGGGGTTCCTAGAGTTGTGGCTGTTTGACCTACATTATTCCAGCTACAACACCACTGGACAGAGCCAGTAGTAGGACACCAATGAACGTTTTAGCTGTGTGTAAGGGTCCATTCTGACCACCACTGTAAGTATTCTTCCCACTGAAAACCAATGTAAGTGTTCCCCAAGACATGGACATTATTTTAAGGGTTCCTTTGGGGGGAAAAAGGATGCTCTAGGATGTTTTCATTACTTGACAGCCCTCTATGACATTATATATAATGAATATTAAAGAGGAGTTCCACCCAGGGGGGCCGTCAAAAAAAAAATAAATAAAAGTCAGCAGCTACAAATACTGCAGCTGCTGACTTTTAATTGGACACTTACCTGTCCCTGGGTCCAGCGATGCGGGCGATCGAAGCCCCGCTCGTCCCCCCCCTCCGCTCGTCGGCGCCGGCATTTCAATTGTGGGCGCCGGGCTGTGGCTTCACAGCCTGGCACCCACTGCGCATGCGCATGCGCGAGCGGCGCCACACACCGTGATTGGCCGCTCAATCACCTGGGACCTGTAATGGGTCCCAAATGATTGACAGGAGGGAGGGAGCAGAGCTGAGCCCTTCCTGTGCTGAGGGGGAAGTGATGTCACCAGCCCAGGCAAAGGAAGAGGCAGACTACGAGGGACTACCTAGCAACAGGCATTTGGAGGTAAGTGAAAAAAAAAATATCCAAATTTTTTTTGTTTTTTGTTTTTAGAATTTTTGAGGTATTTTTGTTTTTTTGGGTGGAACCCCACATTAAATAGTATGAGTGTCCCTGCGCTGTGGTTTGCCTAAATAAATTAAAATTTGATGAAATTTTGACTGCTGCAAGAAAAAGGTGTGCACTCCTTTTAGAATTGGTATGGGAAGTTCCTGCGCTGGCTGTGCTCAGTAAAATATATAGAATCATAAAAAATAGTCTACAATATCTACCATATAATCAACAATATCTGCTATAACAAATGACAGAGCATAACAATAAAATTTCATAAAGTGCTGTGATTCTTCAAAATCCCGATGATTCCTTTAAAGTGCCATCCGTGCAAAAAAAAGTTCTCCAGCCCAAGGACGTCACATGACGTCCTTGACTTTCAGTGGGGATATCTGAATGATGCCTGCAGCTACAGGCATCATCCAGATATAATCTTTTAGTGCCAGCGATTCTGTGCACCATAAGGATGATCATAGCCGCTTTTGCCGCTTGATCTTTCTTACAGGCGAGGGAGAAGACAACCCCCCCTCCCGCCACCCTCCGGTTCTTCCCCTGGCTCTCCCGTGCCATCGGGGACCTGAAGAAAGAATCCGCCACCGCCGGATGACGACCATAGAGATTTCCGGTCGGAGGCCCGGGCGTGACGTTATGACGTCAGGTCCGGGCTGCGATTGTAAACAAAGCCGCGATTGCGGCTGAAAAGCATGGGATCGTTAATTTTTTTTGATCTTATGCTTTCCAGCCTGGAGGAGAGATGTGGGGTGTTATAGACCCCACATCTCTCCATAAAGAGGACCTGTCATGCACCATTCCTATTACAATGGATGTTTACAAGTGATAAAAAAAAACTTTAAGAGAAAGTGTAAAAAAAATAAATAAAAAAAAATAAAGTAAAATAAACTATAATAAAGAAAAAAAAATTAAAGCGTCCCTGTACATGCTCGCGCAGAGAAGTGAACGCACATGTAAGTTCCGCCCACATATGTAAACTCTGTTCAAACCACACGTGAGGTATCGCCGCGTGCGTTAGAGCGAGAGAAACAATTCTAGCAGTAGACCTCTACTGTAACTCTAAACTGGTAACCTGTACAAAAATTTAAAACGTCGCCTATGGAGATTTTTAAGTACCGAATTTTGGCGCGATTCGATGAGTGTGCACAATTTTAAAGCGCGAGATGTTGGGTACCGTATCTATTTACTCTGCGTAACATCATCTTTCACATTATACAAAAAAATTGGGCTAACTTTACTGTTTTGTTATTTTTAATTCATGAAACACTTTTTTTCCCCCAAAAAACGCGTTTGAAAAAATGTTGCACAAATACCGTGCGACATAAAAAGCTGCAACGACCGCCATTTTATTCCCTAGGGTGTCTGCTAAAAAAAAATATATATATATATATATATATATATATATATATAATGTTTGGGGGTTCTGAGTAATTTTCTGAGTAATTTTCTAGCAAAAAAAATTATGATTTTTACATGTAGGAGAGTGCCAAAATAGACCCTATTGTGGCACTCTCCTACATGTAAAAATCATCATTTTTTTTGCTAGAAAATTACTCAGAAGTGGTTAAGAAAGTGCAATCCGTGCAGAAATATATGGCAAAAGTGATGAAAGTGCTGTGCTCCCCTTCCTCTTGTGCCCTCACTCACCAGCTATCATTTGTTATAGCAGATATTGTTAAATATTGTTTTTAAGATCTGTACTGGTAAAATATATAAAGGTGCCTCTAAGAGCCCTTGCACACTGGGGCGGTTTGCAGGCGCTATTGCGCTAACAATAGCGCCTGCAAACCGACCCGAAAGTGCCGCTCCTTGCATTCCAGTGTGAAAGCCCCGAGGGCTTGCACACTGGAGCGATGCGCTGGCAGGACGGTAAAAAAAGTCCTGCCAGCAGCATCTTCGGAGCGGTGAAGGAGCGGTGTGTATACCGCTCCTTTACCGCTCCTGCCCATTGAAATCAATGGGACGGCGCGGCTATACCGCCGGCAATGCGTCTCTGCAGAGGCGCTTTGCGGTGGTATTTAACCCCTTCTCGGCCGCTAGTGGGGGGTAAAACCGCCCCGCTAGCGGCCGCATACCGGCGGTAAAACGCCGCTAATAATAGCGGCGTTTTACCGCCGACGCCGCCCCCGCCCCAGTGTGCAAGGGCTCTTAGTGTAGTAATATGGTTACATTTAATGAAGGTACAACATTTAGCAACTCGCTGGTTGATTATTAAAAGAGGCCCATCTAAGTATGCAGGCATCCGGGGTAAAGCTGTCCACATAGACCATCCTCCGCACCGCCGGCTCTCACCGTTGTCAGTCTGCAATCATGACCGGGAAGACTACCCTGCAGTAGAGCGATCTGAAAGTGAGGCTTGAACCGCTCGTGGAGCGCAGAGTGGAAGGGACGACGCCAATGGTGGTGCGGAGGATGGTCTATATGGACAGCTTTACCCCAGATGCCTGCATACTTAGATGTGCCTCTTTTAATCATCAACCATGTGAGTTGCTAAATGTTGTACCTTCATTAAATGTAACCATATTGCTACACTTAGAGGCTCCTCTCTTCTCTTTTATACTCTGGAGCTCCTGCTGGATTTTGCTTCTAATCCCCTTGTGGAGGCTTCCATTTGTGGATGGACATTTTATGGTTACACAACCAAATCACATTGCTATAATCTTTTTATAAGGACTACAAACTGAAGGGGACTTATGAATAAATGGTTGTGAAAAAAATCACCTGAGTTTCCGTTATTTCTTTGCTTTGATATACAAGTACTTTGGATAACAAGCATGTTTCTGGAACGATTTATGCTCGCAATCCAAGGTTTTACTGTACAGTGCAATGAGAGTGAGCGTAGCCACCTAAGGACACTAAGTCCTCATGCACACAGACGTTTTTACAGCTGCTTTTTTGAGCTTTTTTTGCAGCTTAAAAAGGCCTGTCTATGTTAGTCTATGGCTTCATGCCCACCTAGGCGTTTTTGAGCTGCAAGTGGCATAGGTGTTTTTAAGCTGTAAAAAAAAAACAGGACCAGTGGGTTCTGAGAGACGTTTTTCAGCTGTAAAAACGCTCTAACGCTGAAAAACGCTCAAAAACGTCATTCACCAACGTTTTTTAACGTTTTTAATCCATTGAAAAGAAAAAAAAAATTGAAAAAAAAACGCTAAAAAACGCTAACACGGAAAAACGCTCAAAAACGCTAAAAAACGCTATTGCAAAAACGCTGAAAAAAGTTTAAAAAAAAATCACTGCATAGATACTGGCGTTTTCATAATGTTATTTTAACAGCCTGTGTGCATGATGCCTTAAAGTGTTACTAACAGGATCACCGGGAACAAATAAAGAAAAAAAAAAAAGCCTGGAAAAAAAGAAAACGAACGTAGAGCTACCATAGCTAAGGACTAATCAGCTGCATTATATTACATTTCTTGTTTTTTTTTTTCTTAAGAAACAAATGACTGCACTAAAATATTTACAGATAGAAAGAGGACATTTTTTTTTTGCATCAAAACTTTAAACATACAATAAAAAAAATGTATGTGAATGAATGGGCTCAGTAAGCTGGAACCATAAGACAGATGAGCGGCTGGTGGTATTTTAGGTAACACAGATCCCATTTTTGTTCCTTCAAGGACATTTTAACATATAAATGACATCAGCATTGTTGTAGGTTGGCTAAATACAGAGTTTGATATTAATATTACAAGCCTCTAGGCGGTAATTAATTGCAGCAAATGCCATAGGACAACTCTTCTAATAGCTTTAAAAAAAACAAAAACTTCTTTAAAATGAACCCATCACTTAGAACTAGAATAGTTTTTTTTTTTTCTTTACGTTGATTTGATCTTCTTCACTTTAGGGCACAGCTTCACCCAAATCTAACAGTAAAAACTTCAATGGATTGGCAAGTATAATAATATCTGTCAGTTTCAATTTCTATGATCTGATGCCGTGTAATCTCTGCAGCCCTACTTGTTATAATGTCTGTTAAAGGGAATGTTCAGTGTTTTTAGAGATTTTCTGGATTTTTAGGTTTAGGGTTAAAAGATAAAATGCAAAAACTTTATTTTTGAAGTAGTTACACATTAGACATTGTATATAAATAATTAGTATTCACTTGCCAGTCCTCATTTCAGGACAGGGAATTTTTGGCAGTAAAATGAGAAAATTGGTGAAGGCTTAACACTTTTACAAGGCCACTTTAGTCAATTGCACATTTTCGGTATCGTAAAATCTGCAGAACTAATTTTGACCACAGAGATAACAAAGCATCTCAAATAAATAGTAGTTCCATTCTTCTTTTATTTACGGAAGAGCATTCATAAAAGTGATCTTTCATTGATGACTGTCACCAGAAAAATCAATCTGCAGATTCTGGTAATTTTTTGTTGATCATCAAGCAATCTTTTTACATTTATTTTTCTATTTTATTGTAGCTGATGGTATGCAATATGTATAGTATCTCACAAAAGTGAGTACACCCCTCACATTTTTATAAATATTTTATTATATCTTTTCATGTGACAACACTGAAGAAATGACACATTGCTACAATATAAAGTAGTGAGTATACAGCTTGAATAACAGTGAAAATGTCCAAATTGGGCCCAATTTGCCATTTTTCCGATGTCATGTGACTTGTTAGTGATACAAGGTCTCAGGTGTGAATAGGGAGCAGTTGTGTTAAATTTGGTGTTATCACTCTCACTCTCTCATACTGGTCACTGGAAGTTCAACATGGCACCTAATGGCAAAGAACTCTCTGAGGATCTGAAAAAAAAGAATTGTTGCTCTACATAAAGATGGCCTAGTCTATAAGAAGATTGCCAAGACCCTGAAACTGAGCTGCAGCATGGTGGCCAAGACCATACAGTTTAACAGGACAGGTTCCACTCAGAACAGGCCTCACCATGGTCGACCATAGAAGTCGAGTGCACATGCTCAGCGTCATATCCAGAGGTTGTCTTTGGGAAATAGACGTATGAGTGCTGCCAGCATTGCTGCAGAGGTTGAAGGGGTGGGGGGGTCAGCCTGTCAGTGCTCAGACCATACGTCGCAAACTGCATAAAATTGGTCTGCATGGCTGTCGTCCCAGAAGGAAGCCTCTTCTAAAGATGATGCACAAGAAAGCCCGCAAACAGTTTGCTGAAGACAAGCAGACTAAGGACATGGATTACTGGAACCATGTCCTGTGGTCTGATGAGACCAAGATAAACTTATTTGGTTCAGATGGTGTCAAGCTTGTGTGGCGGCAACCAGGTGAGGAGTACAAAGACAAGTGTGTCTTGCCTACAGTCAAGCATGGTGGTGGGAGTGTCATGGTCTGGGGCTGCATGAGTGCTGTCGGCACTGGGGAGCTACAGTCCATTGAGGGAACCATGAATGCCAACATATACTGTGACATACTGAAACAGAGCATGATCCCCTCTCTTTGGAGACTGGGCCGCAGGGCAGTATTCCAACATGATAACGACCCCAAACACACCTCGAAGATGACCACTGACTTGCTAAAGAAGCTGAGGGTAAAGGTGATGGACTGGCCAAGCATGTCTCCAGACCTAAACCCTATTGAGCATCTGTGGGGCATCCACAAACGGAAGGTGGAGGAGCGCAAGGTCTCTAACATTCACCAGCTCTGTGATGTCATCATGGAGTAGTGGAAGAGGACTCCAGTGGCAACGTGTGAAGCTCTGGTGATTTCCATGCCCAAAAGGGTTAAGGCAGTGCTGGAAAATAATGGTGACCACACAAAATATTGACACTTTGGGCCCAATTTGGACATTTTCACTTAGGGGTGTACTCACTTTTGTTTCCAGCGGTTTAAACATTTATGGCTTTGTGTTGAGTTATCTTGAGGGGACAGCAAATTTACACTGTTATACAAGCTGTACACTCACTACTTTACATTGTAACAAAGTGTAATTTCTTCAGTGTTGTCACATGAAAAGATATAATATAATATTTACAAAAATGTGAGGGGTGTACTCACTTTTGTGAGATACTGTATGCTTGTGCTTCATATCCCCAGAAGTGCTGTTTTGTCATTATCTGTGACCATTAAAGCCTGTGACGGAAGGGCCCGTGGAACCCAGATTCCCTTGGAGAGGTTGGGAAACCCTTGTTTCAGCAACCCGTGCACCCCCTATGTGGCTTGGATTACTTAAAGTGGGACTGTAATATTATTCCACAATATCTCCCAGGATATATATAAAGACTATTCTTGGTTCGTTTGATTTCTAAACTCAACCTGTTAATTGAAAGAGCAGATCACATTGGACTCTGTACAATGTAGGAGACGGTCCATCTACAACTAAAAGCTCCTGCTACTGTGAGAAGGTGTCCTGTGTTTATAGTTATGATAATGTATTATCTACTATGTGAATCTCAGTGACAACAAGTCTGACCTGTAGTGAAATCCTGATAAATCATAACAATGTTCAGGAGGGCACGGAGTCACCTGTATTGCTAGAGAGATGTCCTCCTGGTGTATATATTTGGGTGAGTTTGTTCAAATAAAGATTCCATGTTCAAGTTGTGTAACTGAGCTAGTCTCGCCTGGTTCTTACAATATCTGATATCTGAAGTTCCAGACTGGAGGAAGCAGTGTGCTGACGGAAGCACTCAAACGGAGTGTGGGACCTTCCGTTACAAAGCCCAACTCCAGGTAAATGTAAAAATGACCCTTGCACTGCATGAGGAACCCCTATATTTAATGTCTTGTTTAGTCTAGGGGAAGAGGATTAAAGTGGTTCTAAAGACAAAAGGTGTTTTATCTAATGCATTGTTTGCAATAAGGTAGAGCTTTCAGCATGCAGCTCCCCCCCCCCCCCCTCCTATACTCACCTGGGCCTGGTCTCAACCCAGTGATGTGCACAAGAGCAGATGCTCTCTCCACTCTCTCCCTCCTCATTGGCTCCTGCTGCTGTCAATCACAGCCAGTGAGGAGGGAGCAGGGGGTGGGGCCAAGCTGTGCTCTGTGTGTGTATGGACACATAGAGATGGCTTGGGAGCAAACGCGCACGAGTGCCACCCATGGCAAGCGGCTTGCTATGGGGGCACTCAGCAGGGGGGAGGAGCCAGGGGCGCCCGTAGGTGGGGGGACCTGAGAAGGGGGGAATCAGGGTTGCTATGTGCAAAACCACGGGGCAGGTAACTAGAAACATTTTTGTTATTAAAAAAAAATGTAAATGTTCGTTTACAATCACTTTAAGGTGTAAATACTTACCTCATCTCTCACTCTATCAGGCTCCTTCCAGCACCGCAAAAAGTTGCCTGCAGCTTCCCTGTAAGCTGTGGCCGGTCACACTCCAGCCTCCTCAGTGCACAATACAGGATTAGGGTCCATTCACATGTGCGGCCAGGGGGGGGGCTGTAAAACCAGATAATTCAGCTGACATTTTAATGCCCCCAACTACCCACCTGAACACAGACATGCAGCCGCTCAGGGCTGTACACATGATGTGGCAAAAAGTAAACAGCATGCCACATTTGGAGGACATTACCACTGCCAACGCGGCCCATGCAAGTCATTGGGATCCCACCGCAACCATGGTGGTGCAGCATTTACAGGGATAAATCAGGTGGTGAGGAGGCAACATACTGCCTCATTTCCGCCTGTCTAATGCCTCTGAAATGCGATCAATACCAAACTCCCACAGGGAACAATTATACAAAGTAAAGCATATAATAGGGTGGGTGCATTCACAGCAGACGGCCCCGGATTATAGGCTGAGGATTGCACAAGTGATAAGAACCGGCTCCCAGAAACCAACCCAGTGAGTGAACTCCCACAAACAAAGATGGAATTGGATACAATGGAATACATATGCTCCAAACTGGAGGTAACAAATAGAAGTCCAGAAATGGGGGAAGGTAGCCAAGTAGCCAAGACAAGTTGTAATGAGAAGAGTCACGGGTATTTTCCCATTCGGTGGTTGGTGGTTGGACAAAACAAATTTACCTGCCTGTTTCCTAATCGGCTCCCAGAAACCAACCCAGTGAGTGAACTCCCACAAACAAAGATGGAATTGGATACAATGGAATACATATGCTCCAAACTGGAGGTAACAAATAGAAGTCCAGAAATGGGGGAAGGTAGCCAAGTAGCCAAGACAAGTTGTAATGAGAAGAGTCACGGGTATTTTCCCATTCGGTGGTTGGTGGTTGGACAAAACAAATTTACCTGCCTGTTTCCTAATCTTCTTTAGAATGTACACTGAGCTGCACATGCATGGTGCCAGAATGAATGACCTCCTGCACATATGCATTAGTTAATTCATCCTGTGCCGGCCAATCAAAAAGGCTGAAGACCCAGCACTCAGAAGAAGCCAGGAAGAAGATGTTGGTGCAGCATGGGACCTTCAAAGACATCAGAGCAGAGGTAAGTATGACAGACACTATACTGTTATTTTTAACTCTCATTGGTTGCCATTAGGGACGTTGCTAGGTCTACAAAAGATCTGGGGCTAGAGCCCATAGCAGCGTAGTAAAGAAAGTCATACGCTTGGGCGGGCATACGCATGTATATACAGTAATATACGTGTGGGTGTATATATATCCCCAGAGAGCCCCCCGCTTACATCAGGGTCCCCAGAGAGCCCCCCCCTTACATCACCTTACATCAGGGTCCACAGAGAGCCTCCTCCTTACATCAGAGTCCTCAGAGAGCCTCCCCCTTCCATCAGGGTACCCAGAGAGCCTCCTCCTTACATCAGAGTCCTCAGAGAGCCTCCCCCTTCCATCAGGGTACCCAGAGGGCCCCCCCACTTACATCATGGTTCCCAGAGAGGCCCCCTTACATTAGGGTCCCCAGAGAGCCCCCCCCTTAAATCTGGGTCCATAGAGAGCCTAGGCCTTAAAATCAGGGTCCCCAGAGAGCCTCCCCCTTACATCAGGGTCCCCAGAGAGCCCCCCACTTACATAAGGGTCCCCAGAGAGCCTCCCCTCCCCTTGGGGACCCCTGCAGGGACTCAGGGCTATTGGCCTCAGATTCGGGGCTATAGCCCCAAAAGCCACCCCCTAGCAACGCCCCTGGTTGCCATGAACAGAAAAGTCGGCCCCACTTTCTGCTGCACCTGCACCATCACAAGCCGCCACTCTGCAGTGCCAATGGGACGTTCAGAATATAGAAATCACTCCAGAACCTATCCCCACCCATAAGAATGCACCAACAGCCCTGAAGAAGGGGGAGTTCATTCCCCTAAAACACTTTGGCGTGATGTACATGTCTTCCCCTTTTCAATAAACGTTTTGTGCACCCTACACCAAGAGTTGCATTTTTCTGGACACGGGGCGCTCCTTCTCTCTCACTCCACTCCAATGACATCATCCTCACAAAGCTTTATTATTCCAGCACTCGACCACTAAAGAGTCCCTCCAGACTAAGCCCAGTGAGCTGAGCCCAGTGTGTTATCAACAGGCCTTTAAAAGGGCGACAACCAGCCATATGAGGCCTCTCAGTGCCCATAATCAGCTCCTACAGTCATCCTTAGATAAACTAAGCAAAGCTAAATGATAATTATTTAGGGCCATTTTTTCAGATTCTTGCATAAGCCCATCCACATTGTAAACAGCTATAACTAAGAGTGCTGTAGCGGTAAATCGCTCCATCCAGCTTACGACTCCTTGAAGAAAGCACATTCTTCTTCAGAGAAGAGCCTGCCATTTACCAATCATTTTCTCTGAAGCAGAAAAGGTGATATAATGATGTCGCACGGAGCTGAAGTCACATTTGACACAATGAAGTCAATTCTCTCCAGAGCTCTCATTAGTTCTACATCAATGAGGTTACACACGGCCATTAGAGCGCATGGCACAGCAGGTCACAGTCATCCACTAGCCCCAGCTCTTATGTCTCTTTGGTGGGTGGAAAACGCAGAGAGCATGCTATAGACATTTCCTAATATACATGTATTCCAGGACTAGTGTAATGTATAAAGGTCATTAGGTTCAATTCACAAAGCTTTAAAGAGGAACTAAAGGCAACATTAAAAACCTATAAGCAGCAGTGGTTTATGGGATCCTGCAGTCGGCTGAGTCTCAGAGTAGGCCGGTTTAGATACAGGAGTAGGAGAGAGACCTGCGGCATACATTCACGGTGACCCAACTGGAACACCTCTATAGCCTTACTCACAAGAGCTCTGTGGACTCAAAGATGCAAGAAAATAGCTTTAAGTTGTTGACCAGATGGTACAGAGTTCCGGCTGCATTGGCTAGAATTTACCCCGCAGTTTCTGATGCCTGTTGGAGGGGCTGTGGGCTTCGGGGTACCTACCTACATATGTGGTGGGAGTGCCCGCGGCTTAGGCCCATTTGGCAAGATATCAGAGCTCAGGTGAAGGTTAGACTGGACATAGATATGAATGATTTGAATGATTATATGAATGATTTCTACTTCACGTGCCATCCATGCCTCTTAGCGTATACCGTAAATCGGTTTTGCCACATCTTTTAACCACTTGCTTACTGGGCACTTAAACCCCTCTTCTGCCCAAACCAATTTTCAGCTTTCAGCGCTGTCACTCTTTGAATGACAATTGCGCGGTCATACAACACTGTACCCAAATTAAATTTTTATCATTTTTTGCTCACAAATAGAGTTTTCTTTTGGTGGTATTTGATCACCTCTGGGTTTTTTATTTTTTGTTAAAACAATAAAAAATTCCAAAAATTTTGAAATAAAAATACAAAACAGTTTTATATTTTGTTATAAAATTTTGCAAACAGGTCATTTTTCCCCTTCATTGATTTACACTGATGAGGCCGCACTGATGGCCACTGATGGGGTGCACTGATGGGCACCGATAGGCTGTATTGATGGGCACTGATAAGGCGTCACTGGTGGGCACTGATAGGCGGCAATGGTGGACACTGATGAGGTGGCACTGGTGAGCACTGATTGGCGGCACCGGAGGGCACTAATAAGTGGCACTGATAGCTGGCACTGATGGGCACTGATTGGTGACAGTGATGAGCACTGATGGGTGGCAGTGATGGGCAGTGATGAGCACAGGTATGTGACACTGATAGGCAGTACTGCTAGGTGGCACTGATGAGGCATTGATTGGCACCACTGGTGGCCATTGATAGGTGGCACTTGTGGGCATTGATAGGTGGCACTGTTATACACTGGTGGGCGCTGATTGGTGGGCACTGGCAGGTGGCACTGGCAGGCAGCACTGGTGGGCACAGAAAAAAAAAAGATTACCGATCTTCTGTTTACATCACGTGATCAGCTGTCATTGGCTGACAGTTGATCACGTGGTAAGGGGCTGGGATTGACCCCTTACTCCGATCTGTGATCATCCGAGTCTCATTGACTCGGTGATCACAGACCGCGCCATGCACACCCTGCAGAGGGCCCGTGGAGAGCGTGCAAAGGGGAGGACGTCTAATGATGGCCTCCAGGCAATGTAGGTCCACGCTGTAGCCGTCATTCGGCTATAGCACGGACGGGAAGTGGTTAAATGCTGCCAGGCGCTTGATTCAAGTACATTTGAAGTCGCCTCATGCTCGTGGAAGATTTGACTGGATCCGTCTGGTTAATAAAATCATGGTAGCGGAGGAATGGATGGCAAAGTGCAAGGATAGATATGAAAAATGTTATAGTATATGGGCCACTTGGATACATTACAACTCTGAAATGTCATCAATGCCGTAGCTGACTACCTCTAGATTCTTTATGCCCTGGTCAGTAGTACCAGAGATCTAAACGGTAACGTTCTCATGTAATTCAGTTAGAGGCAGAGGCCTGCATGTTACAGACCCCCAAAATATTTGTTTTAGCACTATTCATAAATCCAGGTAAAGTGATAGAGGTTTCTTCTCCTGTTCTCAGTGTTTATAGGGTCCATGCCCTCTACTCCCTGTTCTTTCTCACCTCTATTCCCTTTTCTTGCCTTCTCCTTACGTCTTCTATATCCCATCTCCCCTTTACTCCTTTCCCCATGTCATAACCGGCACACGACATATAGTGTCGCTCATGGGTACGTAACCCTGATATGGTACTCTGGTTTTATTACACACTCCTCATGTTATATGGTTTACAAAAGTCGGAATCATCTGCTGCTCATGTCTGTATGTACCAAATGCTTTTCTGAATCTAATGTTGCAGACCAGTGAATCGTGGTTCACTACCCTTCGTTATATGTCCGTCCCCCCCCCCTCCCTTTTTATTTATTGTATGTCAAACCTTTCTTTTTGAAAAATGAAATAAAGATTATAAAAAATAAAAAAAAACTCTATAAGCAGGCAGGCTATTTATCGCAGAAGGCAATGTCTACAATAAAATAAACCCACCTGCCTGCTCACAGTCTTCTGTGGCATCTTCTACATAGCTGGCACGGTCCTTGTGATCCTGCGCATGCAAAAGAGTTACCTCATCCTGCGTTGGCCAATCAAGACAGCCAAAGACTGGCACCCAGAAGGAGCCAGGGAGAAGATGCCAGCGCCAGCAAGAGACCCCACATGTTCTTCTGACCACTGGAGAGGAGGTGAGTTTGGGGTCTTTAGTTACACTTTACCATAAGGATAAGGTTTTCAAATGTATACATTTGACTGTAATATTTAAAAGACAAGAAAAAAAATTATACTCATGTCAATTTGATGCCGCATCTGTCTCCCGTCACTTCTAAGACCGAGAACTCTCAGATCTCAGTCTTCACTGAGCAGAGAGTCGGTGACTGTCATTCACCGGATCTCTGCTCTACGCCTCCAGAGCTCACTGGAGCTCTCACCTCTTCACAAAGCCCCCCCCCCCCCACACAGCTTTCACCTCTTAACAAATCCCCCCCACAGCTCTCACCTCTTCACAAATCCCCCCCACCCACAGCTCTCACCTCTTCACAAATCCCCCCACAGCTCTCACCTCTTCACAAATCCCCCCCCCACAGCTCTCACCTCTTAACAAATCCCCCCACAGCTCTCACCTCTTCACAAATCCCCCCACAGCTCTCACCTCTTCACAAATCCCCCCACAGCTCTCACCTCTTCACAAATCCCCCCCACAGCTCTCACCTCTTAACAAATCCCCCCACAGCTCTCACCCCTCTTGACAAATCCCCCCTTTCCCCCACAGCTCTCACCCTTTCACAAATCCCCCCCCCCCCTTACAGCTCTCATCTCTTCACAAATCCCCCCACAGCTCTCACCTCTTCACAAATCCCCCCCACAGCTCTCACCTCTTAACAAATCCCCCCACAGCTCTCACCTCTTCACAAATCCCCCCCACAGCTCTCACCCCTCTTGACTAATCCCCCCTTTCCCCCACAGCTCTCACCCTTTCACAAATCCCCCCCCCTTACAGCTCTCACCTCTTCACAAATCCCCCCCACAGCTCTCACCTCTTAACAAATCCCCCCCCCCCCCCAGCTCTCACCTCTTCACAAATCCCACCCACAGCTCTCACCCCTCTTGACAAATCCCCCCTTTCCCCCCCCCACAGCTCTTACCCTTTCACAAATCCCCCCCCCCTTACAGCTCTCATCTCTTCACAAGTCCCCCTCCAGCTCTCACCCCTTCACAAACCCCCCCCCCCCCCCACACACACACACAGCTCTCACCTCTTCACAAATCCCCCCCCCTTACAGCTCTCATCTCTTCACAAGTCCCCCCCAGCTCTCACCCCTTCACAAATCCCCCCCCCCCCACAGCTCTCACCTCTTCACAAATCCCCCCCCCTTACAGCTCTCATCTCTTCACAAATCCCCCCCCTTACAGCTCTCATCTCTTCACAAATCCCCCCCCCCCCTTACAGCTCTCATCTCTTCACAAGTCCCCCCCAGCTCTCACCTCTTCACAAATCCCCCCCACAGCTCTCACCTTTTCACAAACCCCCCCACCACAGCTCTCACCTCTTCACAAGTCCCCCCCCCCCCCACAGCTCTCACCTCTTCACAAATCCCCCCCCCCCCACAGCTCTCACCTCTTCACAAGTCTTCCCCCCCCCCCCCCCCCGCGCACAGCTCTCACCTTTTCACAAATGCCCCCCCCCCCCCCCCCGCACACACAGCTCTTTGATTGTGATTGTAAAGTCTAGTTTTTTTTCTATAAAAATACCAAACATGTTATACTTACCTCCTCTGTTGCAGTGGATTTGCACAGAGCAGTCCTGATCCTCCTCTTCTTGGGTGCCTCTTCGATGTTCCTGGGCCCTCCCACCTGTTAAGTGCCCCCACAGCAAGCAGCTTGCTATGGGGGCACCCAAGCCAAGCTGCAGGTTCATGTGTCCATTCAGACACAGCGCTGTGGTTCGGCCCCGCCCCCTCTCTCTCCTGATTGGCTAACTGACTTTGATTGACAGCAGCGGGAGCCAATGGCGCCACTGCTGTGTCTCAGCCAATCAGGAGCAAGAGTCCCGGACGGCCGAGACACTCGTGGACATCGATGCACAGAGATGGGGCTCAAGTAGGTATTAGGGGGGCTGCACACAGAAGGCTTTTTATCCTAATGCATAGAATGTATTAAGATAAAAGCAAACCTTCTGACTTTACAACCCGTTTAAAACCAAACTCAAGCTAACATGTTTTTTGAGTTAGAGCAACAGTTTTTTGTTTGTTTTTTCCTCTTGCGATAAAGATTTTACATAAATTAATAAAAGTTGATCATTGTAAGCACCCCTGTCAGTGAAAAGTGTTTTGCTTCAACAGTCTAAAACTGTCACTTTTGCTGGACAGCTTGGTCTGTTAAATGAAGTTGGAAAATAGCAGACTTACTGGCTGGATCACTAGGTGAAAATAAAGCAAAAAAAAAAAACGAAATATAAAAGAAAACTGCCATCACATCTAAGAACTGGTAAGCTGCGCTTTATCAAATTTTCGTTTTTGATACCGCTTTACCACAGTTTCCTGTGCCATTATAATGGTGGTGTGCCATATATTGATATAGCAGATTGTTTCAGGTCTATCTTTGCCACCTGTGGATCACTGGCGGGGGACCCCAGAAAAAAAAAAATTATCCTTTGCCACTTTAAGTGAACGTTTCTGTGCTTGGTGTTCAGCTTTAACCACTTCAGCCCCGGAAGGATTTACCCCCTTCCTGACCAGAGCATTTTTGCGATTCGGCACTGCGTCACTTTAACTGACAATTGCGCGGTTATGTGACGTTGTACCCAAAGAAAATTTACGTCCTTTTTTTCCCACAAATAGAGCTTTCTTTTGGTGGTATTTGATCACCTCTACGGGTTTTATTTTTTGTGCTATAAACAAAAAAAGAGCGACAATTTTGAAAAAAAAGTAATATTTTTTTACTTTTTGCTATAATAAATATCCCCAAAAAATATATAAAAGGACTAATTTCTTTCTCAGTTTAGGCCGATATCTATTCTTCTACATATTTTTGGTAAAAAAAAAATTGCAATACGCGTATATTGATTGGTTTGCGCAAAAGTTATAGCGTCTACAAAATAGGGGATAGATTTATGGCATTTTTATTATTATTATTTTTTTATTTGTAATGGCGGCGATCTGTAATTTTTATCATTATGTCAGACACATCGGACACTTCTGACACCATTTTGGGACCATTGTCATTTATACAGCGGTCAGTGCTATAAAAAAGCACTGATTACTGTGTAAATGACACTGGCAGGGAAGGGGTTAAACACTAGGGGGCGATGAAGGGGTTAAGTGTGTCCTAGGGAGTGATTCTAACTGTGGGGGGGGAGGGGCTACCACTGACATGACAGCGATCACTGCTCCCGATGACAGGGAGCAGTAGATCCCTTTCATGTCACAAGGGAGAATGGGGAAATGTCTTGTTTGCAAAGGCATCTCCCCGTTCTTCTGCTCCGTGACACGATTGCGGGCCCCCCCCCCGGTGGACATCGAGTCCGCGGGACCCGCGGGCACGGTCACGGAGCGCGCAGCGCGCCCACAATGCCGCGATTTAAAGGGGACGTACCTGTACACCCATTTGCCCAGCCGTGCCATCGTGCCGATGTACATCGTTGTGCGCTGGTCGGCTAGTGGTTAAAGATTTCCCCTCTCTTTTTATCCTGGTGACAAAAATCTTCCTGCAATTTCATTTCCACTGAAAATGATCACCAGGACAAATGCAGAGGGTAAATTTCCCCAGAGGGGGGCACAAAGCAATAAGAACCCAACAGAGGGCCCAACTCTTCCCCATTCAATTAAAATAAGAACTATTTGCCATAAAATACACTTTTTGAGAATACAATGTTGGGTTTACTACGACATTTGTAAGAAGAAACGGAAATCTGTAATGACGAAACATACGAGCGGAGGGGAGGTCCAGGCATGCTGAATATTACACACTACATTTCCTGGTTAATGATGTAGAGTGCATGTGTAAGATTTTACCTAATCCATTAGTACTGCGCATATAAATGACTAATCCAATTACTTCCTACAGCATTAAGGGTTTCCTCCAGCTACATTTAAGCCAAGCCAAATCCACTTGAGATTCATATTTCATATTTCATGTTCTCCCACTGGGAGCTCCATGTGGTGATGGAGTCTAATGGATGATGCAAAAGAACCACACAAGTCCATCATTTGTATATTAAAGAGTACCTGTCATATACAGGTAGAAAATCTGTGGACTGCAACAATATGCAACCTATGAAATCGCTTAGAAATAATCACTACAGCTGTGATGTCACACGTTCCCACGATGGTGATAGGATAAGTAATGCAATGGTCCTTACTTCTGTATAAGAGTAAAGGTCACCGATCCTTGTAACCCTCAATTCACTAAAGTTAGAAGAAAAGAAGTTTAACCCTAAACTGGGTAAAGGGTTCTTTACTGTAAGAGCAGTGAGGATGTGGAATTTCCTTCAACAGGCAGTGGTCGAGCATCGATAATTTCAAGAAACTATTAGATAAGCACCTGAACGACCGCAACATACAGGGATTTACAATGTAATACTGGCATATAATCACACACATAGGCTGGACTTGATGTGTCTTTTTTCAACCTCACCTACTATGTAACTATGTACTACTGTTTAGTGTGCGAGCATGCGTGCCCCCCCACCCAGCACCAGCTGTGATTGTACACAGCCAGAGCCTGTCAGCAAGTAACAGTCAAAGATTCACTGCCGGGACCTGCTGATTGGCTGTGTTCAACCACAGCCTAGAGCTCTGTGTTGGTAAACAACACAGAGCTCTGTACAGAGGGAGCAATCTAACAGAGGGAGCAAGCTATTAGTTTCTCATCCCTGCAAAGCAGGGATGAGAAACTGAGAGATCTCTTAAAGCGGAACTTCAGTCATTTTTTTTAATCTTTCCATCTATTAAATCTTCTGCCCTTGTTGTTGTTTTAACTTTGGATAGTAAAACATTTTTTTTTTCTGCCAGTAAATCCCTTATACAGCCCACTTCCTGTTTCTTGTCTGGCCATTAGCCTAGGCTTATGACATCATGCACAGCTCTCTCACCCTTGTGAGAGTTTGCCAGGAAGGAAGAGGAGATGGCTCATAAGAGGGCCAATGAAAGCCGCAGGGCTGCAGAGCTGGAGGTGTGCCTCTGTGTGTCTGTATAAATCCAGGAAGTGAACAGGCAGCAGCTGCAGCTGCCCACAGTTAAGATGGCTGCAGCCAGACTCAGTGGAGGGAGATTTCTTCAGCATATTTGGCAAATACAGAATCACAGTATATATAAAATAATATGCAAAGTGGTTGGAGGGAAGCTTCAGCATGGCAAAGATGTTTTTATTACAAATGATGTGAGCAGACTGCAGATCCTCTTTAAGCAGGCCATACGTGGTTTGAATCTTGGCCAGTTCAGCAGGAACCAGCTAAGATTGAAATCAGGTATAGTATGTGGCGCTGATCTATCCTCAAGTACCAAACTACGGAAAAAGGATCACCAATGCTGCACCAATCAGTTTGAGTACAATCTTCCTATTACAAATACAAGTGTGTAGCAATAAACCTTAAGACCACTCCAAAAACCGGAAAAAACACAGATTGCTACCACAATATTACCATATGACTTCTTACTTCCAAGTGCACAGTGCATATATATTAAAAATACCACAGTATAAGGCCTCATGCACATAGGCTGTTAAAATAACGTTATGAAAACGCCAGTATCTTTGCAGTGATTTGTTTTTAAACTTTTTTCAACGTTTTTGCAATAGCGTTTTTGAGCGTTTTTTTTTTTTTCAAATTTTTTTTTTCAATGGACCCAAAACGTCAAAAAACGTTGGTGAATGACGTTTTTGAGCGTTTTTGAGCGTTTATCAGCCTTAGAGCGTTTTTACAGCTGAAAAACGTCTCTCAGAACCCACTGGTCCTGCGTTTTTTTTACAGCTTAAAAACGCCTATGCCATTTGCAGCTCAAAAACGCCTAGGTGGGCATGAAGCCATAGACTAACATAGACAGGCCTTTTTAAGCTGAAAAAAAAGCTCAAAAAAGCAGCTGTAAAAACGTCCGTGTGCATGAGAACTAACCCCTACATCACAATATTGACTTGTGAATCTTCATGCTTAAACTTACATAAACTATTAAAGTGCTTTGTGCAAAGTGCAACTCCTGATGCGAAAAATAATACAAATAATGATGTGACCCAGTGTGCAAAATAATCATAAGTTGCATAATATGTGACTGAAAGTACAGCCAAAAAAATTATTATAGTGCAGAAAAATATATGTGTGGTTCCTCGTGCTGTAAAATATAGAGTGTGCACTGCTCCTCTCTAAAAATATGACAATTGTTGAAAAAATGCAAAAATGGCCCAGTGTGCAAAATACTCATAAATGCATATCTGCGACTATACCCTGTTTCCCCGAAAATAAGACCTAGCATGATTGTCGGTGATGGCTGCAATATAAGCCCTACCCTACGAATAAGCCCTAGTTAAAGTCCTTGTAGGTCTTATTTTCAGGGTAGGGCTTCTTTTCGGGGAAACAGGGTAGGGCTTATTTGGGGGGTAGGGCTTATATTGCAGCCATCACTGACAATCACGCTAGGTCTTATTTTCGGGGAAACGGTAGATGCGAGAAAAAGCCCTGCATCAACATATAGGCAGTAATAGTATACAGAGAGTGATGCAATGTAGTCATACATGCATCTTTGTGGCTTGAGATGCGATTAAACACCCAACATCCACAATTAGACAGTGTAGTACATAAAAAGTGACAACAGTGCAATAAAGTCCACACCAATGCTGTTGTCATGCAATGTGACTTCTGATGTCCACACAAAAAAGTCTATTCTAAAGTGCAAATAAAAGTGACTTGTGCTGAATTCTTCCACTTCAGTTCTGGTGCACACACCAATTGTTTCCCCCAGCCTCTCACCTCCAGTGGCGGCCCCCAATGGGCCGAATCAAGCAGATGGATAGTGCTTTGGTGGAGAGGATGGGTTTCCTGAGGCGATTCACCTTCCCCGGAGGATGTCCGTGGATCTGGCTCTCTGTCACGATTCCTGCCACTCACAGCAATCCCAGAGTAGTGATAAGGAAGAAAGGAATAGCTTCCATAGTGTAGTAGTTTAAATGAAGTTTATTGTAACAAACGTAGTAACTTACATTAAGGTAAAAAAACGAGCAGTAGAAAAGCAATAGGCTTCCGGGTTCGGCAGTACCCGGGAAGCGTCGGCACCTGGCTCCTCCTACCCTGACGCGTTGCGTCACACCACGTGACTTTCTCAAAGGGATCAGATAAGATTAGAACCATGTATGGACAGGCTGAATGTACTAAGTTGGGTACAACCAGCCCATTGGATATTAGTTGCTGATAAAGATGCTAGCAATAATCACTATCTTCTCCCGGCAAGTACAGCTTCCCCCGCCCCCCTCCCCCCCTGCCTTGAGAAGACAATGGCTCGACAGGAGGAATTCCCACATCAGCACTGTCTGTGTTGATGGGGGAATAAAGCAAATTTCTTTCCTGCTACCCATGGTGGCAGAAAAGAATGTTGCAACGGCATAAAATCAGCACACTGTATACACATTACACATTGTTAGGCATACATTTAAACTCTTAATCGCCCTAGATGTTCACTCTTTCCCAGCCAGTTTCATTAGTACAGTGACAGTGTATATTATTATCACTGTATTAAAGTGACTGGTGATGTCAGTGGCCAGTTGGTCAGTTCCCCCCAGCGTCAACTAGTGTCAGATTTCCCGCCGCACTATCGCAGTCCCATTATAAGTCACTGATCACTGCCATAAGCAGTATAAAAGAAAAAAAAATTCCAGTATATATCCCATAGTTTGTAGATGCTAAAACTTTCACGCAAACCAACCAATATACACTTATTTGGATTTTTTATTCAAAAATATGTAGCAGAATTCATTTTGGCCAAAATTTATGAAGAAATTACATTTTTTTTATTGGATAGGTGGGATTCTCAGGTGGGAGAATCTGTCCACAGGATGACTATTAGTCATGCTCTCCACAAATCTGCCTTTATGGAAGAGTGCCAAGAAGAAAGCCATTGTTGAAAGAAAGCCATAAGAAGTCCCATTTCCAGTTGGCGAGAAGCCATGTGGGGGGCACAGCAAACATGTGGAAGAAGGTGCTCTGGTCAGATGAGACCTAAATTGAACTTTTTGGCCTAAAAGTAAAACGCTATGTGTGGCAGAAAACGAACACTGCGCATCACCCTGAACACACCATCCCCACTGTGAAACATGGTGGTGGCAGCATCATGTTGTGGGGATGCTTTTCTTCAGCAGGGACGGGGAAGCTGGTCAGAGTTGTTGGGAAGCTGGATGGAGCCAAATACAGAGCAATCTTAGAAGAAAACCTGTAATGCCGCGTACACACGACTGGACTTTCAGGCAGAAAAGGTACGACGGAATCATTCCGTCAGATATTCCGATCATGTGTGGGCTTCATCTGACTTTTTCTTTCTAAAATTCTGACGGACCTAGAAATAGAACATGTTTCAAATCTTTCAGTTCCTATCAGGAAAACCGCTCGTCTGTATGCTATTCCGATGGACTAAAAACGACGCAAGGGCAGCTATTGGCTACTGGCTATTGAACTTCCTTTTTCTAGTCCCGTCGTACGTCATTGCGTTCTAAACGATCGGACTTTGGTGTGATCATGTGTAGACAAGTGCGTTTCAGGGGAACTCCGTGGGAAATTCCGTTGGAAAGACCGTCGGAGTCTATTCTGATGGAAAGTCCGGGTCGTGTGTACGTGGCATTAGGGTCTGCAAAAGACTTGAGACTGGGGCGGAGGTTCACCTTCCAGCAGGACAACGACCCTAAACATACAGCCAGAGCTACAATGAAATGGTTTAGATCAAAGCATAGTAATGTGTTAGAATGGCCCAGTCGAAGTCCAGACCTAAATTCAATCGAGAATCTGTCCACAGAATTGCTGTGTACAGACGCTCTCCATCCAATCTGACAGAGCTTGAGCTATTTTGCAAAGAAGAATGGGCAAAAATGTCACTCTCTAGATGTGCAAAGCTGGTAGAGACATCCCCAAAAAGACTTGCAGCTGTAATTGCAGTGAAAGGGGGTTCTACAAAGTATTGACTCAGGGGGGCTGAATACAAATGCACCCCACACTTTTCACATATTTATTTGTAAAAAATTTTGAAAACCATTTATCATTTTCCTTCCACTTCACAATTATGTGCCACTTTGTGTTGGTCTATCACATAAAATCCCAATAAAATACAATAACGTTTTTGGTAGTAAAATGACAAAATGTGGAAAATTTCAAAGGGTATGAATACTTTTTCAAGGCACTGTATATATGTGCTCAAAAATGCCTTTTTATGTTTTCTCATGGTAAATTCTGCTCACTAAGCATTTGCGGCACATCTAATCCCACGGATGTTAAAAGAGCGTTCTATATAATATATTTTAGGCATCATTAGCAATGCATCTGATTCCTTTAGACAGAAAGCTCCCAGCATGATTTTTGCCTAATTACAAGTCTTGCCATCTTAATTAAGAGGTAGCTTAGTTTCCTATTTCCGTGTCTTACAAAAATCTGGAGGGATAAATTAAGTCATATGACATTGAAGAGCAACAGATCTCTGCCGGATGGAAAAGTTTGACCGCTAAGATTTGTTCATTATTTCCCCCCCAAAAAATGACTTGGCTCAGACTTGGCACAGCAGCTTTATCATCCATCGGTTCACAGAAAACCTTACATTGACATGTGCTGAAATCAATAATCTAACATCTATATTTAATTACAATAGGAACAGCTTCTAATATTTAGCAGGGAATTGTATTATAGCAGCAAAGAAACAGAATTGATACAACGAACATGATACAGTATATCTTGTTTGTAAACTTGTAATAGAAAACAGCTACAAAAACATAATCACTAATGATCCATGTAGAAATATTTAGGATTTAGGAATTTGCTTTATAAATAAACTATCATATATTTTTAGTGATGATTACATATTTTGATGTATTATGTAAAGACTTTTGAATTTTTACATTTTTTTGTGCCATAGTGTGATGTATATATATATCTATATCTATATATAGATATATATCTATCTAGATAGATAGATAGATAGATAGATAGATAGATAGATAGATAGATAGATAGATATACTGTGTGTGTATATATATCTATCTATATATATATATATATATATATATATATAGATAGATATAGATATATAATCAGGTGGATTGCTGCACAACATTTCTTTTTTAATGAAGATGTAAAAAGAAAGTATTTATGGTTGATAGCTTCAGGCTGGACAGATTACCCCCCTCTTCATAACCGAATACATACAAGTGAAGTAACACAACACATAGCATATATATATATATATATATATATATATATATATATATATATATATATATATATATATATATATATATATCACATCATCTGGAAACCAATTAACAAATCAAACAATAATGAATCACCATACAATGAATATTTGGTAGACAAAATGTTGAAACGAAAAAAAAAATCCCACCCACCGAGCTCCAGACAACAGACCCGCCCACAGAATCTGCACTTTTTCGGGTCTCATAACAGAGGGGAGACATTTGACAGGTAAATATACATGCAGGAGGCGTGTATATCCTTATAGATAACCCCTATGGCAGTAGTTTAGAAAGGATGACATTGGGTTTACATCCACTTTCATAAAAAAGGGGGAAAAAAAGGTATTTATAATGTTTTTTTTTATATCTATACAAAAATGTTTTGCCTTTCATTTCTATTTTAAATTGAATGGGTTGTTTTACAAGGTGATCGGTTACAATCACTTTAAGTGTCTTTTTTGCAGGATCTGGACTCACACTTTCTACTTACTGACCTTGATTGGATGAACGTACACCCCCTCCTCCTCCCCTTGCCTGTAACCTCCTAGTATACCCACATCCTAGGATCCCGATCTCTACCTCACATGCACCAGAAAAGTCTCCGCAGAGGCGGCTCTCTAATTAGGCAAATTAGGCGGTCGCCTAAGGCCTCGCACTCACAGGGGCCTCGCGGCCTCCTAATTTGCCTGTTCTCAATCACTGAAGTTGACGCCGGCGGCTCCGCCTACCCCCACTGGGACTCTGTGGCTTAGAAGCTGATGGACAAATCAGATACTGCCTGCAGCCTGAGGAATAGCGGCCTCATCACGGAGCGTCCCAGTCCGTGGGGCCTCATGTGTAAGTTTTGCCTAAGGCCTCACAAAGCCTAGAGCCGCCTCTGAGTCTCCGTCACACTGCGCATGCGCTGGGAAATCTGCTTTGCCGTTCATCACCAGGGGGATGGCTCACAAAACCCAGAAGAGACGGCTGGCCTCCTGGTGAGAGACGTCACCGGTGAAGATGGCACCACGTGACCTGGAGGTCTTTGATGGAGCAGTTGCTTAAACCACACAACCCTGGATTTGTGGTGGTGGTGGTGGTGGGGGGGGGGGGGCAATTATGTTTAATGTGGACAACTCAGTGGTACAGGTAGGTGGGTAAAATAAAAATGTCAAACATGGAGTGAAGTTTATCTTTAAGTTGTGAACAGTCACTATAGGGGAGAAGTCCTCTGATGGTGACACTCTCACTCACTATCTTTTGAATCTACAGGACGGGAAGTAAAGGAAATCTCCCCAAAGGGACACAGATGGAAAAAAAATTAAATAAATAAATCCCTACTTCATTCAAAATTGAAATTAAAAAATGCATTAATATTAATATCAGCCCCTCTGACTGGTATAAACAACTATATAATTAACAGCTATAATTATGATGCTGTTTACTCACAGCATGTTTGCAGAACCCTATTGAAGCTCTATAGTGGACTGTTTTGAGAGTTTCTTTTTCTCAGGAATGTGTATGCCTTTATTGTGATTTTGTATCTCTTGTACATTGAAAACAAAACAAAGATTTTTCAAAAAAAAAAGCATTCAAATCAGCCGGTTATTACATACATGTGGGGAATACTATAGAACAGCCAACCTCAACCAGGGTTCTGTGCAGGGCTGGCCCAAGACATTGTGCTACCTGGGTCCAAGAATAAAATGCCACCCTATCCCCACCCCCTACCCCCCACAAAAAAAAGATCACGTCCACCAAAAGGCCCCCACATCCATTATTTTATATCATGACAATTAAAACTAAATTTACATTTATCAGAAAGTCAGATTTACATGTTTACATGCAACAGCACCTTATCTATATCCAAAGTTATATGACATATCACCATGTAACCACTCCCCCATCTTGGCACCCTAGGCCATCCATTGGTACAGTGTGTGTCAGCACAGGGTAGAATATAGACAGGCTAGGGTAGTATATGAACAGGCTAGTGTAGTATATAGACAGGCTAGGGTAGTATATGGACAGGCTAGAGTAGTATAGAGAGGGTAGGGTGGTATAGGGGTGGGCTAGGGCAGTATATAGATGGGCTAGGGTAGTATAGGGGAGGGCTAGGGCAGTATATAGACAGGCTAGGGCTTAATATTGAAAGGCTAGTGTAGTATATAAGCAGGCTAGGGTAGTGTATAAACAGGCTAGGGTAGTACATGGACAGGCTAGAGTAGTATATAGACAGGCTAGGGTAGTATAGGAGTGGGTTAGAGCAGTATATAGACAGGCTAGGGTTGAATACAGACAGGCTAGTGTAGTATAAGGGCAGGCTTGGGTAGTGTAGGAGCGGGCTAGGGCAATATATAGACAGGCTAGGATAGAAAATAGACAGGCTAGGGTAGTATATGGGCGGGCTAGTGTAGTTCATAGGCAGGCTAGGGTAGTATAGGGGCGGGCTAGGGCAGTATATAGACAAACTAGGGTAGAATATAGACAGGCTAGTGTAGAATATGGGCAGGCTTGGTAGTATAGGGCTGGGCTAGGGCAATATATAGACAGGCTAGGTTAGAATATAGACAGGCTAGGGTAGTATATGAGCAGGATAATGTAGTATATAGACAGGTTAGGGTAGTTTATAAACAGGCTAGGGTAGTATATGGACAGGCTAGAGTAGTATATATCCAGGCTAGGGTAGTATAGGGGTGGGTTAGGGCAGTATATAGACAGGCTAGGGTAGTATAGGGGCAGGTTAGAGCAGTATATAGACAGGCTAGGGTTGAATATAGACAGGCTAGTGTAGTATATGGGCAGGCTTGTGTGGTCTAGGAGCGGGCTAGGGCAATATACAGACAGGCTAGGGTAGAATATAGACAGGCTAGGGTAGTATATGGGCAGGATAGTGTAGTATATGGGCAGGCTAGTGTAGTATATGGGTAGGCTAGGATAGGATAGGGGGCAGGCTATGGCAGTATATAGACAGGCTAGGGTACAATATAGACAGGCTAGGGTAATATATGAACAGGCTATATAGGGCTATGGCAATATATAGAGTGGCTAGGGTAGACTATAGACAGCGGTGGTACGCTGGGGTTCCTCCAGAAGTTGCTAGGGGTTCCGTGAGCAATAAACAATTTCTTTCTCTCAATTAATTTACCAATGATCCTTTTAGCTATCTGTAAGTAAGGAGGGGAGGTTGATTGTTCCCAATGGCCACCAATATATGGGACATTCTTTCTACTGACCACCGTGAGCTGGAGATATAGTAACACCTGGGCAGGGGTTCCCTGAGACTTGAAAGTTATTTCAAGGGTTCCTCCATGTGTAAATTCTACCAACTACAGGCAAATCACCAACTTTGTGAAGGTTTAGGAAGGAATTCACAGCACACAACCCATCCATGTGTAGGTGACCATTGGAGGTTGAAGGGTAAGGTGACACCATGGGACTTATTGTGGTACCCAGACTCAAGTTGATCTCTCTGGGATCTCTGGGATGGATCCTTCCTCCTCATACATCTGATCTCTATAAATAATTGCAAAAGTGAGAAAGATCATAAAAGAAACAACCCTAGATGATTGCTACTTACCGTCCTCCTTCTCATCAAACACGGGTCTTTTGGAGGAGATGTTGGCCCCCATCCTCTTCTTCCACTTGTTCCAGTGAAACATTGATGCAGAGGTGGAGATAGCATTCCCTATCTCCTGGAAATAGAAGAAGAAGATGCCGGGAACCCAACCCCAAGCACACTCATCAGCGCTCCATATCCCGGGGCTCCCAGTGATTGCCTGGCGTGCTCTGATCACTCACATTGCCTTCAGCACCATGGTGAGGGGTGGAGAGGAGAGCGCTGCTCTGCTGGCCGCCACTCCGCTAATACAACTCGCCGCCGCCGCCGCCGCCGCCGCTTCCCTTCAACTGGAGCGCTGATGATCCATGCCGCCTGCACGCGGCTACTGGGCTTTAACAGCGATCGCACCCGACAACAGGCGAGTGGGCGCCACCGCATGGTGAATCTGAGAATTGCACAGGCACTAAAAAGTGGATTTGGCTGAGATCGTCATTTTTTAATTTTTAATTTTTATTTTACATCAGCTATCCTGATCAGTATATATGAATTAATGCAAGTTTTAAAAATCTCCCATTTATTGTAAAACCCGGACCAGTTCTGATATTTTTCCCCTCATACCTGTAAAAAAATCTGCATTTTTTTTCCTTCAAGAAAATGACTTAGAACCCCTAAACATTATACAGTAAAACCTTGGTTTGAGAGTAACTTGGTTTAAGAGCGTTTTGCAAGACAAGCAAAATGTTTTAATAAATTTTGCCTTGATATACAAGCGATGACTTGATATACAAGTAGCGTCATGTCACAACTGAGTATAAAAAAGAAGAGAGACGCCTCTAAGTGTAGCAATGTGGTTACATTTAATGAAGGTACAACATTTAGCAACTTATTGGTACACTTAGAGGTGCCTCTCTTCTCTTTTATACCCTGTAAAAAAAAATTGCTTTGATATACAAGTGCTTTGGATTACAAGCATGTTTCTGGAACGATTTATGCTCGCAATCCAAGGTTTTACTGTATATTTTTATTTATTTTTTAAGCAGAGGGCCCTAAATAATAAAATGTTGGGTGTCGCAATTTTTTATATGTCAAGTGATATCTGCACAGAGGTTTTTCAAAAAAAATTTTTTGGGGGGGGGGGGGAATACACTTTAACCGCTTCAGCCCCGGAAGATTTTTACCCCCCTCCCCGACCAGAGCACTTTTTGCGATTCGGCACTGCGTCGCTTTAACTGACAATTGCGCGGCCGTGCAACGTCGCACCCAAATAAAATTGACATCCTTTTTTTTTTCCCCTACAAATAGAGCTTTCTTTTGGTGGTATTTAATCACCTCTGCGGTTTTTATTTTTTGCGCTATAAACAAAAAAAAGCATACATTTTGAAGAAAAAAACGCAATATTTTGTATTATTTTGCTATAATAAATATCCCCCAAATGTAAATAAAACATTTTTCTTTCCTCAGTTTAGGCCGACATGTATTCTTCTACATATTTTTACTAAAAAAAAATCACAATAAGTGTTTATTGATTGGTTTGCGCAAAAGTTATAGCGTCTACAAAATAGGGGATAGTTTTATGGCATATTTATTATTTTATTTTTTTTACTAGTAATGGCGGCGATCAGTGATTTTTATCGTGACTGTGACATCATGGCGGACAGATCAGACACTTTTGGCGCTATTTTGGGACCATTCACATTTATACAGCGATCAGTGCGATTAAAAATGCATTGAATACTGTGTAAATGTGACTGGCAGTGAATTGATTAACCAGGAGGGGGCTCTGCAGGGGTTAAGCGTGTCCTAGGGAGTGATTCTAACTGTAGGGGGGATGGGCTATGTGTGACACGACACTGATCACAGCTCCCAATTACAGGGAGCGGTGATCAGTGTCCTGTCACTAGGCAGAATGGGGAAATGCTTGTTTACATTAGCATTTCCCCGTTCTTCCTCTCCGTGAGACGATCGCGGGTATTCCCGCGGACATCGAGTCTGCGGGACCCATGATCATACTCATGGAGCTCACGGCAGGGTCGTGCGCGCACGCGACCACGCGGCAGCAAATTTAAAGGGACGTACCTGTACGCTCCTTTGCCTGTCCATGCCATTCTGCAGACGTAAATGTTCGTGCGGCGGTCGGCAAGTGGTTAACCACGTGCCGACCACCCGCCACAGCAAGCTGGCTTGGCTGTGCAAATCGCCGTACCAGAATGGCAATACGTGCAATAGCATTAGTGAGCATGCGGCGCCAATTGGCCAGCGGGGGGGGGGAGCCACTCATCGTTCCCCGCAGTGACAGAATGGGGATCTACCGAAATAAACAAGGCAACTCTCCGTTCTGTCAGGGGATGTCACTGAGTCCTGAAGAATAAACCCCAAAAATGGGATTTTATTGGCAATTGAAAAAACAAACATGTATAAAACTTCATATATAGAAAATTAAAATTTATTGTAGAAAAATTGTATAACAACGTCTCATATTGATAATACAAAACATTATATAAATGGTGTTGTCAACATTTCGGCTGTTAGCCATGAAGTGGCAATCCTCATCTACTTGCTGTTCCCTTTGGTCATTGATTGTGACAAGGAATACGGCAGAAGGGGATATCCAATTTTATACATTTTTTCTACAATAAATTACAATTTTCTATATATATGACGTTTTATACATGTTTTTTTCAATTGCCCATAAAATCCCATTTTTGAGGTTTATTACCAAGGGATGGTGGCAATCTACATGTGTGGTCTGGTGAATCACTTAATTCTGACACTGCTAAGCAGGAAGATGGATCTGTTTGTTTCCAGAGTCACACAGTCCCCCATACAGTTAGTAATCACAAACAGGGAACACATTTAACCCCTTGATCGCCCCTGATGTTACCCTTTCCCTGCTAGTGTCATTAGTACAATAACAGTGCATATTTTTAGCACTGATCACTGTAATAATGTCACTGGTTCCCAAAAAAGTGTAAAAAATGTCAGTCAGGTGTCCGATCTGTCCGCCGCAATGTCGTAGCCCCGCTAAAAATCACTGATCACCGCCATTACTAGTAAGAAAAAGAAAAAATTATAAAAGTGCCATATATCTATCCCCTATTTTGTAGACGCTATAACTTTTGCTCAAACCAATCCATATACTCTTATTGGGGTTTTTTTTTTTACAAAAAATATGTAGAAAAATACATATTGGCCTAAACTGATGGATACATTTGTTTTTATATATATATTTTTTTTGGATATGTATTATAGCAGAAAGTAAAAAATATTGGGTTCTTTTTTTCAAAATTGTCGTTTTTTGTTTGTTTGTTTATAGTGCAAAAAATAAAAAATGCATCAGGTGATCAAATACCATCAAAAGAAAGATCTATTTGTGGGGAAAAAAAGGACATAAATTTTGTTTGGGTACAACGTCGCACAGCTGCGCAATTGTCAGTTAAAGCAACTCAGTGCCGTATCACAAAAAATGGCCTGGTCATTAAGGGGGTAAATCCTTCCAAGTGTTTTTTTTTTTTTCCATTAATACTTTTATTCAGACTCAAAAAAAATGTAAATACAAAACAGAGACTAATGGGCATACCCAGGGCCAATATAATACATAAACACATAAACAAACCCGGCACCTTATCTAATAACAGTTAAAAGTTGTATGCCACCTACTATTTCACCAACATTAATAATTAAATACATTTATTTTATCTTATATGGAGACTTGACGCATTTGCTCAAGCCTGCCGCAGGGGTAGTCAACCACTTCAAGAGGCCGTGTAGTACCCCACCACACATTCAAACCTTCTTTTAACCACTTCCCACCAGGCCCATAGCAAAATGACGGCCGGGACGGTGGTTCAGTTATCCTGACTGGGCGTTATATGACGTCCAGCAGGATAACTGCCAGAGCGCGCCCGTGGGGGGCGCGCATCACGGCGATCAGTGGTGCGGCGTGTCAGGCTGACACACCGCTACACCGATCTCGGTAAAGAGCCTCTGACGGAGGCTCTTTACCACGTGATCAGCCGTGTCCAATCACGGCTGATCACAGTGTAAACAAATAGGCCGTTGATCGCCTTTTCCTCACTCGCGTCTGACAGACACAAGTAAAGAAGAGCCAATCGGCGGCTCTCCTGACAGGGGGGATTGTTCATCAGCGAAGCCCCCTCACCGAGGCCAGCCCAGGACCAACAGGGAGGCCGCCAGACCACCAGGGATGCCCACAAAGGTACCCCAAAAGGTATTCCACCCTGGACCACCAGGCAGATGGCAATCAGTGCCCATCAGCAATGCCTGCCAGTGTCAGTGCCATCAGTGATGCTTATCAGTGCCATCTATCAGTGCCGCGTATCAGTGCCCATCAGTGCTGCCTATCAGTGCCATCAGTGCCGCCTATCAGTGCCACCCATAAGTACCCATCAGTGCAGCCTTTCAGTGCCCATCAGTGTGGCTTATCAGTGCCCATTAGTACCCACCAGTGCCACCCATGAGTGCCCATCAGTGCCACCTATCAATGCCCATCAGTGCTGCATATCAGTGCCACCCATCAGTGCCACCTAGCAGTGCCCATCAGTGCCGCCTAAACGTACTCATTTACAAAATTTTTATAAAGAAAAAAAAGGAAAAAACTTTTACAAAATTTTTATAACAGAAACAAAAGAAAAAGTTTTTTTTTTCAAAATTTTCGGTCTTTTTTAATTTGCTTAGCAAAAAATAAAAACCTCAGAGGTGATCAAATACCACCTAAAGAAAGCTCTATTTGTGGGAACAAAATGATAAAAATTTTGTTTGGGTGCAGTGTAGCATGACCGCGCAATTGTCATTTAAAGTGTAGTTCCACTCCCAAAAAAAAAAAAAATTATTAATGTGCTTAAAAAAAAAAAAAAAAAAAACATTTGGAGAATTTTTTATTTTTTTTATTCACCTGTAAATGCCTGTTGCTAGGGGGTCCCTCGTAGTCTGCCTCCTTCGGCGCCTGGGCTCCTGACGTCACTTCCCTCGGCACAGGAAGGGAGATCGCCTCTCCCCCTTCCCTCTTGACACGTGACCAGTCCCAGATGATTGCGCGGCCGGTGATGGCGCGCGGCGCGGCTCCCGCATGCGCAGTGGGTGCCCGGCTGTGAACGCCCACAGTTAAAATGGTGCCGCCAAGCGGAGGGGTGGACGAGTGGGGCTTCGATCCCCCGCATCGCTGGACCCTGGGACAGGTAAGTGTTCGATTATTAAAAGTCATCAGCTGCAGTATTTGTAGCTGCTGACTTTTAATTTTTCTTTTTTAGTGGGAACCCCGCTTTAAACAGCGACAGTGCTGAAAGCTGAAAATTGGCTTAGGCAGGAAGGGGGGTAAGTGCCTTGTATTGAAGTGGTTAAAGATGCTTATATTGAACTTTTTGTGAATTTTAGTGCACACAAACACAATATATAACCCACTTTTTAGTACACTATAAAAGGTGATGTTACTGCTGGATATTTGCCCTGAGGATTAATCTTTAACTGTTGCTCTACTGGTCCCACATTATATATGCAAATGCACAAAAGTGCAATATAGAACAATACCCCATGGACATTTATAGTGGTTGTACACTCCCATACATGAATTGTACCTATAGGTAAGCCTCTAATAAGGCTTACTTATAGGTACTGTAAATATCTCCTAAACGTGCGCTCTGCCACCCCAAAGCATCTTGTCCCCATGTCGATGCGGACAAGGGTCCCTTCCCCACAACCCTGGGCTGTGGTTGTGGGCTCTGTGGTCAAGGGGCTTATCGGAATCTGTAAGCCCCTTTTAACCCTTTAACAAGGGGGCCCCCAGATCCCAGCCCCATTTATGAATGAGTATGGGGTACATAGTGCCTATACCCATTCACCAAAAAAGTGTCAAAAAGTAATAAAAACACAGCGACCCCCCCCCCCCCATGTTAAAGCATTTGTTAACCCCAAAAAATAAAATAAAGATCCTGTTCCCTTAAAGCATGTTATACAGCACAGTGCTTGTGCCGTGTCATTTGGACCCCCGTATCATCTTTAATACCTGGCTGATCCTGCCTAGCTATGCCCTCCCCCATGCAAACTGACCACGATAATCATGGCTACTGGGCCCTGCCACCGTGGTCAGTTTGCGTGATTCCGTCAGCCGCAGCCTGCTATCTGTCTCCTTCTCCCCCCTCCTTCCCCCTCCCCCTCTGCCTCTCTCTCTGCTCGTACCAGTGCCCGCCCCATATCTGCTCCCATATCAGCTATTAAATGCTTCCAAAAAAAACTAGCCAGCCACAGCGCCCTTAAGGACAGACGAGTCATCAGCTGTCAATAGGCTTCCCTGCTGATAGCTGAATAAAAAAAATAAAATTGCTGGTAAAAATAGTAAAAATTAAAATAAAACGGCGTGGGGTCCCCCCCCCCCCCAAAATCCATACCAGACCCTTATCCGAGCACGCAGCCTGGCAGGTCAGGAAAGAAGGGGGGCGAGTGAGCGCACTTCTCCTGAACCATACCAGGCCATATTCCCTTAAAGTGGTTGTTAACCCACTTCTATTACATGCTCCCATCCTTTCTCTCTCTGCACCATTATAATTATTGTGCCTGTGTGTTCTGTAAAAAAAACTGCCCGATTGTACCTATGTGATCGCGGCTCCCAGTGCCCAGCTGATTGTCGTCGCTGTCTCTCTCCTCTCTCCCCCTCCTCCCCGGCTGACGTCAGCGGGAGTGCTTGGCCCCGCCCACTGCAGCTGTGAGCCGAAGAGAGGAATCAGCTGAGCGCCGGGAGCTGCGCTCATATAGTTACAATCGGGCCGTTTTTTTTACAGAACACAGGGACAATTATTATAATGGTGCAGAGAGGATGGTAGCATTATCGCAGAGTGAACACATCCCCCCCAGACGATCGTCTATGCATTGCATTGGGCCCCTCCCCACTCTGCAAACACTTCTCTGCAACCTCAGGAATCTTTCCACTACCAAACGGTTCTCAACTGGCGTCAGTCTGCCCCAGTCTGCTCTTTAGAGCGGGCTGCAGAAGAACTAACACTGGGAGACACTGTGACAATACATATTAAATACATCTTAATAAAATTTCCACAACAGCCCCTCCTCTTGTGTCATATGTGTAGCGCTGGTAGATTTGCGATCTACCATATGTTAGGTAAATTTAGTAACTTGTTCGTTAAATAGGTTAAGTTTGCCTCTGTTCCAGCTTGGCTGACGTTGTGTGTGTTTCCAGACTGACCGGTGGGTGTCGCTGTTATCACTGGTCAGTGTTGGAAGGGAATTGTGTCGAAGCGTATGGATGCTCTTCTGTCCCGGAGACAACTCGGTGGAGGTGGTCCTCCGAGTTGCATTCTGGGAAGGGGGTATTTATGGGACAGACGCCATATTGTGGGGTTCGTTTTACAGCCACCTGCTGGCCCTCCTGGCCGACAGGTATGCGTTAGAGAGCAATCTCGTGGTCCTCCATTCCGGAGGCCCACGTTGCTGCGGCGCAGGGGTGGGCCCAGAAGCTTGTCTGGGGCCATCCACAGCAGCTGAGGAATGGTCCTGAGCTGTCTATCCAGAAGGGAAGAAGCTGGACAACCGAGGAGATCCCAGGGGAGGACCCGTCATGGAAGGATCATGCAGCGTGCTGGTCTGGAGAGGGACCTGGTGACTCGGTTGGAGGACGTATCCTAAAAGTAACTATACAGCATAGTGTTGCCGGGTTGGCTTAAAGGTTCAAGCACTGTGACTGACGTTCATTGCAGAAAACCAATACATCCTGTGGCAGAGGATAGTACAGGTTTATCCCAAACAAGTCTGTGGCAGAGACTTTTGTTCGTGCTACGTACTGGCTGCTAGGCAAGTGAGAGAGGCCTATCCAGGCGAGCAAAGAGTGTGTCCCACGAGGGGAGCGCATTCTATTGTAATATCCAAATTCTACCAGGACATTTGTCAAGAACCTTACAAGAAGATATTTGAGTTTCTTCTCCAGTTTCCCTTCTGCCTCTTTCCTGCTACTTCCTTAGTAAATCGTTTAATAAAGCATTGAAAACGTATTCAAGTGTTGGTGCGTGTATCGTCCAGAGGTAAACTCAACGGAACCCTAGACCCGGTGCCGGTAAAACAGAGGGAAGGAGAGTGAAGGTAACAAGCCCACTTAAACCAGCAGCTCCACCGAGAGTTAGTGCTACATATGCTCCCATGTGTCCCTCTATGAATCTTGATCCTCTTCTTACACCTGGCAATGAACCTTACAGTCCATATGAGTCCATAAAAAGGAAAACACAGCTTGACTTGTAGAAGCTGTTCTTCAGGAGGGATGACTTAGAGGAGGACATGAAGCCTGGTCCGTCTGGGATCCTCTGTGTCTTGTACGTGGGCTGGGCTTTGGAGAGTCTCATCTCAGTAAGGAAGATGTGGTCATCTGCTCGGGCTCTGTTCACTCGTCCAATCAGGCAACAGTAGCACCTCATCACGAATAGAAACTAAAACAACATGAGTATATATACCCCAACTTCCGTCAACCATGATCCGCTGAAATATAAAAAAAATCCCCAAAGATTCCCAGACCCTTAACCAGACTGCTGGTTGCTGATTTAACCGCTTGCCAACCAGCGCACGCCAGTGTACGACGGCAGAATGGCGCTGGTAGGCAAAAGGGCGTACAAGTACATCCCTTTTAAGAAGCGGTGGCGCCGGCGCGCGCCCGCCGCGGTCTCCGTGACCGCGGGTCCCGCGGACTCGATGTGCGCCAGGTGCCCGTGATCGTGTCACGGAGAGGAAGAACGGGGAAATGCTTTTGTAAACAAAGCATTTCCCCGTTCTGCCTAGTGACAGGACAGAGATTACAGCTCTCTGTCATTGAGAGCAGTGATTGCTGTCCTGTGTGTTAAAGCCCAGCCCCCTAACAGTTAGAATCACTCCCTAGGACACACTTAACCCCTTCACTGCTCCCTAGTAGTTACCACTTTCACTGCCAGTGTCATTTACACAGTAATCAATGTATTTTTATAGCATTGATCGCTGTATAAATGACAATGGCCCCAAAATAGTGTCAAAAATGTCCGATGTGTCCGCCATAATGTCGCAGTCCTGATAAAAAGATCGCCGCCATTACTAATAAAAAATTTTTTTTAAATAAAAATGCCATAAAAGTATCCCCCACAGTCAGGTCCATAAATATTGGGACATCAACACAATTCTAATCTTTTTGGCTCTATACAACACCACAATGGATTTGAAATGAAACGAAAAAGATGTGCTTTAACTGCAGACTCACAGCTTTAATTTGAGGGTATTTACATGCAAATCAGGTGAACGGTGTAGGAATTACAACAGTTTGTATATGTGCCTCCCACCTTTTAAGGGACCAAAAGTAATGTGACAATTGGCTGCTCAGCTGTTCCATGGTCAGGTGTGTGTTATTCCCTCATTATCCCATTTACAAGGAGCAGATAAAAGGTCCAGAGTTAATTTCAAGTGTGCTATTTGCATTTGAAATCTGTTGTTGTCAGCTCTCAATATGAGATCCACTGTCACTATCAGTGAAGCAAGCCATCATTAGGCTGAAAAAACAAAACAAACCCATCAGAGAGATAGCAAAAACATTAGGTTTGGCCAAATCAACTGTTTGGAACATCCTTAAAAAGAAAGAACGCACCGGTGAGCTCAGCAACCTAACTTTATCCATGCCACATCCCCGATGTGTTTCGCCCCACCCACGGGGGACCTCCATGACTTAAGTCCCATATCACTTACACGCTGGACTTGTATTGTGTGCGATGGCTGAGGTATTTCTTTTGTGGGACACTTATTTGATTATTTGAACATTGATGCATGTATATGGGGATTTATTGAGAGTTGCATGTTTCATGTATACATCTTTATTTGTGATATTAGATAAATATCCATTTATAGGTTTTCATGATCATTATATGTTTTAAATTTAGGCACCTTTTACAATACAGGTCACATGTGCAATTTGCCTCACGTGCTTGCCCTCTCTTTTTCTCTCACATTTTGTCATGACGTATATAACAAGCCTTATTATAATTTGATTAGTAGATCTATATTACATTGTAATTAAAAGAGATGAAAATTAGACGTGACATTGTTAATTAACATTATTGGAAAATCCAATGAATTCTCTTTCCAGTTTCTATATAAATATTTGTGTTAACAACATGCTTGTATATCATTACAGTATATATGCTGTTTTGTATTTGTCATGGTTATGCAATAGAGTTTCTTTGTCAGCTTACCTGTCTCCATGTGTTCATCTCTAAAGACCAGCTGCCTCTCACCTGACTGGTTTTATAACCTCTCCTCTAAGCATGGCCCCACCCCAGGCCCTATCAGGGAACCCTATATTAACCTGTGCACTGCAAGCCAGCAGTGCTGATCAACCATTGTGTGTTAGCTTTCGTGTGTACTTGCTGTGTTTCCTACGTCTGATTCCAGTTACTGACTTTGGCCTGTTCTTTACTATTCCTGTCTGCTCGTGACCCTGACCTTTGGCATGTCCCCGACCATCCCTGTTTGCCTGTGACCCTGAACCTTGGCATGAACTCTGTTGTCCTTGTCTGCTTGTGGCCCGACCTTGGCTTGTCCCTTACTTTCCTTGTTGTTCCAGCCTACTGCCTCCTTCCTCTTCTCCTGTAGTCTACCGTGAGCGTGAGCTGTGAGATCCTGGGGGCCGCGACCTGGAGCCAGACTGCAGCACAGTCCATCCTTACCACTAAAGGCTCTGGTGAACACCTGCTGGCTCTTAGACTCCGCGCCCTGGGGAATCTATGCTCTAGCTCCCAGTGGGAGCTGTGTCAGTGATCCAGTAGACCTGCTTCCTGAACCTCCCAAGCTTCAATCCGCAGCAGTCAGTCCTAGGGTCCACTACCTAGCGATTCACTTCTGACTCCTACAGAGTGCATCTGTCACCTAGCCTCAAGGTGACCTTACAGTTTGATCAGCCATGGAGCCGGCTGATGTGCCGCTACCCGCAGATGATCCGTTGCAGGGCTTAGTTCGCAGACTTGAGACCCAGGAATCGCATCAGACCCAAGTGATGCGATTCCCTCAGGATTTGGCATCCTGTTTTGAACAGGTTCAGGCCTCATTAGGACCCCCGGTTCAACAACCACAACCGCTATCTGCTGCTGCACCTATCGCACCAGTCGCAGCCACACATTCATTACAACTGCCAGCTCCGGCCCATTTCTCTGGGGACTCCAAGGCTTGCAGGCAGGGCCGGATTAGCCACAAGGCCACCGAGGCCAGGCCTCGGGGCGGCAGTGGTGTAGGGGCGGCGCCGCTCCTGCAGCGACTTCGCGGCCGCCCCCCCTTTCGTGCTGCAGTCTATTATGGGCACCAGTGCCCATAGAAAAGATGGCCGCGAGCCGACCACGAAACTGCGCATGCGCCGTTCCGAAGCCGGCCGGGCTCGGGAAAGCTCGTAAGCGCTCGGCCGGGCAGCGCATGCGCAGTAGCGTACTTGCGCCGGGCGGCGCATGCGCAGTAGCGTACTTGCGCCGCCCGGCGCCATTTTTGAAAAAATAGCAAGAGTAGCAAGTAATGTCAGCGGTGCGGCGGCGAGGGAGAAAGATGACATCTCTCATTGCCCGCACCGCTGTTCCGCCCTCCTCCTTCTGGTGGCAGGCAGCATGGCAAGGGACATCCCAATCTGGTGGCAAGTGACATCCCAATCTGTTGGCAAGTGACATCCCAATCTGGTGGCAAGTGACATCCCCATCTGGTGGCAAGTGGCATCCCCATCTGGTGGCAAGTGACATCCCCATCTGGTGGCAAGTGACATCCCAATCTGGTGGCAAGTGACATCCCCATCTGGTGGCAAGTGACATCCCCATCTGGTGGCAAGTGACATCTCAATCTGGTGGCAAGTGACATCCCCATCTGGTGGCAGGCAGCGTGGCAAGTGACATCCCCATCTGGCGGCAGGCAGCGTGGCAAGTGACATCCCCATCTGGCGGCAGGCAGCGTGGGAAGTGACATCCCCATCTGGCGGCAGGCAGCGTGGCAAGTGACATCCCCATCTGGTGGCAGGCAGCGTGGCAAGTGACATCCCCATCTGGCGGCAGGCAGCGTGGCAAGTGACATCCCCATCTGGCGGCAGGCAGCGTGGCAAGTGACATCCCCATCTGGTGGCAGGCAGCGTGGCAAGTGACATCCCCATCTGGCGGCAGGCAGCGTGGCAAGTGACATCCCCATCTGGTGGCAGTCAGCGTGGCAAGTGATATCCCCATCTGGTGGCAGGCAGCGTGGCAAGTGACATCCCCATCTGGTGGCAGGCAGTGTGGCAAGTGACATCCCCATCTGGTGGCAGGCAGCGTGGCAAGTGATATCCCCATCTGGCGGCAGGCAGCGTGGCAAGTGACATCCCCATCTGGTGGCAAGCATGGTGGCAAGTGACATCCCCATCTGGCGGCAGGCAGCGTGGCAAGTGACATCCCCATCTGGCGGCAGGCAGCGTGGCAAGTGACATCCCCATCTGGTGGCAGGCAGCGTGGCAAGTGACATCCCCATCTGGCGGCAGGCAGCGTGGCAAGTGACATCCCCATCTGGTGGCAGGCAGCGTGGCAAGTGATATCCCCATCTGGTGGCAGGCAGCGTGGCAAGTGACATCCCCATCTGGTGGCAGGCAGCGTGGCAAGTGATATCCCCATCTGGTGGCAGGCATGGTGGCAAGTGACAAGAGATGGTGGCAAGTGACACGCTCAGGGCTCCCAATGATTCTGCATTATGGTGAGTTGAACTATTTCAGTTTATATTACAATGTAATGATAGGAATAATGTGTTTCAATCATCCTGACACCATACCAACCATGGTGCCGGGGATGATTGAAGCACTAACACCAGCCATTGCCTTGAAAATTTGCCTGCGAAAAATCCTTACCCCTCGCGCGCTTACCCTGAAGTATTTTTAGTCTATACAATTAAAGCCAGTTGTTTTCAGTGTTCTCGTGTATGGAGATATGTTTTTAATTGATCTATTGTAGAAGTCATCGATAAAGGACGTGGTGTGTGTGTGTGGGGGGGGGGGGGCGGCATTGAAGGACCCGGCCTTGGGGCGGCAAAGGGAGTAAATCCGGGCCTGCTTGCAGGGGGTTCCTTAGCCAGTGCACGATTCATTTTGAACTTCAGCCCCAAAACTTCCTGTCTGATCGGGCGAAAGTAGCCTATATTATATCCCTTCTGTCCGGCGAGGCGCTAGCTTGGGCTGCCCCTCTGTGGGAACTGAATGATCCAGTGGTTTTTAGTCTGTCTAATTTCTTGAAATTTTTTCGGAATATCTTCGAGGAACCGGGTTGTGTCTCCTCAGCGGCTAGCGCTCTTTTACGTCTCCGTCCAGAGTCCGCTTCTGTGGGACAGTATGCTCTTCAGTTCCGTATCCTCACAGCTGAATTGAGCTGGAATAATGAGGCCCTAGTTGCAACCTTTTTACATGGCCTCTCTGATAGAGTGAAGAATGAATTAGCAGGAAGATCCCTTCCTGCTGATCTGGACGGTGTCATCACCTTGTGTAACCAGATCGATATTTGCTTTCAGGAGAGGGCCCTGGAAAAAAGACGCCAGCACTCCCCGTTCCTTAGGCAGCTTGAGCTCCCAGTCCCTTCTCTTCTATCCGAGGAGCACCCCCTGCCCGCTGAGGAACCTATGCAGCTGGGCTGGACCAAGCTGTCTCCTGGATTCCGGAGCCGATGGCAATTTCATGGATTGGGAAGCTGCATCTTCCATGAGACTTTCCCTTTTGCCCCTTTCAATGCCATTGGTGGTCTTGGCGATTGATGGCACTGTTCTACCAGGGGGTCCTATCCGCTTCCAGACCCTTCCTTTTAAGATGTCGGTAGGGACACTCCACTAGGAGTGGATATCCTTCCTTGTCTTGCCTAAAGCTTCATCTCCTATCATATTAGATCTTCCTTGGTTACGGTTCCATTCTCTACACATTGACTGGACTGCTGGATGGATCCCGGCTTGGGGTTCCTCCTGTTCCTCTTCCTGCCTACTCAAGGTTACCCCAAAAGAGAAACTTCCTGTTGCCACCATCCCAGTATCTTCTGCTCTTCCCGCTGCATATAGCGATTTCTGGAATGTCTCCTGCAATAGTCGGGCTGAGGCACTCTCTGGGTCATGTGGCACTCTGGATGAGGAGCCCGCCTGTAAACTTGAGCCGATCATTCACTCCAGTTTGCATGGTCGTTTACCTTTGCCTGTTCCTGGACCCCCTTGGACGCACACCCAGGCTGACTCGTCTACCAGTTCCACAGTCGCTACACCCTGTGATGCGATCCTGGTGGTCGCTGCACCTGGCAATGCTGTTCAGTCGGCCTCTGCACCAGTTCAGCCTATGCCCAGTGAAGCTATCCAGCTTGACTTCTGTGACACATCACTTTCTAACCAACCTGGCATCAGGGATCCACTGACTTCTGCCCAGTCTGATCCTGTGTTGGATATCCAGCTCATCTTTAAGGGTCTGGGGGACCCTGCTCAAACTTCAGATGGTCTTCTTATACCTTTACCCATTCCTAGGAAGCCTTTAGCCCTCAATTAGTCCTCTCGTCCTCTCCCTACCTCGGTTTCGGTCTCTGAGGATAATCTTAAGTACGAGGTTGGTCAAGTTCTCGATTCCCGGTGCCGTAGAGGCATTCCTGAGTACCTCGTACATTGGGAAGGGTTTGGTCCTGAGGAGAGGTCTTGGATCACTGCATCTGGGGTCTTTGCGCCTCGTCTGTTGAGGAGGTTTCATCTGGAGTTTCCCTTTAAGCCAGGGCCCAGGCGGGGGAGGGGGAGGCCTCATAAGAGGGGGGGTACTGTCATGGTTATGCAATAGAGTTTCTCTGTCAGCCTACCTGTCTCCATGTGTTCATCTCTAAAGACCAGCTGCCTCTCACCTGACTGGTTTTAAAACCTCTCCTCTAAGCATGGCCCCACCCCAGGCCCTATCAGGGAATCCTATATTAACCTGTGCACTGCAAGCCAGCAGTGCTGATCAACCATTGTGTGTTAGCTTTCGTGTGTACTTGCTGTGTTTCCTATGTCTGATTCCAGTTACCGACTTTGGCCTGTTCTTTACTATTCCTGTCTGCTCGTGACCCTGACCTTTGGCGTGTCCCCGACCATCCCTGTTTGCCTGTGACCCTGAATCTTGGCATGAACTCTGTTGTCCTTGTCTGCTTGTGGCCCCGACCTTGGCTTGTCCCTTACTTTCCTTGTTGTTCCAGCCTGCTGCCTCCTTCCTCTTCTCCTGTAGTCTACCGTGAGCGTGAGCTGTGAGACCCTGGGGGCCGCGACCTGGAGCCAGACTGCAACGCAGTCCATCCTTACCACTAAAGGCTCTGGTGAACACCTGCTGGCTCTTAGACTCCACGCCCTGTGGAATCTATGCTCTAGCTCCCAGTGGGATCTGTGTCAGTGATCCAGTAGACCTGCTTCCTGAACCTCCCAGGGTTCAATCCGCAGCAGTCAGTCCTAGGGTCCACTACCTAGCGGTGCACTTCTGAGTCCTACAGAGTGCATCTGTCACCTAGCCTCAAGGTGACCTGACAGTATTACAATCCGAGGCCCTGATAAAGCGGGTTATCCTGCAAAACGCGTAGGCCAGCCCTTAAAAATTCCACTCTCCTGCTCCCATTTTGCAAGTGGAATTTAGTGCAGGGCAAGTGAGGAGCAGGGACAGATCAGGCTGACCGTTTCCTGGCTGAAGCCATCAGCCGGAGGACACAGACCAGCAGGGCCGGACTGCCCTGGTGCCGCTTTGAGCTGAGCTGAGGCTGCAGCACTCCCCTCCCTCTCTCTCTCCTTATCCTCTTGCATATCTCACACACAGAGCAGACATCTCCCGCTGTGTGTCATGGAGCTGGGCCTGTGTTCATCGGCGCAGTGTAACAAGGTCCCGCCCACCCAGACTCATGTGATAGTAGATTGAATCGGTGTTCTGACTATGAAAGGAGCCGGTCTAGGGGGGCGGGACTTGTTACACCGCGCCGATGAACACAGACCCAGCTCCGTGACACACAGCGGGACATGCCCGCTGTGTGTGTGTGATCCATCATCCAGGCAATGGTAAATCTGTATTGATAATGGGCACAGTAAAGCTGCATTTGATGCAGCACAGTGAGGGGCTGCATTGATGGGGCACAGTGAGGCTGCATTTGATGGGGCACAGTGAGGCTGCATTGTTTGGCTGAGGCTGCATTGATGAGCACAGTGAGGCTGCATTCACCGTCACAGTGAGGCTGCATTCAAGGTCACAGTGAGGCTGCATTCATGGGCACAGTGAGGCTGCATTCAGGGGCACAGTGAGGCTGCATTGATGGGCTGAGGCTGCATTGAGGAGCACAGTGAGGCTGCGTTTACGGGCACAGTGAGGCTGCATTCACGGGCACAGTGAGGCTGCATTGATGGGGCGCAGTGAGGCTGCATTCACGGGCACAGTGAGGCTGCATTCACGGGCACAGTGAGGCTACATTCACGGGCAGTGAGGTTGCATTCAGGGGCACAGTGAGGCTGCATTCATAGGCACAGTGAGGCTGCGTTCACGGGCACAGTGAGGCTGCATTGATGGGGTACAGTGAGGCTACATTTGATGGGGCACAGTGAGGCTGAATTGATGGGCTGAGGCTGCATTGATGAGAACAGTGAGGCTATATTCACGGGCACAGTGAGGCTGCATTCATGGGCACAGTGAGGCTGCATTCACGGGCACAGTGAGGCTGCATTGATGGACTGAGGCTGCATTGAGGAGCACAGTGAGGCTGCATTCACGGGCACAGTGATGCTGCATTCACGGGCACAGTGAGGCTGCATTGATGGGGCACAGTGAGGATGCATTCACGGGCACAGTGAGGCTGCATTCACGACACCATGAGGCTGCATTCACGGGCAGTGAGGCTGCATTCAGGGGCACAGTGAGGCTGCATTTAGGGACACAGTGAGGCTGCATTCATGGGCACAGTGAGGCTGCGTTCATGGGCACAGTGAGGCTGCAATGATGGGTAAAGTGAGGCTGCAATGATGGGCACAGTGAGTGCATTAATGGGCATAGTGAGGCTGCATTCATGGGCACCATAAAGCTGCATTTGATGGGCACAGTGAGGCTGCATTGATGGGCACAGTGAGAGTGCATTGATGGGCATGGTGAGGCTGCATTCATGGGCACCATAAAGCTGCATTTGATGGGCACAGTGAAGCTGCAATAATGGGTACTGATATCCTTTATGTTAATATTGTTAAAGTTGTTTTTAATATTTATTTTTTGGAACTTAATTCTGCTTAAAATATTTAACAGTGTAATTTCATGAGATAATTTACAAGGGCATGTTTAGGGGCGGACTTAGGGGTGGGGCAGGGGAGGGGTTTGGCATGGCAACTGGTGGCGAGTAACTCTTAAAGCCTAAATAGTGGCTCAGGACTTGAAATTTTGAGCCCTGGCGTTGGCAATATTTCCAGATTCTGCAGCCAGGACAACAACACCCTGGACAACGTAACTGTAACTGTGATTTTAACAAGTCTTGTCTTCAAATAATTATTTTAAAACAAACCCTTTGTATATGTAAAATAAAGATTTGTTTGTATGTTTTTTTATAAATTTCCTTAGCCTGTGTATTTATCAGACCCCACAAGGTACATTCAAGGTCCCATATAATTTATTTATAGTATGGTATTTGTGATATTAGTTTTATTTTGTGTATGCTGTATACAGCATATGATTTATTTTATATACAGTATGTATGGGCAGCGCAACACGGATTTGTAATGTTTGTATCATTTAATATGTGGTGTGGAATCACTTATTTGGTGTTAGCTTGCAACCTTGTATAAATGTTTGGGTGACCGCCCGGATTGATTATTGAATATTAACTGTACAACAGTTAGAATTTCACTATTGCTGTGATACTGATATCCTAAAAGTTTTAAAATTGTTATTTGTAAGGTGAAGCAGGTCCATTCTGATAGAGAATACCCAAGCACCACAGTACTGCCACTGTATCTTAAGCCTCGTACACACGATCGGATTTTCCGCAGACAAAGCCTCAGACTTTTGTCCGAAGGCGTGTGCCTGGATTTTGTCTTGCATACAAATGGTACACAATTGTCGGCCAACAAACACGAACGTAGTGACGTACTAGACGTACTACGAGCCGATAAAGAGGAAGTTTATTTGTCAGGCGCCACCCTTTGTGCTCCTTTTGCTATTTTCGTGTTAGTAGAAGTTTGGTGAGTGTTGATTCGCGCTTTTCATTTCGTGCTTTTCAGTTCGTTTCCTGAACAGCCGTTCGTCAACCAGACATGTTGCGGAATCGGAGGAGATAATGTGTTATTTATTATTGGCCTTGGAGTTATTGTTTTGAGCCATGTCCAGTCCAGGAACAGGACGAGGAGGATTTCTTGGACCAAAAATTGGTTGCTTTATTAATCGTGGCCAAGAAGGGGGAATTTGGGACTTTAAATGAGGCACAATGTTTGTGCCTCCATCCTGGGTTCAAGTACATAAAAAAGGGGGAATGTGGGACTTTAAATGGGGCAATTGACTTGTGGAGGTAGAGTATATAGTAATCATTTTTTATTTGTAACAATAGTAAAAAAGTATTTTCATATGTATACATGCACAATGGCATAAACATAATGGATACATATACATTAGCTTGGCAGCACATAAAAGGTAGTAAATGTTGATAAATATAATACAAGGTGTTTCATATTAGCAGGCATTAGTACATCATATGCAAAAGAGCTGCTATAAGATAGGTACACATACACATTGATAATTGCATAGTACTCAATGAATCTTGGATGTATAAAAAGTATATATGGGCCAGTGAATAAGTAATGAGCCGAACTTGTCTGAGCACCCCATGGAAACTCGACGCGTTTCATGCCTATATGCCATTCATCAGGAGTTGGGTACAGAAGTAAACTGTAAATATAAATAAATATGTAATATTAGTAAATATGTTCTACCCCTTTAAAGGGAGAAAAGACCTCATGGGGAGAAAGAGATCTGTACTCACAAGTCGGCTATAGCACTGTGCTTGGCTAGCATCGAGGAGGATGGGACCCCCAATTGGTTGTCTGTTCCGGAGCTGAGGCAAGGAACCCCACCCCAGCCAAGAAAACCTCCACATAGCATGCCCGATTGCTGCAACACATTCCAAATGTGTGGGGATTATTGAAAGTATGGTGTTCTGAAAGAAATGTATGAAAATTAGAAATATATATATGTAAAAACAGTGAAAAAAGTAAAAAAGTGCTTCCCTCCTGAGTCTCCTTTGAGATATTGGCGGTGGGGCCCTCCTGCGCATCGGCGTCATGTTACGACCTGTTTGTGGCGTCTTTTGACGCCGCAATACAGGGACATCCTTGGTCCATCTCGCGTCGAAGATGGGGTTTGGTGTGGCTCCACTTTGGCGCCTGTGCCGGTGGTGGATTTCACTGCCAACTCTTACTCTCATCGATGTTGTGCATGACGTTGGTCGGGGACCCGCCCCACACCTGGATTACTTAAGCACGTGAGCTTGATTGCCTACCATTTCACTGTGTGTTTGACACCAGAGAGGTAACACACACAGCCTATTCTGGATACAGACACACGTAAGTTATGCACATTTTCTCCTTTTTTCAGCCCTTTCCCCTTTTTTTTTCTTTTGATACATGCAATATACCCACTCATCATGGTGTATGTGTGTATTTTTTTTTTTATACATGCACAACACTCATTATAATATACACATATCAATTATTTTATTTTTTTCTCTCAAACACTTATCATGTTTTTTCACTTTTCACATTTTCTCACTTTTTTACTTTTTTCACTGTTTTTACACAGATTTTTCTCATTTTCATACATTTTCTTTCAGAACACCACACTTTTAATTATACCCACACATGTGGAATGTGTTGCAGCAATCGGGCATGCTATGTGGAGGTTTTCTTGGATGGGGTGGGGTTCCTTGCCTCAGCTCCAGAACAAACAACCATTTGGGGTCCCATCCTCCTCGATGCTAGCCAAGCACAGTGCTATAGCCGACCTGTGAGTACAGATCTCTTTCTCCCCATGAGGTCTTTTCTCCCTCTAAAGGGGTAGAACATATTTACTAATATTAAATATTTATTTATATTTACAGTTTACTTCTGTACCCAACTTCTGATGAATGGCATATAGCCATGAAACGCGTCGAGTTTCCATGGGGTGCTCAGACAAGTTCGGCTCATTACTTATTCACTGGCCCATATATGCTTTTTATACATCTAACATTCATTGAGTACTATGCAATTATCAATGTGTATGTGTACCTATCTTATATCAGCTCTTTTGCATATGATGTACTAATGCCTGCTAATATGAAACACCTTGTATTATATTTATCAACATTTACTACCTTTTATGTGCTGCCAAGCTAATGTATATGTATCCATTATGTTTATGCCATTGTGCATGTATACATATGAAAATACTTTTTTACTATTGTTACAAATAAAAAATGATTACTATATACTCTACCTCCACAAGTCAATTGCCTCATTTAAAGCCCCACATTCCCCCTTTTTTATGTACTTTATTAATCATGACCAATTATGTCATATGCCTTTGCTGCGGGAGCTCCAGGAGAATAATCCGGATGATTTTCGGAATTATCTCCGGATGACGGACCCCTGCTTTCACCAACTCTTGGCATTGTTGATCCCCTATATTAAGAAGCAGGACACATGCATGAGGCTTCTATTTTATTTTTTGGTTGAATAATAATGATTTGATTTGGTATATTTTCTATATTTTTGGATGCATAGAATGCACTTTTTGGTTAAGTTCTATTGGCAGATAACATGTCTAATTTTATTTGTTTTCTTTTTTTAATGCACAATAAACAAATTATTTAGAATAATACTTGGCTATGTGTTTTACTTCAAATGACAGTTTGGGAGTAGACAGTTACATTTAAAAAAATGCAATGTAAAATTGACAAGAGACACCAACATAGTTGTATCTTTGATCTTAAAAACTACGGGATAATGGTGTTGTGGTAACTTGCCAAAAAACAAACAAACAAACAAGCATAATAATATTATTCTTGATATCACTAGAAAAAAAAGCTTTTGAAAATTTGTTTGCAATAACTTCATCAGTATAACCAGCAAAGCAGCTTCATTATTATCCCATTAAAGAAGAAGAGAATTGTGCGCTGCATTTGGAGATTTCATAATTTGCCGCGTCACAAATGTTAATTCTCCATTACAAACGCTGGTTTACAAGACCAGCCGCTTCTGGCTCGTCCTTGCTTCCGAGCATGCGCGTTTGTACTTTGGACTTTTGTGTGACGGACTCGTGTACACACGATAGGAAAATCTGACAACAGTTGTCTGCTGAAAATTTACTAGCCTGCCATCCAACATTTGCTGGTAGAAAGTTGGCCAACAATTGTCTGATGGAGCGTACTAATGGTTGGATTTTAGGCAAACAGTCTGTCATCACACAATTCCCGGACCAAAATCCGATCGTGTGTACGAGGCTTTAAGGACATAAAATAAAGGGAAATCTTCCCATGCGGATGCAGATGGCCAACAAAAAACATAACAGAACCCAGAGTTGGATTCAGGCGCAATGTGTTGGTTGGAATGGACCCTTTTCTAAACAACATATTTTTCTTTTTTATTTAGTTTTTATGCATGGAAAATATCACAAAATGCATGACAAACGTATTCCACGTGAACAAGACATACTGGCCTACAAATTCAAAACACACACAATGAGTAGTGAAGGCAAATCAGGTCCCTGTAGCAAACTGAAACGAAATCAGAGACGCATGCAGAAGAGTCTTTTCTGGCCAATACAGATCATTGGAGGAACCGAGTGGTGTCTGCTGTCAAGGACTGTTACTATTATAAATATAAAATTAGGTACAGGTTTACTTGAAGAATCAGAATTACTATGTCAAGCAGTGGCGGGTGGTGCTCAAAATTTTTAGGGGGGTGCAAACAAACTAAAAAAAAAAAAAAAAACATCAATTGCAGCCTCACTGTGCCCATCAAACGCAGTTACTGTGCCCATCAATTTCCGCCACTGTGCCATCAAACGCAGTTACTGTGCCCATCAATTGCCGCCACTGTGCCATCAAACGCAGCCACTATGCCCATCAAACGAAGCCACTGTGCCATCAAACGAAGCCACTGTACCCATAAAGTGCCACCACTGTGCCTATTAAATGCTGCCACTGTGTAATCAAGCGCAGCCACTGTGCCATCAAACGCAGCCACTGAACCCATAAATTGCTGCCACTGTGCCATCAAATGCAGCTACTGTAACCATCAATTGCTGCCAGTGTGCCCCATCAATTGCTGCCAGTGTGCCCCATCAATTGCTGCCAGTGTGCCCCATCAATTGCTGCCAGTGTGCCCCATCAATTGCCACCAGTTTGCCCCATCAATTGCCACCAGTTTGCCCCATCAATTGCCACCAGTTTGCCCCATCAATTGCTGCCAGTGTGCCCCTCCGCCTGGCATGTACCTGTCTCGGGTCAGCGCTGTCCTCCACGCTCCCTCCGAGTCCTCGATGTCTTCTCCCGTCCTCTTCTGCTATGATTGGACACCTGGCGTCCAATCACAGCGCCTGTCGCTTTAGCCAATCAGGTGACAGGTAATCAGACCTGGCGAACCTGATTAGCTGAGAGGCAGGTCAGTGTTAGGGAAGCGATTTATTTGAATCCCTAACACAGCACTATGTAAGCAGCGAACGCACAGCAGTTACCAATTTGGAAGCCTATTAGAGCTGACGGCTCTAATCAGGCACTTCCAAAACACCCCCACCGCTGTAATTCAGATGCCAGGCGCCCGACAAGGGGCCGGGCAATCTGAATAGGGGGCGGTAGCGGCGACAATAGATAGATTCATGCAATGCATGAATCTATCTATTGAAGATTGACGGGTGCAGGAGAGAGGGGACGGCGCTCCTGCACCCTCTATGGGCGCACCGCCACTGAAGTCAAGTTAAATCAGGGGGCAAATATAAACCATTCATAAATAAGACCGTACAATTTTTCTTATCTGAAAGTATTACAGCAGTATGAAACCTTAAGGCAAACATTTATTATATTGCAGGTTAAAGAAGGAACTGCAGTCTGCTCACATTATTTGTAATAAAAACATCTTTGCCATTCTGAAGCTTCCCTCCAACCACTTTGCATATTATTTTATATATACTGTTATTCTGTACTTGCCAAATATGCTGCAGAAATCTCCCTGCACTGAGTCTGGCTGCAACCATTTTAACTGTGGGCAGCTGAAGCTGCTGCCTGTTCACTTCCTGGATTTACACAGACACACAGAGGCACACCTCCAGCTCTGCAGTCCTGCGGCTTTCATTGGCCCTCTTATAATTCATCCCCCCTCCCTTCCTGGCAAACTCTCATGAGAGTGTAGAGACAGAGAGCTGTACATGATGTCATAAGCCTAGGATAAAGACCAGACAAGAAACAAGAAGTGGGCTGTATAAGGGATTTACTGGCAGAAAAAAAAATGTTTTACTCTCCAAAGTTAAAACAACACCAAGGGCAGAAGATTTAATAGATAGAAAGTTGAAAAAATGACTGAAGAGCCGCTTTAACATTCCTTAGATGTGATAACTGCATTCATTTTTAGTCTTTCTTTCTTCTATTTTCACCAGGTGATCCAGCCAGTAAATCTGTTGTTTTCAAAAGAACAAGCTCTCCAGCAAATGAATCACCAAAATCAGACAAAGCATTTAACAAAGGCAGGGGTGCTTACAGTGATCAGCTTTTATTTATGTAAAAACTTTATCCCAAAAGGAAAAAATCATTTTGATGTTTAGCTTCAATTTTTTAGTGTATTTAAATCTACTAGTACATCTAACACCCCCCCCCCCCCCCCCCCCAGGCTGACAATGCTGCTGCCCAAATGTGCACACTGTGCTCCCTCATCCAGAGTGTAGGCATTCTAATACAGAAGGTGTGTTACTGACAGGTTCACCAAGTGAAAACAGAGGGAAAGTAGCCTAAAAAAAGGAAAACGAATGCAGCACCACATCATATGTTTAGTAACCTGCAATATATTACATTTTTTATTTTGTGTATAATACTGTGGTTTTTTTTTGTTTTTTTGTTTGTTTGTTTTTTTTTCATTTTCAAAAAAGCTTTATTAAAGACCAGTACAGTACAACTGTGTTTTTTTTAATTGTATTTCAGTTCTCTCTTTCATGGAGGGTCATCATCACATGTGGGCGGTAACCACTTAAGGACTGAGCCTCTTTCTGAGATTTGGTGTTTACAAGTTAAAATCAGTTTTTTTTGCTAGAAAATTACTTAGAACCCAAAAAAAAATTATATATTGTTTTTTTTATAACACCCTAGAGAATAAAATGGCGGTCGTTGCAATACTTTATTACACTGTATTTGCGCAGCGGTCTTACCAGCGCACTTTTTTTGGAAAAAATACACGTTTTTGAATTAAAAAATAAGCCAACAGTAAAGTTGCCCCAATTTTCTTTCATATTGTGAAAGATAATGTTACGCTGAGTAAATTGATACCCAACATGTCACGCTTCAAAATCGCGCCCGCTCGTGGAATCGTGACAAACTTTTTCCCTTAAAAATCTCCATAGGCAACGTTTAAAAAATTCTACAGGTTGCATGTTTTGAGTTACAGAGGAGATCTAGGGCTAGAATTATTGCTCTCGCTCTAACATTTGAACACAGTTTTCATATGCGGGCCCTGCTCATGTATGCGTTTACTTCTGCACACGAGCTCGGCCGGACGGGCACGTTAGAAAAAAAATAAAAAATTCAGATTTTATTCTACTTTTTATTTTTACACTGTTCTTTTAAAAAAAAAATGTTAAAATGTTGTCACTTTTATTATACTTTTATGATTGCGAGTAAAGCGGTTAACGAGCGTTTTCGCAATACAAGCTATTTTTTTTTTTTAATCCTGACTCGGTTTGCGAGTGTTGCCTCGCAACACGAGCAGGATTCAAGCCTCTGCAGTGAGCAGTACCGCATTTGGCCAGAGGTACAGGGGCGCCTGTGGCACTCGGAGCCATTCGGAAATACTCTGAATCACTCAGAAATACTCGGAAATACTCCGTTCCCAAGTGTTTCTGAGTGCATCCGAGGGGTCTCCGAGTATTTCCAAATTTCTCCGGCACCCCCCCACCTCTGGCCACATGTGGTATTGCATGCAAAAAAGTCAATGTGGAACGAATTATCTTCGTTTCCATTGACTTCTATGGGGAAACTCGCTTTGATATGCGAGTGCTTTGGATTACAAGCATTCTCCTGGAACGGATTGCGCTCGTAATCCGAGGTTCCACTGTAATAATTATAAATATTAATTATTATTACTAGTCAAACAACATTAGAATTTTTCTATAGCCTATGGGCGGAGCATTTGACCGTAAATGCCTGCTCGCGGCGATCGTATGTTTTTAGCTGCTTCATCGAATCTTCATGTCGAGCTATTTTACTGCTCCTCCTCTTTGGTTACAATCAGCCAATAACATTCATCATCATCATCATCATTTTACTTCCCACACCCATTCCAGCAGCAACCACTAATAGCTCTTTTACTATGGTCTCTATAATGTTGGATCTTTTCTCTCTGTTTAATAATCTTGGACTAATAGAGTTAGGTTAGGCACATTCGACCGCAGGTTCGATAGACAGATCGCTATTGTAACCGTCATGCCAAATCTTCTATACATCTATAACTGTTGTTGCAACGATATGAAAATATAAAGGATACGAAAATCATGTATTTTTTATTTCGGATCTTTTGGATTTTCGGATTCTGCCCGTTCATTATCAGTTTGTTAAAACGAAAACTAAAATCCCCGAAATTCGGTCGAAAATGCATTCGGACGATAACAATTGCACATGTCTACACTCTGGGAGAATGGCTAGATAATGGTGCAATGTCCCCTGAAAGGTAACTCTTAGCATAAAGCAATAGGTGAAGGTCTCTGTGTAGCAGTTGTAAAGGAACAGTCTTTAGCCGGCTAGCATTGGTGCCCACTTGTACCATTGGTGCACATGAAAATAGTCCAAGTCAAGCCTGTAAGCAGCAATAAGGCTACTGGATGGCTGTATGGACAGTTCCTAAAGGACTCAGTCTCTTTCTCTAGCAGCAGAGAATAAATCCCCGCAGCAGCTAACCAGTCCCGGCGATATTGCAGCTCCCCATCCGGTCACACACAGTATTTGGTCCACTGGGACATTCCGATCACCATCTGTCAGTGTCGGTGCGTCCATTAGGGCGCATGGGCACCTCCCCCTCTCTCCTGCCACCCGCTCTATCACCAATAGATAGATTCATGCATTGCATGAATCTATCTATGACCGCCGCTGCCACCCCCTATTCAGGCACCCGGCCCCTTTTCAGGTGCCAGGCGCCTGAATTACAGGTGTTTTCGGGTGTTTTTGAAGCACCTGATTAGAGCCATAGGCTCTAATAGGCGTAAAAAAAGGTGACTCAGCTGTGTTAGAAAAGCGAATGAATATTCGTTTTCCTAACACTAAACCGCCTCTCCTCCAATCAGGTGTTCGGATCTGTTACCCGTCACCTGATTGGACAGGAAGAGAGGACGTGAGAAGACATTGAGGAGATGTCCCACCGCCACCGAGACAGAGTAAGTACAGACGTCGGGCAGGGGGGCACACTGGCAGCATTTGATGGGGCACAGTGAGGCTGCATTTGATGGGGCACAGTGGCTGCATTTGATGGGCACAGTGGCTGCATTTGATGGGCACAGTGGCTGCATATGATGTCACAGTGGCTGCATATGATGGGCACAGTGTCTGCATTCGATGCTGCACAGTGGCTGCATAAGATGGGCACAGTAGCTGTATTTTATGGGGCACAGTGGCAGCATTTGATGGCATAGTGGCGGCAATTGATGGGCACAGTGGCTGTGTTTGATGGTACAGTGGCGGCAATTGATGGGCACAATGGCTGTGTTTGATGGTACAGTGGCGGCAATTGATGGGCACAATGGCTGTGTTTGATGGTACAGTGGCAGCAATTGATGGGCACAGTGGCTGCGATTGATGGCACAGTGGCGGCAATTATTGGGCGTTTTTTTTCAGAATTTTTCAGTTTGATTGGGAAGAGGAAATAGTCCAGACAGAGCCTGCATCTGATGGGAATGGTGTTAGGTGATGCAATGGATGGTGGGTGCCTTGGAGAAGACTTCTGTTCCAAGTATTTGTTTGTTGACGCAGTTGTGGAAGCAGAACTAGAAGAAGCAGAAGAAGCAGAAGAAGAACAAATTAACAAGTTGCAGTTTCACTTTAAGAAAATCTAAACCATATTTAAAACATTTCGTACGTCTCCATCAAACATTACATTCGCTGAACTCTACTGGGTACAGGTGTTCCTTTGAAAATACAGATGCAAGAGTCATTCATCTCATTATACCATGAAAAAGCCATCAGCCGAAATTAAATTCACAGAGATGAAACAGCTGCATGCCGTAATACGTTTTGTAATTTTAGTATCTCTTTCTCATATATTGAAAAATACAACATAAGTGTTGTTAGTTTTAGTCTCTGATACAATATCTATAAAGAGACCTTTCATTCCGTGAAGTAATATTTGATCAACCAAACAAAGAGAATAAAAAAATGTGATAAAAAAAAAAAAATACATTCACTGGTAATGGGGAACCAGATTATAACCTTGAAATTAGATGAGGCAGCACCTGCATGATGACATAGGAGGACGGGCGTGCAAAGGTTTGTGGTTATTACCATCTGACCAATTATTTCAATAGTACTGAACCATTTTAATAGCATGTTATGGTGAGGAATGAACCATCTGTGTCACCAGAGGTAGGTGCGGATTCTCTCCACGGTGCAAAATGTACGGCACCCTTTCACATGGGCTCAGGGCCTGATTTCCCACTTAGTGGGCGCGCGCACCGCCGCGTACTCCGTGAGCATGCCCATGGGTCCCGTGGACTTGATGTCTGCCGGAGGCCCGCGATCGTGTCACAGAGCGACAGAACGGGGAGATGCCTATGTAAACAAGGCATTTCCCCGTTCTGCCTAGCAACATGACAGAGATCTACTGCTTCCTGTCATCGGGAGTAGTAATCACTGTCATGCTGTAGTGAGCCCATCCCCCCACAGTTAGAATCACTCCCTAGAACACACTTAACCCCTTCATCACCCCTAGTGTTTAACCCCTTCCCTGCCAGTGTCATTTACACAGTAATCAGTGCATTTTTATAGCACTGATCGCTGTATAAATGACAATGGTCCCAAAATAGTGTCAAAAGTGTCTGATGTGTCCGCCGCAATGTCGCAGTCACAATAAAAACCGCAGATCGTTGCCATTACTAATTTTAAAAAAAATTAATAATAAAAATGACATAAAACTATCCCCTAACTATTTTGTAGACCCTATAACTTTTGTGCAAACCAATCAATATATGCTTATTGCGATTTTTTTGTTTTTTTACCAAAAATATGTAAAAGAATACATATCGGCCTAAACTGAGGAAAAAAATGTTTTTTTATATATTTTTGGGGGATATTTATTATAGCAAAAAGTAAAAAATATTGTTTGTTTTTTTTTTCAAAATTGTCGCTCTTTTTTTTGTTTATAGCGCAAAAAATAACAACCACAGAGGTGATCAAATACCACCAAAATAAAACTATTTGTGGGAAAAAAAGGACGTCAACTTTGTTAGGGTACAACGTCGCACGACCGCGCAATTGTCAGTTAAACGACGCAGTGGCGAATTGCAAAAAGTGCTCTGGTCAGGAAGGGGGTAAATTCTTCCGGAGCTGAAGTGGTTAATGAGACATACAGGGTCTAAAAGACCCTGCATGTCTCCTCTGGGCTCCACTGAATGTATTGCAATGCAGATCGCATTGTAATACATCCTTTCCTGGCTAGCTGAGGAAAGTGACAGGGTGATCCAGAAGTGATGTCATATATGTCACTTTCAGGGTCACAGCAAGAAGGGGAGGAGAGCGGACATGTGTCCACTCTTCTCCCTTCCCTCCACATGCCGTCACCTGCCATGAATTTCGGGCTTGCCTAACTGCAGGCCCAGGATCGACATGAAGGGTGCCGGCGGGTGGAGGGGAGGGAGAAGAGTAGACACACCTTCGCTCTCCTCCTCTTCTTTCTGTGACCCCGAAAGTGACATAAATGACATTACTTCTGGATCACCCTGTCACTTTCCTCAGCTAGCCGAGAAAGGATGTATTACAATGCGATCTGCATTGCAATACATTCAGTGGAGCCCAGAGGAGACATGCAGGGTCTTTTAGACCCTGTATGTTTTATTAAAAAAGGACCTGTCGGCAAAAAAATCATCCCATAGGGCAACAAAAAAAAAGTTACACCCAAACACATAAAATCCCCCCACCGCAAAAAAAGTTTTGAAGCCCCTCACTCCAACATATACGCACGTACGAATGTAAATGGACACGTCGGGGGTACCTACACGTGAAAACATTGATTGCAATACACATGTTACAAAGAAAGAAAGAGAGAAAGAGAGAGAAGGAAGGAAAGAAAGAAGGAAAGAAAGAGGGATGGAGGGACAGCAGGCCCAGATTCTTCACCACAATAGAAATATGTGTATTCCAGAAAGTTTAACAATCAGCAGATAAAGATACTCCATACACCTGGTGTTAGCACTTCAATCATCACGGCACCATGGTTGTTATGGTGTCAGGATGATTGAAGCGCATTATTACTATTATTACATTGTAATATAAAATGAAATAGTTCAACTCACCATAATGCAGAATCACTTGGAGCCCTGAGCGTGTCACCTGCCACTAGACATGTGCAATTCGTTTAGTTCCGAATTAGTTTTTTAACGAATTTTGACAAATTCGTTAATTGCGGCGTTTAGGAGATATTTAACTTGTAGTGCGCCGATGATGTAACGGACCTCCGTGCCGTTTCTTCCCCCAGCGTATTGACATCACGCGGCTCTGGCCAGTCACAGGGCCGGAGTCCGCGGCCCCCGGAAGGAAGAGGGGTGAAGATTGACGCAGCCTGCACAGGGGACAGCGATGGATTTGTTTGTAGGTAAGTGTCACTTAATGGGCTAGTATGCAAAGCATACTAGCCCATTATGCTTTTAATTTGCAGGGAGCAAAAGAGGAAGTAAAACCCATCAGGGTTCACTTCCTCTTTAAAATAATGCACATGTTAATGCAACGCCCATATTGAAACCAGGTCAAGGTCCCATTGCTATTGGTACATTTTAAAAAATGTATGTTTGTGATGTTTTGTCTTGCATTTCGGTGAACTTATTATGCCATTTTGCATGTTTTCCATTTCTCTTATGCCCCGTACACACGATCCGAAAATCGGACAACAGATCATCCGTTTCTTGTTTTTTTTTGCATACTAGTATATCGAACCCGAAGAGTTTACTAAAGTTCCAAAAATTCTCGTACGACAGAATAAAAAATCGGAAGTGATGTCATGTGTTGTAGTGCATTTGTATATTCGGCACAGCAGCCGCTTGGCTGTTATCGGGACGTTCCCTCACTCCCCCCCCCCCGCCGCCTTCCACCGCTCGTCCGGGCTCTCCGGAAGCCAGAGCAACCAGCTGGAACGTCTGCCGGCTGGACGAAGACCCAAACAAAGCTGATGCTGCGTTCGGGTCTCGGATCTAGTAACCTGGAAGCGATATCATGACATCCCTTTCCGGATTACTGGCATCTTAAAGGCGCCAGTTTTAAAAAATAAAGTATTCAAAAACACCAATCTTGACGTTCTGAATACTTTGAAGTGCAGAGGAGGGGTTTGGGGTCCTATACACCCCCTGATCCCTCCATAAAGAGTACCTCTCACATGCCTATTACTGTCACAAGGAATGTTTACATTCCTTTTGACTGCAATAACAGTGATAAAAAACCCAAAAAACGTAAAATGACAGTGTACATTTTTTTTTTTTAAATGTACAAAATATTGGCAAAAGATATTGGCTATCGGCAGGAGAGGTGGCTGAAATATCGGTATCATATCGGCACTGAAAAAACGATATCAGTCAATCCCTACTCTGTAATAATGATCGGATTATCGTATGATCGCGTCAAAGTCTGTATATTTCGTCTGCTTTTCAGATCGTGTGTACGGGCCATTAGGATTCGTTTACACAGGGCGTACTTAAAGTGGAGTTCTACCCAAAAAAAAATCATTAATGTGCATAAAAAAATAAAATAAAAAAACATTTGGAGAAAAATTATTATTTTTTTACTCACCTCTTTAATGCCTGTTGCTAGGGCTCCCTCGTAATCTGCCTCCTTCGGCGCCTGGGCTCCTCACGTCCCTTCCCTTGGCGCAGGAAGGGAGATCAGCTCTCCTCCCCTCCCTCTAGGCAATCATTTGGGACACGTGATAGGTCCCAGATGATTGTGCGGCTAGTCACGGCGCGCGCCGAGCGGAGGGGGAGACGAGCGGGGCTTCGATCCCCCGCATCGTTGAACCCTGGGACAGGTAAGTGTCCGATTTTTAAAAGTCAGCAGCTGCTGTATTTGTAGCTGCTGACTTTTATTTTTTTTTTTTTTATTAAGCGGAACTCCGCTTTAAGTGCATGCCCATGTGATGGCCCTGTTGGCCTGCATGGGGATGCTCAGGTGATCTGTGTATTCCCATGCAGGCAATCCCATTCATGTCAATTGGGATGCAGCAGCTGCACGGACACAACCGTTGCTCCCAATTGTCTCAATAGGACCGCCATTTAGGTGCGGGTTAAGTGCGCCCATTGATCGAGACCTTGATGAAAAAGCCTGACAGCTTGGTTCAGTACAAACAACATTCATATTATACTCTTATGTTCAATTTTAATGTGGAGGCTTCTGGCAGATATACCCCCTCAACAATGATGGAGTTTGCTATTAATATCTCTATTTATTATTATTATTATTATTATACAGGATTTATCTATTTGGTTGATGTCTTATAACCTTTCTCACCTGAATTCTTGTGTCATGTGCAATATTGGACTGTGACACATATACACGTCCCCACACACTAGATGTGCTAGACAATACATAATAACAGCAAAATAACTGACATTTGAGCGGTGAGTCACTCGTTTAATAAAGATGAGCAATGAAGCCTTTGAATATCTTAACCTTTCTGCTTTTCTTTACTTGTTTTGCATGCATTGATAAATGAAAGAATAATGCTGGTGTACAAAAGCAGAAGACAATCATTAAGGCCTCATGCACACATTGGGATTGGTTTACTAAATGCAAATAGACTGTGCAGTTGCTCCAGAGCTTAGTAAATAAGTAAAATCTCTGCTGACTTCCATCATCCAATCATGTGCAAGCAATAATGCATTTTTTATTTCCCTGCATGTGATTGGGTATTCTTTGCAAAGGGAAGCTTTACCTCATTTATTAAAGCGGAGTTCCGCCCATTTTTTTTTTTTAACCGGTTCAATACAGGGCAATTTCACCCCCTTCCTTCCCAGGCCAATTTTTAGTTTTCAGCGCTGTCGCACTTTAAACGACAATTGCGCGGTCGTGCAACATTGTACCCAAAAAAAATTTACGTCCTTTTTTCCCCACAAATAGAGCTTTCTTTTGGTGGTATTTGATCGCCTCTGCGGTTTTTATTTTTTGCGCTATAAACAAAAGAAAAGCGACAATTTTGAAAAAAAAAACACAATATTTTTTACTTTTTGCTATAATAAATATCCCAATTTAAAAAAAAAAAAAAAAAATCGCAATAAGCGTATATTGATTGGTTTGCGCAAAAGTTATAGCGTCTACAAAATACGGGATAGATTTATTGCATTTTTAAAAAAAAAAAAAATTATTTATTTTTTTAGCGGCGATCGCAATTTTTTTCGTGACTGCGCCATTATGGCGGACACATCGGACACTTTTGACACATTTTTGGGACCATTCACATTTATACAGCGATCAATGCTATAAAATTGTATTGATTACTGTGTAAATGTGACAGGCAGTGAAGGGGTTAACCACTAGGGGGCGGGGAAGGGTTAATATGTTTCCTAGGGAATGATTCTAACTGTAGGGGGAATCCCAGGACGTCATATGACGTCCACCCAGGATGGGAGATCCCATCTGTGGACGTCATTTGACTATGGCTGGGTAGGAAAGTGGTTAAAGTCAGCAGCTACAAATACTGCAGCTGCTGAATTTTAAAATAAGGACACTTACCTGTCCAGGGCGGCGCGATGTCGGTACCCAAAGCCGATCTGTTCCTTGGCACTGGGGTGGAGGTGCCGCCATCTTCATTAAGGGAATCAGGAAGTGAAGCATTATGGCTTCACAGCCTGGTTCCCTACTGCACATGCGCGATTCGCGCTGCGCGATCCCACTAGTCCCTGCTGTCTTCTGGGACCTGTGTATCTCTCAGAAGACAGTGGGGGGAGACCGGAGGAGGGGCTGGACATGACATAGATATCCGCGGATACTGCAGCTATCCATGCCTGGAAGTAGGAGCAAATACCTGGATTATACAGGTATCTGCTCCCCCCTGAAAGGTGCCAAATGTGACACCGGACGGGGGGGGGATTCTGAAAAGTGGAAGTTCCATTTTTGGGTGGAACCCCGCTTTAAGCTCTGGAGCAATTGCACTTTGCAAGTCTTTTTGCCTTTAGTAAATCAACCCCTGTGTGTTTAGCCCCTGTAAATGAGATCCTGAACACCCAGTGTGCAAGAGGCCTTAACACTTTAACCTAACTGATATGTCATGGAACAGCTGACATGAAGTCCAGGGACTGATACCCTTATACTTTGTAATCAGCTGCTAGAATCCACTGTCAACACTAAGATTTTATTGCTAAAACGTGCACAAAGCCTTAGGGTCCTTTCACACAGACTTGTCCGTATATGGACTCCGCTTTGCTCAGCAAGGATCGATCTGCTGATGCCCACTGAGCAGGCGGATGACAGGTCAGTCTCCGCTCGCTGTCAAAGCCCTGCTGTCCTCTATAGAGATCGGACGAAAACGGACCGCTTGTCCGTTTTCACCTGATCCTGTCCGATCTGATCCTGCAGACGGATGGAAAATAGGGTTTCCATTCGTCTGGATTTCATGGACAGGAACGGATATTGCCGGATGTCAGCGGATATGTCAACGCTGACATCCGACGCTCCATAACAGTCAGAGAGTTTCTGATGACGTCACACTTGATGACGAAACGCGCAAGTCTGAAACACACTTTGCGCTACGTCACGTCTTTGTGGAACGCACGCTGACTTTGTCTTGGGTCTTGCGGTTTTCCACAGCCCTCATCGTTTTGCAGTTGTTCGCATTTGAGGGTTACAGACCTACGTGGTTTCACACTATGAGGAGTCTGTCCTCTGTCTTTTTTTACCTTTACCACTGGTGACATCTCATTTTGGATTCACGCCCTACCTCGAAAAGGAGGATACTGGAGGATTTGCCTAAAAGACCTAAGGAGGTTGGGGAGACCCCACAAGCCCATATGATCCTTCCTGTCATAAGTGAGTGTACATTCATATCAAACTGTCACCGTATGATTCATGTAGGAGGATTTTCTCTTTTTTTCACTGGAGTATCTAAAGTTGTTTTGGAACTTTGTTTTTTACATTTCAGACTATTTTGGTTATTTTATGTTCACAACAATTATTAGGGACTGCTTTCTTTTTTACAGTCCCTCTTATTTTCACTATATATATTATTGTTCAAGTTTGCACAGTTTTTACGCAGGATACATTGCATATTTTCACCAATTAACCACTTCAGCCCCGGAAGATTTTACCCCTCTCCTGACCAGGGCACTTTTTGCTATTCGGCACTGCGTAGATTTAACTGACAATTGCGCGGTCGTGCGACGTTGCACCCAAACAAAATTGACGTCCTTTTTTCCCCACAAATAGAGCTTTCTTTTGGTGGTATTTGATCACCTCTGCGTTTTTTATTTTTTGCACTATAAACAAACAAAGAGCGACAATTTTGAAAAAAATGAATATTTTTTACTGTTTGCTATCAGCAAGCGCTGTTTTGCACATTAAGGCTTTGTACATGTTTTAGCAATTCACTTCATAGATTTGGAACAGCAGCTGTCACTAATTATTTCACTTTAATGATTTTTATTTGTATTAGGCGCGGGTGTATTGAATTTCATACTAAGATTTTATTGTTTAGAAATCTTAACCCATTCAGACCGGAGACCATCAAGACGTTTACCTGCAATATTAATCCCTAATGAAGGGGTCCCTTTAAAACCCCTGAAGCATGTCGACTTTTTAGATATTTAGTCTGGTGATCCAGTTTTTTTTTCTGTACCAATTAGATTGCATCATAGGCGCACCTAAAGGCTCATGCACTTGGTCACAGAGGGGCGTACTGCGTAAAAAAGGGCTGCATTTCTGTGCAGGTGTTGGGCACAGCCGCTTGTACAAATCAATGACAGGATGCGGCTGAACATCCAATCTGAACACATACATGTGTACAGGTTTGGATGCCCCTGTACGCAAACTGTTTTTTGTTTTTATCCTTCATGCTTTGATTACACCAGGCTACCTGATATCTATTCTCTGGTCCCCATTTACAGTCAGGTCCATAAATATTGGGACATCGACACAATTCTAATCTTTTTGGCTCTATACACCACCACAATGGATTTGAAATGAAACAAACAAGATGTGCTTTAACTGCAGACTTTCAGCTTTAATTTGAGGGTATTTACATCCAGATCAGGTGAACGGTGTAGGAATTACAACAGTTTGTATATGTGCCTCCCACTTTTTAAGGGACCAAAAGTAATGGGAAAATTGGCTGCTCAGCTGTTCCATGGCCAGGTGTGTGTTATTCCCTCATTATCCCATTCACAAGGAGCAGATAAAAGGTCCAGAGTTCATTTCAAGTGTGCTATTTGCATTTGGAATCTGTTGTTGTCAACTCTCAATATGAGATCCAAAGAGCTGTCACTATCAGTGAAGCAAGCCATCATTAGGCTGAAAAAACAAAACAAACCCATCAGAGAGATAGCAAAAACATTAGGTGTGGCCAAATCAACTGTTTGGAACATCCTTAAAAAGAAAGAACGCACCGGTGAGCTCAGCAACACCAAAAGACCCGGAAGACCATGAAAAACAACTGTGGTGGATGACCGAAGAATTCTTTCCCTGGTGAAGAAAACACCCTTCACAACAGTTGGCCAGATCAAGAACACTCTCCAGGAGGAAGGTGTATGTGTGTCAAAGTCAACAATTAAGAGAAGACTTCACCAGAGTGAATACAGAGGGTTCACCACAAGATGTAAACCATTGGTGAGCCTCAAAAACAGGAAGGCCAGATTAGAGTTTGCCAAACAACATCTAAAAAAGCCTTCACAGTTCTGGAACAACATCCTATGGACAGATGAGACCAAGATCAACATGTACCAGAGTGATGGGAAGAGAAGAGTATGGAGAAGTAAAGGAACTGCTCATGATCCAAAGTATACCACCTCATCAGTGAAGCATGGTGGTGGTAGTGTCATGGCGTGGGCATGTATGGCTGCCAATGGAACTGGTTCTCTTGTATTTATTGATGATATGACTGCTGACAAAAGCAGCAGGATGAATTTTGAAGTGTTTCAGGCAATATTATCTGCTCATATTCAGCAAAATACTTCAGAACTCATTGGACGGCGCTTCACAATGCAGATGGACAATGACCCGAAGCATACTGCGAAAGCAACCAAAGAGTTTTTTAAGGGAAAGAAGTGGAATGTTATGCAATGGCCAAGTCAATCACCTGACCTGAATCCGATCGAGCATGAATTTCACTTGCTGAAGACAAAACTGAAGGGAAAATCCCCCAAGAACAAGCAGGAACTGAAGACAGTTGCAGTAGAGGCCTGGCAGAGCATCACCAGGGATGAAACCCAGCGTCTGGTAATGTCTATGCGTTCCAGACTTCAGGCTGTAATTGACTGCAAAGGATTTGCAACCAAGTATTAAAAAGTGAAAGTTTGATGGATGATTGTTAATCTGTCCCATTACTTTTGGTCCCTTAAAAAGTGTGAGGCACATATACAAACTGTTGTAATTCCTACACCGTTCACCTGATTTGGATGTAAATACCCTCAAATTAAAGCTGAAAGTCTGCAGTTAAAGCACATCTTGTTTGTTTCATTTCAAATACATTGTGGTGTTGTATAAAGCCAAAAAGATTAGAATTGTGTTGATGTCCCAATATTTATGGACCTGACTGTACCTGTGTTCTGGGAACACCTAATCCTGAACATACAATTTTTCAAGACAGGAATTTCCCAAATCTAGCCATCAGCATCGCTCTGCAGTCTAATTTTAAAAAAAAGATTAGTTATTTAAAGTGTTACTAAACCCAAAACAGTAAAATCTGTCTGTATATGCAGTAAAGCATGCTTGTTATACTCACGGTGGAACCTAAGGGGTTAATCCTTTGCATTGTGTATAAAGGCTGTTTGATCCTGTCTGTGTGAGCCTCCTCTTCTTCCACTGTCTCCAAAAAATAACCTGATATTTACAGAGCCAGGGGACGGGTTGCACATGCTCATTTTGGTGTGTATTGCTAGAGAGTTTTTTTTTTTTTTCTTGAGAGGATGCATGTGATCAGCACAGGGCCAATCAGTACTGTGCAGACAGTTTATTTTGATGTAGCACCCTGATGTTTAGGCAGGGTTGCTAGTAAATTTATTTGCCAAGTGATAGTTGCCTTGGCCAATTGATAGGAGATCAATGGATTTCACCCTAATTCTGGAATTGTTGCACTTCTCTCTTCTGTCACTAGATGGCCGGGTACCTGGTGGCTAGGGATGAGCTTCGAGTTCGAGTCGAACTCATGTTCTACTCGAACATTGGCTGTTCGCAAGTTCGCCGAACAGCGAACAATTTGGGGTGTTCGCGGCAAATTCGAATGCCGCGGAACACCCTTTAAAAGTCTATGGGAGAAATCAAAAGTGCTAATTTTAAAGGCTTATATGCAAGTTATTGTCATAAAAAGTGTTTGGGGACCCGGGTCCTGCCCCAGGGGACATCAATGCAAAAAAAAGTTTTAAAAACTGACGTTTTTTCAGGAGCAGTGATTTTATTAATGCTTAAAGTCAAACAATAAAAGTGTAATATCCCTTTAAATTTCGTACCTGGGGGGTGTCTATAGTATGCCTGTAAAGGGGCGCATGTTTCCTGTGTTTAGAACAGTCTGACAGCAAAATGACATTTGGAAGGAAAAAACTCATTTAAAACTACCCGCGGCTATTGCATTGCCGACAATACACATAGAAGTTCATTGATAAAAACGGCATGGGAATTCCCCACAGGGGAACCCCGAACCAAAATTAAAAAAAAAAAAATGATGTGGGGGTCCCCCTAAATTCCATACAAGGCCCTTCAGGTCTGGTATGGATATTAAGGGGAACCCCAGCCAAAATTTAAAAAAAAAATTGACGTGGGGTTCCCCCTAAATTCCATACCAGACCCTTCAGGTCTGGTATGGATTTTAAGGGGAACCCCGCGCCAAAAAAAAAAAAAAAAACGGCGTGGGGTCCCCCTAAAAATCCATACCAGACCCTTATCCGAGCACGCAACCTGGCAGGCCGCAGGAAAAGAGGGGGGGACGAGAGTGCGGCCCCCCCCCCTCCTGAACCGTACCAGGCCACATGCCCTCAACATTGGGAGGGTGCTTTGGGGTAGCCCCCCAAAACACCTTGTCCCCATGTTGATGAGGACAAGGGCCTCATCCTCACAACCGTGGCCGGTGGTTGTGGGGGTCTGCGGGCGGGGGGCTTATCGGAATCTGGAAGCCCCCTTTAACAAGGGGACCCCCAGATCCCGGCCCCCCCCCCTGTGTGAAATGGTAAGGGGGTACTTACCCCTACCATTTCACTAAAAAACTGTCAAAAATGTTAAAAATGACAAGAGACAGTTTTTGACAATTCCTTTATTTAAATGCTTCTTCTTTCTTCCTTCATCTTCTTCTTCTTCTGGTTCTTCTGGCTCTTCTGGTTCTTCCTCCGGCGTTCTCGTCCAGCATCTTCTCCGCGGCGTCTTCTATCTTCTTCTCCTCGGGCCGCTCCGCACCCATGGCATGAGGGGAGGCTCCCGCTCTTCTCTTCATCTTCTTCTCTTCTTCATCTTCTTCTTCATCTTCTTCTTCATCTCTTCTTCCTTCTTCTCTTCTTCATGTCTTCTGCGGGCCGCTCCGCAGCCATGCTGGCATGGAGGGAGGCTCCCGCTGTGTGACGGCGTCTCTTCGTCTGACGGTTCTTAAATAACGGGGGGTGGGGCCACCCGGTGACCCCGCCCCCCTCTGACGCACGGTGACATGACGGGACTTCCCTGTGACGTCACGGGGAATGCCACAGGGAAGTCCCGTCATGTCACCGTGCGTCAGAGGGGGGCGGGGTCACCGGGTGGCCCCGCCCCCCGTTATTTAAGAACCGTCAGACGAAGAGACGCCGTCACACAGCGGGAGCCTCCCTCCATGCCAGCATGGCTGCGGAGCGGCCCGCAGAAGACATGAAGAAGAGAAGAAGGAAGAAGAGATGAAGAAGAAGATGAAGAAGAAGATGAAGAAGAGAAGAAGATGAAGAGAAGAGCGGGAGCCTCCCCTCATGCCATGGGTGCGGAGCGGCCCGAGGAGAAGAAGATAGAAGACGCCGCGGAGAAGATGCTGGACGAGAACGCCGGAGGAAGAACCAGAAGAGCCAGAAGAACCAGAAGAAGAAGAAGATGAAGGAAGAAAGAAGAAGCATTTAAATAAAGGAATTGTCAAAAACTGTCTCTTGTCATTTTTAACATTTTTGACAGTTTTTTAGTGAAATGGTAGGGGTAAGTACCCCCTTACCATTTCACACAGGGGGGGGGCCGGGATCTGGGGGTCCCCTTGTTAAAGGGGGCTTCCAGATTCCGATAAGCCCCCCGCCCGCAGACCCCCACAACCACCGGCCACGGTTGTGAGGATGAGGCCCTTGTCCTCATCAACATGGGGACAAGGTGTTTTGGGGGGCTACCCCAAAGCACCCTCCCAATGTTGAGGGCATGTGGCCTGGTACGGTTCAGGAGGGGGGGGGCCGCACTCTCGTCCCCCCCTCTTTTCCTGCGGCCTGCCAGGTTGCGTGCTCGGATAAGGGTCTGGTATGGATTTTTAGGGGGACCCCACGCCGTTTTTTTTTTTTTTTTTGGCGCGGGGTTCCCCTTAAAATCCATACCAGACCTGAAGGGTCTGGTATGGAATTTAGGGGGAACCCCACGTCAATTTTTTTTTAAAATTTTGGCTGGGGTTCCCCTTAATATCCATACCAGACCTGAAGGGCCTTGTATGGAATTTAGGGGGACCCCCACATCATTTTTTTTTTTTTTTTTTTGGTTCGGGGTTCCCCTGTGGGGAATTCCCATGCCGTTTTTATCAATGAACTTCTATGTGTATTGTCGGCAATGCAATAGCCGCGGTAGTTTTAAATGTGTTTTTTCCTTCAAAATGTCATTTTGCTGTCAGACTGTTCTAAACACGGGAAACATGCGCCCCTTTACAGGCATACTATAGACACCCCCCAGGTATGAAATTTAAAGGGATATTACACTTTTATTGTTTGACTTTAAGCATTATTAAAATCACTGCTCCTGAAAAAACGGCCGTTTTTAAAACTTTTTTTTGCATTGATTCATGTCCCCTGGGGCAGGACCCAGGTCCCCAAACACTTTTATTGACAATAACTTGCATATTAGCCTTTAAAATTAGCACTTTTGATTATTCATGTTCGTGTCCCATAGACTTTAACGGTGTTCGCGTGTTCGAACGAATTTTTTTCCTGTTCGCATGTTCTGGTGCGAACCGAACAGGGGGGTGTTCGGCTCATCCCTACTGGTGGCATTAGATAAGACAAGGGCATTGCAAGGATAGATTAGGAATGAATGGGGTGTCTCAGCCAATGGGCAGGGATTTTCTTGGTCCCTTGGCCTGCTGGGAGAGCCTATTTATTTGGGTGAGGTCAGGTGATCGGGGTTCTGTGCCACCTCGACGGCTGTCTGGGTGGACGTGTGTCGTATCGCCCCGGGCTGCTAGGCCAGAGACCTGAGACCTATTCTGGGGACATCTGGATGCTAGGCTGTCTGAGGGTCTATTCAGAAGCAAGAGAGCAGCGTAGGGTTGGAATTGCAGCTTGCAGTCCAACCAGAAGTGACCTGTCGTGGTCGGAGGTAGAGGGGAAGCTGTCGCCACTAAGGAACCATCCACCTTTTTACCAGGGGCCACTATGAGTAGCTGTAGCAAGATTTCAAACAAACTTCTTTCATGTTGCCATATGGGGTATCGTTTGTAGAATTTTTAGGAAAATAATGAATTTAATCCATTTTGGAATAAGGCTGTAACTTAAAAAAAATGTGGAAAAAGTGAAGCGCTGTAAATACTTTCCATGTGCACTGAATGTGTCTAATTTGAGTGGCCAGAGCATTTTGGGGGTCCAAAACCTAACTGCTGAGACCTGTGCTTGTAATCGCACTGGAAGACATGCCATTAAAGTGGTTGTAAAGGCTGGAGGGTTTTTATCTAAATGCATTCTCTGCATTAGGGTAAAAAAAACCTTCTATCTGTCAGCTCCCTCCTTCCACCCCCCTGAAAACTTGAGCCTGATCTCAATCCAGCGCTGTGCCAAGAAGCAGCAGCACTGCTCTCTTTCTCCCTCCTCACTGGACTCTTATTGCTGTCAATCAAATCCAGTGACGAGGAAGTGGCGGCAGGGCTGAGCTGCACTGTGTGTCAACAGACACATACACACAACACTCAGGACCAAACCCAGACTGCCGGCGGGGAACCCCAGAATAGGAGGATCGGGCAATTGTTTTGCAAAGGGCAGGTAAGTATTATTATTATTTATTATTATTCGAGATTTATATAGCGCCAACAGTTTATGCAGCGCTTTACAATGTATAAGGTGGACAACACAATTACAGTACAGTTCAATACAAAAGGTACAGGAGGGCCCTGCTCGTAGAGCTTACATTCTAAAGGGAGGGGGTGGTGGTACAAAAGGTAATAGCTGCAAAGAATGATTTGATGGGGGTGGCTCAGGGACAGTTATGTGGGTGTGGGATAGGCTTCCCTGAATAAATGAGTTTTCAGGGATCTCCTAAAGGTGGACAGGGTAGGGGCTGATCGGACATACTGGGGCAGGGAATTCCAGAGGATGGGAGAGGATCTGGAGAAGTCCTGAAGGCGAGCATGGGAGGAGGTAACAAGGGAGCTAGAGAGCAGGAGGTCCTGGGAGGAGCGGAGTGGACGATTTGGGCGATATCTGCAGATGAGGTTGGCGATGTAGATGGGGGCGATGTTGTGAATGGCCTTGTATGTTATGGTTAGCATTTTGAATTTTATACGGTGGGGTAGGGGAAGCCAGTGAAGGGATTGGCAGAGAGGAGCAGCAGTCACGGATCGATTAGTGAGGTGTATTAGTCTAGCAGCAGCATTCATAATAGACTGAAGGGGGGATAGCCTGCTTAAGGGTTAGCCATTAAGGAGAGAGTTGCAGTAGTCGAGGCGGGAAATAATCAAGGAGTGAATAAGTTGCTTTGTGGTGTCATTAGTCAGGAAGGGTCGAATTCTGGAGATGTTGCGGAGGTTAAGGCGGCAGGATTTAGCCAGTGATTGGATATGGGGGCTGAAGGAGAGGTCAGAGTCAAGAATTACACCCAGGACCCTGGCATGTGTGGAGGGACCAATGTTTGTGGTGTTGATATTAATGGTAAAGTCACGTAGAGAGAGAGTATCACCGCTCCAGGTGGGTCAGATCAAAGTAAAAGGCATCTCCTTCAGTCTAGAAGTCCAGGTGCTGGCAATGCTGTAGCAGTTAGACATCAAAGAAATAGCTGATGACTAAGCACTCTGTGTAGTGCGAAACGCGTAAGATTTGATCCACTCTACTGTGACCTGTATTTTGGATGACACTTTATTGAATAAAGGCAAATATTTTTGGAGTGCGGCTGTCCAGGATTTCTTTGGGGTAAGTAAAACATGTTTGTTCTTTAAAAAATATATAACTTTACAATCACTTTAAATGTCCAAGTTGACTTCTAGTTCATTTCCTTTGTTTTCAGTCTCAAGCCCTGATGAATGGGGTGGTTTTGGACCCCCAAAACAAGTTGACTACTCTTTGGATTGTCCCCCTAACCTGTATAGGGATAAAATAATATCTGGACCTTTTAGCAGTGGTGTGGCACTTCAATTTACATTTTTGTTACATTACAGCCAAGGAGACCTCCGGGTTGTAGAAGTTGCCTGCCCAGGAACCAGATCATCTACATCAACACCAATACCTTAAGATAAGATAGCAACACCCAGGTCTTTTTTTTTTTTTTCAGTCAGCCCTCTCCTCTCCAGCCAAGCCAGTAGAGGATATCGTCTATACTACTCACTTCCTCCACCGCATTCTGTGTGCTAGTGGATGGGTGCCCTGGGTCCAAACGCCGCAACTGTCGTCTTTTTGTGTATGGGGGATTCCGGAGGCAGCTTCTGTCCCCGCCCGCTGTATGTCAGATTTCTGTATCACCGAGCCGAGGGAAGCGCTCTGAAACTTCTCCACAGCTCTGTACTACACAGATCTGACAGATGGAGCTGCAGACATGAGAGTGCAGTAGGCTGAGAAAAAGAAGCCTGCTCTGCCCGATAGAATAGAGCTGGCTGCACAGCTCAACTGTGAAGAGGTGAGAGAGCTGCATAGGGAGACGGGAGGTGGGGATGTGCAGAAAGACAGCTGTGGAGAAGCTGTGGATGTTCTCCAGAGGTAAAAGTTGGAGGGGGGGTGGATTGTTCAAAGTGAGAGCTGTGGGTGGGGGATTTGGACAGAGTTAAGAGAGCTGTTGGGGGTGCAGAGGTGAAAGATGGGTGGTTGGCATGGGGCAATGACATATTTACAGATGGTAAAAAGGTGAGTTGTAGATGGGGGAGTGCATGTTAAGGTGAACTATGGACAGGGAGGAAGAAGGTGACCTGTAGAGGGGGGGGGGAGGGTGAGCTGCGGATGGAGGGGAGAGAATGTGAGCTGTGGTTTGGGGGGAGGTGAGCTGTGGAGAGGGTGAGTGTGGTTGGGTGGAGAGGGTGAGCTGTGGATGGAAGGTAGGTGAGCTGTGGATGGGGGGGGAGAGCTGTGGACAGGGGAGTAATTTGTGGATGGGGGGTGAGCTGTGGATGGGGGGATTAGCTGTGGATGGGGAGGAGGGGGTGAGCTGAGGATGTGAGGGGGGCAGAGAGTGAGCTGTGGACAGAGAGGAGAAGGTAAGCTGTGGATGGGCGGGAGAGGATGAGCTGTGAAGTGGGGGGATGAGCTGTACACGGAGTAACAGGGGGTGAGCTGTGGATAGGGGGTGGGAGAGTGAGCTGTGGAAGAGGTAAGCTGTGGACAGGTGGAAGGGGGTGAGCTGTGGATGGGGGGGAGAGCTATGGATAGGGGGGTGAGAGGGTGAGCTGTGGATGGGGTAAGCTGTGGACAGGGGGAAGAGGGTGAGCTGTGGATGGGGGGGAGAGCTGTGGATGAGAGGAAGAGGGTGAACTGTGCACGGAGTGACAGGGGGTTAGCTGTGGATAGGGGGGGTGAGAGGGTGAGCTGTGGATGGGGAGAAGTTGGGCTGTAGGCAGGGGGAAGAAGGTGAGCCTTGATCACACCTATTATTTGGCATCAATGTACTTCTCTTTCACAAGGAATCGCGGGATTGGGGGCAAGACAGGGTGAGGTTGTGGGCGGTGTTGGGGGTAGCACAGTATGGGGTTGGGGGCATGGAGTTGACTGTGGAGGGTGGGTTCCTGCACCTATTCTCTAAGAAAAAAAGCCCTGGCAACACCAATAAGATAACCCTATAGATCCAGCACTATTTTTTCCATATTCCTTTACTATATAAACTGGTGCTAGGCACTGTTATCCACTGTTATCCTACGACTAAGGCTATTGCCGAAACGCGTCAGCGCTATTGTTTTACTGTCACTCTGATGTACCAGTAAATGACACTTTGAGGATTACAGTCTTGCCGTCTCTTCTTACTATTTGCCACATTGACTAGATAATTAAACTATCCAAATATTATGTCATATTGTATATGTTAATCTTACAAGTTTCTGTAAATTTAGACTTGGTCCAGGCTTACATAGTTTAGCTTTCCCTATTCAGCAAGTGCCGCATTGGAGCTGCATTAAAAACGCTACTGATTATGCCAAATCAATAATGTATAGGATTAATAAACAAACTACATCCTGAGGGAAGCATTCTCTGTGTGTGAAACATCAACAGTATTAAAATGGCAAGATACAAGAATGTGCAATTGCATATTACAAATCATTTTCCATTAAATACGGTGCATTACTGCAAGGAACAATACACTATTTCCAGACTCCTATTTTAATAAGACCATAAATATAATGAATTCTCAACTGTCTGTTAGGCATTGCTAAAGTATTTCCATCTTCACTGTAAAACAGAATATATAACCAGACAGATTAACTGTTACACAGGATACTGCTCTTAAATCAGAGAAGCAATTATAGAGGAAGACTGTGGTCAGAAGAGAACCATTATGGTCTTTGTCCTGCACATATGTCAGACCGCAATATGGCCAAGTACTTAAAGACACCTTATCACCAGAGCAAACAATATTTCAATAAGGATATACAGTGCTGTGAAAAAGTATTTGCCCCCTTTCTGATTTATTTATTTATTTATTTTTATTTGTCACACTTAAATGATTCAGATCATCAAAAAATTTTAAGAATACACAAAGATAATCCGAGTAAATCCAAGATGCAGTTTTTAAAATTATAATTTCATTTATTAAGGGAAAAAAGCTGTTCAAACCTGCCTGGCCCTATGTGAAAAAGTAATTGCCCCCTCTCATGCTGAATTACGAATGAACTGTGATTAACCACAATTTTTTGGAAAACTAAGTTCAATTTCACTTGCCACACCCAGGTCTGATTACTGCCAGACCTGTTGAATCAAGAAATCACATTAATAAAAGCTGCCTGACAAAGTGAAGCACACTAACAAATCACAAAAAGCCACACATCATGCCACAATTTAAAAAAAAATTCAAAAATAGTTTAGAAACAAAGTAATGTACATGTATCGGTCTAGGAAGGGCTCAAAGCCATTTCTAAGGCTTTGGAACTCCAGTGAACCACGGGGAGAGCCATTATCCACAAATGGAGATAACTTGGAACAGTGGTGGACCTTCCCAGGAGTGGCCGGCCTACAAAAATTACTCCAAGAGCAGGACGACCACTCATCCAGGAGGTCATAAAAGAACCCAGAACAACATCTAAAGAACTGCAGGCCTCACTTCCTCAGGTAAGATCAGTGTTCATGATTCAACAATAAGAAAGAGTATGGGCAAAAATGGCATCCATGGGAGAGTTCCAAGGCCAAAGCCACTGCTGACCAAAAAGGACACAAAGACTCATCTCACAATTACCAAAAACATCCTAATTATCCCCAAGACTTTTAGGCAAATATTCTGTGGACTGATGAGACAAAAATGTAATTTGGAAGGTCTGTGTCCCGTTACATCTGGCATAAAACGAATACAGCATTTCATAACAAGAACATCATACCAACAGTCAGACATGGTGGTGGTAGCGTGATGGTCTGGGGCTGCTTTGCAGCTTCAGGACCTGGAGGACTTACCATAATTGATGGAACCATGAATTCTAAACCAGAAAATCCTAAAGTAGAATGTCCGGCCATCAGTTTGTGACCTCAAGCTCAAGTGCACTTGGGTTATGCAGCAGGACAACCCCTGGAGGTTTGGGACCCCTGACCCTACCATGGGAGACTACACCCATTCACGAGATGTTCTGAGAGGATGTAAGTCTGTGTGACAGTTTCACAATGTGGGAAATGCATGGATACATATAGTTACAAAGAGTAATATTATTATCTTTGATCTTTTAAGACTGTGATGTATTTCCCAGAAGAAGACTTTTCTTTGTGATATAAATGTTGAAACGCGTTGGAATCCACTACTCCATGCTACGGTATCATCTGTAGTGACCCTATTGGGTAGTGCGATGCATCACCCTCTTTCACATATTCTCATTGTATCAGTCCATGTTACATTTGTAATGATATTTGTTGTATACACAAGCTTTCTTTGAACCCAGGAATTGTTATTTATGTAATCATGTCCTTGTATTATTTATGTAATTTTTGTATTTTTGTAGAATTAATTGATATAAATAAATATTTTTTTACTCAAAATCAAAACATTTCATTGCCTTAAAAATCCCCTCAGAGGTTTATATATACTTTTATGCAGCAGGACAATGATCTGAAACACAACACCAAGTCCACCTCCAAATGGTTTAAACAAAGCAAAATTTAGGTTTTGGAGTGGCCTAGTCAAAGCCCGGACTTAAATCCAATTGAAATGCTGTATCATGACCTTACACAGGCTGTTCATGCTGGAAAACCCTCCAATGTGGCTGAATTAAAACAATTCTGCAAAGAAAAGTGGGCCAAAATTGCTCCACAGCAATGTGAAAAGACTCATTGCCAGTTATCGCAAACGCTTGATTGAAGTTGTTGCCGCCAAGGGTGGCACAACCAGTTATTAGGTTTAGGGAGCAATTACTTTTTCACATAAAGCCAGGCAGGTTTGGACAGCTTTTTTGCCTTAATAAATGAAACCATCATTTAAAAACTGCATTTTGTATTTACTCGGGTTATCTTTGTGTAATAATAAAACAAGTTTGATAATCTGAGTCATTTAAATGTGAAAAATCTGCAAAAAAAAAAAATCAGAAAGGGGGCAAATACTTTTCACAGCATTGTATGTGCATTTAACATATTTAATGCATGATATTTACCTACAAAATTCTTCCTTGTGTAGACAAGCAAAAGCCCTGGGACTGCTGTTGGCTGGCGCTATCTTTGATATCATCAGCACTAGCAGACTTTAAGATGTCAAGTGACACTCTCTAATATTCCCCTTTGCTCCTCGCCAGGCAGCTACATAAATGGTTGCCTAGGGAGGTGTTTAATAGTCATCTCCTAGGGTGACAAAGCTGCTCCTGCATAGACTCAGTATGGTGATTGTGCATTGTCCTTCTAGGACAGGAAATGTGCAAGTGGCAGGATCACCAGAAAAGAAAACGAATGCAACCCCCACATCTAAGGAATGGTAAGTTGCAACTATAATCATTTTCTTTAGTTTTGGGCCTAGATATGTTTTTTTTTTTGGCCATAATTCTCTTGTTGAAAACAGGAGTACACTTCTTTGCACTCCTGTGACCCAGAATCAGCTGATAGTGGGCTATTGCTTGCTATCAGCTGATGGGGCAGAGCTGCTTCAGGCTCTAGAAAGATCCCAACAATATCGCTGGGATCCACCCAGCTCCCTGACTGACAGTTGGCTCTGCCTTACAGTTGCGCGGCTGAGAGTCGGAGCCAGCCATGTCCCACCCCCACCCCCCCAGCCCGGTGCTCCAGTGAGTGCTGGAGGAACAGAGAGGAGAGCGGTGACTGACAGTCACTGCTCTCTGCTCGAAGCAGAAAAAAGCAATTCTTGGTCATAATATAGCCCAGTTCCTGGCCTTAGAGCTGGTGTGGGACAGCTGCATCTCAACACTGATGCTACAGCATTAGGGCAAGTATGAAAGTTTGTTCTTGGTTTGGCCGATGTAACATCACCAAAATGAGTATCTTCCCTAAATTTTTGCATCTTTTTCAGGCATTACCTATTTCCATTCTTATAAAATAAGGTGCAGCGCTAGGTCGAACAAAGAATAATCATAAAAGGATATTATACATAGTGCAACTAGATGCAAGGACAACAATATGGTGTGGAAATGTCCTTACAACAATAATGTGAGAAAATTATCCAGAGAGTAATAGCAACAAAGTCCAAAAACTCCTGTAAAGTTCCACCAATCAAGTGTGATGTCATGCCAGTAAAAGTGACTGATAGATGTGCCCTTCACGGATATATAGAATGGCCTCTCACCTGACGACCAGGACCCTTTAATTACAGAGGGTCACATAGGCATTCCCATACGGGTCATTTAGATAGGTAACACTCCAAATCGGAAATCAGGATCTCCGTCACATACCAGGTTGATGAAGATCAGGATAATCTCAATCGCATATAAAACACAGAAGAGGGACAAAAATAGTGCTCTCCATATTCCATGATTTATTTAAAAGAAGATAAAAATGTCAATTACAAAGCAAGCACTTCTCAAGTGCAAGTACGACAGCATTAAACGATAGTGTATACACACAGGCAAGATGGAGCATGCGCGGTGGCCGCGGGTGACGTCACGTTCTGGACGCGTTGCGTCCCAGTGGGCGGGGACTTCTTCAGCAGACCTTTTTCGCCGAATTTGCACCCTATTTACTAAATTTATATGGGCGAACAAAAGGCCATGGATTAGTAGATGCCTTTTGACGCTGCCCAAGTGCTATGGCGGAGTATCTGTCCCAGATGCATTTAAAGTGGTGTTCCACCCGCAAATTTTTTTTTAAAAAGTCAGCAGCTACAAACACTGTAGCTGCTGACTTTTAATAAGGACACTTACCTGTCCAGGGAGCCCGCGATATTGGCCCCCCCAAGGCTGATCCATCCATCGGATCAGGTCCCGGTGCCGCCATTCTAACTAAGGGAAACCGGCAGCGGAGCCTTGTGGCTTCACTTTCCGTTTCCTGCTGCGCATGCGCAAATCACGTGGCGCTTTGTGAAAGGATATGACGTCCTGCGCCGCGGACTGGATGGATGGAAGTACACTATGTACTTCATAAAAAGGTAGTATAGAACATTTTTTTTGAACATCCAAAAATGAGGGGTTGAGAGGTGGTCTTTCGTTTAAGACCACCTCTCAAAAGTGGGTGGAACTCTGCTTTAAATACTATCAAGCAGCTCATCTAAACAGAATGATTGATTGGGGCAGACACAGAGATTTTAAACTTTGGACGGCCATTGAACAACAGCTTAATCCAGTTGCTATGCATAGGGCGCCATGGTGCTATACAACCCTACCTGCTTCTCTTAAGACACACCCCATTATAGGCCCTACACTGCTAGTTGGTTCTAGGATTTGTCGGAATCCCAAGTTTTCTTCCATACAATCAGCGTTGTTCCCCATTTTGGGGAACCCTGGTTTTCCTCCAGGCACAGAATCGGGTGCATTTCGTAGTCTTTTTGAGAGGGTTTTTTTTCAGGCTTCACATCTTTTGACTTCTGATACTTGACCCGCGGCTTCTTCACTGACACAACTGGGGGGGGGGGGGCGTTACAAAATACATTTTTGGCAGGCATTGCAATTACACCATTATTTTAGATCTTTAGGACCATCGGCAAATTGTCGACATCAGCGAACAGCATTTAAATTGTACTGCGAGGGAACCTCATTCCCATACTATTTCTAAGATGTATGCCTTGTTATTAGCTCCCTGGGATGGTTTTCTGATGCCGGGTCTTAATAAATGGGAAAGAGATCTCAATAGAAACTTTACATCTGTCCAGTGTCAGAATATTATCCATCTTTTGTTGAAATCCTCTATTTGTACACAAATTCAGGAATCTAGTTATATATTACTAACGCGTTGTTACTATACCCCATCAACCCTTTGCAAGTTTTTTCCAGGGACCTCGGACCGTTGCTGGCGTTGCCGAGAGGGACAGGGAGCTGTCCTATTAGGCTTAATAACCCCTGACCCTCTGTCTGGACAGTGCTGATTGGCCCTGTGCTGATCACATGCACCCTCCCAAGAGAAGAAAAAAACTCTCTAGCAATACACACCAAACTGAGCATGTGCATAGCTCCCAACTGTCCCTGATTTTCGAGGGACTGTCCCTGATTTGGAGCAATGTCCCTCTGTCCCCCTTTCCTCCTCATTTGTCCCTCATTTTGGTCTGATCCATATAGTTGTATACAGGGCTTTTTTTCTTGGAGAATAGGTGCAGGAACTCCCCCGTCTGAGTAACCCCTTGTCTCTGCCCCCTACCCACCTCTGACCACCGTCCCTTGATTCTACCCCCTACCCACCTACCAGTACTGCCCCTTTTAGAGAATACAGAACCAAGTATCGTTTTGTGATGCTAAATCATTTGTATAGAACATGTTAATGATAAAAAGAAAAGCAGTAAAATAGATCCCCTGCAGCCAGAAACCATAGAATCCCAGCAATAGATCCCCACACAACAATAGACTTTTCCAGCAACAATGGATTCCACCCCAACAACAATAGATTCCTTGCAGCAACAGTGATCCACCCACAACAAAATATCACACCCAGTAACAAGGACTCCACCCCAACAACAATAGATTCCTTGCAGCAACAGTGAACCACCCAACAAAATATCACACCCAAGCATCATTAGACCCCCCCCCCCCCCCCAGCAGCAACAACAGATCTCCCAGTAGCCAGTATCAATAGATCCTCCAGCAGCCAGTAAAAATAGACCTCTCCCTCAACAGTAGATTCCTTCCAGCAACATAAGACCCCCCCCCCCCCAGCAACAATAGATTCCCCATCAGCAACAATAGACCCTCACACAAAATCAGATCCCCACCTGTGACAATAGATCCCCCAGCAGCCAATATCAATAGACCCTCCAGAATACCCCACACCCCATGATATTACATACATTCAGTGCTGGAGGTGCCGGAACTGGGTCCCCTCATGTCCCCACTGAAAAAAAGCCCCGGTTGTATATAAAATGCACTTTTTATCTTTCAAAAAAGTGTTCCCCAGCGCTAAACCTTCCATCCAATTTCTAAATTGCTGCATTTGTACATTTCAAAAGCCAATATAAAGGAAAAGTTTAACTATTCATTTTTTTTTTTCACGGATAATTCTCCTCTAACGGGGGTGACAGGGGGTGTGTCCTATGCCTACATACTTTTGCTAATAGGTGTCCCTCGTTCCCATCTCAAAAAGTTGGGAGGTGTGCATGTGCAGTGTGACAGGAGATGGATCGGGGACAGTGGGAGAAGGGGAGGATCAGAGAAGACAGCCTTTCTATCCCCTTAGGTTCCACAGTGAGTATAACGAGCATGCTTTACTACATATACAGACTGATTTTACTGTTGTAGGTTTAACCACTTCATTACCCGGCCATAGTCATATGACGGCCTCAGATGGGATCTTCCATCCTGGGTGGCCGTCATATGACGTCCTGGGCTTCCTGGCCGTCTCGGGGGCGCGCGCCGCGTTGCTCGGGACCCGGTGCGTGTGCCCGGCGGCCGCGATGTCCGCGATGTCCGCCGGGCACCCGCGATTGCCCGTTAACCTAGCAGGACCGTGGATCTGTGTGTGTAAACACACAGATCCACGTCCTGTCAGGTAAGAGGAGACCAATCTGTGTTCCTTGTACAGCAGAACACTGATCGTTCTCCTCCCCTTGTACGTCCCCGCCCCCTACAGTTAGAATCACTCCCTTAGGAAACATATTTAACCCCTCGTCTCCCCCTAGTGGTTAACCCCTTCACTGCCTGTGTGGTCCCAAAAATGTGTCAAAAGTGTCTGATGTGTCCGCCATAATGTCGCAGTCACGAAAAAAATCGCAGATAGCCGTCATTACTAGTAAAAAAAATTAAAAAATAAATTTTTTTTAAAAATGCCATAAATTTATCCCGTATTTTGTAGACGCTATAACTTTTGCGCAAACCAATCAATATACGCTTATTGCGATTTTTTTTACCAAACATATGTAGAAGAATACATATCGGCCTAAACTGAGGAAAAAAATTGTTTGTTTGTTTTTTTAAATTGGGATATTTATTATAGCAAAAAGTATAAAATATTGTGTTTTTTTTTTCAAAATTGTCACTCTTCTTTTGTTTATAGCGCAAAAAATAAAAATCGCAGAGGTGATCAAAGTCATTCAGCCAAAGTCAGAGGTGATCCAGTCATTCCCCTCCCCCTCAGTTAGAAACACCTCCCAGGGAACACATTTAACCCCTTGATCGCCCCCCTAGTGTTAACCCCTTCCCTGCCAGTGACATTTACACAGTAATTAGTGCATTTTTATAGCACTGATCGTTGTATAAATGTCAATGGTCCCAAAAAAGTGTCAAAAGTGTCCCATCTGTCCGCCGCAATATCGCAGTCCCAATATAAATCACAGATCGCTGCCGATACTATTAAAAAAAAATTAAAAATAATAACAATGCCATAAACTATCCCCTATTTTGTAGACGCTATACTTTTTGCGCAAACCAATCAATATACACTTATTGCGTTTTGTTTTTTTACCAAAAATATGTAGAAGATTACATATCGGCCTAAACTGAGGAAGAAATTTGTTTAAAAAAATAAAAAATAATTTTGGATATTTATTATAGCAAAAAGTAAAACATATTGTTTTTTTTTTTCAAAATTGTCGCTCTTTTTTTGTTTATAGCGCAAACCATAAAAACCGCAGAGGTGATCAAATACCACCAAAAGAAAGCTCTATTTGTGGGGAAAAAAGGACGTCAATTTTGTTTGGGTGCAAGGTCGCACGACCGCGCAATTGTCGTTTAAAGTGCGACAGCGCTGAAAACTAAAAATTGGTCTGGGAAGGAAGGGGGTGAAAATGCCCGGTATTGAACCGGTTAATAACACTTTAACTGTGAAAATGTCATATAACCATTGAATCTGGGGTCTACCGTTCATGATACCTGTGGCCAGGGGCGTTGCTAGGTGGTGGCTTTTGGGGCTATAGCCCCGAATCTGGGGCCAATAGCCACGAGTCTCTGCAGGGGTCCCCAAAGGGAGGGGAGGCTCTCTGGGGACCCTTATGTAAGTGGGGGGCTCTCTGGGGACCCTGATGCAAGGGAGAGGCTCTCTGGGGTCCCTGATTTTAAGGCAGAGGCTCTCTAAGGACCCAGATTTAGGGGGGAGGCTCTCTGGGGACCCTAATGTAAGAGGGGCTCTCTGGGAACCCTGATGTAAGTGGGGGGGCCCTCTGGGTACCCTGATGAAAGGGGGAGGCTCTCTGATGACTCTGATGTAAGGAGGAGGCTCTCTGGGGACCCTGATGTAAGGGGGGACTCTCTGGGGACCCTGATGTAAGGGGGACTCTCTGTAGACCCTGATGTAAGTGGGGGGCTCTCTGGAGATATATGTACACACACACGTATATTACTGTATATACGTGTGTATGCCTGCCCAAGCGTATGACTTTCTTTACTACGCTGCTATGGGCTCTAGCCCCAGATCTTTTGTAGACCTAGCAACGCCCCTGCTTGTGGCTACAGGGCCCCTGGATGGACTGGGCTGATGCTAAAGTTTTACTTGCAATTAATACCATAATTTTCTACTGCAGTCAACTATGATGAAAGAAACAGTCTCATTATCACACTGCTTACTACATAAAAGGTAGTTTTTATTGTTTTCATCACAAAGGTGCACTTATTGAATGTATTTATGGTTACGTAACCAATGCTTTTGTTTTACTCTACATGTCAGTTAAGAATATAGTGTATAGTTCTTACTAAAAAAAAAAAAAAAAAAAAAGAAATCTGAGTAACACGTTGATAGGAAAAAAAAAAAAGACAGCTTTTAGAAAATTACAGAGACACACTGTGCAACTAGGAGGCTGTGGACATCAGTAAACCCAGTAATGAAATGCTGTGCCCCTACTATTAAATGTACCATCAATGCGTCAGGCTGATCTGTGTTATAATAGCTTTTGTATCTGGGTTGGCTTCAGTTTGTGCCATCCACCATGCTAATATATCTGTTAGATTTGATACTGTCTTTGTCCTCCGGTATCTCTATTTAACCACTTCAGCCCCGGAAGATTTTCCCCCCTTAATGACCAGGCCGTTTTTTTTTTTTTTGCGATACGGCGCTGCGTCGCTTTAACTGACAATTGCGCGGTCGTGCGACGTTGTACCCAAACACAATCGGCGTACTTTTTTTCCCACGAATAGAGCTTTCTTTTGGTGATATTTGATCGCCTCTGTGGTTTTTATGTTTTGCGCTATAAACAAAAAAAGAACGACAATTTTGAAAAAAAAAAACAATATGTTTTACTTTTTGCTATAATAAATATCCAAAAAAATTTTTTTTTTTTAAAACAAATTTCTTCCTCAGTTTAGGCCGATATGTATTCTTCTACATATTTTTGGTTAAAAAAAAAAGCGCAATAAGCGTATATTGATTGGTTTGCGCAAAAATTATAGCGTCTACAAAATAGGGAATAGTTTTATGGCATTTTGATTATTTATTTATTTTTTTTACTAGTAATGGCGGCGATCTGCGATTTATATCAGGGCTGTGATATTGCGGCGGACAGATGGGACACTTTTGACACTTTTTTAGGACCATTGACATTTATACAGCGATCAGTGCTATAAAAATGCACTGATTACTGTGTAAATGTCACTGGCAGGGAAGGGGTTAAACACTAGGGGGCGATCAAGGGGTTAAATGTGTTCCCTGGGAGGTGTTTCTAACTGTGGGGGGAGGGGAATGACTGGAGGAGGAGAAAGATTGCTGTTCCTGATTAGTAGGAAAAGCAGATCTGTCTCTAATGTCCTGTCAGAACGGGGATTTGTGTGTTTACACACACAAATCCCTGTTCTGTCTCTCGTGCCTGTGATCGCGGGTGGCCGGCGGACATCGTGGCCGCCGGCCAGGCGCATCGGTTCCCCTGCTATGGCTCTTAAAGGAGCCGGAGTACCGGTACAGCGATTTGCAGGAACGAGCCGACCTGCCGCCATATAATGCCGGCGGCTGGTCGGCGTGTGGTTAAAGAGGAACTGCAGTCTGCTCAAATAAGATGTAAAAAAAACACCTTTGCCATTCTGGAGCTTCCCTCCAACCACTTATATATACGCATATTATTTCATATATACTTTGATTCTGTACTTGCCAAATATGCTGCAGAAATCTCCCTCCGCTGAGTCTGGCTGCAGCCATTTTAACTGTGGGCAGCTGAAGCTGCTGCCTGTTCACTTCCTGGATTTACACAGACACACAGAGGCACAACTCCAGCTCTGCAGCTATCATTGGCCCTCTTATGACTCATCCCCCCTCCCTTCCTGGCAAACTCTCACGAGAGTGACAGAGAGCCGTGCATAATGTCATAAGCCTAGGCTAATGACCAGACGAGAAACAGGAAGTGGGCTGTATAAGTAAGGTTGCTACCTGTCTGGGATTCACCTGGACAGTTCGGGTTTTGAATCATGCGTCCAGGTTTCAGACTGCCTGAAACCCGGACACATTATTCAGACCGGACAATGGCTTCCCAACAGGGTTGCTGGCTGCAGTTGTCTAAGCCAAGAGTGTCTGTTACACTCTCTTTCACACTTCCCAAAGCCAACACTAACAATCCCCCCCCCCCACACACACACACACAGATGTGAGGTGGTGGGAAATTTGAAGCCCAGCAGCCACAGATACATCTGGATGAGAGTTGCTGATTGCCAAGGGGTTGAGTGAGCTCACCATCCATTTCTTGTCTATGACTGAAGTCTCCCCCCTTCTCTCTCCTGCCTCTGAGTGGGTACACTAAGGTAAATCAGTTCCCCCTTACATCAGAGGCCGCAGTGTTCCCCCTTATATCAGAGTCCTCTCCGTACATCGGAATTTTCAGAGTTCCCCCTTAGATCAGGGTTCCCAGAGCATCCCTTATATCAGAGTCCCCAGATTTCTCCCTTACCTCAGAGTCTGCAGAGTCCCCACTTATAATGTAAGGGAACTCTGTGATTTCAGATGTAAAAGGGGAACTCTGTGGACTCTGATGTAAAGGGGGAGTCCTGTGATTAACTTCATATGATTTAACCACAAAATGTATGTATAGTTTATTCTATAAAGAAAATCACTCTGCGCCGCTAAAGTGTTGGGGTTTGACTTTCAGGAAAGGTGGCAACCCTATGTATAAGGTATTTACTGGCAGAATTTTTTTTTTTTTTGATATCCAAAGTTAAAACAACAAAGGCGAAAGATTTAATAGATGGAAAGATGAAAAAATGACTGAAGTTCCACTTTAACCACATGCCTACCAGCCGCCGCAGTTGTACTGTGGCAGAATGGCACGGCTGGGCGAAACGACGTTATGTAATGTTGCTTCGCCCTGTGGCCACTAGGGGGTGCCCCCCGCTTGCCCCCAAAGCCGATGTGAGTGCCCGGTGGTCTCGATCACCGCCGGGCTCCCGCGATCGCTCGGGGAACACGGAGAACCGGGATCTGTGTGTGTAAACACACAGTTTTTGGTTCTCTGAGGGGAGAAGAGACTGATCGTCTGTTCATACAGAGTATGAACAGCGATCTGTAATGCCGTGTACACACGGACGGACTTTTCGACCAGACTGGTCCGACGGACTTTCCGATGGACTTCCGACGAACTTTTGAACGAACGGACTTGCCTACACACGATCACACCAAAGTCCGACGGATTCGTACGTGATGACATATGACCGGACTAAAAAAAGGAAGTTGATAGCCGGTAGCCAATAGCTGCCCTAGCGTGGGTTTTCGTCCGTCGGACTAGCATACAGACGAGCAGATTTTTCGACCGGACTCGAGTCCGTCGGACAAATTTGAAACATGTTCCAAATCTAAAGTCCGTCAGATTTTCGACTCAAAAAGTCCGCTGCAGGTCCGATGAAGCCCACACACGGTCGGATTGTCCGCCGGATTCGGTCCGTCGGACCAGTCCAGTCGAAAAGTCCGCCCGTGTGTACACGGCTTTAGTTTCCCTGCACAGTCCACATCCCCCTTCAGTTAGAACACTTCCTAGGACACACATTAACCCCTTCACTGCCCCCTAGTGTTAACCCCCTCACTGCCAGTGACATTTTTACAATAATCAATTAATTTTTAATCGCACCGATTGCTGTATTAATGGCAATGGTCCCAAAAATGTGTCAAAATTGTCCGACGTGTCCGCCATAATGTCGCAGTCATGATAAAAATCACAGATCGCCGCCATTACTAGTAAAAAAAAAATAATAAAAATGCTATAAATCTATCCCCTATTTTGTAGACGCTATAACTTTTGCACAAACCAATCAATAATCGCTTATTGCGATGGTTTTTTTTTACAAAAATATGTAGAAGAATACATATCGGCCTAAACTAAGGAAAAAAAAAATTTTTTTTATATATTTTTTTGGGGATATATATTAAAGCAAAAAGTAAAAAATAATGGGGGTTATTTATGAAAGGCAAATCCACTTTGCACTGAAAATGCACTTGGAAGTGCAGTCACTCTAAATCTAAGGGGTAGATCTGAAATGAGGGGAAGCTCTGCTGATTTTATCATCAAATCATGTGCAAGCTACAGTAAAATGCAGTTTTTTATTTCCCTTGCATGTCCCCCTCGGATCTACAGCGATTTCACTTCCAAGTGCACTTGCAGTGCAAAGTGGAGTTTCCTTTAGTAAATAACCCCCAATGTGTTTTTTTTTCAAAATTGTCGCTCTTTTTTTGTTTATAGCGCAAAAAATAAAAACCGCAGAGGTGATCAAATACCACCAAAAGAAAGCTCTATTTGTGGGAAAAAAAGGACGTAATTTTTGTTTGGGAGCCACGTCGCACGACCGCGCAATTGTCAGTTAAAGCGACACAGTGCCGAATCGCAAAAAGTGCCCTGGTCTTTGGCCAGCCATATGGTCCGGGGCTGAAGTGGTTAAGTATACCTCCAGATAGAGAACATACAGATTGATCCAAAACTGCCCTGCAAATGGTTCAGAGCACCGTCATCAATTTGTGTCGGCATTTCCATGACAACATTGTTACTTTTTTTTTTAGTTTTGTTTTTTTCCACCTCCGTTCCATTGGCATACTATCTGTAATAAGATCCTCCTGAAAGATGATATATGCCTGTGGCATGAGAGACAGATTTGTTTTAATGCCCAGAATATTTATTACATTTAGTCAGCCTGCTGTTTGGGATGTCGATGTTGATAAGGTGGCCAATTACTCTCTGATTTGTCTGAGGAATGATCGGCTATGAAGGATGAATTGAGAAGGACGCAATGGCTGAGGATGGTTTATTTTTCCAATAAACATAATTTTGTATATGCCAGTATGACAGACAGGGGTGTAGTCAGAACAGAACACCCACGGAGTTTGAGAGTAGTTTAGACACTGAACCAAGGCGTTCTTTATTCAGGTGTTTGACAAACAGAACGGTTTATTAACCACTTCAGCTCTGGGAGGTTCACCCCCCCCCCTTCCTGACCGGCCTTTTTTTGCGATACTGCACTGCGTTACTTTAACTTGTTCAGATCCGCGTTGTAGCCGTCATTCTATTGATGTCCTCCTGCGCCTGAGCGGCCTGCGTGCCCCCCGTGCGGCGCGCTCTGTGATCAGTGAGTCTATGAGACTCGGCTGATCACAGATTGGAGTAAGGGGTCGATGCCGACCCCTTACCGCGTGATCAGCCGTCAGCCGATGACAGCTGATCATGTGATGTAAACAGAGCCGGTAATCGGCTATTTTTTTCTCCTCACACCGATCACCGGCAGCTCTCAGAGGGACATCGGTCCCGATCAAGGAGAGCTGCTGCCGAGTGATCAGTGCCCACCTGTGCCACCTGCCAGTGCCACCTACCAGTGCCCACCAGCGCCACCCATCAGTGCCCACAGTGCCACCCATCAGTGCCCACAGTGCCACCCATCAGTGCCCACAGTGCCACCCATCAGTGCCCACAGTGCCATCTTATCTGTGCCCATCAGTACCGCCTTATCTGTGCCCATCAGTGCAGCCTATCAGTGCGAATCAGTGCCCATCAGTGCAGCCTATCAGTGCCCACCAGTGCCGCCTCATCAGCGCATGTCAATGAAGGAGAAAATGTACCTGTTTTTTTTTTTTTTCCAAAATTTCCCTTTTTTTTTTTTGTTTGTCTAGCAAAAAATAAAAACCCCAGTAGTGATCAAATACCACCAAAAGAAAGCAATATTTGTGTGAAAAAAATGATAAAACTTTCATTTGAGTACAGTGTAGCATGACCGCGCAATTGTCATTCAAAGTGTGACAGCGCTGAAAGCTGAAAATTGGTCTGGGCAGGAGGGGGGTTTAAGTGCCCGGTAAGCAAGTGGTTAACTGACAATTGCACGGTTGTGCGACGTTGTACCCATACAAAATTGATGTCCTTTTTTTTCCCCCCACAAATAAGAGCTTTCTTTTGGTGGTATTTGATCACCACTGCGGTTTTTATTTTTTGCGCTATAAACAAAAAAAGACAGACAATTTAAATATATATATATGTGTATATATATATATATATATATATATATATATATATATATACATACATATCAAGGAAAAAAAATAAAAAAAATACAATTTCTTCATCAATTTAGAGCAAAATATGTATTCTGCTACATATTTTTGGTAAAAAATATCCCAATATTGATTGGTTTGTATAAAAGTTATAACGTCTACAAACTATGGGATAGATTTATGGACTTTTTTTTTTTGCTAGTAATGATGGCGATTAGCAAATTTTTGGCGGAACTGCGACACTGCGGCGGACAAATTGGAACCTAACTGACACTTTTTGGGAACCAGTGACACCAATACAGTGATCAGTGCTAAAAAAAAAAAGCACTGTCATTGTACTAATGACACTGGCAGGGAAGGGGTTAACATCAGGGGCGATCAAAGGGTTAAATGTGTTCCCTTGGAGTGTTTTCTTACTGTGTGTGTGTGTGGGGGGGGGGGTTTACTGTAAGAAGACAGAGATCCGTTTTCCTGCTTAGCAGAAACACAAGATCTCTGTCTTCCTTATTGGCAGAACGGCGATCTCCCTTGTTTACAGACCGCCGTTCTGCTTCTCTCGGAACGATTGCCGGGTCCGCCGGATCTGCTGATTGGCTCCTGCTCTAATCACAGCAGGAGTGGGACTCCGGCGCTTGCGCGTGCGCCTCAGAGCCGAAGGAAAAAATCACGTACAGGTGCGCGATTTTGCGCTTAAGGGCCGCCCTGCCACAGTATATGTACGTGGAGTGGTCCTTAAGCAATTAAAGGAGTGGATCAACAGGGTAGAAATTCTGTTACAGCAAGGATTAAGTCCAGGGTCACAGGGCAACAACTCAGATACAGCAAGGGGTAGAGCAGCAATCCATGGAACATTACTGGAACAAGTCCAGGGTCACAGGGCAGCAATCACAGGTTAGCAAAGCAGGGCAGAGCAAAGAGCAATCAATATAGGGTGGCCTACAGAATATTGAAAGAGCAAGTCCAGGGTCAGCAGTCCACATGCAGGAATCGCAACGATGCAGTTTGTGGTCAGGTGAGAAGCATAGGGAAACCAGTATGCTACGAGCACTTAATAATTTTTAGTGTTTGCATTCTGGTACCATGTATTGTCTGAGCTGGCTCCCTTCCAAGACTAAGGCCAAACTGCTATGCCGAGCATCATACCAGAAGGAGTGTTTCCTAGGGTTGCCACCTTTTCTTCAAGCCAAACCCGAACTCTTTAGCAGCCTGGGACATCTTTGGATACCCTAAGGAGACTAGTAATGCGGTGCGCTTAGCTTGCCGCAGCGAACAGTGGGTGTGGCCACTGACATCATCACTCTGCCCCCACAGTGATGCCAAACCTGCCCCTAGACAGCTGCCCACAGCTCCTGGACGGAAACAGATTTGTGTGTGACTATCTTGGTTACTTGGGGAGCCACAGCCCAGTCTGAATAATGTGTCCGGGTTTCAGTCCTCCTAAAACCCAGACACATAATTAAAAACCCGGACTGTCTGGGTGAATCCTGGACAGGTGGCAACCCTAGTGTTTCCTCCTGCCAGTGACACATGTCCTGGCACTGACTACAAAACTATTTTGAGGTAGATAGCATAGAACACTTATCTTCCTCCACCAGCTTTCTAACACGTATTACACTTTTACTGTAGAAATCAAAGGCATGGTGGGAAACTGCTGTATTTTTCACAAGGCTTTGCACACTTGTGGCCCAGGTCCATTCCATAGGTGGGTTCTGTTATGCAGCGGGCCCCAAACTGGGGTCCATGCCTCCAGATGGGTAGACTATACGGCCACCAATCCACCACTCCGACAGAACCTCCTTCACCAGCCACCGCTGTCTTCTTTCCCAAACTGGTTGCTTCTCCTTCTTTCACTCATCTCTCTATTACTTAGCATTGCAATTACTTAGCAAAGCATAGGCCACCAGTTTTTTCCTTGTTCCCATACACTGTAGAATCTTACTCAGCATTCCCAGTAAATCAGACCAGACGATTCCCTTAAAGTGGAGTTCCACCCATTTTTACAACTCTTCAGCATCCCTCACTAAACTGTGCACTGTAAACGAATTAGATATTTTTTAATTTTTTTTCTCAGCACTTACTGTATATCTGCTGTATTCATTTTTCACTTCCTCCTCCCTGGCCGTGGCCCATCGCATCATTTCCTGTTTGCAATGCCTTCTGGGAAGGGGCGGCAACTTCCTCTGAAACTGCCGTTGCTATGGAAACCTGACCTGAAACTTATTACACTGCTTGTGCTGCACTGAGCATGTGCGAGATCTGCAAGGATGAGATCCAGGAAGAAATACAGTCTGGCTTCAGATGCCCACACTTAAGATGGCCACGGCCTGCTGCAAGTTTATAAAATAACAAACTACTGAAATAAACTAACAAAACAGACCTTAGTGTACAGACTAACTTTACTAGAATACATTAAGCTTGTGTATTATAGGGGTATTTTTATTTAAAAAGTATAATTTTGGCCGGAACACCACTTAAAGATAACTTCTTTAGGAAGTTTGGTTTCAGCGCTCACATGGCAACTCAACAGTTTATCGCATGGTCAGCATTCCTCTTTAAGTTTAGATTTAGGTTTGGGTTATGCTGTTGTGTCTCATACTTCAGTACAGCACTACATGTCTCTGTGTATGATCCCTCTCCTTCCCATGACCAGTCTCCCAAGAAGAGTCTGAGGGACCCCCTATCTCTAAATATCCCTGCTATGAGAACCTCAACAGGCCAAGCGGCAGACATACCACAGCAAGTTAACCCTTGCAACATATTTTACATACAGTGCATTATAATCAGTGGTAGCTGGTGTTTAAAATTTTTGGGGGGGCGCAAACAAACTGAAAAATTCTGAGAAAAAAAACCCCATCAATTGCAGCCTCACTGTACCATTAAACGCAGCCACTGTGCCAATCAATTGCCGCCACTGTGCCATCAAACGCAGCCACTGTGCCAATCAATTGCCGCCACTGTGCCATCAAACGCAGCCACTGTGCCCATCAATTGTTGCCACTGTGCCCATCAAACGCAGCCACTGTGCCCATCAAACGCAGCCACTATGCCCATCAAACGCAGCCACTGTGCCAATCAATTGCCGCCACTGTGCCATCAAACGCAGCCACTGTGCCCATCAATTGTTGCCACTGTGCCCATCAAACGCAGCCACTGTGCCCATCAAACGCAGCCACTGTGCCCATCAAACGCAGCCACTGTGCCATATCAAATGCTCCCACTGTGCCATCAAATGCTGTCACTGTGCCCAATCAAATACAGCTACTGTGCCCATCTTATGCAGCTACTGTGACATCATATGCAGCCACTGTGCCCATCAAATGCAGCCTCACTGTGCCCCATCAAAGCAGCCACTGTGCCATATCAAATGCTGCCAGTGTGCCCCCCCGCCCGCCGTCTGTACTTACCCTGTCTCAGTGGTGGTGGGACAGCTCCTCTCTGTCTTCTCCCATCCTCTGTTATGATTGAATGGCTAATAGTCGTCCAATCACAGCGCCTGTCGTTTCAGCAAATCAGGGGACGGGTACCAGATCCGAGCACCTGATTGGCGGAGAGGCGGTTTAGTGTTAGGAAAGCGAATTTTCATTCGCTTTTCTGACACAGCTGAGTGACCTGCGAGCGCCCAGCATGGCGCTCACAGGTCACCTTTTTTGATGCCTATTAGAGCCTATGGCTCTAATCAAGTACTTAAAAAAAACAAAAAAAAACAGCCGCTGTAATTCAGGCACCCGGTGCCCGAAAAGGGGCCAGGGGCCTGAATAGGGGGTGGCAGCTGCGGCCATAGATAGATTCATCTATCTATTGGTGCTAGAGGGGTGGCTGGAGAGAGGGGGCGGCGCCCGTGCGCCCTTATGGACGCACTGCCACTGATTATAATAAAGTTGGCACCTGCCTACAAGTTTACAGGGCATCAATTACAGAGCAGCATATAAGGGTAGGGTGGTGTTTGTTTGTAACGTCCTCCATGTTTCCCTCCTCGTAAAGCGCCAAACAAGGGTCATATGAGAGGCCTACCCTGGGGTGGATTATTCTGGTCTACGTTAGTCACTTTTTACTGGGGTCACTACTAGACACATCATGGGGCACCTTTGTTTTCTGTCGTTTTCATCAATGCCCTGGGACAAGGCTGAGGCTGCCCTGGGGAAATGCTCAACCTTAAGGCGGGCCTTGATTTCTAGAGATGAACATACACCATGTATATTAGCACTACAACTGTTCTCCAGTTAACTCTCTGTTCCCAGTGCCAATGTGCACCTTCTCTGTAATGTGCATTTAAAGTGGTGTTCCGGCCGAAATTATACTTTTTAAATAAAAATACCCCTATAATACACAAGCTTAATGTATTCTAGTAAAGTTAGTCTGTAAACTAAGGTCTGTTTTGTTAGTTTATAGCAGTAGTTTTTATTTTATAAACTTACAGCAGGCCGTGGCCATCTTAAATGTGGGCATCTGAAGCCAGACTGTATTTCTTCCTGGATCTCATCCTTGCAGATCTCGCACATGCTCAGTGTAGCACAAGCAGTGTAATAGGTTTCAGGTCAGGTTTCCATAGCAACGGCAGTTTCAGAGGAAGTTGCCGCCCCTTCCCAGAAGGCATTGCAAACAGGAAATGATGCGATGGGCCGCGGCCAGGGAGGAGGAAGTGAAAAATGAATACAGCAAAAAATATCCAATTTGTTTACAGTGCACAGTTTAGTGAGGGATGCTGAAGAGTTGTAAAAGTGTGTGGAACTCCACTTTAAGAGGGACATGCTGAGCCAATGTTCACATCCACCTGTCCAGCATTTTGCATTACTACTCCCCAGTAGCTGAGTGGGCCCCACCATGTACTCTGCGTGGGCTGCACACATGCACTCAACCTAACTCTTGAACCTCTGCACAGGATGGGAACCTCTGTGGTGCAATCCGCCCATGTTGCTATGAGAGATGGACCGCTGGAGAAAAGAGTGCCGACAACATCTAGAGGCCGTTCCACCTATAGCTGAACTCACACGATTTCATTCCCGCATGTCAGTCCCTTCTTCGGGGGCGATTTAAGAGACATCTGTGTGCGTTTCTGCACAGATGTGAATGGAAATCGCACCCAAAATCGCCCAAAAGTAGTACAGAAACTACTTTTGGGAATCGGTGCGACGCTGCTATTGCCGGCAATAGCTGCCGATTTGGCATGCGATTTGACATGTCAAATCGCATGCCAAATCGCATCAATGTGAACCAGGGATAAGTGACACTTTTTTGGGGGCCACCCTGCCGCAGTATATGTACGTGGGAGCGGTCCTTAACCACTTGACCACTGGGCACTTAAACCCCCTTCCTAACCAGACCAATTTTCAGCTTTCGGTGCTCTCACATTTTGAATGACAATTACTCAGTCATGCAACACTGTACCCATATAAAATTTTTGTCCTTTTTTTCACACAAATAGAGCTTTCTTTTGGTGGTATTTAATCACCGTTGGGTTTTTTATTTTTTGCGCTATAAAAGAAAAAAGACTGAAAATTTGGTAAAAAAATGAATTTTTATTTGTTTCTGTTATAAAATTTAGCAAATTAGTAATTTTTCTTCGTAAATTTTGGGCAAAATTATTATTATATATAATATTGCGGGGTATTGCAGAGTAGTGCAGGGTATTGTGGGGTATTGCAGAGTAGTGCGGGGTATTGTGGGGTATTGCAGAGTAGTGCGGGGTATTGCAGACTATTGCGGGGTATTGCAGAGTAGTGCAGAGTAGTGCGGGGTATTGCGGAGTATTGCTGGGTATATTGCAGGGTGTATTGCAGGGTGTATTGCAGGGTGTATTGCAGGGTGTATTGCAGGGATGGCTGAGCATGGAGGGATGGATGGATGTGACTGTATTTGTCACTGAGCACCGCTGTGAGCACTGCACATGCAGCCCACAGCGGTGCTGCCATCCGATCCCTCCCCCTCTCCTCTCACACTGTACCGATCGGTACACAGAGGGGAGGGAGGAACCGGCGTCATGACATGACGCCGGTTTGTTGACATGTGATCGCTCCGTCATTTGACGGAGCGATCACATGGTAAACGGCCGCGATCAGCGGCCGTTTACCGTGATCCGTGATGCGCCGGGTCCTCTGGACCCGGCGGTCACGGAAGTTCTCGGGTGCGCGCCCCAGGGGGCGCGCGAGAGCAGGATTCTGGGAGGACGTCCCACGGACGTTCACCCAGGATAACCCGACCGCGCTGTAGCCTTCTTTCGGCTATGGCCCGGTCGGCAAGTGGTTAAGCTGTTAAGTGAATCGGCTGCTGTAAGTGCAACAACAACAAAAAAAAAAATCACGAGTGAAAACGTGCATTCCTGCTACGTGAGATGTGAACGGATGATGTGCTCATGTACTTTTTTGAGCGACAGGCGTTTTGCTACAGGCGACAAAACGCTCAGGTGTGAACAGGGGACATTGAAATTAATAGAATTTTCCTTCGAGCTACAAAACCCCTCTATGTGAATGCATACCTCCCAGCATTTTGAGATGGGAATGAGCCTGGGTTCACACTAGCACGATCTCAGAGATTGCATGTGATTCGCACTCGCACTGCAGGTGCCGATCACATGCAATGTCTGAGCAACGCCAGTTCAACCATACAGTTGTATGGCTGAACTCGCGTTGGATTCGCACAGAAAATAGTGCAGGGACTTGTTTTTCCCCGCACTAGAATCGGATCGCATGGGTGTTCTCTTACCTCCCAACTTTTTGAGATGGGAATGAGGGACACCTATCAGAAACAGTACGCAGGCATAGGACACACCCCTTGCCACGCCCCCTTAAAGGGGAATTGTACGAAAAACAAGATTGGTTAAACACACAAGTGCTTTTTTTTACCACTACTATTCCTTTATATTGGCTTTTGGAATTTACAAATGCAGCAATTTGATGAAAGGTTTAGCGCTGGGAAACACTTTTTGATAGATAAAAAGTGCATTTTATATACTTCTATATAGATCAGACCAAAATGGGGGACAAATGAAGAGGAATGAGGGACATTGTTTCAAATCAAGGACAGTCCCTCGAAACCAGGGACAGTTGGGAGCTATGGACTGTTCTCACCTATGCGATTCGATTCCTGTGCAAGTTCACAGTTCGCTCTGCGATCTGTGAACTAAACTGGGGGGTGTCATTAAACTTTGTACATGACACCCGCAGTGGTTCGCACAAGGCACGGCGGGAGAGGAGCGATGCGGGAACCAGTGCTGGAATCACACTTGTGTGAACCCAGCGTGAGGGACACCTACCAGCAAAATGTATGTAGGTATAGGACACCCCCCCCCCCTGCCACACCCCCTTAAAGGAGAATTAACTAAAAAAAAAAAAAAAAGGTTAATAAAATCCACAAGGGCTTTTGTTTACCACTACTATTCCTTTATATTGGCTTTTAAAATTTACAAATGCAGCAATTTAGAATTTCGATGAAAGGTTTAGCGCTGGAAAACACTTTTTGAAAGATAAAAAGTGCATTTTTTATACTATATAGATCAGCCCAAAATAAGGGACAAATGAGAAGGAATGAGGGACAGAGGGACATTGTTCCAAATCAGGGACAGTTGGAAGCTGTGTGAATGGGTTCTGAAGCTGCACCTCTTCATCACATTCTGCCATCTGTTCTTGTGACTCACAACAGGCACCTTTGTGCAAGAACTAGACAAGCTCTCTATAACAAGGACTCTCCTTTTCTACAGATCTCATGCCCCAGACAAGTCAGCAGACACACATCATATGGATTTTATTAGTGATCAGCTCCCCCTGCATTCCTAATAACACGCCAGATCCGCGTTGAACCCTTTTTGGCCCCACCAGGCGGCTGTAGCCCGGCCTCGGTTGCCCCGGCAACGCGTTGTTGTTGTTGTTGTGTGTCAGGTGACCTCGCGCCGTGCACGTGCTGGGGAGGAAGAATAGGTATCCACCGGCGCTTCCACACTGCAGGAGGCTGGAGGAGAAGAGTGCATGTGCCGCACAGAGCAGTGCCCGGGCAGGTAAGTAGGTGACACCTCCTGGAAGTGACACTACAACTCCCAGCGTGCCCAGTCACTAGCTGTCCCTGGTGCTCAATTACTGCTAAAGATCTGAACGTGTCTGACCATCTGCTCTGATACAGACAGGGGTTTATGTACTAAAACCTGGAGAGTGCAAAATCAAGTCACATTTCTGCAATAAAAAACAATCAGCTTCCAGGTTTTATTGCCAAAACTTTGAACAAGCTGAGGTTAGAAGCTGATTGGTTCCTCTGCAGAAGTGTTACTAATTTTGCGCTCTCCAGCGCAAAAAAAACAAACCCCGCAGTCTTCGCCTCCTGCAAGGCGCGGATCAGGAAGGACGCACGCAAATGGATTCTCGCCATCTGCGGGAGTTTTACCCGCCTCAGTCCCCAGACTTTTAGCTCTGTAATGCCCCGTACACACGATCGGACTTTCCGTCAGAAAAAACTTGGATGGTTTTTCCGACGGAATTCCGCTCAAGCTTGGCTTGCATACACACGGTCACACAAAAGTTCTCAAGAACACGGTGACGTACAACACAACGACGAACCGAGAAAATTAAGTTCAATGCTTCCGACCATGCGTCGATTTGTTTCCGAGCACGCGTGATTTTTTTTGCGCGTCCGATTGCATTTACGGATAGGAACTTTTCCTGACCAAAAAATAGAGAACATGCTCTCAATCTTTTGCTGGCTGGAATTCCGCCAGCAAAAGACCGATGGAGCGTACACACGGTCGCAATTTCCAACAAAAAAGCTCTCATCTGAGTTTTGCTGGCGGAATTTTCGATCTTGTGTACGCGGCATAAGGCTCCGTTCACACCACGCAGGCGCAAAAGAACGCACTTTCCCACACGTCGCTTGTAGGGCAGTCCATTCGTTTCAATAGGCTGCACTGTGCTTGAGAAAAGCGCAAAAGAAGTCCCTGTCCTTTTTGCAGAAAAGTGCCACACCGAACCGCACGGTGGTGCAGCATCATGTGTCTTGCTGCGTGCAAAATCGCCCATGGGGGGGGTTGCTGCTCCCTTAAAGCGGTGTTCCACCCCCCCCCCCCAAAAAAAAAAAATTTAAAAGGCAGCAGCTACACATACTACAGCTTCTGGCTTTTAATAATCGGACACTTACCTGTCCTGGAGTCCAGCGATGTTGGCACTGCAGCTGATGCTTCCATCAGCTGTCGGGTGCTGCCGCCGCCATTGCGGGTAAGGGTACCTGGCAGTGTAGCCTTACGGCTTCACGCCAGGAACCCTACTGCGCATGTGCAAAGCTTCACTCCTCTCTCCTACTGGCCCGATGACAGGGAGAGGAGGAGGAGGAGGAGGGAGCCCCGCGTTGATGTCACGGGCCACGGCCCGGACTCCCGGATGTGAGAACAAGATACCTGTCAAAGACAAGGTATCCTGTCCCCTCCCCTCCGAAAGGTGCAAATTGTGGCACCGGAGGGGGAGAGGGGACAAACGAGCGGAAGTTCTACTTTTGGGTGGAACTCCGCTTTAAGAACGAATGGCTCAGATGCGCGTCTGCTAAAAAGCAGCCCGTCTCTATACGGGTCAGGAACACGAGAATATGCACACGTTCCCGATCTGGGCATAAGTGAACCTAGCCTACGGGTGAGGAACATGCAAAAAAAATATTCCCTGAGGCTCCATTCACGCCATGTCGGTGCAACGATGCACACGCGCGTTTATACACATTGCATGTAGGGCAGCCCATTGGTTTCAATTAGAGCTGCACGATTCTGTCCAAAATGAGAATCACGATTTTTTTTTTTGCTTAGAATGAAGATCACGATTCTCGCGGCGTAACATCTTTCACATTATACAAAAAAATTGTGCTAACTTTACTGTTTTTTTTAGTTTTTTTTTTTAATTCATTAATGTGTATTTTTCCCCCAAAAATTGCATTTGAAAGACCGCTGCGCAAATACGGTGTGACATAAAATATTGCAAAAACCACCATTTTATTCTCTAGGGCAGTGATGGCGAAGCTTGGCACCCCAGATGTTTTGGAACTATATTTCCCGTGATGCTCCACTACACTGCAGAGTGCCAGAGCATCATGGGAAATGTAGTTTACAAAACATCTGGGGTGCCAAGATTCACCATCAATGCTCTAGAGTCTCTGCTAAAAATATATATATATATATATATATATATACTGTTTGGGGGTTCTAAGTAACTTTCTAGCAAGAAAGAATGATTTTAACTTGAAACCAAAAAGTGTCGGAAAAAGGTTTAGTCTTTAATGGGTAAACTTCCCTCATTTACAGACTGAAGTTCATTCTTTGATCTAAGACCCCTTTCACACTGAAAGCGCTTTTTAGGCGTTTAAAGCGCTTGAAACCTGCCTCCCCAGTGTGCGGTGCGCTTGCGGGACAGGAAAAAAAAGTCCTGCAAGCAGCATCTTTGGGGCGATGTGAGAGCGTTGTATACAGTGTTTCTAAACTGCAGCTGCCCATTGAAATGAATAGGAAGCACCTGAAAAGCGCTTCGAAAGCGCCGCAACACAGTCACCTTTAACCCTTACTTTGGCCGCTAGCGGGGGTAAAAAGCGACCCACTAGCGGCCCAAAAAGCACCGCTAAAACGACGGTAAAGCGCCACTAAAACTAGTGTGAAAGGAGTCTTACTACTCCTTGAATATGAGCAAGTGAAAAATTGGGCTCAATGAAGGAAAGCTACATTGTATCTTTTTTTTTCTCCTTGCTAATGAAGAAAAATGTAAAAAAAAAAGTGTGTATAAAAATAAAGCTAGTTAAGGGTCAGTGTTTCAGGGCCAGGTCACACTAGGAATCGCACAGAAATGTGCTACATGCTCCTGTGTGGTTCAATGTGGAGCAGTTTGAGCCCGTTCATTTTGAATAAACTCAAATCGCACTGCATGCACTACTTTTGGAAACTCATCCAGGTACTTCGGTACCATGCGATCCGGTGCATGCAAACGCTCAGATTTGCGACCTGAGTTTGGGCTTTAGTTAACATCGACCCCCTGCTCCAGATCTCAACTGCAAAGCATTTTGAACAGGGTGGGAAAATATGCATGAAACGCGCATTTCCCGAACCATGTTCTTGTGTGAACGGGCCCACTGACCTGATTTAAAGCGGAGTTCAACCCAAAAGTGGAAGCTCCGCTTATCTGTCTCCTCCCCCCCTCCGATGCCACATTTGGCAACTTTCGCAGCAAGGTACGTCAGAAGTTCGGCCCCCCTCCTCCTTCACCGCCACTAGGCCATTTAGAAAGTAATATATAAAGTGTATCATAAAACTAAAAGACCAGCAGAGACAAAACCATGAGATATCGTCATAGTAAACAGAAAATATAAATGCAAAAAGCCGTGCTTATTCGCATGAAAACAAAACGTGTCTCAATGGTGATCCAGTGATTGGAACAATACGAGTGAAGTATTGATTAAGTGACATAAGTAATTGAAAACAAAAAATAATGATTGGTGAGTGAATAAATGTCTCTTATAGAATAAACTGCAGTCTAGAGTACAGAAAAGGATTGTCACTCTGTGAGTAGGAACTCTTACCAGAAGATGTAGACCTCCTATAATAGCGAGGTCATAGGCGCTTGCAGATATAGCCCTCTGCGGGGTCAGAAGGTAGGCCTTGTGTTTGGAGCTTACTGGCAGTCATGGACCAGCATCTACAATCTCCAGCTAGTGCCCAAATTTCATCCGAAAATCTCGATGGATCAGATGTCACGGAGCGTATAAAAAATAGGAGGCTCCAATAGTGTATTATCTTAGAAAGTTTGTTTATTGTTAAAACCAAAAATCTATTCTCACACAGTATAAAAATTTGTTTGGATAAATTTTGCCGGGCAAAACAAAATGCAAAAACACCCGAACTTCCGGGGTCACGTGGGGCGTGATGAGGTCAGTGTGTAGCTCCGCCCAACATGTTTCGTCATACGTGACGTCTTCCTGGGGAACCATTTTGAAAGCGCAGTGCGCTATGTGCAGTGGGGAATCGGCTGTGAAGCCGCAAGGCTTTACTGTCAGGTTCCCTTACTAGGAATGGCACGGCAGAACCCGAGAGCCAATGGAAACATCTGCTGGGGTGCTGACATCGCTGGATTCCAGGACAGGTAAGTATTCTAATATTAAAAGTCAACAGCTACAGTATGTGTAGCTGCTGACTTTTAATTTTTCCGTGGGGGGGGGGGGGGTGGCTGGAGCTCCACTTTAAGGTAAATCCAAATGCTCAGTAGCAAATTGATCATCTTGCTAGGCACCGCTGAAAGAATTCTAACTGTCTGTGCCTACCAATGTTTCCAGGCACATTTGGGTGCACTACACTGTAATGTGTGGCAAGCAGTAGAAGTACACCTTCTATGTTTTCTGGTGCCAGCATACGGCATGTACTGGTGGCGTTACTAAGAGAGACGATTACTCCCCCTGAAGGATGCTGGACCAACTTTCAATATGTTAGCATGTACTGTTGTAGTTCAGCTCTAGGGAAGACAATGCTGATTGTCATTTTAATGCCAGAGTGTTGGCATTGTCACTCCATCAGTGGACAAATGTCATTTCTGGCAGGAACCTGGGTATACTTTTGCAGAAACCTTAGAGCACACAGTGGGTTTGATTTACTAAAGGCAAATAGGCTGTTCACTTTGCAAGTGATTTTTCTTTAGCTTAGTGAATAAGCCTAAGGCATGCAAACATCCACTATTTATTCATGTGCAAGCAAAAATCCTTTTTCTCCAAGCGTCTTCCAGGACAGCCCATGAGACCTTGGGCTCCTCGTACCAGGACAGGAAACATGTTACCCCCACCAGATAAAAGGGCGGTCCTCCAGGCCCCATGTCAGTTATTTGTGTTTCCTCCGGACGGGGGTAATATGTTCCTGGAACCTGCTCCCATAGGTCTCATGAGCAGGGGCTCTGTATGGCTACTTTGGGGGCATATTACTAACCTTTTTCCTCTGCCAGAAGCAGCATCACCGCTGGGGAAGTTGGCTGTCCTGCGGTTCCCTCTCCTCAGTGCCTGGAGAGGGCCAGAACTGGTGTGATGTCGGGCCCCAAGCGTAGTGCATTGCACTAAAAGCTTAGCTGAGCAGCAGTGTCCTTTCCCTGACAACAGCATGGCTGATCTGTGCAGGGAATAGAGGAAGCCGCGGCACTCGAGGGGGCGGAGCTACTGCGCTCCAAGCTGGCCCACAGGAAGTGCCTGGAGAGGGTTACTTCTGGGGAATATGATGTCATCATCGGGCGCCGGAGACACAGTTCCAGTCTCCATAAACGGCGCGAACAGGGAACACTGGCTGCTGGAGTTCTCTTGCTGTAAAGCAGCCAGGCTGTGGACGAACAAGAGGGGCAGGATGGATCCTTCAGCAATACCTGCACAGGCAGCGGATGCGGTTCCCAACACCAGCACCTCACAGGTAAGCCTGGGGTGTTTTGTCACCAGCTTACTATCCCTGTGAGTGTTCCCTCCCCCCCTCTGTAGTAGTGGGTGTAAGGGGACACATTTCCTCCCTCCTGCACGTGGTGTTACGGAGTGATTGGGTGGCTTTTAATTACATTGTGGGTCATTTATTTTGTCTTGCAGACCAAGACTCAGGACAAGGCCCAAGCGCAGCCACAAAAAAGGAAATGTGCGGTTTGCGCAAACAAATTGAGCTCCCCATGGAGCAAAGCAGTTTGTCGCACCTGTATAGAAGGCCTAGTAAAAGATGACCCAGTAACCTCCTGTCAGAAAATGTTGTCTTCTGTCAGAGATGAGCTTACGTCTACCTTCAGCTCATTTAAAACACTAATTGACAAGCTTCAGACACCAGCTGAGGATCCGTCTTCAATTAGAGCTTCAGTCAGTAGCACCCCACAGCAGGCGGAGAGTGAAGACTCTGAAGCTGAGGTCAGATCTACCCGTTCTTCTCCGGAAGAATCAGGGTCAGATAGGGAGCCCAGGGATAGAGAATCCACAAGGAGCTCAAGGTTTAAGTTATCTTTAGAGGATGTGGATGACTTATTAAAGGCTATCTATACTACTCTTGAATTAAAAGGGGAGGAGGTTCAATTATCTAAACATGATCTTATGTATAAGGGTTTGCATAAGAAGAAGTCTAGAGTTTTTCCAGTACATAGTTCCCTGATTGATACTATGAAACTGGAGTGGGAGAATCCAGAGAGAAAACCTTTCTTTTCTGGTAACCTAAAAAGGAGGTTTCCTTTTGAGGAGGACTCAGCGCAGCCGTGGAACAAGAATCCTAAGTTGGACGCACCTCTTTCAAAGGTTTCAAAAAACTCGGACCTAGCGTTTGATGATATGGGCGCGCTTAGGGATCCGATGGACAAAAGAGGGTATATCCTTCTCCACAGAGTCGGTAAGAATGACAGCCAGGACTTCGGTCTTAGTAAATTCGGCCAGAAGAAGCCTATGGCTTAAAACCTGGTCAGGTGATTCAGCCTCCAAGTTGCGCCTTTGTGGTCTTCCCCTTACGGGTGATCATCTTTTTGGCCCAGGACTGCAGGAGGCACTGGAAGGCACAGCTGATAGGAAAAAGGCGTTTCCAGAGAAAAAGAAAAACCTGTCAGCCAGAAAGTTTTTTCGTGGCCAAGGTTGGCAGCAAGGTCCTAAAGAAAAGGACAACAGGCCCAAAAAGCATTGGACGGGGCACAAAGGCAGGGGTAAAGGGGGAGTCTTGTTTAATCCTCCTCAATAACCCGCCAAGCGACCGTCACCTCAAGTCCCTTCATCCTGGACCTAGTGACCAATGGGTACAGGTTGGAGTTTTCTTGCCAACCACCGTAGCAGTTTTTGGTCACCTTTTCTCCCCGAGGTCGAGAGAAAGCAAAGGCTCTGGGTCTCCAAATTGGAGACTTACTAGATCAAAAAGTCCCGATCCCTGTTCCCCAGCCAGACAAGGGCAAGGGGTTTTACTCCCATATATTTGTCATCAAAAAGCCATCAGGGCAGTATCGACTTATCCTGAACCCCTGGTCTTTAAACCGTTCAATCAGGTACAAGCATTTCTGTATGGAGACGGTATTCATGATCAAAAATCTGCTTTACCCAAACTCCTTCATGGCCACTTTGGATTTGAGGGATGCTTACCTTCAACATCCCTATCCATCCATCCTGCAAGAGATTTTTGAGATTAGCAGTCAAGATGGGAACAGAGACTTGGCACTTTCAGTTTCAAGCCCTCCCCTTCGGTCTGTCCTCAACCCCACACATTTTTACAAAGGTGTTGGGGGAGGTGCTGGCTCCACTAAGGTTAAAGACGATAACTATCATCCCTTACCTGGATGACCTTGTAGTGGCAGAATCGTACCAGAGGTTGTTAGCAGATCTCCAGACGGTGCAAGACTTCCTACAGTCCCTAGGCTGGTTTAAAATGTAGAGAAGTTGTCCTTAGTTCCGGCCCAGAAAGTGACATATCTGGGATACGATTTTTGCTCAGTAGACCAAAAAGTTTATCTTCCGCAGGAGAAAATTACAAAAATGATCCAAACTATGTCAGCAATACAACCAATTGGTCTCGCTGAGACAGATTTCGAGAGCAGTGGGTCTGATGACCTCATGCTTACCTGCAGTACCATGGGCGAGATTTCACCAACGTCCATTGCAACTGTTTCTATTAAGAAACTGGGCCGGAGACTCAGGGTCCCTGGAGTCAAGGGTCTGGTTACCTGCCAGGGTAAAGAGAAGCTTGTGGTGGTGGAGGACAATCCTGCACCTAACAAGAGGTCTCCCATGGTCCATTCCTATATCCCAGAGAATCACTACGGATGCGAGTGCCTGGGGATGGGGAGCTCACCTTAGCAATGCAGTGGCACAAGGAGAATGGACCTCGAGGGAAGCAAGTGCTTCATCCAATCAGAGAGAGCTGCTTGCAGTTCTGAGAGCCCTGCAGGCATTTTACATGGAAATCAAGGGTCACAATCTCCAAATTCTTTCTGATAATATCGTGACAGTCGCTTACCTCAACAAAACGGGGAGGCACGAGAAGCTGGATACTTCAATCTATTGCCCAGGAGATTTTATCTTGGGCAGAAGGGAACCTGGCTTCAATTTCAGCCGTGCACCTGAAGGGGACGCAAAATTGTCTGGCAGATTATCTCAGCCTTTCCGCGTGGATCGGGACAACTGGTCCCTTCATGCTAAAGTTTTTGCGGATCTCACCAACAGATGGGGATGTCCCGAAGTGGACCTGTTTGCAAATCAGAACAACCACAAGACAGATGGGTTCTTTTCCTTGAGCCCAGCGGATCAATCATTGGGGATTGATGCTCTGGCAAATCCGTGGCCATTCGGCCTCTGTTACGCCTTCCCGTCGATCAGACTTATTTCGGAAGTCCTCCAGAAGTTTCTTCTAGAAGAAACGGATCTCATCCTAATCGCCCCTTTCTGGCCCAAGAGGCCATGGTTTTCCCTGCTTCAGACTCTGGTTTCGGAGCCTCCACTGAGTCTTCCGAAGAGAAAAGACTTACTATCGCAGGGTCCAGTGTCACACCCATAGGTGGTTTCCTTAAACTTGATGGCTTGGTATCTGAAGGAAAAGGGGTTCTCTGACAAGGTAGTCAAGACTCTAGTAAATTGCAGAAAACCAGTCACTAGAGCCATATATTCCAAAGTTTGGAAAAGATTTAACTCATGGTTATCTGAAAATCAAAGATTAACTTATATTCCTTCAATTTTGGAATTTTTTCAAGAGGGTGTCGACACAGGTCTTTCTGTTAGTACCTTAAAGGTACAGGTGGCAGGTATCAGTGTGTTCCTCCAGTTTTCTCTCCTGGAAAATTCCACTATAGCCAGATTTTTCAAATCAATCTCTAGGGCCAGACCAGTAGTGGTGAGAAGTTGTCCAACTTGGGACCTGTCCCTAGTACTTCAAACTCTGGTTGAATTTCCTTTTGAGCCTCTTGAAGATATCTCAGTTAAGTTACTCACATTAAAAACTGTTTTTCTTGTGGCTGTTACCTCAGCTCGTAGGGTAAGTGAGTTGCAGGCCCTATCAGTGAGGGAGCCTTTTCTCACGATTTTCGAGGATCGAGTTGTTTTAAGAATCGATCCAGGTTTTTTGCCCAAGGTGGCCAGTACATTCCACCGATCTCAGGACATTGTACTGCCAACCTTTTGTAGTTCTCCACTAGGCGACCTAGAAAGAAAGTTTAGTTTTTTAGACGTGAGAAGGATTCTCCTAGTCTATCTTGAGGTCACCAAGACCTTTAGAAAAACTGATGCCTTGTTTGTCCGCTTTTCTGAAGTTCACAGGGGAAATAGTGCATCTAAAGCCACTCTGGCTAGATGGATAAAACAAGCTTTCTCTGAAACTTACAAAATTAAGGAAGTTCCTCCACCTTTTGTTACTGTGCACTCAACTAGAGCCTTGTCTACGTCTTGGGCTGAGAGGACTGGTGCCTCACCGGAACAAATTTGCAGGGCTGCCACATGGTCCAGTTACTCGTCCTTCATTAAACATTATTGCCTGGATCTCCTATCAGCTCAGGAGCAGGCGTTTGGTCGGAAGGTCCTTCAGGCAGTTGTCCCTCCCTAGAATGGTAAGTTCTGGCTCATCGTCTCATGGGCTGTCCTGGAAGACGCTTGGAGAAAAGCTGAGTTAGACTTACCGGTAACTCCTTTTCTGAGAGTCTTCCAGGACAGCCGGATTCCCACCTGGTTTTGTCTGAAGTTATGTGTATTATGCCTATGTTTTGCAGGAACGTCCTACGGTTCTTGAGAAGACTGACATGGGGCCTGGAGGACCGCCCTTTTATCTGGTGGGGGTAACATGTTTCCTGTCCTGGTAGGAGGAGCCCAAGGTCTCATGGGCTGTCCTGGAAGACTCTCAGAAAAGGAGTTACCGGTAAGTCTAACTCAGCTTTTTTTTCCCCTTGCACATCACAACATTATCTTGCCAAGTGAAAGGCATATTTGCCTTTAGTAAATAAACCTCATTGTAATTGTGTGCACGCACTGCGACCTATCTATCTTTTTTTATATTTGCTAACATTGTAAGTAAACTAAAAGTAAATTTTTTTTTGTGCACTAAATAAGTTCTTTATTTATTTATTTTTTGTTTTCATATTTTTTCTTTATTCTATTTACAGATCTTAGTAACCAATGGATAAGGAATCCACCAGAGATGGTCTCAGCAATGATGCTGACTATGCCATTGTGAAGTCCAGTGTTAGAGCAGCAGACCAACAACACCAATCCAAACCTCCTTCCACTTCTGACACTTTGGACCTAAGCAAGAAAAAGCTCGGTAGTCTCAGTGAAGAGCTGTACAGGGACAGTCCTTGTATTAAGGTACATTGTACACTTGTGATCCTGCTTCATATATCTATAGGGAATATTTTATACATACTTGCAGCTCTGACAGTGTACACTCCGCTCAGCCAAACTCGCACTATCTGGCTTCTTCGGTATATCGGTACGAAGTTCAGTGATGAGGTCAAAGCAGGAGAGATGTCTGCTGTAGTTTATTTACTGCCACTTGCCCTGTTGAACTATCCTGGCACAGTAAAGATAAATTAACCACTTGTTGACCGCAATACGTATATATACGTTACGGCTTGCAAGTGGTTTACCGAGGTTATGGCTAAAGCTATCAGCCATAACCCCAGTATTTTTTTTTCAGCCGGCAATTCTCTTTCTAATGAAAGGGGTCCGAGAGGCTAATTAGCTGCTGGATCGCCTTCAGAAGCACTGGGAGGGGTCCCTCCCACCCGGGTAACCACCCTGCCTCCGACCCCTGCCACTCGCCAATGTTTTTCAGGCTTACCGCTTCTGCTGGCAAGCCCGGGAAACCATCCGATGGTTTGTGCAGCTGACCATAAAGGTGGACGGAGACCAGATCACCTCTATGAACTTGGAGGACCGAAACGATTTAATGATGTCACTTCCGGTCTAGGGTCACTTCCGGTCTAGAGATCTTTTGCTCTTAAAGATAGAGGAGATATTTTGGGTCCTATAGACCCCAGATCTCTCCATAAAGAGGACCTGTCATCCCTTATTTCTATTACAAGGGATGTTTCTAACATGGGTTTGGTTCACACTGCTGCGATGCTTGCGACTTTCTTGTGATGTGCTTTCAATTTCCTTTCTACTTACTTTTGACTTTTGTGATTTAACATTGCAGTCCATGGCACTCAAATCTCACCTAAGTTGCAGAAAAGTAAAAGGGCCCCTCCACTGGAGTAAAGGGCCCCGGGATCAGTGGAAAGAAGAGAGCCCCAGGACAGATGGAAAGGGCCCTGGCAGTCAGGGAGCCCTTCATGGTTTCTTGCATCGGGGTCCTGAAGGTTCTAGTTATGCCTCTGCACCTGAGCATCAATTGCGCGTTTCTAGAAGTGGTAGACTATTGTTCAACACTTTGAAAGACTAGACTATTTTTCCACAATGCTCCACATCTCACCTAGTGTTTCCCGTCGGTCACTGCACTGCAAATCCTTGTGTTGTGTAGAAATGAATGAAATGTAATATTGTGAAGGGAAAAGTAAACTGTATCTAGCTAAACAATGTAAGGCAATGCTCTCTACCGCCCGTACACAACACACATCAAGCCAAATGTTAAATTGGCTCATTTTAGCATGTGACTTGGTATGACCTTTAACTAAATATAAATTGCCTGGGAGCCATGCTTGATCCTCTGAAGTTATTACTTTTTGGGTTACTGACCTGGAATATTCATGCAATAGAGTCAGAAATACATCGGAACTCCTTATTTGCATACTGTATGTGTTCCAGATCAGCGTGTCTGGAAGGATTAAAGCCATTTTCAGGAGGGATGGTCTGCAAGGATCTCCTCCTTATTTCTTTCAGCACAGGGTTCCATTAATACTTTATACATTAGACAAAGTTTGCACCTGTTTGGCACCGTTTGCATTTTTGTAAGATAAAAATATGGCAATAAGCTGATATTCTCCTTTTAGAGAAAGACCTGAACAAAATAATGGAGTGGGCTAATACATGGCCAATGAGGTTTAATGTGAAGAAATGTAAAGTAATGCACTTGGGGGCAAAAAAATATAAATGCAAACTACTCACTAGGGGGAGAACCTCCTGGGGGAATCAAAGATGGAGAAAGATCTGGGGGTTCTGGTAGATGACAGATTGAGTAATAGCATGCAATGTCAAGCTGCAGCTACCAATGCCCAGCAGAATATTAGCATGCATAAAAAAAGGACATACTTCAGAGATAAAACGATAATCCTACCACTTTATAAAATTCTGGTTAGACCACATCTGGAGTATTCCTTCCAGTTCAGGTCACCAGTCCTCAAAGGATGTACTGAAACTGGAGAAAGCCCAAAGAAGGGCAACGAAACCTAATAAGGGGACTGGAGGACCACAATTACGAGGAACGACTGCAAGCACTAAATTTATTCTCGCTGGAAAAATGATGCTTGAGAGGAGATATGATAGAAATTTACAAATATCTCAATGGAGCTCCTAGCATAGGAAAAAAACTATGTAGTCTCAAGGAGTGTTAGAGGTCACGGGACCACACAATGAGGTTGGAGTAGAAGCAGTTTAACCTTAAACTGTGCAGGGTTTTTTTTTCAGTGTCAGGGCAATAAGGATGTGGAACTCCCTTCCACAATTGGTGGCAGTGGGGAGTATGGATGCGTGGATGTGCATCTTAAAGAACACAACATACAGGGATATGGGATATAATTATAAACATTGACACACGTACACCTACACAGGTTGAACTGGATGGACTATTGTCTTTATTTAACCTTGCCTACTATATACCTATGTAACAGCAGGACAGATCCCGACCATATGGTTACGATCTTTCTGGAGCCTGGACAGGCTCTGTAACATCAGCCGACAGTGGGCTTCAGCTCGCTGTCTGCTGAAAACGGGTCACAGGAGTGCAGAATGAGTTGCACTCCTGTGATCCACAGAAGTACAGCCAAATGGGCTTTGGCTGTACTTCTCCTTTTAAAGCTGGCCATACCTTAGTTAATTTTCGAATGAACATTCATTTGAAAATTCTCATCGGTACATTCAATGGCATGATAATGTAATTTGAACGTACCGTCCTTCAAAAATGTTTGCTTATAACATTTGATTTTGGTGTAATCACTGTTAGAAATTTGTTTGTTCAAGAAACATTTATCATCCTGCTCCTAATTTTCCCCTCACTGTAGTAAAAAGTGATTGTTGATTTAACCACACTGTTTGGAAAATCAAAGAGCATTCTGTAGACAAAAATGTTCAAACTAAATTATACTAATGTATGGCTAACTTATTATAGGTGACGCCACATAAATTTTAGGGGGGGTAAATTGCAATTTGGGGTCCAGGGCCTCCAACTCCCATTTTTGGATAACAATAATAGTTAAACACTATTGCGCCTATGTTGCCAAGTTTGGCCGTTGTCATATTTGTATTTCATTGTGTATTTAACTGTTTGCCTGGAGTTAAGTTATTTACAAAGTGTAGCAGTTCACAGCAATCCGTCAGAAATTCTGTCATTTGGTTTCGTCTATTAAACTGATGAAATGTCACCTTCTGTAAATGATTGCAAATTGTTGAACATAGGCCATAACTTTTTGAATGCAGCAATAGCTAGGAAAAACAGTGTGGTTTTCTAGTGACTGGTGTGATTTGTGAAAGGTATAAACTTTTACCTGTGACACCTAATCTGAGGCTTCTATAGACAGGTATGAAGCCTGGCTATGTTGCTGTAGCCTAGATATTAACAATTACCTGAATGTCAAGCAGTCATTGCTGAAATGTGGTTAATGAGCCTTTCTCCAGGTCACTTTACTCAGTGAAGTTGTTTGATGGGTTGTAAGAAGTGTGTAACCTTCATTATAGTGTGAGTGCAGGACTCCATGGCGATACCCAACACTCCCTTTCCCGTGGAAGTGGTTTGCTTATACTGGGCATCATTCAACCCAGGAAAGGATAGATCAATGGGTAATTCTCTGGAGATATCGCAAATAAAGAGGAGAGTATTACAATGTGAGAGTTTATTTATTTATTAATTTCTTTTACAATTAGTGGGTTATTTTTTTTTTTTTTTAAACGTTGGCTTAAAAGAAAAAAAAATGTAACCCACATACATAGGCAGCCTTTAGTTTCAGTTGGGTAAGTAGTCCACAGAGTTTGTTTGCAGTTTTGGGTAGAGGACATGGCTTTTGGTTTGGGGTTTGATTTAAATGTCAAAGTTAGGTTTAGTAGTTGGGCTTCTGTTAAGGGTTGGATTGAGATTAAAGTGAAACAAAAACCCAAACTTTTTTTTCCAGTGTGGGTAGTGTTGGGAATGGTTTAAAACTTTTAGCCATTTGTGTCCCTTTTTGAGAAGCTTTCTCTTCACTTTTGTGTTTTGTAGACACAATAGGAAGTGAGAGAACTATCCAAAGTGAGCAAAATCTTCTCCCACAGTTGTCGCAAGAACAAATGTTCCCATTGGAGATTTCTTCTCTATTCTTGTTATGGTGATAACTCAAAATTTTGTTCTAGCCACCAATCCAAAACTGAAGAAAAAAGTTTTGACTTTTAGATACAGTGTATTGGGTTATATTTGAGGGATCAAAAAGTGGTCTGATCAATTTTAATGTCATCTTTTTTATTTTGTTTCCAGAATCTGCACCTTGAAGGGAATGCCCTTAGCTCCCTTCCTGAGAGTCTTTTTCTGTATCTGTCAAACCTTGTCTGGTTGGATCTTCGGAACAATAAAATCACAAGTCTGCCTAGTACAATTGGGAAGCAAAGGTAAATTTATATTATAAAGCATAGAATGTAGGTTGATTTGTAAAGGTAGAAATTTGACCATGCCACTGCTGGACGCAGTTGTTCACACACAGGGTGTGTATAGAGGTAGTTTCTCCTCCAGTAGATACATGTCTCAATGGGCCCTTATGGTGCCAATGAAACCAGGCTTTCTTTTGATGTTATTGGCTAATTTTGTTTTTTTTTGTTATTTTTGTTATATATTCCAAAAAACAAATCAATTGCAAAACAGTGTTGTTTTGTTTTTTGTTTTTTGTTTTTGAAAAAGCAGTTTTAAATTTATAACTAGAGTTACCATAGATAGAAACGGCAGCTTTATTCCTTGATTTGGCTTCTTTATAATGACTCTCAAACGTATTCCAGGTACTAACCACCATGGCAAAGCTATTTTGCATATGAAACCAAGGTGTCTTTATTTTGTGTAATTTTTACACAGTGCAAAAAAACAAAACTTTTGAAAATGGTTAAAAAAAATAAATAAAGAAGAATAGCTAAGAGCTACAAATTTATTAAATTTAATTTTTATTTAGTACATTTTTTTTTTTTTTTTGTGAGACTGATGCAACTAATATGCCCTGTACACACGATCGGATATTCCGTCAACAAAATCCATCAGATTTTTTCCGACAGATGTTGGCTCAAACTTGTCTTGCATACACACGGTTGCACAAAGTTGTCGGAAAATCCGACCGTTCTAAACGCAGTGACGTAAAACACGTACGTCGGAACTATAAACGGGGCAGTAGCCAATAGCTTTCATCTCTTAATTTATTCTGAGCATGCGTGGCACTTTGTGCGTCAGAATTGTCCACACTCGGTCGGAATTTACGCAAACGGATTTTGTTGTCGGAAAATTTTATAGCCTGATTTCAAACTTTGTGTGTGATGGAAAAAGTCCGATGGAGCCCACACACGGTCGGAATTTCCCGACAACAAGCTCCGATCGCATATTTTCCGCGGGAAAGTCGGACTGTGTGTACAGGGCATTAAAATAAGGGGCACTGATTTGATTTGTGCATAAAAAAAATTATCAACATTCATTGTAACAATATTGTTACTGTGTATTTATGAACAAAGCATGCATAAATTTGCAGATTTCATTCACACAGAAGGCTCCTAAGAAGTAGAGCAGGTGGTACGTCCATGGTATTTGAATTGTTTTTTTCTTTTCTCGGACATCACGGGACACAGAGCCACAGTAATTACTGATGGGTTATAGGGTATCACTAGGTATTGGACACTGGTCACACCCTAATCAGGAAGTTCAACCCCCTATATAACCCCTCCCCTTCCAGGGATACCTCAGTTTTTACACCAGTGTCTTAGGTGTTGGACGTGCAAAGATGTCCTGTGCTGAAGCTCCAAAAGGAATATCCTAAGATCCTATACTGGGACAAGCCAGGCGACCGGATCCATTCAAAGTGTCTTTTCAGGGCTGAATTGAATGGTACCCGGGCCTCGTGTCCGAAGAAACGAGGTTTTACCTGTAACGCTTCTCTTTTTAGAGAGCTGGACCCGCGGATCAGAAAATGGCTTTAAACTTCCTAATTTCTGGCGAGGTGCTTTACAGGCCCAGAACTGAAGGATCCCCCTACTGATGGGGGCCCCAGTCTCTGACGGTTTTTCACAAACGGAGCCCACCGTGAGAGGCGAAGGCTGGGTCTGTGTAAACTGAACCCTGCGGCCTGGATAAGGTAAGAGGAGATTCCACAGAATTTAATTCTAGTGGCTCTTCTCCTTTAAAGTGAATGCATGCTGTGCCTATTGTGACCACCGGGGGCGGCCAAGAGCACAAACCTTCTCATGCTTGATCTGTCTCAGCGTCCGCTGCACAGGCTCTTCCTCCAGCTCCAAAGGTAGATGGGGGGTTTTCTCTGCTGGGATGGTCCCCCCAGGCTAGGGAAAGGCTCAGGTAGGCTGTAAGGCGGGTGAGACCGCACTGTCACAGCCGCTACCGCCGCCGCCACCGAAGCCGCATTGCGATGCAGGGCCCATCACTGCCGGCCTCCTCCTTATTCCCCCAACCCCAGCCTCCCTTCAGGCTTGTCAGAAAGGGTCGGCTCGCGCGGGAAGCGCTCGTTTTTCAAAAACGAGGGGGGGGAGGGGGGCGGGGCGTCAGCACAGCGTCAGCGTGCCCAGACGCCCACAGTGCCTGAAAGCATGGCTATTTAAAGCACACTGTATAGGTGCTCTGAGCTTTGGAGAGACACAGAGCTGACAGTCACATGTAAGGTGGGACACAGGCATTCCCCTAGGCTGCATTCACTAAAGAACACCGGATTGGGCATTTGGTAGCAAGGCTTTTAGCCAGACTACATCGCTCAGCAGTCAGTGTTCGTTTTTGATACCTCACACCTTGTTGCTTTGCACTATGGGTAGAAGAGGTTCAAGCACCCCTAGAACCGGAGGCACTAGGGGGTCTCGTTCAGGTTCTGAGGACCCCCTGTCGGCTACACCATCCCCTCCTGAGGGACCAGGGGCAGCTGGACAGGGAGAGCCATTGGGGTTAGGGGCTACATCTGCTGCCGGCACTTCAGCCCCTGTGTACATTACACAAGAAGTTTTTTCCTTAACCATTTCTGGATTAGAGAAAAAACTAATGGCCGCGATTACATCTTCACTGAGTGGAAGAAAACGCACAAGGCCTTCCTCTGCTCCCCAAGACCCTCAGTCAGAGGAGCTCTGGGATAAAGGAGATGAATCCCTTTCAGAGGATCGGGATAGGACAGATGATTCCTCTTCGGAGGATTCAGGTGGAAAGGGACCCTCTGCGACTTCCCAAGAGGAGAAAGTCTTAGTGCAGATCCTCACTGGTTTGGTCCGCTCCACATTTAAGTTGCCCCTACCTGAAACTACTACAGAAACCTCTTCTGCTTTGGGGTCACTGAAACCTTTCCAAGCAGCACATGCTTTTCCTGTTCATAAATTACTTGAAAAGCTGCTTTACTCTGAGTGGGATCACCCAGATAAGCGATTTCTTCCGCCGAAAAAGTTTTCTACACTTTATCCTATGGAAGAAAAGTTTATTAAGAGGTGGGGAATACCGGCCATTGATGCGGCCATTTCCTCTGTAAATAGTAATCTGACTTGTCCTGTAGACAACGCTCAGATGCTCAAAGATCCTATGGATAAAAAGATGGACTTCTTATTGAAAGATGTGTTCTCTTTAACAGGATCAGTGGCCCAACCTGCAGTAGCAGCGATTGGAGTCTGTCAATACTTAAGAGACCATGTTAAGCAGGTCATCAAAGTATTGCCTGAACAGCAGGCCCAGGGGTTTGCTAACCTTCCTGCGGCTTTATGTTATGCTGTTGACGCCATTAGAGATTCTATTGTGCAAACCTCTCGCCTCGCGCTTGGGTTGGTGCATATACGTAGAATCTTATGGTTGAAAAACTGGTCAGCCGAAGCACCATGTAAGAAGCTTCTGGCTGGGTTTCCCTTCCGTGGTGAAAGGTTGTTTGGAGAGGACTTGGATAATTATATCAAGACGATCTCCTGTGGGAAAAGCACTCTCTTACCTGATAAGAAGAAGAGTAAGTGTCCCTCTTTTAAACTGACTCTTTCCCCAGCGCCAGGGGCATCAGCCTCCAGGCAGTCACGACGGTCTCCTCCGTCTGGGGCAAGAAACAAGAGTCAACCCCAGGGACACGAGATCCTGGGGGAAAAGGTCTTCTAAGCAAGACACTAAGACCTCTTCATGAAGGGGCGCCCCGCTCGCTCGAGTGGGGGGAAAGACTGCTGCAGCTCTCAGGGCCCTGGCAGAAGGACTTCCAGGACAGATGGGTAATCTCCATGGTAACCTTAGGGTACAGACTGGAGTTCCAAGAATGTCCCTCTCCTCGTTTCCTCAGATCAGGTGTTCCCAGAAAACCAGAAGAGAAGCAGTCGCTCCTTCTAGCGATAAAGCGACTTTGGTCGCAAGAGGTCATTGTGGGGGTTCCCACAAAGGATCAAGGATTGAGACTCTGTTCCAATCTTTCTATGGTCCGAAAACCAAATGGGGACGACAGACCCATTTTGGATTTGAGAGATCTGAAACGATTCCCAAGGATGCAGTCCTTTCGTTTGGAATCAATTCAGACAGTAACCTCCGTCCTGCAGGGAGGAGAATTTCTGATATCAATAGGCATCAGAGATACAGGCCTATATGTGCCCAGTTTTCCTGCTTAACTGAAGTGTCTGCAGGCAAAGATCACTGCTCTAAGGGAGCTGATTCTGACAGTCAGGGCCAAGAAGGGTCTTTCTGTCCGCCTTTGTATGAGGCTGCAGGGGAAGATGGTGGCTTCATTCGAAGCAGTTCCCTATGCGGAGTTCCAAGCAGAACTGTTGCAACACAGTATTTTGTTGACCTGGAACAGGAAGGTGCAGGCATTAAACTTTCCAATGCACCTATCGCATGCGATGCGTCAGAGCCTCAGTTGATGGCTCATACCCGAAAACCTACAGAAGGGGAAACCCTTCCTACCGGTTGCCTGGGATCCTCTTGCAGGCAGGACGGATGCGTTGGTGATTCCGTGGCATCGGCTCTCACCGATTTATGCATTCCCTCCCATTCTGCTACTGCCACGGCTCCTTCGCAGACTCAGGCAAGAAGGGAAGTCAGCACTTCTGGTGGCCCCCGTTTGGCCCAGAAGAACCTGATAAGCAGAAATAGCAGGGATTATGGTGGGTTCCCGGTGGAACCTACCGATACACCCAGACCTGTTAGCTCAAGGTCCGGTGTTCCAGCCTGCCTCACAAATGCTAGATTTGACGGGTGGGCTATTGAATCCCACGTTCTGAAAAATCGTGGGCTTTCAGGTCCTGTCAGATCTACCTTGATCAATGCAAGGAAGCCAGCTTCCAGAATGATTTATCATAGAGTCTGGAGAGCTTATGTATCCTGGTGTGAATCCAGGGGTTGGCATCCCAGGAAATATGTCATAAGTAGAATTCTGTTTTTTTCTACAATTAGGATTAGAGATGAAGCTGGCCTTGAGTACCATCAAGGGCCAGGTGTCGGCCTTATCAGTGTTGTTTCAACGGCCGCTTGCTTCGCATTCTCTGATCCGAAACTTTGTACAGGGGGTGATGCGTCTTAATCCTCCGGTTAGGGCGCCCCTGAACCCCTGGGACTTGAACTTGGTTCTATCGGTGTTACAAAAACAACCTTTTGAACCAATACGTCAGATTCCTTTGGTCTTACTGACGAGGAAACTAATTTTCCTGGTAGCTATCTCTTCTGCTAGAAGAGTATCAGAAATAGCAGCTCTTTCCTGTAAAGAGCCTTACTTGATTATACACAAGGATAGAGTGGTACTGCGCCCTCATCCTAGTTTTTTTCCGAAGGTGGTTTCAGATTTTCATCTAAACCAAGACATTGTGCTACCTTCCTTTTTTCCAGAACCTTGTTCTTCGGAAGAAAGGTCATTACATTCTTTGGATGTAGTAAGAGCAGTCAAGACCTATCTGGAGGCAACTGCTCAGATTCGCAAGACGGATATCTTGTTCGTGCTGCCGGAGGGTCCCAATAGAGGACAGGCAGCGTCAAAAGCGACCATTTCTAAATGGATTCGACAGTTGATTATTCAAGCTTACGGTTTGAAACAGAAGATTCCTCCGTTTCAGATCAAGGCACATTCCACAAGGGCTATTGGTGCTTCTTGGGCAGTGCATCACCGGGCCTCTATGGCTCAGATCTGCAAGGCCGCAACCTGGTCTTCAGTTCATACATTCACCAGATTCTATCAGGTGGATGTGAGAAGGCATGAGGATATCGCCTTTGGGCGTAGTGTGCTGCAGACAGCGGTACAGGGTCCTCAGGTCTGATAGCACCCTACTTGGTTGTGATTTCCCCCCCCCTCAGTTGGCATTGCTCTGGGACATCCCATCAGTAATTACTGTGGCTCTGTGTCCCGTGATGTCCGAGAAAAGAAAATAGGATTTTTTATTACAGCTTACCTGTAAAATCCTTTTCTTTCGACGGACATCACGGGACACAGAGGTCCCGCCCCTCTTCTAATACACCTATACTGCTTTGCTACAAAACTGAGGTATCCCTGGAAGGGGAGGGGTTATATAGGGGGTTGAACTTCCTGATTAGGGTGTGACCAGTGTCCAATACCTAGTGATACCCTATAACCCATCAGTAATTACTGTGGCTCTGTGTCCCGTGATGTCCGTCGAAAGAAAAGGATTTTACAGGTAAGCTGTAATAAAAAATCCTATTTTTTGGGGGGAATGCCTTGTTCTTCGGAAGTATTCAGCTGGTTAAATCTAGCGGTCTTCTGCACTTTACTAAAACAATGAACATTTCAAATAGAGCTGCACGATTCTGGCCAAAATGAGAATCGCAATTTTTTTTGCTTAAAATAAAAAGATCATGATTCTTTCACGATTCTTGCGACGTAAAATCTTTCACATTATACAAAAAAAATTTGGCTAACTTTACTCTTTAGTTTTTTGTTTTTTTTTCTTCTTTATTTTTTTAAATTCATTAAAGTAATTTTTTCCCAAAAAATTGCATTTGAAAGACCGCTGCGCAAATACAGTATGACATAAAATATTGCAACAACCACCATTTCATTCTCTAGGGTGTCTACTAAAAAATATATATATAATGTTTGGGGGTTCTAAGTAAATTTTCTAGCAAAAAAAAAAAAAAAGATTTTAACTTGAAACCAACGAATGTCAGAAAAAGGTTTAGTGTTTAAGTGGCTGAACTTTCTTCATTAAGGCTACTTTCAGTCTGGGACGGGCGAGCGTCGGCGGTAAAGCGCCGCTATATTTAGCGCTGCTTTACCATCGTTTTAGTGGCGCTATTCGGCAGCTAGCTGCAGCGGCACTTTGTCGGCGGGTTTTCTGTGCTGCCCCATTGTTTTCAATGGGAAGGGGCGCTTTAGGAGTGGTGAATACACACCGCTCCTATATCGCTGCAAAGATACGGCTTGCAGGACTTTTTTGACCTTCCTGCAAGCGCACCGGTCCAGTGTGAAAGCCCTCGGGGCTTTCACATTGGAGTGAATTGAGCAGCTCTTTCAGGGCTCTTTGCAGGCGCTATGTTTAGCGATATAGCACCTGCAAAGCGCCTTAGTGTGAAAGTAGCCTTATGCCGCGTACACACAACCGGACTTTCTGGCAGAAAAGGTCAGACGGAATCCTTCCGTCGGACATTCCGATCGTGTGTGGGTTTCATCTGACTTTTTCTTTCGAAAATTCTGACGGACCTAGAAATAGAACATGTTTCAAATCTTTCCGACAGAAACGGTTCCTATCGGGAAAACCGCTCGTCTGTATGCTGTTCCGACGGACCAAAAACGACGCAAGGGCAGCTATTGGCTACTGGCTGTTGAACTTCCTTTTTCTAGTCCCGGCGTACGTCATCGCGTTCTAATTGATCGGACTTTGGTGTGATCGTGTGTAGGCAAGTCTGTTTCAGCAGAACTCCGTCGAAAAAAACCGTCAGAGTTTAGAGAGTACGCGGCATTACACACCAATGTTTATACTTAAGTTTCACTGCTAAAGAATGCTGTGATTCTTGGCAGACTGCCCTTTTATTTTTCTTCCTTTCTTTTGACGGCTGTGGCTTCAGAAGAGCAGAGAGAATTCTTTGCATAGACAGAATCGTGTAACGCTTTTGTCAATATCACAATGGGGGAAAAATCGCGATAAAGATTCTTGACAATTAATCGTGCTGCTCTAATTTCAAATATGATATATTACAACAGTAAAGGAAAATTTAAATGAAAAAGTCCCGAGATAGACTCGATGAGATTGATTTACTATAACCTATTTACTGTCCTTCATTTTGCACAGCAAACTTTTTATTTATTTAACTGTGGATCAGTTATTGTAGTATTTAGTCCAGTAGGTCTTTTATTAAATTGAGTTGATTGAACTAAGTATGGTAAACGCAATACAGCTGTATGGTATATACAGTATACATTTCATAAAACGAAGAAAAAAAAAAACAAAAACTGTCAGAACCCATCAGTTATCAGATTTCCAAATTGTGGGTGTTATTAGGATCCCCAAACATATGCAATGAGTATCATATTTTGACTTTTCATACATACAATTGAGCAAAAACAAACTCAAAAGCTTTTAAAATACACGCATCTGTGAATTATTTACTCTGCATGATGCATAATTTAAAAAGGGCCTTTCCATTATTGAAACAGTTACAAAATAATTAATGTAATTAAAAGAGAAAAAGATTGAAACCTGTACCCAGGTACCAGTGAATATATGCTGCTGTTTTCCATGCTTGCCTTGCTTCATATAGAGTCGCCATACTGGATGTCCTGCAGCATACAGCTGCTATTGGGACCAATTGTAGTTGCATGGTCTGCAATGGCTACAGTATTTTAGTTATTGGTGCTTAGTTACACAGATATCCTTCTTAGTTACACAGATATCCTTGTTTCTGCACCCCATAAGGGATGTCTCTGGATGTTTTCTATGTTAGGTCTGTCCCTCTTTTATGTTGTACATGGGATAAATGTTTTATATTCCCTCCCACAGGCTACTGAAGTATCTTCTTTTAGAAGGAAACCCAATACAAGCCCTTCCTGTACAGCTTGGTAAGTGTGTAATAATTAGTACATATATTTAAATATTTATCCTATAGAATACATCATTTGTGGACCAGAGCTTGCAGAGCTGGAAGGTCTTCTATTCTTCTATACCTGGGAAGCTCAGATATAATCAAAAAGTTTTCTTTAGATTCTCAAAGGGCAATGTTTTTTTTAGGAATGTTGCCTCAGCTTCTGAAGCTTGGACAGCTGTTGATATGCAAGTTAGATGACCTCTAAAATCTGAGAAACCTCAAATTGTATTTTGGGTCTTTGTCCTTGCTACTATTACATCATTGGGTGTAAGTGGAAGCTTTGCTTTTGTCTCTGCTTTCCACCATAATTGTCAAGTAAGAAATAAAGAGCTGGAGTGGTCCTATTCCAAACAGGTAAACATTGATGTATGCACAGTACATGGGAAAAATTGAGTGACTTTCCTTGAGACACTAAATATTGCGCTACTGGAGTAAATAAAAGAAAAAATGAAGTACCTTCGTCCTAAAAATGCAATAGAGACAAGGAAATTGAGGCAACCCTTGACTTTCGTGGTACGGTGTAGACTTACAATGCTGAAATAGCAAAAAAAAAAATACAAATTTATTTAAAAGAATTAATAAAAAATACCCACAACCCACCCCCCCTAAATAATTAAATTCCTCTGATATGAACTGGAAAGGAATGGATGTATCAACCCACAATGGGGAATTTGATATTCGTCTTTAACCAGTTGTAGACTCTACATGTTTCGCGGTGACCCGCTTCTTCAGGAGTATAGTTCAGAGGAATATTTTATTATAAAAAGAAACGTATACATAAGAGATCTTCATAAAACAAAACATGGTATTTAAGGGTTTTTCCTGTTATTGGATATTTTGCACCTTGTATATGTTATTTTCGTCTGCCCTTGTAGGTATTTTTTAATAATTCTTCTTCAAATAAATTTCTATTTGGAAAAAAAAAAAAGCTTTTGCAACATTGTAAGTCTATACCGTACGTATCTGTGTGTTGTCATAATACATACGTGTTTTACTATTCGTTATTGCAACTCACGTTAACGCGTCAATTTCTGCAGTTCATAACAATGCCATTAATTTAGCATTTTCAGCCCTTTTTTTTAGGCTGAAAGTGCCCCACTCGGCTTATACTCGAGTCACCGCCGTCTGCCTACCTGATCAGCGTGTCATGCAGACTGACGGCGACCAGCGTATCATAAAAACATTCGGCGGCCATTCCACTGTTCAAAAGCCGCGCCTCCATCTTGTCTGCGATAGGCAGAACACTTAATTTCCCAGCAGTCAGTGTTCAGCCTATCACGGACATCCTCTCATCCTCGTCCGTGGTATGAGGATGAGCGGATGTCCGTGATAGGCTGAACACTGACTGCTGGGAAATTGAGTGTTCTGCCTATCACAGACAAGAAGGAGGCGCGGCTTTTGAACACTGGAATGGCTGCCAAATGTTTTTAAAACACACTGACTGGGCAATGGTGGCTGCAGATCGTCACACAGAGGCTGCAATGGACGACACAGGGAGACATGCACAGTACACAGGGAGGTATGCACAGGACACAGGGAGGTATGCACAGTACACAGGGAGGTATGCACAGTACACAGGGAGGTATGCACAGGACACAGGGAGGGTATACACAGGACACAGGGAGGGTATACACAGGACACAGGGAGGCATGCACAGGACACAGGGAGGCATGCACAGGACACAGGGAGGCATGCACAGGACACAGGGAGGCATGCACAGGACACAGGGAGGCATGCACAGGACACAGGGAGGCATGCACAGGACACAGGGAGGCATGCACAGGACACAGGGAGGCATGCACAGGACACAGGGAGGCATACACAGGACACAGGGAGGCATACACAGCACAGGACACAGGGAGGTATACACAGTACACAGGGAGACATGCCCAGTACACAGGGAGACATGCCCAGTACACAGGGAGACATGCCCAGTACACAGCGAGACATGCACAGTACACAGGGAGGTATGCACAGGACACAGGGAGGTATGCACAGGACACAGGGAGGTATGCACAGGACACAGGGAGGTATGCACAGGACACAGGGAGGTATGCACAGGACACAGGGAGGTATGCACAGGACACAGGGAGGTATGCACAGGACACAGGGAGGTATGCACAGGACACAGCGAGGTATACACAGGACACAGGGAGGCATGCACAGGACACAGTGAGGCATGCAGCTGCAGATGTGCATTGTTGACTCTCTTTTCCACCTACAGTAGCTGCTGCATTTCTCACCCTTGGCTTATACTCGGGTCAATAAGCTTTCCCAGTTGTTTGTGGTAAATTAGGGGCTTCGGCTTATATTCGGATCGACCTATACTCGAGTATATACGGTACATTTTTGTTGCCAGTTGAGGTGTTGACAGAGCCATTCAAAATTTAATGAATGTAGAATTGAAGTGTCACACCGTGATATTGTAGCCCAGATGCATATTCATTCCAATATAAAACTAGATTTTACTGTGTATAGACTTAGAATACATTTAAAGGTAGAAAATGCTAAAAATACATTATAAAATCAATATTTATTAAATCATTTGTTTTACTACGGTTCTTCGTTTACCTCTTTTGGATATTTTTTTTTTCATTTTCCTTCCCTGATGGAGGTAAGGTGCAGCCCTAAAACATGTTGGATTTGTGTAGTTGAAATAAATTTGTATCTGGACTAAACACCATGGTGTGGCGCTTCAAGTCTAGGTTCACTCTTTAACTTAAATTTGCTGTGAAAACTCTTTGGTTTGTAGAAGCCACCAGTCTAGTACCCAGACACCATACATCAACACTGTCCTCACACCAATGGGTGGTAATAAGGAAAGTTTGTGACAGCAGGCAGGGGTTCCTTTCCCCTGTACCTGCTGTCACATTGAAAATCCACCTGCCCGCACAGCCGCAACATTAATTCACAGTACATTGTTAATGAAGAAAATACAAGTTCCATCTGCCACCATGGCAGATGACGTGTAGTTCTCAATGGACTGCGATGAGCGCCCTCGTAGTCCATTGACACTTCCAACAGCTTTTAATCAGAAAACCTGGAGGTATGGGCAGAAAGCTGGAAAACATGTCTACAGGAGCCTGACTTTGCACCCGCAATCGACTGATTGCACAAGCAATGCTTTGCAGGCTGCTGGAGGAAAAAATATTAAATGCACATTTTTATTCTGCAAAAATATGTGCATTTATTTACATTTTTTTCCCTTTTTAAATGTGAACTTCTCCTTTTTAAGCATTCAAAATCAATGGACTTGCTCCTCTTAGCATATGTGAACAATCTGGGTGCTAGCTGCTATAGTCAGTCTCCACTCGCCATCAAAGATATTAAAAAGTATGTCGGCTTCAGCTACACTCCAAACTTAGCACCTCTTGCTGTATTTATTAATTGCCAGCAAAATGTCTGCATGCAACAATGTCTCTTAAGGAAGGCTGATTTTTGGGTTGAGACTTTGTGTGCAGACATTTTGCTGACAATTAATAAAGACAACTTAATGCATGTGCAGTGATATACACATTTAGTACATGTACAGTAATATACACATTTAATGCATGCGCAGTGATATACATATTTAATGCATGTGCAGTGATATACATATTTAATGCATGTACAGTAATATACACATTGCATGTGCAGTGATACACACATTTATCGCATGTGCAGTGATACACACATTTATTGCATGTGCAGTAATATACATTTAATGCATGTGCAGTGATATACACATTTAATGCATGTACAGTAATTTACACATTTAATGCATGTACAGTAATATACGCATTTAATGCATGTGCAGTGATGTACATATTTAATGCATGTACAGTAATATACACATATATTGCATGTGCAGTGATATACATATTTAATGCATGTGCAGTAATATACACATTGCATGTGCAGGGATGCACACATTTATTACATGTGCAGTGATATACACGTTTAATGCATGTGCAGTAATGCACACATTTAATGCATGTACAGTGATATACACATTTAATGCACGTGCAGTGATATACACATTTAATGCACGTGCAGTGATATACACATTTAATGCACGTGCAGTGATATACACATTTAATGCACTGCAGAAATACAGCGCAGCAGGTCACTGATGTCTGAATGGCCTTAAAGTTTTGTATTGGTGGCTGTGAGGAAATGGTTCACGTTCTTTGTAATGTATTTATACACCAAGCTTTCAACATTTTTTGAGAATATTTTTAGGACTCTTTTGTGAGTCGTCATTTTTCTGACCTTGCTGTTACTTATGTTCTGGCTTTGACATTATATCCAAAGTCTGTTTGGATGGAAGTAGTATTTAGCAAGGTTCTTCCTGAACTTCATTTCTATGCAGCTAGTGAACCACAATTTACAGAAAGAAAAATAAATGATATGGAAATATTTGGTTTTATTTTTAGTTGGCATTCTTTGTATCAATGTGATTAATTCACCATTGGCAGAAAACACCTATTTAATCATGTTAGCAAAATGTTGTCGATGTTAAACCTCTCATCATTGTTTCATTATGAAGTAATTTTGGTGCTGATTTGATTGTTGCAGACTAATGAGACTTTAGTATCGAATTTTTGATTACTAATTTGCATAACTGAGAACTGGAGATTATTTCCGACACTACTGAAGTGATCTAAATTCTTAAAGTGTACTCCATTAATTTCATAACAAACGTTGTAAATTAACAGCTGGCAAAAAAAGTTCCCACAAGAACCTTTATAACTAGCAATCCTTATCATCTGTGTATTTGGAAAGCCCCCTTTATTGGCTGATGATGTGCTCCTACTGGTTTGAGGGAGGGCAGGAATAATAGAAGAGCTCCACCTGAGAACTGAACCCCAACACTTCATCTTCCTGATATGTGGCTGCTGTACCATGTACATGTATGAAAAAGTCTCCTGTTCTCTTTGTATTGCTTCCTTTGTGTGAATTCTCCAGTGTTCCTGCCAGTCCCTCTGCTTTACTATTAAAAACTGACCACACTAAGCAGGAGAGCACAGCATGGTCAGTTCTCTAGCTGTGCTGGGAACTCTGTGAACCAATGATCAGACTTGTCCTGACATCCCCCTGCTGCACAGCCATTCACTGGGAAGCGACGTGTCCATGTTCTGCTGCTTCTCCTTCTCCCCCCAGCTCTTATGCAGCTGAGAACAGAGGGTATGTGATCACTTAAAAAAAAGGTATTTATATTGTTTTATTATATCTATATAAAAATGTTTTGCCTTTCATTTCTATTTAGAATGGGTTATTTTACAAGGTGATCGTTTACAATCACTTTAAGGCCTTGGTTAAAGCAGAACATTATCTACATGACTAATTATGCTACCAAAATTAGTGTGTGTTGCAAATTGCCTCCAGCATTGCTCCTGTTTCTTCTTGATGGAGGCTGCCATTTTCCTGAAGCCCAGACCCCCTGAGCAGAAGTAAATCATAAAGGGGAATTTAACCCTTTGATGTAACAATTTGAAAGAATAGTTACATTCCTGGCATGCCGGGATGGCTAACTGTCACATTTGCTTGTTTCCTTAATCAAACTGTCAAACCATCAAATGGCTGGTGTCATAACTAATCACATGTGCAGCACCATGGCAGTTGCAGATCAAACAGAAGCAGCTTCCTTGGCTGTAAAGGATAAGAGGGTTTAATTCTGCTTTAAGGCTGTCAGCAGATGGGCAACTGAGCATGTGTAGACCAGGGTGATGCAGTGAACAGTGAGGGAAAAAAAGTATTTGATCCACTGCTGATTTTGTACAATTGCCCACTGACAAAGAAATGATCAGTCTATAATTTTAATGGTCAGTTTATTTTACCAGTGAAAGACAGAATAACAATAAAATCCAGAAAAATGCATTTAAAAAAAGTTATTAATTAATTTGCATTTTAATGAGTGAAATAAGTATTTGATCGCCTATCAATCGGCAAGATTTCTGTCTCCCAAGTGTCTTCTATACAGGTAACTAGCTGAGATTAGGAGCACTATCTTAAAGGGAGTGCTCCTAATCTCAGCTTGTTACCTGTATAAAATACACCTGTCCACAGAAGCAATCAATCAGATTCCAATCTCTTCACCATGGCCAAGATCAAAGAGCTGTCCAAGGATGTCAGGGACAAGATTGTAAACCTACACAAGGCTGGAATGGGCTACAAAACCATCGCCAAGCAGCTTGGTGAGAGGGTGACAACAGTTGGTGCAATTATTTGAAAATGGAAGAAACACAAAATGCCTGTCCATCTCCATCGGTCTGGGGCTCCATGCAAGATCTCACCTTGTGAAGTTTCAATGATCATGAGAACGGTGAGGAATCAGCCCAGAACTACACGGGAGAATCTTGTCAATGATCTCAAGGCAGCTGGGACCATAGTCACCAAGAAAACAAATTGGTAACACACTGAATCACGAAGTACTGAAATCCTGCATCACCCGCAAGGTCCCCCTCTCAAGAAAGCACATGTACAGGCCCGTCTGAAGTCTGCTAATGAACATCTGAATGATTCAGAGGAGAACTGGGTAAAAGCATTGTAGTCAGATGAGACCAAAATTGAGCTCTTTGGCATCAACTCAACTTGCCGTGTTTGGAGGAGGAGGAATTCTGCCTATGACCCCAAGAACTCCATCCCCACCGTCAAACATGGAGGTGGAAATATGCTTTGTGGAGGGTTTTCTGTTAAGGGGACAGGACAACTTCACGGACGGGGCCATGTATCATCAAATCTTGGGTGAGAACCTCCTTCCCTCAGCAAGGGCATTGAAAATGGGTCGTGGATGGGTCTTCCAGCATGACAATGACCCAAAACACACAGCCAAGGCAACAAAGTGCTCAAGGAGAAGCACATTAAGGTCCTGGAGTGGCCTAGCCTTTCTCCAGACCTTAATCTCATAGAAAATATGTGGAGGGAGTTGAAGGTTCGAGTTACCAAACATCAGCCTCGAAACCTTAAAGTGGATGTAAACCCACTCTCATCCTTTCTAAACTCCTGCCATAGGGGTTATCTATAAGGATATACATGCCTCCTGCATGTATATTTACCTGTCAAATGTCTCCCCTCTGTCTGTTATGAGACCCCAAAAACTGCAGATTCTGTGGGTGGGGTCTGTTGTCTGGAGCTCAGTGGGTGGAGTCATGATGTCAGTAGACTCCCCGCCCACCTCTACACTCCCCTTGTCGATATGCATTTTCTCCTGTGTATTTCTTACACTGAACTTCTGCTATGATCTCTAACATCCAGTGAAAAGACAGGAAAGTAACCACATGACTTCAGCATGCCAAATCATGCTGAGGTGTGGAACAGCCAATCCTTGCAGAGCTGCTGAAGAAAGGAGTGGGGGAGGGAATTAAAAAATAATGCCTGTGTCTTATGCCGCGTACACACGAGCGGACATTACGGCGGACTTTGCCCGGCGGACTGGATTTCGTCGGACAATTCGATGTGTGTGGGCTCCAGCGGACTTTGTTTTCTCAAAAGTTGGACGGAATTAAATTTAAAACTTGTTTTAAATTTATCCGTTGAAATCGAGTCCGGTCGAAAAGTCCGCCGTCTGTATGCTAGTTCGACGGACAAAAAGCCACGCTAGGGCAGCTATTGGCTACTGGCTATGAACTTCCTTGTTTTAGTCCGGTCGTACGTCATCACGTACGAATTCGACGGACTTTGGTGGATTGTGTGTAGGCAAGTCCGTTCATTCACAAAGTCCGTCGGAAAGTACGTCGAAAAGTCCGCCGGGCAAAGTCCGCCGTAATGTCCGCTCGTGTGTACGCGGCATCAGGGTGTCACTGACAGCAAGGGAGAGGATTTGACAAAGTTTTTCTCAGTTTGTCAAGATTTTTCTCACTGAACAATAAAAGAGGATTGCTCAGAGATGGATTAACTCTGTGTGGCAAGACTGGGCTCAAATGATAGGAAATCTTATACTCTACAGTATGATATAAAAATAAATAAATAAATAAATAAATTTCGGGTTTACATCCACTTTAATGACTTGGAGAGAATCTGCAAAGAGGAGAGGGACAAAATCCTTCCTGAGATGTGTGCAAACCTGGAGGCCAACTACAAGAAACATCTGACCTCTGTGATTGCCAACAAGGGTTTTGCCACTAAGTTATGGTTTGCGAAGGGGTCAAATACTTATTTCTCTCATTAAAATGCAAATCAATTTATAACTTTTTTGAATTGCGTTTTTCTGTTTTTTTTTTGTTTTTTGTTTTTTTTTTTGTTCTGTCTCTCATTGTTAAAATAAACCTACCATTAAAATTATAGACTGATCATTTCTTTGTTGGTGGGCAAACGTACAAAATCTGCAGAGGACCAAATACTTTTTTCCTTCACTGTATTACTGTATTTTAAAAAGTATAGGCACTTATTTTTCATGTTTTACATATCTATACCTACAAAAGGAACCAGTCTGAAGTGATTTTAGCAGGAGCTAATTTTCTGACTAAAATTCCATTTTCCTGGCACAAGAAAATGTGCCAAAAAATGAAGGTACTTGTGCCCCTTTTTCATGGTTGTAGCATTTCTCAATACAGTCATCATAGTGGTTACCAGTGCAAGTTATAGGCAGTACATCTATTATAGGTAGCGTTGGTGCACAGTGACATCTGAAGACCACCCAAGCCTAGTTTACACTCAGCCTGGCCCTCCCATGCACAATTTTTTGAACATGGCAAAGCATGTCCTTTTCAGGAATATATTGTGGGTGAAAATTCAGAGCTAAAACCCTTTACATTTTGGGCTGATTACTAGGAGCAGTTATGCACAATAATAACCTATAGAAATCAGTCAAATTTCCTTTCCACTAGTTGACAGCAGTCAGAATAACCAGGATTATTTGATTCATCGCTATGGGTAACCGTATGTTACACATTGCTATCTGCATTTGTTAAATAAAGAGCATAGATTTGTTGTGTCAACTGCTTGGCAACCTTGTGGAATCAATAAGTGCTGTCTTTATTGTAGGGATTTCCTGTTCTTTTGATGGTCAGGCATAGAACTGGTGAAACCTGTGTGAGTGTGTTATTTGTCAGTATACATTTTCAATATTTTTAACCCTAATAGACTAAAGGTAGATCCATCCAGATTCAATAATGCTTATAACTACAACAACTGTGATCTGGAGGTGCTGGAGCATGATATGGGGTCTTCTGGAGTTCACATTTAATATATTATTCCACCTTTTCTGATCATGTTTCATGCATTGCTTAACCCATATTTCGGTTATAACATGAAACGTGGTCAAAGTTCACAGCCCCCCCACCCACAAACCACCGATCGTGTAAAATTTGTAGTCCGTGCTGATGTGCGTGTCCCACGTCACAAGACAGTAATTCTCAATGAAGCACAAGTCACCACACTTGTAGTCCCATAGATCAGGGCTTGACAAATTTGCTTGGAATCTAGGAGCCAGCTAAAAAAGTTAGGAGCCAGGTTTTTTTTTTTTTTTTTTTTAAACGACCGACAAAGCTTTATTTTCAATATAAAAATTAACCAATCTTAAATTTACACAGAGACGACTAGAACGAATGTGACTGCTTTTATTTCCTGCCATGCAGGGACACAAGACCACCATATTCCCGCTAAGGATCCAATCAGGTCCGCCTGAAAAACTGACAGGCGAACCTGATCAGACAGCCCGTGTGAAAGGGGCCAAGCAGGGAGATGATAAATAATAAATTCATTTTAATGAACCACTTCCTTCCCGCAGGACGACTATATACGTCCTGTCTTTGAAGAGAAATACCGTTCTTATGGTAGCAGCTAGCTACCATAACCCCGGTATCTTCTTCAAGAGCCGGCGGTTCTCTTTCAGATAAAAGTGGTCCCTGCAGCAGATTCGCAGCGAGATTACTTTTATCGGCGGCAGGAGAGGGCCCCCCCTACCGCCGCTCTCCGGTGCCCTTCACCGCTTACCGTGGCCGTCGGTAACGGCGGAGGCGATCCGGATCTGTCCCTGGCCTGACATGGAGACGAGTGAGAGGAAGATGGCCCCCCCCCCCCCCCGCCCATCTCCAAGTCATTGCAGGGCGGAAGCGACGTCAAATCGTCACTTCCACCCATAGCTCTTAAAGGGACATTTTTTTTTTTTTTTTTTTTTTTTTTTTTTTTTTTTCAAATGACAATTTTTTTTTTTAATGCATTTTAGTGTAAATATGAGATCTGAGGTCTTTTTGACCCCAGATGTCATATTTAAGAGGACCTGTCATGCTTTTTTTCTATTACAAGGGATTTTTACATTCCTTGTAATAGGAATAAAAGTGACTTTTTTTTTTTTTTTTAAAGAACAGTGAAAAAATAAAAGTTAAAATAAATAAGAAAAAAAAAAATTAAATGTGCCCCATCCCTTGTAATAGAAATAAAAGTGACACAATTTTTATTTTTTTTTTAAAAACAGTGTAAAAATAAAAAGTAAAATATATAAGAAAAAATAATAATTTTTTTAAACACGCCCCGTCCTGCCGAGCTCGCTTGCAGAAGCGAACGCATATGTGAGTAGCACCCGCATATGAAAGCGGTGTTCAAACCACACGTGAGGTATCGCCACGATCGTTAGAGCGAGAGCAATAATTCTAGTCCTGTACCTCCTCTGTAACTCAAAACATGCAACCTGTAGAATTTTTTAAACGACGCCTATGGAGATTTTAAAGGGTAAAAGTTTGTCGCCATTCCACGAGCGGATGAAATTTTGAAGCGTGACATGTTGGGAATCAATTTACTCGGCGTAACATTATCTTTCACAATATAAAAAAAATTGGGCTAACTTTACTGTTTTCTTATTTTTTAATTAAAAAAAGTATTTTTTCCCAAAAAAGTGCGCTTGTAAGTCCGCTGCGCAAATACGGTGTGACAGAAAGTATTGCAATGACCGCCATTTTATTCTCTAGGGTGTTAGAATAAAAAATATATATAATGTTTGGGGGTTCTAAGTAAAGGGAAGGAGATGAGCAGGCAGTGAAAACAGGCAGGGGAAGCTCCATTAGCATTGGTGGTTGTCTTGTAATACCAACGGCCACCACCAGAGGGCGCCCGATTGCAGAAGGAACCAGGAACCATAGGACTGCAGTAGGCCGCAAAGCCGGGGCCTCAATTACCGGCGAGGCCCAGCGCGATCGCGGCGGGAGGGGGGGTGGGGGTCGAACGGACACAGGATACCCCAGCTGTGCCGCCCCAGGCGCCAGGTCGCTAATTCTAGTCGCAAATGCGACCTGGCGCCCGGGGTTTGTCGAGCCCTGCCATAGATAATTCATTCAGCTTTGTATCTGAAGATCCACACCTTGATATTAATGCTGAAGAGCCTGACCTTGGCTTGGAAATACCATGTTTCTCCGAAAATAAGACCAGGTCTTATATTAATTTTGGCTACAAAAAACACACTAGGGCTTATTTTCAGGGGATGTCTTATTTATTTACTATATGTACAATAATCTACATTTATTCAAATACAGTAAAGCCTTGGTTTGAGAGTAACTTGGTTTGAGAGCTTTTTGCAAGACGAGCAACATTTTTTTTAAATAAATTTTGACTTGATATTTGAGCGATGTCTTGATATACAAGTAGCATCATGTCACAGTATGAGAAGCGAGGCCCCTCTAAGTGTAGCAATATGGTTACATTTAATGAAGGTACAACATTTAGCAACACATTGCTACACTTAGAGGCGCCTCTCTTCTCTTTTATACTCTGTAGCTTCTGCTGGATTTTGCTTCTAATCCCCTTGTGGAGGCTTCCATTTGTGGATGGACATTTTATGGTTACACAACTTATCACATTGCTATAATCTTTTTATAAGGACTATAAACTGAAGGACTTATGAATAAATGGTTGTGGAACAAATCATCTGAGTTTCCATTATTTCTTATGGGGAAATGTGCTTTGATATACAAGTGCTTTGGACTACAAGCATGTTTCCGGAACGAATTATGCTCGCAATCCAAGGTTTTACTGTACAGTAATGTCATCATGATGATCTAAAAGTGGTTGTAACCCTAAAAAAAAAAAATAAAAAAAAATAAATATATATATATTTAGGACCGAGTACAAGTACCGATACCTTTTTTTTTTTTTAAGTACTCGCCGATACCGATTACCGATACTTTTTTTTTTTTTGTCACGTGACAGTGGTTTTTTACATTTTTTTTAACAATGCTTTCTTTTTTTTTAGGGGGGGGTGAACGGTGTCTGTGTGTTTTTTTTTATTTACATTTTTATTATTTTTTACAATAATATTTTTTTTTTTTGTTATTGCAATATGTGTTTGTTTTTTTTAATCAGCCCTGTTGGGGGGCTTTGGTGAGATATCGGGGGGTCTTAACAGACCTCTGATATCTCCCCCTTGAGACAGAGAAAGAGACCGAGGATAGAGATTCCCCAGTCCCTTTCTCTGCAGCCTCAGCTGCACTGAGAATGAATGGAGAGAAGACAGCGGCTCCTCTCCATTCATAAACTGAGACATCGTAATCACAGGAGATTACAATGTTTCAGTTATGTGAATGGACAGAGTCAGCCGACTCTGTCCATTCACAAAGGAGGACATGGAGAGAGAGACCACACAACGGAGGGGGACACCAGAACGGAGGGGGACAGAGGAAGAGAGAGGGACAGCAGAACGGAGGGGGACAGAGGAAGAGAGAGGGACAGCAGAACGGAGGGGGACAGCAGAACGCAGGGGGACAGAGGAAGAGAGAGGGACAGCAGAATGGAGGGGGACAGAGGAAGAGAGGGGGACAGCAGAATGGAGGGGGACAGCGGAAGAGAGAGGGACAGCAGAACGGAGGGGGACAGAGGAAGAGAGGGGGACAGTGGAACGGAGGGGGACAGAGGAAGAGAGAGGGACAGCAGAACGGAGGGGGACAGAGGAAGAGAGAGGGACAGCGGAACGGAGGGGGACAGCGGAACGGAGGGGGACAGAGGAAGAGAGAGGGACAGCAGAACGGACGGGGACAGAGGAAGAGAGAGGGACAGCAGAACGGACGGGGACAGAGGAAGAGAGAGGGACAGCAGAACGGAGGGGGACAGAGGAAGAGAGGGGGACAGCGGAACGGAGGGGGACAGAGGAAGAGAGAGGGACAGCAGAACGGAGGGGGACAGAGGAAGAGAGAGGGACAGCGGAACGGAGGGGGACAGAGGAAAAGAGGGGGACAGCGGAACGGAGGGGGACAGAGGAAGAGAGAGGGACAGCAGAACGGAGGGGGACAGAGGAAGAGAGAGGGACAGCAGAACGGAGGGGGACAGAGGAAGAGAGAGGGACAGCAGAACGGAGGGGGACAGAGGAAGAGAGAGGGACAGCGGAACGGAGGGGGACAGAGGAAGAGAGAGGGACAGCAGAACGGAGGGGGACAGAGGAAGAGAGAGGGACAGCGGAATGGAGGGGGACAGAGGAAGAGAGGGGGACAGCAGAATGGAGGGGGACAGAGGAAGAGAGAGGGACAGCAGAACGGAGGGGGACAGAGGAAGAGAGGGGGACAGCGGAACGGAGGGGGACAGAGGAAGAGAGGGGGACAGCAGAACGGAAGGGGACAGAGGAAGAGAGAGGGACAGCGGAACGGAGGGGGACAGAGGAAGAGAGGGGGACAGCGGAACGGAGGGGGACAGAGGAAGAGAGAGGGACAGCAGAACGCAGGGGGACAGAGGAAGAGAGAGGGACAGCAGAATGGAGGGGGACAGAGGAAGAGAGGGGGACAGCAGAATGGAGGGGGACAGAGGAAGAGAGAGGGACAGCAGAACGGAGGGGGACAGAGGAAGAGAGGGGGACAGCGGAACGGAGGGGGACAGAGGAAGAGAGAGGGACAGCAGAACGTAGGGGGACAGAGGAAGAGAGAGGGACAGCAGAACGCAGGGGGACAGAGGAAGAGAGAGGGACAGCAGAACAGAGGGGGACAGAGGAAGAGAGGGGGACAGCGGAACAGAGGGGGACAGCGGGACAGAGGAACGGAGGGGGGCAGCGGAAAGAAGAGGGATAGAGGAACGGAGGGGGACAGCGGAACAAAGAGGGACAGCGGAGGGGGACAGCGGAATGGAGGGGGACTGGAGGAGGATGCGGTGACAGTCAGCGGTGATCGCGTGTGGGGGAGTTAGAAAGCACCGATCAACGCTGTATGTCACTAAGCAGCTGAAAGCCGCGGGGGGAGAAGCTTGTAACTCCCCCACGTGCCGATCACCGCTGACTGTACAGGTATCGGCGGAAGCATTGGGAGCATTTGCCCGAGTACAAGTACTTGGGCAAATGCTCGGTATCGGGACAATACTAATATATATATTATGATCCTTTAAAGCATGATAGATAGCACAGTGCTTGTGCTGTGCCATTTACCCCTCTCTATGTTCTAAAAAAAACATGGAATAAAACAATAAAATGTTTTTTTAAAAGTTCCTGTGTCCCCTGTCTTCTCTCCCCTTGTCAGCACAGGAGTCAGCATTTTGACATTCTGTAATCCCAAAAATAAACCTTGTTTAAAGCAGAAGTAAACCCATCCATTTAACAGTTTAAAAAAACTGTTACATTTCTGGCACGTGCCCGAAATGTAACACTCCCATTGGTTGTGCTCTCAACCAAACTTTTTAAACCATCCTATGGCTGGTGTCATAACTGATCACATGTGCAGCATCATGACAGTTGTAGATTAAAACAAGGCCAAGATGGCAGCTTCCTTGTCTATAAAAGATAGGGGGGGTTTACTTCCACTTTAAAGTCATTGTAAAAATATTCAATCCGTTTTGTAAAAAGATTATATAATATGCAGTGTTGTCTCCTGGAAAATACCTTATTTACAGTGCTGCTGGGCGCTCATGTGACCCGCCTGAGCTCTTCTTCCCCGCTCCGAGCACTACAGAGGGAGGGGCTGCTGACGTCACCCGGGAGGAGAGGAGAAGTGCTTTGGTGGGTCATGTAAGTGCCCAGCGGCGCTGTAAATAAGGTATTTTCCACAATAAAGTTACAAAAGGAGACACACTGCACATTTATATAATCTTTTTACAAAACAGATTGCATGTTTTTACTAGGGCTTATTTTCAGGGTAGGGCTTCTTTTTGGGGAAACAATGGGATGGAGGTAAGTGTACTATCTCTTCTTTTGCAGGGAGCTGCTTTGGCTTATTGACGGCAGAATCCCTTTAAGCACAAGCTTTGCATTGGACAATCGATTGTGTTTCACCTGCCAATCAAGGTAGAGAAAAACTGCTCCAGACACTTTCACCACCAATTGATTAGGGGAAAGTAGTTTGTAAAATACGGTATTTTCTAACTTGCTTATTTGCTATTCCCCTCTCCTCACTGAGAGTTCTGTTCTTCACTTTCTCTCCATTGCAGCAAAAGATGGCTGTGTGCAACCTCTGTAGTTTAACATAACCAGGTTTGTTTTGATACTGCCAATGTAATCTAAATTTCAATAAAGCCATTAATGGAGCTTTGGCAAATCCATTTGTTGAGACGTGACTTTAGATGACTGCATTTTTTCCCCTCTTTTCCGTACTTTGTAGCGGTTAAGATTAATTGCTACCATTTTCTGTGCTGCTGAGCATGACTGTTTGCTAATGCACTCTGGAATTGTATTTTACCCTGCAGAACTGTGCTTACATAGACCGTTCCCCAAATGTATTTCATACTGTGACAAAGTAATATTGTTTTTGTGCTGTTTTTAATGCATCTAACATCCAAATTAACTACTTGAAATGAAAGGTGTTAAACACATATTTCTTCAACTGTAGAAACAAAAACAAAAAAAAAAATTTAGTTAATTGGACTTTGCATTAGTATAGGGTATAGGATCTGTAGTTTTCAGCCCTGGGATATCAGAGTTGTTTGTTTGTTTGTTTTGTTTTTTGGAGTGGACCTAGCAGTACTCACCGATGCCGACTGATTTTTTTTTTTTTTATGTCGTGCGACAGTGGCACTAACATGTAGCACTGATGAAGTGCAGACTGTGACAGTAGTTTTTTTATTTTTATTTTATTTTTTACAATTAATCAATTCATTTTTTTATTTATTTTTATTTTTTATTTTGTTTACAATGCTTTCTTTTTTTTTGGGGGGGGGGGGGAGAGAGAGGGGACGGTGTCAGTGTTTTTTTTTTATTTTTAGTTTTTTTTTATTATTATTATTTTTACAAATTAACCTTTAAATATTTATTTATTACAATTCTTTATTATTATTATACAGGATTTATATAGCGCCAACAGTTTACGTAGCGCTTTACAACTTGAGGGTAGACAGTACAAATACAATACAATTTGATACAGTAGGAATCAGAGGGCCCTGCTCCTTAGAGCTTACAATCTAAGAGGGAAGGTCAAGAGATACAAGAGGTAATAACTTTGGGTGATGTGCTGATTGAGAAGATAAATGTACAGTTGTTAGGTGGGGGCCAGATAGGCTTCTCTATAGAGATGAGTTTTCAGAGATCGTCTGAAAGTGGATAAAGTAGGAGAAAATCGGACGGATTGGGGTAGAGCATTCCAGAGGATGGGGGAGGCTCTGGAGAAGTCCTGAAGGCGAGCATGGGATGAGGTGACAAGGGAGTTTGAGAGCAGGAGGTCTTGGGAGGAGCGAAGAGAACGATTAGGTTGGTATTTTGTGACTAGGTTAGAGATGTAGCTGGGGTCCAGGTTGTGGATGGCTTTGTAAGTTATAGTTAGTATCTTGAATTTAATTCGGTGACTGAGTGGCAGCCAATGGAGGGATTGGCAGAGGGGTGTAGCAGACGCTGAGTGGTTTGTGTGGTGGATGAGCCTGGCAGCAGCGTTCATGATGGACTGAAGGGGGGATAGCCTATTTAGAGGTAAACCAATGAGGAGGGAGTTGCAGTAGTCAAGGCGGGAGATGACCAGGGAGTGGATTAGAAGCTTTGTGGTGTCATTGGTTAGGAAGGGGCGTATCTTGGAGATGTTGCGAAGACAGAAGGCAAGCTTTGGATAGTGATAGAATGTGGGGTCGAAAGGTTAGTTCAGAGTCCAGGATTACACCTAGGACCTTGACGTGGGGAGATGGGTTGATAGTTGAGCCGTTGATCTTGACAGGGAGATCAGGGGAAGTGGCACCTGAGGGAGGAAATATCATGAGCTCGGTTTTGGATAGGTTGAGTTTGAGAAAGTGATGTGACATCCAGGCTGATATGTCTGCTAGTAAGTTGGTAATGCGTGAGGAGACAGATGGAGAGAGCTGGGGGGTGGAGAGATAGATTTGGGTGTCATCAGCGTAGAGATGATATTTAAAGCCGTGGGAGGCAATCAACTGACCCAAGGAGGTGGTGTAGATTGAGAAAAGGAGAGGTCCAAGAACAGAACTTTTATTTTTTTTTATTTCATCAGCTCTGTTGGGGGGCTTTGGTGAAGATATCAGTGGGCTAAACAGACCCCTGGCATCTCTCCTTTGAGACAAGGAAAGGGACTGAGGACACAAATTCCCCAATCCTTTTCTCTGCAGCCTCAGCTGCACTGAAGATGAATGGACGGGAGACAGAGGCTCCTCTCCATTGATAAACAGAAGCATTGTAAACATATTTCGCAATGCTCAGTTATGAATGGACAGAGTCGGTGATATATTTACCGGCTCCTTCCTCCACTCTCCATCATGACAGATCTGGGACGAGGGGAGGAGGACTGGAGGAGGACACTGGGAGCCGGGGACACCGGTAAGAGGGGGAAGTACACAGGGGGACAGTCGGGGGTGATCGGTGCAGCGGTGGGGGGCCATTACAAGCACCAATCTCCCTGTATAGCTTTCAGTAAAGCACCTGACAGCTGCGGGAGGGAGCCGAGGAGTAGCGGCTATCAGGTGCTTTATTGAAAGCTATACAGGAAGATCGGTGCTTGTAACTCCCCCCACCGCCGCACCAATCATCTGTGAGGTTGCCCGGCCCCCCTGGCTGATCTGAGGATGCCTGGTCCGATAAAACAGGTATTGGATCAGACATCGGAGCATTTGCACGAATACCGATACTCGTGCAAATGCTCAGTATCAGCACCGATACTAGTATTGCTATGGGTGCAACCCTACTGTTTACCCACGTGAACTTGAAAGTTCTAGAGAAATGCTTTAAATAATGCATTACAATTTTTAACTAAACCCATTTGATTTTTGTCGACTAAAATGATTTTAGTCAAATAAAATGTACTGGAGATTTTAGTCGACTATGACTAAAACTGAATTGAAATTTGATGCCAAAATTAAAGTAGAACTATGGGCAAGACTTTTTTTTTTTTTTTTCATTTCGGATAGAGTAAGGGAGAGTTATAACCCCTGTCAGATTTTTTTTTTCGCCATCTTTGTCCCATTGCAGGGATTTCGCTTCACTTTCTTTCCCATAGCTAAACAGGAAGTGAGAGGAAATCTCTGCAAATTAAAGGAATTTCTTGTGAGCCCCCAGCTCACCGGAACTAGTGTCCCCATTGGAAGATTTCCCATCTTATACTTTTCTGGGGACAACCCCAAATTTGGGGTTTTCTTTTTACTTTCACTGATGATAATGGTAAACAGGACAAATAGAGAGGGCGAATCCCCTTAAGGGGGTACACGGACGGCTATTAAAATTGACGGGGGCTCTAATCCCTCTCCACTCTATCCAAAACGAAAAAAAAAGTTTTGCCTTTAGTTATACTTAACACTGGGGCCTGGTACCTTTTGGTGTTGACAGTTTAAGCTCAGTTGTACTGCAGGGATTAACCACATCAGTACTGGCATATTTCACCCCTTCGTTACCAGGCAATTTTTCCGTTTTCACTGTTATGATCTTTAGACTGACAATTACTCGGTTGTGCAACACTGTATGCAGGTTAACTTTATAGCATATTTTAGACAGGGCTTTATTTTAGTGTTATTTAATAACCTCTTGGACTTTTTTCTTTTAGATTTTTACAATCTAAAAGAAAAAAGGCCAACAAAAAAAACTGTTTCCTTTACTTTGTTTCAAAATATAGCAAATAAAATGCCAGGACGGGATGAAAACCCCCGAAATTACCCCTTTTTGGAAAGCAGAAACCACAAAGTAAACTGATTTTTAATTTTTTTTTTTCCACAATTTTTTGGGGAAATGAAAAAACATGTCAGTATTCAAGGGTTTAAAACATGGAGCTTGGTAATGGTACAATAGATACATTAAAGCCCAATTCACAAAATAACCTTTTTATAATTGATGTATATGATAACATTGACCTTTTAAATCATTCTAAATATTTATTGGCTAAAATATTTGTCGTTCTGCCCTGGGGCTTAGTATTCACCCCCCTGACAAGCTGACCCTATTGTAATTTGGCTTCTATGCTTTCAGAATTAGTCAGCTTTCATTCACTGAATAGAATCTGCAACAACTACTTCTTCATGAGGACAAAAGAAAATTTAAATTCAGCATACTTATGCATGTTTGAGTATATCAATCAAAATGATGGCATTGCAGGATGTCAGATTGAAGATGTAACTCCTTCCGACACATCATATATAAGGTCATTCCGGCCTTTTTCAGTCTTCTTTAGTATCATTTGTTTATTAGACACTTGGAGAAGGTGAACGTCTTATTGAAAATGTAGTGCAAACATTTTTCATGCTTGCTTAGAACATTTAGAAAAAGTGCCGGTCATAATATCAATGTATAAAAAGGAGGTACCTTCGTCCCTAAGAGAGAAGGAAGGATTTTAGGGAGGATGAAATGGACTTTAATGCTACCATACAAAAGCTTGGGATACAGAAGATAAGTATAAAAAATATACTTTTTATTACAATCACAATTTAAAATACATGAATTAAAAAAAAAGATTGACATGGAACAATGCAATGGCTCTAAATGGTTGTGGTGACACAGGATAATGTACCATCTGTATATTAATTGCTCGACATGTAGGGAACACCACTTCTTCGGGAGCTTTTTTAGACAAATCTATGCACAATTTTATAGAGCGATTTACCAATGTCAAACTATGAATAGAGAGAGAAAACATATTAGTCATAACATCATACAAGCCTCAAGTAATAGCACAATATCATTATTATTATACAGAATATATATAGCACCAACAGTTTGCGCAGCGCTTTACAACATGGGGGCAGACAGTACACTTACAATACAAATCAATACAGGAGGGATCAGAGGGCCCTGCTCGTTAGAGCTTACAATCTAGAAGGGAGGGTCAAATGGAACAAAAGGTAATAACTGGGGGGGGGGTGATCTGATGGAGAAAATGAAAATACAGTTGTTAGGTGTGGGTTGGGTAGGCTTCTCTGAAGAGGAGGCTTTTCAGGGATCGTCTAAAAGCTAATAGAGTAGAAGATAAGCGGACAGATTGGGGTAGGGCATTCCATAGGATTGGAGAGGCTTTGGAAAAGTCCTGGAGGCGAGCTTGAGAGGAGGTGACGAGGGAGCTGGAGAGCAGAAGATCTTGAGAGGAACAAGGAAACAAGTAGGTTGGTATTTAGAGACTAGGCTAGTGATGTAGCTGGGGGCTAAATTGGATGGCTTTGTAAGTAGTTGTTAGTATTTTGAGTTCAATTCGTTGGGTGAGCCGAAGCCAGTGGAGGGATTGACAGAGAAGGGTAGCATACACAGAACGATTGTTAAGGTGGATGAGTCTTGCAGCAGCATTCATGATGGATTGAAGAGGTGATAGACTATGTAGAGGTAAGCCAATGAGAAGGGAGTTGCAGTAGTCGAGGCGAGAGATGACCAGCGAGTGAATCAGGAGCTTTGTGGTGTCATTGGTTAGAAAGGGGCGTATTTTGGAGATGTTGCGGAGGTTGAGGCGGCAAGATTTGGACAGTGAATGGATGTGGTGCTTAAAGAAGAGTTCAGAGTCCAGGACTACACCTAGAACCTTGGCATGTGCGGATGGGTTTATAGTTGTGCCATGGATTTCGACATAGAACAAGATTTCATCACTACACAGGATATACATTCATGTTCTATATTGTTCTATTACTTGAGGATTGTATGATGTTATGACTAATATGTTTTCTCTCTCTATTCATAGTTTGACATTGCTAATCGCTCTATAAAATTGTGCATAAATTTGTATAAAAAATCTAATGAAGAAGCAGTGTTCCCTTCCGCTGAGCTGTGTCTCAGCCAATCAGGAGGGGTGTCCCGGACAGCTTAGACATTCGTGGACATCGCTGGAGAGAGAGGGGGCTCAGGTAAGTAATTAGGGGGTGCTGGAGAGGCTGCTACACACAGAAGGGTTTTTAACCTAATGCATAGAATGCATTAGGATAAAAAAAACCTTGTGCCTTTACAACTCCTTTAACCACTTCCCGCCCGCCCTATGGCGGATTGACGTCTGGGAAGTGGTTCTGTTATCCTGACTGGACGTCATATGACGTCCAGCAGGATAACATGCCGCCGCGCGCCCACGGGGGGCGCGCATCGCGGCGATCGGTGTGTCAGTCTGACACACCGCTACACCGATCCTGGTAAAGAGCCTCCGGCGGAGGCTCTTTACCACGTGATCAGCCGTGTCCAATCACGGCTGATCACGCTGTCAATAAGAAGAGCCGTTGATCGGCTCTTCCTCACTCGCGTCTGACAGACGCGAGTAGAGGACAGCCGATCGGCGGCTCTCCTGATTGTTTATCAGCGCAGCCCCCCCTCAGTTCACCACACTGGACCACCAGGGATCGCCACTAGGACCACCAGGGAAGGGGCAACATGTGGATGGCCAGGTATGTACCCCATGGCCATCAACGTGTGCCCAATCTGTGCCCACAAATGGGCACTGATTGGCACCATTATGTTGCAGTGATGCCCAGCAATGCCACCCTTAGGGGCATCACTACAAATAACCAGTGTAATGAGTGCCACCCATCAGTGTCCATCAGTGCCCACCTATCAGTGCCCATCCGTGCCCATCTGTGCCAACTATCAGTGCCACCCATAAGTAACCATCAATGCCACCTATGAGTGCCCATCAGTGCCGCATACCAGTGCCACCTATCAGTGCCCATGAGTGCCGCCTATCAGTGCCCATCATCAGTGCCCGTCAGTGCCACCTCATCAGTGCCACCTCATTGGTGCCACTTAATCGGTGCCCATCAGTGCTGCCGTATCAGTGCCCGTCAGTGCAGCCATATCAGTGCCCGTCATTGAAGAAGAAAACGTACTTATTTACAAAAAGTTTTAACAGAAACAAAGAAAAACTTGTTTTTTTTTCAAAATTTTCGGTCTTTTTTTATTTGTTGCGCAAAAAATAAAAACCGCAGAGGTGATCAAATACCACCAAAAGAAAGCTCTATTTGTGGGAACAAAATGATAAAAAAATTGTTTGGGTACAGTGTAGCATGACCGCGCAATTGTCATTCAAATTGCGACAGCGCTGAAAGCTGAAAATTGGCCTGGGCGGGAAGGTGTCTAAGTGCCTGGTATTGAAGTGGTTAAGCACTAATTTCACTTTTAATTCATAATGTCTATTCACCTCACGGTTCTCCTGTACATGTAGCTATACATGAAACCCACTAACTTTATATGCTGTGATTTTTGTTTAATGCATGGTCCTACAATGATGGATGAGTTGGGTTACAAAGGCCTAGTTACTACAGACAAAATAGTTGCTCTTAAATAAACAGAAATCGGATTTATATCCTATACACCAAAGAGGTGACAAAATGCAAATTGGATGTTGAAAAGCAGTAATAAGTTGTCATTGTAAAAGGGTGCCCTGCTTGCTTGCATGCAATTCTCATAGGACTGCTAGCATTGTCCCCTGCACTATAGGTGACTAATGATCAAATGGTGGAGAAAGTAAGTTGATGGCTCTGGTTCCCCAAAATAAATCTAGTTCCAAGAGGTAATATGGACTAGAAGGATTCAGGTGTGCATTAAGCAGAAGGCTTTGCATATACAGAAGAGTCTCTTGAAATGAGGACGTTTTAGACTGAAATAGTAAGAAAAAGTAGGGGAACCACATTCCAAATAGTCAAGTCCAAGGTAACTTTATTCCATTAAGATGATCCACTAGAATCTCCTCAACTTGTAGGCTACCTTTGTGAAATCCTAGTGCATTATTCTAATGCAATACATTTACTTTGGACACATTTTTTCATCCAGTTTCAAATGTTCAGATCTCCAAAGACTGATCTCGGACAAGCTGCATGACTTGCACATGAATTGACAGTTTTACCAACAAAACTAGAAAGATCATGGTAGGACCATATTTTGTCTTGTATTTCTTTTTTTGTCAAGCATAGGCATACACTCCTACTATACGTGTTCATGTTTCCGAAAGCAGCCTTTTGAAAGAAATGTGTACTTCTGGTGGCAGTAAAGCGAAAATCTTGATTTAGCATTTTTTTTTCTGTGCAGGTGATGTGACTACACTAAAGGCTTTAAATCTTCGGAACTGCCCCCTTGAATTTCCCCCAGAAGATGTTGTGTGTAAAGGACTTGAATCTATTTTATCTTTTCTCAGAAACTCCAAGCAAACTGATCTCAGTTCTTCTGATCCTGATGAACCAGGTATACAATATCTGTAACTGGAATCATAATTTTAAATAGGAGTTTTCAAACTTTTCAATATGAGTGCACACTGTATATTTTACAATGAATGGATATTTGAATGAATTAATAAGATTTGTTTATAATCAGCATAAGAACAAGAGAGAGAGAACTTCAGCAAAAGCAATCAAATAAATTCCGTAAAACTTGAGCTATTAATAAAGCTTGAACAAAAATACATTTCGTATGCACCTTTTGCTTTAAAGTCTCCATCGGATTTTGTTGGGGTCCCCATCGGAGTCCCTTCCTTAGATCAGGGGCCCCCTTAAATCAGGGTTCCTCATCAAAGAACCCCTTATATCAGAAGCCACACCAGAGTCTGTCCTTGCATTAGAGGCCCACCTTACATCAGTGTCTGACCTTACGGTACATATTTGCAGCAGGACGGGAGCCGGGAGGTAGAGGGGGTCTGGATTGAGGCGGTAGCTCTAGTTCTCCCATCTTGTCCGGTCCTTCACCAGCATTTGCTCTGTGGCTTCTTCGGCGGGGTCCTGGGTCTTCAGCCATCTTGATTAGCTAGCACAGGATGACATAACTTCCGCACATGCACAGAAGTCACAATGCCAAGAATGTAAACTGAGCTGCACATGCACAACTAAATGTACATTTAAAAAAAAGTCTGCAAACAGAAAGGTAAGTTTATTTTATTGCAACAGGAAAATGGCTTGTCCCTACAATAAAGAGCCTGCCTGCTCACATTTTTTTTTTTCATTTAGGCTTTAGTACCACATTAAGTAGAGAGAACTCCAGCAGGCTAAACAATGTGGTCCACATTTTATGAATGGACCATACAGTGCAGACTGTAGGAACCTAGAGAGTAGTATAACAGAGAGCAGAAAGCACGAGGGTTATAAAGACAACCAGGCAAAAGGTATTTTCACTAGTCAAGGCCTCCAGTTCTTTTGATGACAGATTTCCTTTAAAGTGGAACTAAACTCACCTATACGCCAGTGCTGAGATGTCCTGGAGCTCCACGTCGGGCCCTGACATTTTCAGCCTAGTGGTTTCCAGGTATCGATCCCCAGACGTTTTTTTTTTTTATAATTTTTATTTTAATTTTCAATAAGAAAGGGATGACATACAATAATTAAGAATCAAACCAATAGGAGACAAAGGGAGACAAAAGGAAAAAAGGGGGCACTGTACCATTAGTTTCAGCAGGTAATAATACCTACATGCAGTTGCAAACATCACATAACTCCATTTTTATACCCAAACAGCATGGGTATAAAAATTTGCTTTTAAACCAGCGTACTATGTATCCATAGATAGACAATAGGCAATACTGTGAACAATGTACCCATTGTGATCTAGAATAAGAAAAAGGGAAGGAGGGGTATAGGAGGTGGGAGAGGGAGCAAAGAGAGGAGATAGGGAAAAGAGGAACAGGGCGTGGGAGGGTCAAAGACCCTATGAATACTAATAACCCAAATGGTCCCCAGAAGCTTTAATTGGCCATGCCGAGTTACGTCACTCCCGCCCATGCACAGATGTGCAGTTAGCTCAGCATTGCCGAAATTCTATAGGGAGCTGTGTGTTCTTAATTCAATGTACAGTGGCAGACAGGCAGATAAACAACTTTAATGCGGAAAAGACATGGTATGCCTCTTCTACATTAAAAAAATCCTGTTCGACACTTTTTATTTTTGTCATTAAAGTTCCACTTTAAATCCATGTGTATGTGCAGCTGCTTAGATTGATTACAGTTTCTGCAGTTGTAAAGCCTCGATCCAGTCCTTGTGCAACATGTAATACACAAAGAAGTAATATTGACTTATGCCTCCCTTTAATAGAACTACCTTCTGTAGAGAAATTGGATCTTAAAGACCTGGAGAAGTCTAGCATGGACCTCTCAGATGAAGAAGATAAGAAGAAGTTTGAGTTGTTAAAAAGCAAACTGGAAGCAAGAGAGATGGAGGAGATGGTTCAGACTGAATCAATGTACGTTCAGAACAGACCCCGAGGACTGGAAGGCCCAAATGGCTGGAAGTTTCTAACTGAGTCAAGGTAAAGTTGCTATTTGTAGCAATTGTATCATCTTTCCATTAAAAAAAAATTGGAGAATTAATTGGATTTCTTTATATGGTCAACCACCAGTTTGCTGACATACTGTATATACAGTATCCAGGAAAATACTATATATACACAGTATCCAGGATGAGAATAAATTACACTGTATTATAAAATAGGTTAAAGTGATTGAAAAGGCTCGTATTTAATTTTTAAAAATAACAAGCATATCATACTTACCTCCACTGTGTGGCTCGTTTTGCACAGAGTGGCCCCGAACATCCTCTTCTGGGGTCCCTTGGCGGCTCTCGCAGCTCCTCCCCGCATCGCATAACCCCCTAGGGGAAGCGCTCTCCCGGGGGGTTACCTTGCGGGCATGCTCCCGATTCCAGCATTTGCGTCCATAGACACAAATGCCAGTCTCAGCCCCACCCCCTGGAGTCGCGTCATTGGATTTGATTGACCGCAGCGGGAGCCAATGGCTGCGCTGCTATAAATCTATCCAATCAAGAGCCGGGACCCCGTGGAGAGAGGGACAGTGTGTCCCCAGCGAAGGAAAGTAAAACGGGGGGGGGGCGGTCAGTGCCAGTAAAACACTAGGGTTTACAACCCCTTTAACACTGTAATATGTACCGTGTTTTTTCGAAAATAAGACCTACCCCAAAAATAAGCCCTACTATGATTTTCAGGGAGGGCTGCATTATAAGCCCTAGTTTTTAAAGTGGTTGTAAAATCCTATAATGCACTGTATTGCAGTATTATATAGTGTAAACTGTGTATGTTTCTGTAATCTGTTTGTGATAAATACCTTAGTTACAGCGCGGCGCTCAGTTGATCCCCCGCTGCTCTCCTCCTCTTCTCCCAGCTGTCAGCGGGGGTTCTCTGTCCCCTCCTCTGCAGTGCTCGGAGCGGGGAAGAGAGCTCAGGCGGGCCATGGAAGTGCCAAGTGGTGCTCAGCTGATCCCTCGCTGCTCTCCTCTTCTGCCATCTATCACTGGCGATCTCGGGGGCCCCCTCCCTCTGCAGTGCTCTGAGCGGGGAAGAACGATCAGGCAGGTCACGGAAGCGCTGAGCGGCGCTATAAGAAGGTATTTATCACAAATCTGAACTCAACTGTTGGTAAATATGAGTGCTGATAGCTCCCTTCTGACTCACCTACCACCACTGCGCCACAGACTGAAATAAATATGCCCTACTCAAAAGCTGCCACTTTAAAAATCAGAGTACTATGTATGGTGTTTTTTTATGCAAAATAAATGTGACTGAGTAAACAAAAAACACAGTGGCGCTGAAAAATGTGAATAAACTAAAAACCAATATTAGCAAACTTATTCATTATGAGAAATGATTCCTTACAAGAAATATTATTATGTGACCAAATATATGTAAAACAGTGTCCACTAAGTATATAAATAAAGAGTGCTGCGCAAATAAAAATCCATAAACAACTAATGACAAATTGTAGTGTAGTAGCAATATGAAAGAGCAGGAACCACCGGTGACAATAAGTATCTGGATGGTGACTTTATCCCTCCACCACTCTTAGATGGCCCCTCACCTCAGATATTCGACCTGAAACAGGTCACACCGTTTTAGGGATTGAATGGATCAGTCTTTAAATACTCCTTCACTTCCTTCAGCTCACAACGCTCAGTATAGGCAGATGGTGAATATAAGATAAGATAAAAAACAACAAACCATAGTGTTCTCCGTATGTAGTTTTAATTAAAATAGATAAAAAAGGCACATCAATAACACTCACATATAACCGGCACTCCGATCCGAGTGCCGGCCAGTGGGCTTGTGATCGTATCTGTCGGATGACCGCGGGTGACGTCACACGCTCCTTACCCCCGTACGCGTTACGTCCTATGGGCGGGACTTCATCGGCGTGGGGCGGGATGCGAAGTGACGGCCCGCATTGTTGTTATTATACTCCATGGTGACGGCGGCACCAATCAGAAGGACAGGAGCAGTGATCAGGAGGACGAACGCCTCCCTATCATTCTTTAATGGCTATTGGTTCCTATTGTCCTTTACTCCCAACGGAAATTGCATAGATCAGCACCGCCAACAATAAACAAACTTAAAATGTATGATATACAGAAATAATTGTTTGCAATATCCAAATGGCATATGTCCTCATGCATAGCAAACTTTATAAATGTATATGTCATAATGTTTTTTTAAAAATTTACGCATAAATGATGCAAAGTCTCATGCAAAATAAACACATATCGTATAAGAATGATTGCTTACAATGTCCGAATGGCATATAACGCTATGCACAGCAACCACCCTAAATCTCCAAGTTGGAGTATTTTAGACTTAAAAGTTGATAAAAAATTAAATGCGCATAAACTAATGCTGCAAAATCGCATGTGAAAAAATCGCATGCTTAAAACCCCATACAGAATATGTATGAATAATAAAAAAGACATCAACCCACGGAAATCCGTCAAACACGATCACATGTACAGTATTACAAATAAACTTAACAATTATATCATCTATTTGAAATAAAGCAATTTAAATCAAAATCTACGTTCATTCCAAAGGGGGAGAGAACTTTAGTCTCATAGATCCAGAACGATTCCCTACGGCTGAGCTGTCTAATGTAATGACCACCCCTCCAGTGTCGCGGCACCTTTTCTATCCCCCAAAATTTTAAGCATTTGGGGTCTTTTTGATGAAAAAGGCGAAAATGCCTAGAGACACTGTGGGTTTTTACCCCCCGCTTGATATTACTAATATGTTCTCCAATTCTTACTTTACGGCTTTTATGCATGTGGGAAGTGTGCCACATGCAGGAAGGCCTGCAGAAACATTAAGAGACGCAAGGAGTTTGTTTCATATGCAACACAAAAAAGTTACAAAATTGAGGGTTTGATTACGTGTTCGACAGTGGGGGTGGTCTACATGCTGGAGTGTGATTGTGGCCTTCAGTATGTGGGCCGGACCTCAAGAGCACTCCATGTAAGAATTGGAGAACATATTAGTAATATCAAGCGGGGGGTAAAAACCCACAGTGTCTCTAGGCATTTTTGCCTTTTTCATCAAAAAGACCCCAAATGCTTAAAATTTTGGGGGATAGAAAAGGTGCCGCGACACTGGAGGGGTGGTCATTACATTAGACAGCTCAGCCGTAGGGAATCGTTCTGGATCTATGAGACTAAAGTTCTCTCCCCCTTTGGAATGAACGTAGATTTTGATTTAAATTGCTTTATTTCAAATAGATGATATACCGGTAATTGTTAAGTTTATTTGTAATACTGTACATGTGATCGTGTTTGACGGATTTCCGTGGGTTGATGTCTTTTTTATTATTCATACATATTCTGTATGGGGTTTTAAGCATGCGATTTTTTCACATGCGATTTTGCAGAATTAGTTTATGCGCATTTAATTTTTTATCAACTTTTAAGTCTAAAATACTCCAACTTGGAGATTTAGGGTGGTTGCTGTGCATAGCGTTATATGCCATTCGGACATTGTAAGCAATCATTCTTATACGATATGCGTTTATTTTGCATGCGACTTTGCATCATTTATGCGTAAATTTTTAAAAAAACATTATGACATATACATTTATAAAGTTTGCTATGCATGAGGACATATGCCATTTGGATATTGCAAACAATTATTTCTGTATATCATACATTTTAAGTTTGTTTATTGTTGGCGGTGCTGATCTATGCAATTTCCGTTGGGAGTAAAGGACAATAGGAACCAATAGCCATTAAAGAATGATAGGGAGGCGTTCGTCCTCCTGATCACTGCTCCTGTCCTTCTGATTGGTGCCGCCGTCACCATGGAGTATAATAACAACAATTCGGGCCGTCACTTCGCATCCCGCCCCACGCCGATGAAGTCCCGCCCATAGGACGTAACGCGTACGGGGGTAAGGAGCGTGTGACGTCACCCGCGGTCATCCGACAGATACGATCACAAGCCCGCTGGCCGGCACTCGGATCGGAGTGCCGGTTATATGTGAGTGTTATTGATGTGCCTTTTTTATCTATTTTAATTAAAACTACATACGGAGAACACTATGGTTTGTTGTTTTTTATCTTATCTTATATTCACCATCTGCCTATACTGAGCGTTGTGAGCTGAAGGAAGTGAAGGAGTATTTAAAGACTGATCCATTCAATCCCTAAAACGGTGTGACCTGTTTCAGGTCGAATATCTGAGGTGAGGGGCCATCTAAGAGTGGTGGAGGGATAAAGTCACCATCCAGATACTTATTGTCACCGGTGGTTCCTGCTCTTTCATATTGCTACTACACTACAATTTGTCATTAGTTGTTTATGGATTTTTATTTGCGCAGCACTCTTTATTTATATACATGGTTTTGAGGTATTTTTTGAGTTGACCTTAGTGCCTGCTTGCATTTATATTGTCAAATCAATCAGCGCTGAATTTATTACATTATTTTTAGTGTCCACTAAGTGACAAGTGTGAAGACAAATTGAAACATAAAATTTTTTGTTTCAATTTGTCTTCACACTTGTCACTTGGTGGACACTGTTTTACATATATTTGGTCACATAATAATATTTCTTGCAAGGAATCATTTCTTATAATAAATAAGTTTGCTAATATTGGTTTTTAGTTTATTCACATTTTTCAGCGCCACTGTGTTTTTTGTTTACTCAGTCACATTTATTTTGCATAAAAAACACCATACATAGTAATTTATCACAAATCGATCACAGAAACATGCACAGTTTACATGATATAATACTGTAATACAGTGCATTTTAGGATTTTACAAGCATTGTTACTCAATTCCAATGGCCACTGGGGATTCCTGACAGGCAGGGAGGGAGATGGGGAGAGAAGACAGCACATGACAAGCCCTACCCCAAAAAGAAGCCCTACTGTCTCTTTTGTTGGCAAAATTAATATAAGACCTGGGCTTATTTTTGGGGAAACAAGGTATCTGTTGCCAGATTTTCGCGCAGATTAAAATAATAATTTTCGGCCTGAAGGGTTAGGTAAAACCCCCAAACCTTATTAAATTTTGAAAGCAGCGATCCCAGAAAATAAGATTCTGCTAGTTATAATTTTTTTTTTTTTACGTCACATGATATTAAATCAACAGTTTATCAAGCGCAAATTTTCAGTAAAAAAAATACACTAAATGTAAGTTTAATGTACACAAATGCAGTACTGTATATTAACCAGCCCTCAAAAATTCCACTCTCCTGCTCGCATTTTGCGAGTGGATTTTGAGGGCTGACGAGGGTGGGCTGCCTGGGAGCGAGGGGGGGCAATTACCGCCGGCCGGTGGGTTGTATGGGAGTCCTTCTCCCAGCGGTTGTGGAGGGGAAGAGAGAGGAGAAAGCTGGCTGGATGATTCAGAGCGTGAGGGACATCACTAGCAGCTTTTATTTCAATAGCCGAGTGTTCCCCACACTCGCTGTCACACACAACCCGCCCCCTGGTCCCGGGGAATCTGATAGACAGATCACCCGTCCAATCCAGGGATGAGTGACGTGTATCAAATTTCCCGGCCAGGGTGCGGGGCTGTACGAGACGCCGAGCGGCAGGAACACAGCAATTGAAATTGAAGCTGTTCCAATGATGTCCCTCGCGCTCTTATTATCCGGCTGGCAATGCTCTTCCTCTCCTCTGCTCCCCTGCATGATGGACACAGGTAGGCTGCATGATGGACACGGTTGGCAGCATGATGGACACGGGCGAGGCTGCATTGGTGGACACGGGCGAGGCTGCATTGGTGGACACGGGCGAGGCTGCATTGGTGGACACGGGCGAGGCTGCATTGGTGGACACGGGCGAGGCTGCATTGGTGGACACGGGCGAGGCAATTCATAAAAAGCTCTGTGAATGATGGTCCCAGAATTGTTGCCTTCAGTCCATGTGCAGTGATAAGTAAAGTGTAGTGCAGTCAATATTTTTGTACAAATAGCCCCCTATGTAATTGCATATTTATAGTGACAGGTTATCTTTAATGAGACATCAGGGGTCTATTAGCTTCTTCCACAGCCATGATGGCTGGTGAAATTGACAATTGAAACCGAACGTGACATAATACGTGTTGTATCTGGATTTTACTAGCTTGGGGAGATCAGTGAAAAGGAATTCGCTGATCTCTTTCCTCTACACCTGGCAAAAGCTGTCAGGCAGGTCCCGGACCTGCAGGTGGAATAGTGGACCCTGGAAGCAAAGCAGGGGGTCGTACGTTCTGGGGTCTGTGAAATGGTTCTGGTACCCGTGCAGCCTCCAATTCACTTTCATCAGTAAGCTGACAGTCAACTTGTGATATTTATACAGAGTGTCTGTAAATCCCCCTGCTGCTGATGACATTTGACATATGTCAATGGCAGTAAAAGGCATATAACACATCCTCATCCGTTAAAAACAAAGGGAAAAAAAAACTAAAAAAAGAAAAGTAATGCGGCCACCACATTTTAAGAAATGGTAAACTGCAATATATTACATTTTTTTTATTTTTGGGTTCAGTACCACTTTAACTTTTGGTGGAGATCCTATAGCATCTTATTGCTGGCTGCATTCAGGTGAATTAACACAGTACTAGGCAAACCTATCTTAACCACTTAAGGACCAGCCTCGTTTTGAGATTTTGGTGTTTACATGTTTAAAACTGTTTTTTTTGTTTGCTAGAAAATTACTTAGAACCCCCAAACATTATATATTGTTTTTTTTTCTAACACCCTAGAGAATAAAATGGCAGTCATTGCAATATTTTTTTTCACACTGTATTTGCGCAGCGGTATTACAAGCGCACTTTTTTTGGAAAAAATTCACTTTTTTGAATAAAAAAATAAGACAACAGTAAAGTTAGCCCAAATTTTTTTTATATTGTGAAAGATATTGTTACGCCAAGTAAATTGATACCCAACATGTCACGCTTCAAAATTGCGCCCGCTCGTGGAATGGCGTCAAACTTTTACCCTTAAAAATCTCCATAGGCGACGTTTAAAAAATTCTACAGGTTGCATGTTTTGAGTTACAGAGGAGGTCTAGGGCTAGAATGATTGCACTCGCTCCAACGATTGCGGCGATACCTCACATGTGTGGTTTGACCACCGTTTTCATATGCGGGCGCTACTCACGTATGCGTTCGCTTTTGCGCGCGAGCATCGTCGGGACAGGGCGCTTTAAAAAAAAATGTTTTTTTTTTCTTATTTATTTTACTTGAGTTTATTTATTTTTTCACTTTTTAAAAAGAAAAAAAAATTGGGTCACTTTTATTCCTATTACAAGGAATGTAAACATCCCTTGTAATAGAAAAAAGCATGACAGGTCCTCTTAAGTATGAGATCTGGGGTCGAAAAGTCCTCAGATCTCATATTTGGACTTAAATGCAAAAAAAAAAAAAAAATGTCATTTGAAAAAATGACAACAGAAAAATGGCCCTTTAAGACGTATGGGCAGAAGTGATGTTTTGACGTCGCTTCCGCCCTGCTATAGTATGGAGACGGGTGGGGGCCATCTTCCCCTCACTCGTCTCCATACCCGGCTACGGACAGCTCCCGATCGTCTCCGCCGCTGCCGACGGCTCCGGTAAGCAGCGGAGGGCATGGGAGAGCAGCGGGGGGGGGGGGGGGGGGGGGGCACCTCTCCTTCTGCCGATAACGGCGATCTCGCTGCGAATCTGCCGCAGGGATGACCAGCAGCGGGGGGGGGGGGGCACCTCTCCTGCTGCCGATAATGGTGATCTCGCTGCGAATCTGCCGCAGGGACGACCATTATCGTAAACACGACCGGCTCCTGAAGAGATGGATACCTCGGTTGTGGCAGCAGCTGCTGCCGTTACCGAGATATCCATCTTTAAAATGCCGACGTATATGTACAGGAGGCGGTCGGCAAGTGGTTTTAATTATTACTCTAGCCTATGTTAATCATTAAAGAAAATGATTGTAAAGCAGAAAATGAACATAATTAGAAGCCCTCTGTTCATGACTGCTTTGAGGTTGTGACATAAATTGGCTTTTCATACCAGAAATAAGAAAGAAAAGTACAATTAATGAGACCTTGTTATGTTTGCTTCAAGCCAAGTTACACTTTATTAGTCGCTTTTATCTTGTCATTGTCATCTGGACAACAGAGTACTGAAACTATAATTTAATGATGACGTGCATTGAATGTATTTATTAATTCTTTGCATATTTGACAGTAAATACATTTTTAGTACTGTAAGCCAGTAACATTCTGACAACTGTGCATACACCCTTTAAATTGTTACTAAATCCAGGACACTGCATTTACTATATAGTGGAACCTTTGATTATGAGCATATTCCGTTCCAGGAGAATGCTTGTAATCCAAAGCACTCGCATATCAAAGCGAGTTTCCCCATAGAAGTCAATGGAAACTAAGATAATTCGTTCCACATTGACTTCTATTGCATGCAATACTGCATGTGGCCAGAGGTAGGGGGGGCGCCGGAGAGACTCGGAAATACTCGGGAGACGGCTCGGATGCACGCCGAAATGCTCGGGAACTGAGTATTTCCGAGTGTTTCCGAGTATTTCCGAGCAGCTCTGAGTGTCACCAGCACCCCCGCACCTCTGGCCAAATGCGGTACTGCACACCGCAGAGGCTTGCATCCTGCTCGTTTTGCGAGACAACACTCACAAACTGAGTCAGGATTTAAAAAAATAATTGCTTGTATTGCGAAACGCTCGTTAACCTCGTTACTCGCAATCCGAGGTTCCAATGTATTTGGTCTCCCACAGTACACAGAACAAACTGCTAAATACCTTTTCTCATCATCAGTATATAGCAATCTTGTGACTTCTATCAGTGTCTGGCCAAGCACTGGTTATAGTTTGTAGGAGGAGTTTTCATTCCCATGAGGCTGCTTGACCCCTGACATTCTGTCTGGACAGTGCTGGTTGGCCCTGTGCTGATCACATACACCCTCCCACCAAAAAAAAAAAAAAACTCTAGCAAACTGAGCATGTGCAGAGTGCCTCCAAGGCTCTGTACTATCAGCAGGTGGATTGGTGACAGTAAAATAAGAGGATGATCAGAGAAGACAGGATCAAACCACCTTTTTACACAATGCAGAGGACTAACTCCTTGGGTTCCACAGTGAGTATAACAAGTATATTTTACTGTGGTGGGTTTAGTAAGAATTTTAACCACTTCCGGACCGCCCCCGCCGTCGTTTTCCATCGCTACTTTAATGTTGAACACCGTTATGGCAGCAGATACCTGCCATAACTCCAGTATTTTTAAAAACTATGGGCGGTCCGTTTTCAGATAAAAGTGGTCTCTGCGGCGAATTTGCCTCAAAATCACTTTTATGGGGGGCAGGAGAGGTGCCCACCCGCCTCGTCCCGGTCATGTCCGCCACTTACCGGAGCTGTTGGTAGCGGCGGAGACGATCCGGTCCTTTCCACTCTGAGGCTGGAAGTCCAGTGAGGGAATGATGGCCCCACTTGACTCCACACCATTGGATGATGGAAGCGACGTCAAACATCACTTCCGCCCAATGGTTTTAAAGGGGAATTTTTTTTTTTTTTCAAGAAAAAATACTCTTTTTTTTTTTTTTTTTTTTTATTGCATTTTAGTGTAAATATGGGATCTGAGGTCTTTTTGACCCCAGATTTCATATTTAAGAGGTCCTGTCATGCTTTTTTTCTATTACAAGGGATGTTTACATTCCTTGTAATAGGAATAAAAGTGACACCATTTTTTTTTTAAACTGTGTAAAAATAAAAGGTAAAATAAATAAGAAAAAGAAATGGTTTTTAAACGTGCCCAGTCCCGCCCCGCGCAGAAGCGAACGCATACGTGAGTAGCGCCTGTATATGTAAACGGTGTTCAAACCACACATGTGAGGTATCGCCGCGATCGTTAGAGCGAGAGCAATCATTTTAGCAAAAGACCTCCTCTCTAATGCCCTGTACACACGACCGGTTTTGCCGTCGGAATAAACTCCGAAGGTTTCTCCGATGGAATTACGCTCAAGCAGTCTTGCCTACACACGGTCAACCCAAAGTCCGACCGTCCAGAATGCGGTGACGTACAACACTTACGACGGGACTAGAAAAAGGAAGTGCAGTAGCCAATAGCTACCGTCTCGTAATGCGTCATTTTTGGTCCGTCGGAACAGCATACAGACGATCGGTTTTCCCGATAGGAATTGGTTCCGTCGGAAACATTTAGAACATGTTCTATTTCAAGGTCCGTCAGAATTTTTGAAAAAAAAAGTCCGATGAGGCCTACACATGATCGGAATAGACGATGAAAAGCTTCCGTCTGACTTTTTCTGTCGGACATTCCGCTCGTGTGTACGCGGCATAACTCAAAACTGGTAACCTGTGGAAATTTTTAAAGGTCGCCTATGGAGATTTTTAAGGGTCAAGGTTTGTCGCCATTCCACGAGCAGGCGCAATTTTGAAATGTGACATGTTAGGTATCAATTTACTCGGCGTAACATTTATCTTTCACAATTTAAAAAAAAAATTAGGCTAACTTTACTGTTTTTTTTATTTTTTAATTAAAAAAAGTGTATTTTTTTCCCAAAAAATTGCGGGTGTCTAAAAAAATGTATATAATGTTTGGGGGTTCTAAGTAATTTTCTAGCAAAAAAAACCAAAAAAAACTGATTTTAACTTGTAAACAACAAGTGTAAAAAAAATGGACCCGGTCCTTAAGTGGTTAACTTTTTTGCAGCAGTTGGTGGTGGTAGTGCCAAAGGAAAATGTTGGTACTGTAGAATGGGATTGTGTAACCATTCACCAGCACACCATGGATCTTCAAATAAGTCTGAACAATTATTTTATTGAAGAAAGATCATATTACAAAAGTGCAACGTTTCTGAGCCACGCAGCAGGGCCCCTTCATCAGGCTTGTGCGTCACATAGCTGACAAAGGGGCCCTGCTGCGTGGCTCAGAAACGTTGCACTTTTGTAATGTGATCTTTCTTCAATAAAATAATCGTTCAGACTTATTTGAAGATCTATGGCGCTTGCAAATATTTTCACAATGTCGTGCAAGCTTCAGCATCCAGCCGGTGGTCGCTGCAGCACCCTGTGCCTGTGAGAGCTCATTCCAGGAACGTGTGATGGGAATATGGACAGTAAGCAGAATAGAACTAAGTAATGTACTTCTCTAAATAGGAACCTTACAATAAAGATTATAGTAAAGAACATAACATGTTTAGTGTATTTGTACAACCTTTGTTTTGTTGTATTTTTTTTTAATTTTATTTATGTATATGTTTTTTTTTTTTTTGTTTTTTTTTTTGGGGGGGGGTTGCTGATACATAAACTCATGGCTAACTCTTCTTCCAACTTTTTCCTTTTATTTTTGAAGCAGACTTAGCAGTAGTAACATGTTAGCTGCCAATGAATGCAAAAGTTAGCAGTTTAACCACATACAAACCGGAAGGATTTGCCCCCTTAATGACCAGGCCATTTTTTGCGATACAGTGTTTCATCACATTCGGCTACCCATCACATTTTGCTACCCGCTACAGTGCGCATGCGCGACTCTGCCGCCATATGCGTTCCAACACTGTTGTAAGACACCACTTTGCCACAGGGCCGCTCGCCACGCTTCGGGCATGGCCTCGGCATAATTATAATCTAACTCTATTGCCCCGTACACACGGTCGGACTTTGTTCGGACATTCTGACAACGAAATCCTAGGATTTTTTCCGACGGATGTTGGCTCAAACTTGTCTTGCATACACACGGTCACACAAAGTTGTCGGAAAATCCGATCGTTCTGAGCGCGGTGACGTAAAACACGTACGTCGGGACTATAAACGGGGCAGTGGCCAATAGCTTTCATCTCTTTATTTATTCTGAGCATGCGTGGCACTTTGTCCGTTGGATTTGTGTACACACGATCGGAATTTCCGACAACGGATTTTGTTGTCGGAAGATTTTATATCCTGCTCTCAAACTTTGTGTGTCGGAAAATCCGATGGAAAATGTGTGATGGAGCCCACACACGGTCGGAATTTCCGACAACAAGGTCCTATCACACATTTTCCGTGTGTACAGGGCATATGTCCACTTGGATGGTGGGGCTTGAACCTGGACTCAGAGGTTTGGCCACAAAATTCTGCGCAGATCGCCACAGTGTTGGAACGCATATGGCCGCGTCGCGCATGCGCAGTCCAGAGGGTAGGCAAATGTGATGGGTTGCCATATGTGATGAAACAAGGGCACTGCGTCGCTTTAACTGACAATTGCGCGTCCGTGCAACGCTGTACCCAAACAAAATTGAGGTGCTTTTTTCACCACACAGAGCTTTCTTTTGGTGGTATTTGATCACCTCTGCGGTTTTTAATTTTTTGCACAAAAAACAAGAAAAAGGGTCACTTTTGAAAAAACAATATATTTTTTACTTTTTGCTATAATAAATATCCCAATTTAAAAAAAAAAAACTAATTTCTTTTCAAGTTTAAGCTAATATGTATTCTTCTTCATATTTTTGGTAAACACGCTGCACAACATGCTCCCAGCACAGAGACCATGGTCTCACTGAGAGCCTCGGGCCCCGTACTAACGATTGGGACCTGGATCTCCTGGTTCCGGGTCACCCAATTGCTGTGATAGCCTCTGATTGGCTACCAAAGTAATCAGTCACCGTGAAGCCTGCCCCTGTGTTTTTCTCTCTCTGTGAATGGAAAGGAAAGACGCAATGTATCTTTCCCTATCCTTGCAGAGGAAAAAAAAAGTGTGTGTAAAAAAATAAAATATAAATAATAAAAAATAAATACTTAGATCAAGTTTGACCTAGGGCCGTGCCAGGGTTAGTATTTGGGTCAAGAAAGGGGAAAAAGGTCAGGGTTAGTATATTTTGGGCAGGATTTTTTTTTTTTTTTTTTAATTTAGCATCAGTGTACTTTTAGGTAGGACAAAAATAAATAATAAGTGCACTATTGGTTCTGGGCCGTACTATGGGTACAAACAACAACTGACATACAAATATATGTGGTATCGCTACGATCGTCAGGAGCAGGAGAATTTATTTTGTGGTGTTTGGTAGTAGGTTATGGTAATAACATGAAATATACAGCTAAATTTAAAACAAGTTTTTTTTTTTACTATTTTGGGCCAGTTTTCCTTTTAATAATAAGAATCAGGAGATATCAATAACCATTTACTACCAAATGAAAGCCCAGTTTGTCCAGAAAAAAACCAAGGTATAATCCACCTGGATGCACAAAGTAGTTGTGTTGATATGTACGGTTTTACTAACGCATGTCAAAATTGCAAAATTGTGCTTGGACATTAAGATTTGTTTTACCCTTAGGTGTTTTGGGGTTAAAATTGCAGAAAAAAATGAATGTGCAAATATATGGCCAGACCCACCCACGCTCTGTACAATACATCAGTTAAGGTGTTTATTTTTTAATGAGTTTTCTTCTCCTTTCTTTTTGAGGATCTCCCTCCCCCATTGTTAAAGAGGAACTGCAGTCTGTTCACATAATTTGTAATAAAAACATCTTTGCCATTCTGAAGCTTCCCTCCAACCACTTTGCATATTATTTTATATATACTGTGATTCTGTACTTGCCAAATATGCTGCAGAAACCTCCCTCCACTGAGTCTGGCTGCAGCCATTTTAACTGTGGGCAGCTGAAGCTGCTGCCTGTTCACTTCCTGGATTTACACAGAGGCACACCTCCAGCTCTGCAGCTCTTATTGGCCCTCTTATGACTCATCCCCCCTCCCTTCCTGGCAAACTCTCACGAAAGTGAGAGATAGAGAGCTGTGCATGAAGTCATAAGCCTAGGCTAATGACCAGACAAGAAACAGGAAGTGGGCTGTATAAGGGATTTACTGGCAGAAAAAAATGTTTTACTATCCAAAGTTAAAACAACAACAACAAGGGCAGAAGATTTAATAGGTAGATGAAAAAATGACTGAAGTTCCGCTTTAATTTATCTAACCATAATTTTCTTGACACATAGGCAAGCCACACTAGCAGAGAGAAGAAAACCAAAAACCAATAAACATGCCGAAGAGAAGGAGCGACTCGCCATTGTTCATCAAAAAATGAAGTACGTTATTTTTTTTTCCTTGTTTGCAGTGTAGATAAGCAGATTAATGCAATGCTATTCATTATATGAATTAGTAGTTGTGTTCTATATAAGTCATTTTAGATTTGTCTCTAAGGCTACATTCAGATGGCCGACCAGCAGCCGATAGTTTTGCTGAGTTCAGGGGTATCTGAATGCCGCCTCTGGATGCAGCAACACCTTGTTCTATGGCTGCGTACAAACTTGTCGACTAGCTGTGGCCAGAACTCCACAGACACGATGACCCTGGGCGCACACCGGCTACATCCAGGGGAGGAGGTTATTTTTGCATACAGCCACTTAGAGAAGGGGTAACATGCAGGGCCGGTGCAAGGATTTTTGTCTACATAGGCGAAAGTGCGCCCCCCCCACCCCCGGAACCTAAGTAAATAAGTTTGCACACACAAAGCATAGCTATGCTATTGTAATGATGGTCATAGCTGCTTCAGTTTTATTATTTGATTGACTTGTGATTCATTTAGACCCCTTTCACACTGGGGCCGCTTGTGTGTTAGCGGTAAAGCGCCGCTTGTTTTATCGGTGCTTTACCACTTGCTTACTGGGCACTTAAACCCCCCTCCTGCCCAGACCAATTTTCAACTTTCAGCGCTGTCGCACTTTGAATGACAATTGCGCGGTCATACAAAACTGTACTCAAATGAAATTTCTATAATTTTTTTCAAACAAATAGAGCTTTCTTTGGGTGGTGTTTAATCACCACTGGGGTTTTTTATTTTTTTTTAAACAAACAAAAAAATACAGAAAATTTTGAAAAACAAATTATGTTTCATGGTTTATTATAAAATTTTGCAAACAGGTAATTTTTCTCCTTCATTGATATGCACTGATGAGGCAGTACTGATGGGCACTGATAGGCTTCACTGGTGGGCACTGATAGGCTGCACTGATGGGCTGCACTGGTGGGCACTGATGGGCTGCACTGGTGGGCACTGATGGGCTGCACTGGTGGGCTGCACTGGTGGGCTGCACTGGTGGGCACTGGTGGGCTGCACTGGTGGGCACTGATGGGCTGCACTTGTGGGCACTGATGGGCTGCACTGGTGGGCACTGATGGGCTGCACTGGTGGGCACTGATGGGGACAGATAAGGCGGTACTGATGGGCCACTAATAGGGTGGCACTGATAGGTATTACTGATAGTTACCACTGATAGGCACAGATGGGTGGCACTAATGGCCACTGGTAGGTGACACTGATGGGCAGCACGGTTGATGAGACACTGATTGGTGACATTGATTAGTGGCTCTGATAGGTGGAGCTGGTGGGCACTTGTAGATGGCACTGTCAGGTGGGTACAGATGAGCTGGCGGCTGCTCTTCTTGATCAGGACCGATGTCCCTCTGACGGCCGCCGGTGATCGGCCTTTTTTTTTCTCCTCACGCTATCAGCCGATTACTAGCTCTGTTTACATCACATGATCAACTGTGGTAAGGGATCGACCTCTTACTCCGATCTGTGATCCAGAGAGCCTCATAGACTCGCTGATCACAGAGCGCGCCGTGCGTGCCCTGCAGGGGGCGCGCAGGCCGCTCGAGCACCGGAGGATGTCTATTGACGCTCTCCCTGCAAAGTAGGTCCGTTCTGTAGCCGTCATTCGACTATAGCGCGGATCTGAGGCGGTTAAGCGGCGATTTTTGGGCGCTAGCGGGGTGCTTTTAACCCCAAAGAAGCGGTTAAAAACTCCTGTGTTGCAGGGCTTCATTGCAATGGTCAGCACTGTATTCACTGCTCCCAAACCGCCCAAAGATGCCGCTTGCAGGACTTTTTCTAATGTCCCGCAAGCGCACCGCCCCAGTGTGAAAGCGCTCATTGCAATGAATGGGAGGAGGTTTTCAGGCGCTGTCTCTAGCGCTAAAACGTCTGAAAACTGCCTCAGTGTGAAAGGGGTCTTAGAATGATCGAATTGCCATACAATTAAACAGACATGACTTCCCTTCTGATCGATCTAGATCGAATCTGGGTAAAACTGAGTTGACTAGCCAGACTGGAAATTTATTGAATGTGTTGCATCGATCGGCAGCACTGAGATACTTTGTTTGTGAATCCGACTGGGTATTGATCAATCAGGTTATAAGATTGCATGGCTGATACAGAGATGCGATCAATGATTTATATTTGTATATTCCAATTATGGATGGGAATCCTCTTCCCTATCCACCAACCATAGATGGAATGGGTCACTATAGATGAATTATGGATGGATGGAGATGGATCAGAGAAGATATATATAATTGATGGAAGTGTGTATGGCCACCATTATACAATGCCATGGAGGGGGTGCTGTGCTCACACACATGATAACAGGAGATGGTCCCCAGCTGCATCTCTTGTTTAATGTCTGCAGTCTCTGACCATTTCCTGTATCATATCTCCAGTCTCTGACCGTCTCCGGCAGTGGTGTGGGGGCTCCAGGAGCCAGTCCAAGCACATGGTAGATAAATTGTGTACATGTAGCGAGTAGGGGGTGGACAGAGCAGTGCTTCTGTCAGTGTGCAGATTGTAAGGCCCCTTTCACACTTCTACGACTTGTCCCACGATTTTGTACTGCAAAATCGTATGACAAGTCATTCTCCATGATTTGCAATGACTACCATTCATATTGGCACGACTTTAAGTCGTGCCGACTTGAAAGTAGTCCCTGCACTACTTTGGTCCAACTTCTATGCGAGTTGTACTCCATAGACCTCAATGTTAAACCCTGAAGTAGCATGCAAATCGTGCCTGAATAATATAGACACGATTTCAGTACGACTTTGTAAGCACAAGCCTGGCTCGCTGATCGGGAAAGGAAAACTTTTTTTTCCTTTCCCGATGAGCGACAGGCAGTGCTGACAGCTGTCTGGTATGAATCCAGAGGGGGAACTCCACGCCAAGTTTTAAATGAAAAAACCGGCGTGGGTTCCCCCCAGGGGCATACCAGGCCCTTAGGTCTTGTATGGATCTAAGGGGAACCCCCTACGCCGAAAAATCGACGTGGGGTCCCCCCAAAATCCATACCAGACCCTTATCCAAGCACGCAGCCCAGCCAGTCAGGAATGGGGGTGGGGACGAGCGAGCAGCGCCCCCCCCCCTCCTGGACCGTACCAGGCCGCATGCCCTCAACATGGGGGGGTGGGTGCTTTAGGGCATGGGGGGCACCCTTTTTGACACTTTTTTGCCTAGGTGAATGGGTAGGGGTACCATGTACCCCATACTCATTCACATAGGGTGGGGGGCCGGGATCTGGGGGCCCCCTTATTAAAGCGGGCTCCTGGATTCCGATAAGCCCCTTTGCCCGCAGACCCCGACAACCAACGACCAGGGTTGTTGGGAAGAGGCCCTTGTCCTCATCAACATGGGGACAAGGTGCTTTGGGGTGGGGGGGCCGCAGGGCGCCCCCCCATGCCCCAAAGCACCAACCTCCCATGTTGAGGGCATGCGGCCTGGTACGGTCCAGGAGGAGGGGGGGGGGGTGCTTGCTCGTCCCCACCCCCATTCCTGACCGGCCGGGCTGCGTGCTCGGATAAGGGTCTGGTATGGATTTTGGGGGGACCCCCACGCCGATTTTTCGGCGTAGGGGGTTCCCCTTACAATCCATACCAGACCTAAGGGCCTGGTATGACCCTGGGGGGGAACCCACGCCAGATTTTTTATTTAAAACTTGGCGTGGAGTTCCCCCTTATGATTCATACCAACTACTGTATGTTTTCATTTGTTAATGCCAAAAATGTGGTAGTAGTACTGCTCCCAAATCGCGGTCAAATCGCGGCCGCGAAATCGCGGTAAAATCGCGCGACTTTGAAGTGTGAAAGGGGCCTAAGTGTATGTGTGCAGCTCATCTGATCCCCGGACTCCTCCGATCGCAGTCACCGCCGGCACCCTGAGCAGCCTCTGCTGGAAGAAACCACAACACACATGGGGGGGCTTCCCCTGCCAGCTCATTGGTCCCTGGTCTAAACTGTGAGCTGGCTTCCCTGGCTTCCCTGGCAATGACCACGCCCACCTGTCATCGCTCTGACACGCCTACCTGCGGGATGTGCAGAAGGCAAGAGCATCTTTCGCGGGCGATGTGTGAGTTTGTTCTAGTATAGTCCTCATAGAGGACCTGTACACAGGGCGGGCTGACACTGCTCACTTCCCCTGTCATCACTGGCGGTTACGGCCAGTCTAAGGGCTAGTTTACACTTGCTTCAAAACAAGGCTTTGGACATGCTTTGTTAAAGCTCTCTGAATGGCAGTCAAAGCTCCTGTCACTAAATAAAATGCTTAGCTTACAGTCCTTTTCTACACCTTGCTTTTGCTTGGTGCTTCGATGAGGCTTTGGTGGGGCTTCAAGCGAGCTTTGCTATAGACTTCTGTGGAGGCTTTGAAGATGCTTTCAAGCACCACTAAAGCTACATGGGGTATAATTTTTTAAACGAAGCCGAAGCAAAGCCAAAGCAAGGTGTAAACAGGACTGTAAGCTAACCATTTTATTTAGTGACAGGAGCTTTGACTGGCGTTCAGAGAGCTTTAGCAAAGGCCGTCCGAAGCCTTGTTGAAGCCGAAGCAAGTGTAAATGAGCCCCAAGGATGTTTGCACAGGAAAGGGGGCATTACACTGGCCCCTCCATCCTGGCGCCCTAAGGCGGCTGCCTGAGCTGCCTTAGGGCTAGTTTACACTTGCTTCAAAAAATGGCTTCGGACAGGTTTGGTTAAAGCTCTCTCAATGCTAGTCAAAGCCCCTGTCTCTAAATAAAATGGTTAGCTTACAGTCCTGTTTACACCTTGCTTTGGCTTTGCTTTGGCTTTGCTTCTAAAATTATACCCCATGTAGCTTTAGTGGTGCTTCAAAGCCTTCATAGAAGTCTCTGGCAAAGCTCTTTTGAAGCTCTCTTGAAGCACCTGCAGCTTTTGAGAGGCTTTAAGACACTGGCATAAAGAGCAGGCGTTTGATAGGCATTAAAAAGGCCCCTCAAACACCTATGCACAAGATACAATAGACAAAACATAGTGCTGTTCACACTAATGCCCCGTACACACGGTCGGACTTTGTTCGGACATTCCGACAACAAAATCCTAGGATTTTTTCCGACGAATGTTGGCTCAAACTTGTTTTGTCTACACACGGTCGCACAAAGTTGTCGGAAAATCCGATCATTCTGAACGCGGTGACGTAAAACACGTACGTCGAGACTATAAACGGGGCAGTGGCCAATAGCTTTCATCTCTTTATTTATTCTGAGCATGCGTGGCACTTTGTCCGTCGGATTTGTGTACACACGATCGGAATTTCCGACAACGGATTTTGTTGTCGGAAAATTTTATCTCCTGCTCTCCAACTTTGTGTGTCGGAAAATCCGATGGAAAATGTCCGATGGAGCCCACACACGGTCGGAATTTCCGACAACAAGCTCCGATCGGACATTTTCCATCGGAAAATCCGACCGTGTGTACGGGGCATACGCGTTAGTGTCGTGTCGCTTCAAAATTGAAACCTCATGTCGAGTCAGGAGGCTTTTAAAGCCTTTCAACTCCTCCCATTCAAGTCTACGGTAAATCCTTGCAAATGCTTTGGCAGGCAGTTACAGGGCGTTAAGCGCTTCAAAACTGCCCATAGGGCGTTTGGGGAGCATTTTTAACTCCTCATTAATGCTTGTAAAATGCCTGTCTAATACCCATGCTAAAGCTCATTGGCGCCTGTTTGACGCCCATACTAATGCCATAAAAACGCTATAGGAGCGTTTGAGAATTAGAAATTTAGTCAAGTGTGAACAAGCCCTTAATTCAGCTTTTAGCTTCGTTTGTTTTGGAGAAATTACAGGTATGAGATATACACACACACACAGGGCATCTGCCAAACTTCAACAAAGCTTCAAAAGAGCATCACTGAAGATTCACCAAAGCTTCATCAAAGCACCACTGAAGCATCATAAAAGCATGTTGAAGCGGTAGGTGCTTTAATGTGTGTTGAAGCCAAAGCAAGTGTAAATGAGCCCTTATGGTAGCGCCGGCCCTGGTTACATGCAAACAGCGGCGTTGCCAGTCATAGATTCATACAAAGTACAAATCTAACAGCTGTAGCTGCTCTCACACAGTGTGTACAGGCAGCATTTACAACTGCCAGCAAGAATCTACTAATTCCTACCGGCGCCCCGCATCTGGTCGCTGCAATTCAGCCATCTGAATGTGTCCTAAGTCAGCCAATAACTCTAGAGATGGAAGATATGTGAAGAATGTAAGTAAAATGTCATTTTCTTTTTCTTGACATTAAAGTTTTTATTGTAAGAGAAAAGATACCGGTAATAACGGTTGTACAAGGATAATAACATTTGTACAGATATTTGTGTGTAGTATAAGTTCAACAATGAGTACATAACATCGTCAAAGCCGTTGATAGGTATTAATCAGTGTGATCTAATATAGTCGTATGCTTTTGTCAATCATTGGTATAGCTTTTATAAATCAAACCTATCATCAAAGTTAATCTTTATATTGTGAGTATTCTGATTATTTACTCAGAAATGTTTATTCGATAAACACTCTATACATGTGGATGTTGCATAAATCACAAAATTGTGTAGAGAAGATAGCAGAATTGAAAGAGGATGAAAAAAAAAGTAGGAAAGAGACAGATGTCCTAGACCCAAGGGTTGTCAAAGTAAATTTTTCATCAATGATTCATATGCTTCAGAATATTTGAAGGCGACCCAAGTTTGCCAAGTTTTGTTAAATTTAGTAAAATGTAAATTATTGACCAGGAGGTCATCATCCCATATTAGAAATATGTAGCAGAAAAGTAATGGGAGTTTATAGATGACCACTAGGCAAAAAATAATGTCTTATTGTTGGCAATGTTTTTATTACAAATAATTAATTCAAAGACATAATCCTAGCCTTAAAATCGCATGAAACACATATTACCTGCAGTGTCCACGTATATTCATATTGCCGCGGACAAATCTGACGCCTGACACTTTCTTGGGAACCAGTGACACTAATAAAGTAATCAATGCTAAAAAATATACACTGTTGCTGTACTAATGACACTGGCTGGGAAGGGGTTAACATCAGGTACAATCAAAGGGTTAACTGTGTGCCTAGGTTGTGCTTACTAACTGTGTGGGCGGTGCTTTGACTAGGGGAAGGCATTGATCCATGTTCCTGCTTAGCAGAAAAACAGGATCAGTGCCTTCCCTTCTGACAGAAGGACAATCCGCCTGGTTTACATAGGCAGATTGTCGTTCTGCCTGTGCCCTGTGTAATTGGCGGGTGCTGGTGAACATAGTCTGCAATACCTGCTGCTGGGATCACAGTGGGAGCGGGTTGCCGGCGGCGCACACGCGTGCACAGACCCGGGAGTGTCAGATCATGTACTAGATACGTGATCTGGTGCAGAGCAGCTGCCCTGCCTCAGGAAATGTACAGTGAGCGGTGCACAAGTGTTTAAGGTAGATTTCGGTAATAACCCAAATATGTGCTTCCCGAAAATACACTATAGTTTCTCATTAGCACACAAACCATGCTGCGGGATACTACTAGACGTATAGCATATTTTTCAAAGCGATACGATCCACCAGCATCTGAAAAAAAATGAAATATCAGTTTCTTTTTCATACATCATGGGACACAGAATTAGGCTAATATTCATTACCTACTGGGTTATGCGCCATCTCTAGGTGAATGGACACTGGTAGACAAAGTCTTAGACAGGAAGTGATCCCCTATATAACCCCTCCCATACAGGAAGTATATCAGTTTTTTTTTTACCAGTGTCTGCAAGGTGGATGAGCACGTTTGTTTGAGCTCTCGGAGCTCCAGGTCTCTAGTCCCACAAACGGTTCTTAAATGAATCAAGGAATTGACACAGGCTTAATATTCTTAGATAAATGGTACCAGAGCCTCACAAAGACACAAGATCCTGCAAGGTTTTGCCTGTAATGCGACCTCCGGGCGCTGGACCCTGCATAGTGGAGTCCTGGACACCATAGAGCTAAGGCATTCCTGCAGGGTGCTGTACAGGTCCAAGGGAGTGACCCTAAACATGAAAAGGGTACCCAGTCTTTGAAGGTCCTCAAGTGACAGGAACCCGCCGTGAGGGGTGAAGATTGGGCCCTTAGTTTCTAAGCTGCCCTGCGCCTGGACGGGTAAGGGACACCTTTATTTATTGTGGGGTGTCCCAGTGATTGTAATAATCAGTCAAGCTAGCTAGAGGCTGGACACCTGTGTGTGGTGACCATACGGGGGAGTTTTGGGCTAGCTGTAGGTGTTGGCAAAGAGTACCTTTTTGCTTGTGTCTGAATGGGCGTTGTGCCCATTCGGAGCCGCGCATGCGCCATAGCCTAATCTGGGCGCACGAAGCTTCGTGTCATATGCGAATACAGCCGCGCCCATTCAGCTGTGTATGCCAAGCATGCGGTGCTTCCAGGAGGCAGCTGTGGGACACAGAGCAGGCTCTGAACCAGGCATTTTCAGCGTTCATTTTTCCTTACCTGGGTCAAAGCTTCCATTGCCAATTGGGTCCGTCAATTAGTCATTCAGACCTATGGTCTGAAACGTAAAGCTCCTCCCTTTAGGGTGAGAGCTCATTCTACCAGGGGTGTAGGAACCTCCTGGGGTTTCAGCCATCAGATATCTGTGGCTCAGATTGGTAAGGCTGCTACCTGGTCTTCAGTGCATACATTCACAAAATTTTAAGTGGATGTTCAAGCAGCCGAGGATTTGGCTTTCGGCCGCGGTGTACTGCAGGCTCCCGTATAAGGTCTGATGGCTATTGTTTGGCAGGGTGTCTCCCTCCCCTCAAGGCTGTTGCTCTGGGTCGTCCCAGTAGGTAATGAATATTAGCCTAAATCTGTGTCCCATGATGTATGAAAAAGAAAATAGTAATTTTTTGTTATAGCTGTAAAATCCTATTCTTTGAGTACATCATGGGACACAGAGATCCCTCCCCTCTTTTTTGAGGATTCAGTGCTTGCTACAAAACTGATGTACTTCCTATATGGGAGGGGTTTATATAGGGGATCACTTCCTGTCTAAGACTTTGTCTACCAGTGTCCATTCACCGAGAGATGGCATATAACTCAATAGGTAATGAATGTTAGCCTAACTCTGTGTCCCATGATGTACTCAAAGAAAAGGATTTTACAGGTAGGTATGACGAAAAAAATCCTATTTTTAGGTATCTTGACAGAATTAGCACACTTTAAAGTGGTTGTAAAGCCTGCTTTGTTATTTTTACCTACAGGTAAATCTATAATAAGGCATACATGTAGATATCATGAACATCTCCTAAACTTACATGGCTTAGGAGATTTTCACCCTGCATGCAGCCGCTTAGGTCAGAAGTTCCGGCACGGTACACCGGACCTTCAGAGTTTCTTGCCGTAACCGAGGGCTCCCATGCAAATGCAAACGGGAGTGGCAACATTGCCAGCAATCCTTTGAAGAAAGGACGAGAGAAGATGTCAGCCGTCTCAGTGGTGACCGGACGCCGCTAAAAAGGCTTTGTTCTAAGGTAAGTATTTCATAATGTGCTAGTATGCAATGCATACTAGCACATTATACCTTTAGCTTACAGTTTGTTTTTTTTCAGCAGTTTACAACCGCAGTTTATAACGGCTTTAAAGCCCAACTCTGGGCATCTAAAAAATGATCCCTTGCATTGGGGCTGTGCCTGCACCACAAGGGTTAATTGCTCATTTTGGTCCAAGCCCACAATAAAGATTTATTTCCTGATTCTCCATTCCTCCCCACAGCTAGACCATTCTCTACAGCTTCTTCTCACCCCCAAACCCCCCCACCCCACCCCCAGCTCCAGCAGTCTAGGAGGGTCCTGACTTTATCATGACCAAAGCAGGGTTCATAGATCTCCTCCAGACAAAACAAGCTATTAACCCACACAGCAAAGGATAATTTAAATATTCCCAGAGTTGGGCTTTAACTCTAATGCCCCGTACACTCGGTCGGACTTTGTTCGGACATTCCGACAACAAAATCCTAGGATTTTTTCCGACGAATGTTGGCTCAAACTTGTTTTGTCTACACACGGTCGCACAAAGTTGTCGGAAAATCCGATCATTCTGAACGCGGTGACGTAAAACACGTACGTCGGGACTATAAACGGGGCAGTGGCCAATAGCTTTCATCTCTTTATTTATTCTGAGCATGCGTGGCACATTGTCCGTCGGATTTGTGTACACACGATCGGAATTTCCGACAACGGATTTTGTTGTCGGAAAATTTTATCTCCTGCTCTCCAACTTTGTGTGTCGGAAAATCCGATGGAAAATGTCAGATGGAGCCCACACACGGTCGGAATTTCCGACAACAAGCTCCGATCGGACATTTTCCATCGGAAAATCCGACCGTGTGTACGGGGCATTAAAGATAAAAAAAGATAAATTCCTAAATAACCTGTACATTTTTACTGCTATGTGATGACATGGGATACCTATACACACGCTATTGATCATTAGAAGCAATTGCTAATAAGTTGTTTCCACTGAAGTGGAAAACTTATCTCCACTGGATTCGTAATACACCTAATTTGTAATTCCTTGAAGGAACCAAGAAATTCTTAAAGAATGGCAAAAACAGACACAAATCATGCAAAGTCAAAAAGCAAAAAACGGGAAGAGAAATGAGGTCCAACAAGAGGTATGTAAGACTTTCCTATTACAAATTTCTGTGCTATTAGATGCCTGCCAGCAGAGGGCATCATGGTATCACATGTATGGCTGCTAGAGGTCGAAGATCATCATAGCACTGACTTTAGAAAAAGACATCTTTGTATTATTATATGTTTTAAGAACCCAAATCTTCTGCAGTGCTGTGCAGTCTATTGCCATCTAAAATGTACATTTTAACTATGTGGCCATTTAATTGATAAAAAAGCTTGGGGAAAAAGTTGTAAATGTGAGAATTGGACAACAGTAAACAATCAGCTGATTTGTTTAGTTTTCCTAATAATAAAATATGAAATTAGATCTTCTTTGATCAGTTTTTTCAAATGTATTTTTTTTTTGCATTTAGTTTTATAAAATACAATCTGTATTTTCTCTATTAAACTTTGTAGACCCATTGATCTCCTGCATACTAAGCGGAGCAAATGTCAGCACCTACAAATACTGTAGCTGCTGACTATTAATATTAGGACACTTACCTGTCCAGGAATCCAGCGGTGTCGTCACCCAAACCAATTTTTAATCGGCTCTCGGGTGGTGCTACCCTCATTTTGGGTAAGTGAAACTGGCAGTGAAGTCTTGCGGCTTCACAGTCAGGTCCCTACTGCGATGTACGAAGCGCACTGCACTTTGTGACTGGCCCGGCGGTGGGGGGAAGGAGGAGCGGAGCCGAACCAGCCAGAAGTGGCTGTCAAAATCAGGTACCCGCTCCCCCCTCCCCTGCCCCAAAAGGTGCCAAAAGTAGAGCTCCACTTTTGAAGAGATCCTTACTTTTAATGAAGTTGTCCTTTTAAATTCTTAAGCCCCCAGTTAAAGACTCCTACCTCAGCCCCACTTACAAGAGCTTCACTGAATGGGTAGCCTTGCTTACACAGCATTTGCAGAAAAATAAAGCCATCTCCAGCTCCTACTGCATATGTGCCACACTTGTCACATTATTTTCTATGGTTTGGTTCATACTCTTCTGGATGGCTGGAGGAGGGAATGAATAGGGTTGAGGGTAGGGACATAAATAGGGACTGTTGGATAGATACAGTGCCTTGAAATTGTCCACATTTTGTCATGTTGCAACCAAAAACGTAAATGTATTTTATGGGATAGACCAACACAAAGTGGCACATAATTATGAAGTGGAAGGAAAATGATAAATGGTGTTTCAATTTTTTTTACAAATAAATATCTGAAAAGTGTGGCATGCATTTTCTATTCAGCCCCCTTTACTCTGATACCCCGAACTAAAATCTAGTGGAACCAATTGCCTTCAGAAATCACCTAATTAGTAAATAGAGTCCACCTGTGTGTAATTTAATCTCAGTATAAATACAGCTGTTCTGTGAAGCCCTCAGAGGTTTGTTAGAGAACCTTTATTGAACAAACAGCATCATGAAGGCCAAGGAACACACCAGACAAGTCAGGGATAAAGTTGTTGAGAAGTTTGAAGCAGAGTTAGGTTATAAAAAAAAAATATCCCAAGCTTTGAACATCTCAGAGTACTGTTCAATCCATCATCCGAGTATGGCACAATTGCAAACCTACCAAGACATGGCCATCCACCTAAACTGACAGGCTGGGCAAGGAGAGCATTCATCAGGGAAGCAGCCAAGATAACTCTGGAGGAACTGCAGAGATCCACAGCTCAGGTGGGAGAAGCTGTCCACAGTGTACTCCACAAATCTGGCATTTATGGAAGAGTGCCAAAAAGAAAGCCATTGTTGAAAGAAAGCCATAGGAAGTCCCTTTTCTAGTTGGTGAGAAGCCATTTGGGGGACACAGCAAACATGTGGAAGAAGGTGCTCTGGTCAGATGAGCCCAACATTGAACTTTTTGCCCTAAAGCAAAACCATGTATGGTATAAAACTAACACTGCACATCACTCTGAACACACCATCCCCACTGTGAAACATGGTGGTGGCAGCATCATGTTGTGGGTATTTTCTTCAGCAGAGAAAGGGAAGCTGATCAGAGTTGATGGGAAGATGGATGGAGCCAAATACAGGGGGCAATCTTAGACAAAAACCTTTTGGAGTCTGCAAAAGACTTGAGACTGGGGCGGAGGTTCACCTTCCAGCAGGATAACGACCCTAAACATACAGCCAGAGCTACAATGGAATGGTTTAGATCAAAGCATATTCATGTGTTAGAATGGCCCAAAATCCAGACCTAAATCCAATTGAATATCTGTGGCAAGACTTCAAAATTGCTGTTCACAGACTCTCCGCATCCAATCTGACAGAGCTTGAGCTATTTTGCAAAGAAGAATGGGTAAAAATGTCATTCAATAGATGTGCAAAGCTGGTAGAGACATCCACAAAAAGACAAAGTATTGGCTCAGGGGGGCTGAATACAAATGCACACCACACTTTTCACATATTTATTTGTAAAAAAAATTGAAAAGCATTTATCATTTTCCTTCCCCTTCACAATTATGTGCTACTTTGTGTTGGTCTATCACATAAAATCCCAATAAAATACATTTACATTTTTGGTTGTAACATGACAAAATGTAGAAAATTTAAAAGGGTATGAATACTTTTTCAAGGCACTGTATAAGAAACAAGAGGGTTGATTTACTAAAGGCAAATCCACTGTGCACTTGGAAGGGCAGTTGCTGTAGATCTGAGGGAAAGATCGGAAATGAGGGGAAGCTCTGCTGATTCCTATCATCCAATCATGTGCAGGCAAAAATGCTGTTTTTTTGGGGGTTTTTTTGGGGTTTTTTTCCTTGCATGTCCCCTCAGGTCTACAGCGACTGCACTTCCAAATGCACTTCCAAGTGCACTTGTAGTGCAAAGTGGATTTGCCTTTAGTAAATAAACCCAAGGAGTGATATTTTTTTTACATATTCTACCCATCCAGTAGAATGTCCTCTGGTCATACAAACAAGATCTAAGATGGACTAAGGGGGGTGGTGGCTGCGCTGTGATAAAAAGAAAGGGAGGGGTGGGGAGCTAAACTAAAAAAATCCCAAGATGTCAAATGACCTGAACGTAAGAACAAATATATATAAAAGCGTGCTCATAGATGCAAATACATAACTAGAATGTGCACACAGACAGATATCACTGAATGATATGTAAAAAAGAAAACATTACTGTGATCAAACAAATAAAGACAAAAATAGAATATGAAGGCTGGAAATGTGTACCAGCAGAGAATGTGTAGGGGTATGTGAATCTGCTATAAAAGGAGCATATATCCAGACTCTGTCATAATGTCATGAAAAAACTCTCCAATAAAATAACTATAATCCTGTGTATATAAATATGATATTTAGCTGCTGATATAGGTACATACGTGAATAATATTTAACAATGTAAATAGTATATAAGTGTCCATAAAAAAGTCCCAGTGATTGGTGTTGATAATCCGCCAACACTTGGTGAAAAACTTAATATACCAAGGAAAAAAAGAAAAATTGTAAATCAACAAGGTGACGACAGTCCCACCACCAGATGTGACAATCCTGGATATAAATAGGATGATGATGATGAGCCAGGGGGGAAGTAAAAAACAGGGTGCTGACAGGTGGAGGCACCTCCGTGTTCCTAGGCCCCTTACCTTACAGCTGTAAGGTATACAGCATGTGTAGAGGAAGCCCCGCCGACGGGGAAGTCCAACGATACAACCAGTGGCGTTGATTGGTGATGCCGTATATCATATGTAGGAAACAAAGAGCGAATGGTATATAGTATGGTACCGTTTGATGTGAAGATACAGGTGGGGGGGGAAGGGGGACAAAAAAGGGGGGGGGGGGTGTTGCACTCACGTTTTAGACAGTGAGCGCACGCCTCAACCCACGAGCGCCGAGCTCGTAAAATCCCAGGCTCCGGATCGTCTGAGAGATTCTCCCCGCTTCCAGTTCCACCACCTTCTTTGCTGCCACTTCCACCAACGTCTCCATTCAACTTCGTATTCGATCTTTATTTGTTTGATCTCAGTAATGTTTTCTTTTTTACATATCATTCAGTGATATCTGTCGGTGTGCACATTCTAGTTATGTATTTGCATCTATGAGCACGCTTTTATATATATTTGTTCTTACGTTCAGGTCATTTGACATCTTGGGATTTTTTTAGTTTAGCTCCCCACCCCCCCTTCCTCCCCCACCCCTCCCTTTCTTTTTATCACAGCGCAGCCACCACCCCCCTTAGTCTATATTGTTTTGTCTGTTTTTGGAGCAGTCTTGTGTGTTGCAGCAGTGTCGCATTAGTATAGGATTCCTTTGACAGCGCAGGAGTTTTCTACACAAAAGATCTAAGATGGGTCTTTGGAGCACGGGCTTATAATTGAGAGATCCAAAGGTATGTGTACCCCACGGTATTTTAAAGAGGTAGAGCGACATTTAAAGGAGAGGTTGGTATGGAGCAACTGCACCAATTTGGGTTGGAGCGAGATGTTTAAAGCCGTGTACACAAGACCGGACTTTTTGACCGGACAGGTCCGACGGAACTAATCCGTCGGACAATCCGACCATGTGTGGCTTCATCGGACCTTCAGCTGACTTTTTCTGTCGAAAATCAGACGGACTTTAGATTTGGAACATGTTTCAAATCTTTCCGACGGACTTGAGTCCGGTCGAAAAATCAGTTCGTCTGTATGCTAGTCCGACGGACAAAAAAGAACGCAAGGGCAGCTATTGGCTACTGGCTATGAACTTCCTTATCCTAGTCCCTTCGTACGTCATCACGTTCAAACCAAAGGACTTTCGAACGGACTTTAGTCCGGTCGTTCGAAAGTCCGTCGGGAAGACCGTTGGACCTTTGATGCTGAAAAGTCCGCTCGTGTGTACGCGGCATAAGATTTCACATTTGAGCAGTTGACCTTGAAGTTAAAAGGGGTTTCAAACCTCGGACATTCTTGGACCATAGAAAGCACAGGAATATTTGGCTGGGTTAAATACAACAAAGTATCATTGGCAAACAAAGTTAACTAAGTATGAATAGAGCTGACAGTTAAAGTGATTGTAAAGTCTGCTTTGTTATTTTTAGAGAAAAAAAAAAATAAAATGTTATACTTACCTGCCCTGTGCAATGGTTTTGCAAAGGGTAGCCCGGATCCTCCTTTTCTCAGATCCCTCTTTGGCTCTCCTGGTCCCTCCCCCCTGTCAAGTGCCCCCACAGCAAGCAGCTTGCTATGGGGGTACCCGAGCCAAGTCACAGCTTCCTGTGTCCATTCAGACACTGAGCCACAGTTTGGCCCCACCCCTCTCTCTTCTGATTGGCTAACTGACTTTCACAGCAGCGGGAGCCAATGGCGCCGCTGTTGTCTCTCAGCCAATCAGGAGGAGAGTCCCGGTTGGCCGAGGAACTCGTGGACAACGCTGGAGAGAGAAGAGGCTCAGGTAATTATTAGGGGTGCGGGGTGGCTCCTGCACACAGAAGTTTTGTTTGTCTTAATGCATAGAATGCATTAAGATTAAAAAACCTTCTGACTTGTCAATCACTTTAAGCTTCATCTATTTGTTTTTTGTCTCGAAGCACCCACCAAGTGTTTCATCATGAGAACATAAAAAAGAGGATAACGGGGGCAGCTCCGCTAAACAGTGTTGGTAACAGGGAACCTGGATGACAAATACACATTTACAGAGACTGTGCCTGGAAGGAAGGAATAAATAGCTAGGATGTTAGATATCTTATTGGGATCCACTTGCTGAGGGAGCACTCAACAGGAAGGAGGGGCCAGAAGCACCGAAAAGGGACCGAGAAGAGGAGAATCTTGTGCAAAACCATAACACAGGGCAGGTAAGTAAACCATTTTTATTACCATATATACTCGAGTATAAGTCGTTCCGAGTATAAGTCGAGGCCCTAATTTACCACAAAAAATGGGAAAAACTTATTGACCCGAGTATAAGACGAGGGTGAGAAATGCACAGCTACTGTAAGTGGAAAAGAGGGTCAACAATGCCCATTTGCAGCATCACTGTGCCCATTTGCATGCCTTACTGTGCCCATTTGCAGCCATAGGTCCCCTGAACTTCAAACTCTGTAGTTAAGGGTTCCTAGATGCCCCCTAGCTGCAGCCAAAATTTGGGGTCCCGAAATTACATTGCTGCAGATGGACACAGTTGACCGAATTGGGGGCCCGTATCTCGGGGCCACTTAGTGCTAAGAACCCCAAATTTGGTGTGCAAACCCAGTGGAACTAGCACCATAAAATTTCCAAAGCTGGGGTTTCTAGCACCAAGTGGCCCTGAGATACAGGGCCCCAAAAATCAGTTAAAAAAATGTCAAGCACTTTTCTGCAGCAGAGAATGACATTTTCCGAACTGGTTTTGGGGCCCCGTATCTCAGGGCCACTTGGTGCTAGGAACCCCAGCTTTGGATATGTTATGGTTCCACTGGGTTTGCACACCAAATTTGGGGTTCCTAGCACCAAGTGGCCCTGAGATATGGGGCCCTAAATTCGGTTCAGAAAATGTCAAGCACTTTTCTGCAGCAGAGAATGACATTTTCCGAACCGATTTTGGGGCCCCGTATCTCTGGACCACTTAGTGCTAGAAACTTCAGCTTTGGATATGTTGTGGTACCAGTTCCACTGGGTTTGCACACCAAGTTTGAGGTTCCTAGCACCAAGTGGCCCTGAGATACGGGGCCCCAAATTCGGTTCGGAAAATGAAATTTTTTTGCTGCAGAAAAGTGCTTGACTCCAGTATAAGTCGAGGGGGGCCTTTTTTAGCACAAAAAAATGTGCTGAAAAACTCGACTTATACTCGAGTATATACAGTATTTTTACCTAAAAAAAACCCCGAGACTTTACAATCACTATTGAACTTTTGTTTATGTGTGTTGATTCACTTTTGCTTGCGTGTTTATCCATAAAACATGCACTGTTCATAAGATTTCATAACAGGTTTCCAAAACCCTTCCCTATTGTAGACTACCTTGGAATATGCTATAAAAATTAAATATCTAGTAATTGAAGCAAAATTTTGGCTTTCCCCACCATTTAATCACATTAAAAGTTATTGCTTGTGATTTATGGCAGGATTTAGTTTTTCATCCAATATGCACTTTGGTAGGCCTGGTATAGTGTGGTGAATGTAAGTACTGTATGCCCTTTCGACACACACAGTTGCTCTTTTTACTAGTTACTATGTCATTTTACATGCCTAGGTGCCCGTTGCTGTTCCTCCGTATGCCACAGATCTGGAGCCTTCCCAAAACTGGGATAAGCAAAAGCCTCTTGGACTTGAAACCCCGGAGATGATGCCAAGGATCATGTCAGTGAAATCATTGAAGGAAATGGAGAAAGCAAGGTTTGTCTTATAAACAGTGGCCATATTCACTGTGATGGAAACTGTGTCGTTCGATGCCCTGTGGTACACCCAAACACACGCTCGGCCTGGCTCATTATCAAAGTCACAAATAGCAAATTATTAAATGCAAATGTCTTGTTTGTGTAAAAGACATATATATATATTTAATATATAATATAATTTTACAAACGAGCTTATATACTGTATAAGAACTTTGAATTTTCATTTACATCAATATTTTTGAAAGTTTGAGTTCCTGAGCAAAATAATTTGTACTCTAACGGGAGGGGTGATACTTTGCTATGTACTATACCTGTGGAATAATATCAAGGTATAATAATAAAGTCAGACTTGCTCAGCCTCAAATGGCTATATAAATGGATGTCGAGGTTGTACTCGGCTAAACAGGAAACATTAAAAGAGAAGTATGGCCATACTTTTGGTCATACTTCTCTTCTGGGTCACAGGAGTGCACTTATTTTCGCTTTCCTGTGATCCAGAGTCAGCTCATAGCGAGCTAAACCCACCATCAGCTGACCTCACAGAGCCACTCCAGGCTCTGGAAGGATCCCGACTATATTGTCAGGATCCACCCAGCTGCCTGATGGTTCCAGCTCTAAGCTGAAGCCAGCTGCACCTCCCCCCCCCCCCCTACAGCCCAAGTGCTCCAGCAAGCGCTGGAGGGGCAGAGTGGAGAGCGGTGACTGACAGTCACTGCTGTCCGCTCCCAGGAGACTGAGAACTGAGCAATCGAAGGTCATGTGATCCCTTAGTGCTTATGAGAGACAGAGCGCTACTACAGCACATATAGGGGAGATGTTGTTTTTTTAATTACCCCATACATCTCCTTTAAGAGAATGAATGTATGGGTACCTTTTTTACAGAAACAAATCTATAATCTTCCCCTACCTTTCAATTCTAACCTTGACCTCCACCCCTGCTACCTGGCCATTCTTCCCCCTGCTTTCTTTTGACTTCTTTGTTCTTTTTTTCCCCTCTTTTCTCCTTCCCACTCATTTATGCTGCATCCCCCTCTCCTTCTGCCCCTTCCATGGCACCCATGTTTCCGCCCGTCGTTCTCTTCCCCAAGTCCCACACCTCTGAAACGCGTAGACACCTCTCTCCCTCCATCTTCTTATAGTAATGCATTGTAAAACTGTAAAAAGGTTTGTTATTTCCACTTTATGGTCACCACCTGCTCAATCCGTCAGCAGGAAACCGTAATATATCCAGCACATTTATCATACAGTTTAAAGCGAAGTTCAAGTCCCCCAAACACTTTTTTTTAAAAACTGCTCTGCATTTGTCCAAACATTAACAATTGCAACATGTTATATGTGTTGCAATTTGACTTTCTTTAACCACTTGCCTACAGGGCATTTACACCCCCTTCCCGCCCAGGCCATTTTTCAGCTTTTCACACTTTGAATGACAATTGCGCGGTTATGCTACACTGTACCCAGATGAAATTATGATCTTTTTCTTCACACAAATAGAGCTTTCTTTTAGTGGTATTTAATCACTGCTGGGTTTTTATTTTTTTACTAAAAAAAAAATTTTGAAAAAAAAATATTTTTTTACTTCATTCTTAGTTCTCCTGTGATGGTGGAGGTGAGCAGTAATGACTAGGCCTCACTTAACAATGTCCTGGGAGTATTCCATCAGGATTCATAAGATATGTAAATGGCCTACAATTAAAGAAAGGGCTTTATTCAACTTTAGTCAGAGCTGCAGAGTTTGTTTTTATCTACAGATGCCCCTTATCTGCATAGGTCGTTTTCTGGTAAAGGTTACCAGGCCATTTTTTGCGATATGGCACTGCGTTACTTTAACTGACAATTGCGCGGTTGTGCCATGATGTACAGTTCTGCTCATATGTTTACATACCCTGGCAGAATTTATGATTTCTTGGCCATGTTTCAGAGAATATAATTGATAACACAAAAACATTTCTTTCACTCATAGTTAGAGATTGGCTGACGCCATTTATTATCAATCAACTGTGTTTACTATTTTTAAATGATAATCACAACAGAAACTACCCAAATGACACTGATCAAAAGTTCACATACCCTGGTGATTTTGGCCTAATAACATGCACACAAGTTGACACAAAGGTGTTTGAATGGCTATTAAAGGTAACAATCCTCACCTGTGATCTGTTTGTTTGTAATTAATGTGTGTGTATAAAAGGTCAATGAGTTTCTGGACTCCTGGCAGACCCTTGCATTTTTCATCCAGTGCTGCACTGATGTTTCTGGATTCTGAGTCCTGGGGAAAGCTAAAGAATTGTCAAAGAATCTGCGGAAAAAGGTATAAAACAGGAAACGGATATAAAAAGATATCCAAGGAATGGAGAATGCCAATCAGCAGTGTTCAAACTCTAATCAAGAAGTGGAAAATGAGGGGTTCTGTTGAAACCAAACCATGGTCAGGTAAAGAAACTAAAATTTCAGGCACAACTGCCAGGAAAATTCTCTGGGATGCAAAGAAAAACCCACAAATAACTTCAGGTGAAATACAGGACTCTCTGAAAACATGTGATGTGGCTGTTTCAAGATGCACAATAAGGAGGCACTTGAAGAAAGATGGGCTGCATGGTCGAGTCCCCAGAAGAAAGCCATTACTACGCAAATGGCACACAGTATCCCGCTTACAATACGCCAAACAGCACAGAGACAAGCCTCAAACCTTCTGGCACAAAGTAATTTGGAGTGATGAGACCAAAATTGAACTTTTTGGCCACAACCATAAACGCTACATTTGGAGAGGAGTCAACAAGGCCTATGATGAAAGGTACACCATTCCTAGTGTGAAACACGGAGGTGGATCGCTGATGTTTTGGGGATGTGTGAGCTACAAGGGCCCAGGAAATTTGGTCAAAATTGATGGCAAGATGAATGCAGTATGTTATCAAACAATACTGGAGGAACATTTGCATTCATCAGCCAGGAAGCTGCGCATGGGACGTACTTGGACATTCCAACATGACAATGATCTAAAACACAAGGCCAAGTCGACCTGTCATTGGCAACAGCAGAATAAAGTGAAGGTTCTGGAGTGGCCATCTCAGTCTCCTGACCTCAATATCATTGAGCCCCTCTGGGGAGATCTCAAATGTGCAGTTCATGCAAGACAGCCCAAGAATTTACAGGAACTGGAGGCTTTTTGCCAAGAGGAATGGGCAGCTTTACCCTCTGAGAAGATAAAGAGCCTCATCCACAAATACTACAAAAGACTTTGATGTTAAAGGGGGCAATACACAGTAATAAGAACTGGGGTATGTAAACTTTTGATCGGGGTAATTTGGGTAGTCTCTGTTGTGATTATGATTGATTTAAAAAGAGTAAACACAGTTGATTGATAATAAATGGCTTCAGCCAAACACTAACGATGAGTGAAAGAAAAGTTTTTGTGTTATCATTCATATTCTCTAAAAAAAAAATGGCCAAGAAATCATAAATTCTGCCAGGGTATGTAAACTTATGAGCACAACTGTACCTAAATAAAATGTATGTCCTTTTTCCCCACAAATAGAGCTTTCTTTTGGTGGTATTTGATGACCTCTGTGGTTTTTATTTTTGGCGCTATAAACAAAAAAAGACTGACTATTTCGGAAAAAAAAAAGATTTTTTTTTTTACTTTCTGCTATAAAACATATTCAAATTTTTTTTAAAAAAAAAATCGAATTTCTTCATCAGTTTAGACCGATATGTATTTAGCTACATATTTTTAATTAAAAAAATCTGAATAAGCCTATATTGGTTTGCGCAAAAGTTATAGCATCTACAAAATAGGGGGTAAATTTTATGGCTTTTCTATTTTTTTTTTTACTAGTAATGGCGGCGATCATCGATTTGTAGCGGAACTACGACATTGCGGCGGACAGATCGGACACTTAACACTTTTGACACTTTTGTTTTCCTGTTAGTTTTCTAGTCCAGACAGGGATTTTGTATAATTGATTATCATGTTTGTAAATTTGCTAAAGGCTTTCCCCTTTGACGTTTTACCTTTCCTCCTTCCTGTCTGTGACCAACTGTATAGCTGGTTATGTCTATATCCCCCTTATTATAGTAATGTATTATCTAACAGATCAGCTGCAGTGCCTTGCAAGAGTATTCACCTCCTTGGCTTTTCACCTATTTTGTTACATTACAGCCTTTGGTTCAATGTTTTTTTTAATCTGAATTATATGTGATGGATCAGAACACAATAGTCTAAGTTGGCGAAGTAAAATTACAAAAATATATACATAAAAATATTTTTCAGAAATAAAAAACTGATAATTGGCGTGTGCGTATGTATTCACAGTGAGCTTCATTGTTATGAAGCCCATAAAAAGCTCTGGTGCAACCAGTTGCCTTCAGAAGTCACATAATTAGTGAAATGATGTCCACCTGTGTGCAATCTAAGTGTCACATGATCTGTCATTACATAGACACACCTTTCTGAAAGGCCCCAGAGGCTGCAACACCTAAGCAAGAGGCACCACTAACCAAACACTGCCATGAAGACCAAGGAACTCTCCAAACAAGTAAGGGACAATGTTGCTGAGAAGTACAAGTCAGGGTTAGGTTATAAAAAAAATATCCAAATCTTTGATGATCCCTAGGAGCACCATCAAATCTATCATAATCAAATGGAAAGAACATGGCACAACAGCAAACCTGCCAAGAGACGGCCGCACACCAAAACTCACGGACCGGGCAAGGAGGGCATCAATCAGAGAGGAGCACAGAGACCTAAGGTAACCCTGGAGGAGCTGCAGAGTTCCACAGCAGAGACTGGAGTATCTGTACATAGGACGACAATAAGCTGTACGCTCCAGAGAAGGGCTTTATGGCAGAGGCCAGAAGAAAGACATTACTTTCAGCAAAAAACAAAATGGCACATTTTGAGTTTGTGAAAAGGCACGTGGGAGACTCCCAAAATGTATGGAGGAAGGTGCTCTGGTCTGATGTGACTAAATTTGAACGTTTTGGCCATCAAAGAAAACGCTATGTCTGGCGCAAACCCAACACATCACATCACCCAAAGAACACCATCTCCACTGTGAAACATGGTGGTGGCAGCATCATGCTGTGGGGATGTTTTTCAGCAGTCGGGACTGGGAAACTGGTCAGAATTGAGGGAAAGATGGATGGTGCTAAATACAGGGATATTCTTGAGCAAAACCTGTACCACTCTGGTTTTGATTTGAGGCTAGGACAGAGATTCACCTTCCAGCAGGACAATGACCCCAAACACACTGCTAAAGCAACACTTGGGTGGTTTAAGGGGAAACATGTAAATGTGTTGGAATGGCCTAGTCAAAGCCCAGACCTCAATCCAATAGAAAATCTGTGGTCAGACTTAAAGATTGCTGTTCACGAGCGCAAAATATCCAACTTGAAGGAGCTGGAGCAGTTTTGCAAGGAGGAATGGGTAGAAATCCCAGTGGTAAGATGTGGCAAGCTCATAGAGACTTATCCAAAGCGACTTGGAGCTGTGATAGCCGCAAAAGGTGGCTCTACAAAGTATTGACTTTAGGGGGGTGAATAGTTATGCACATTGACTTTTTCTTTTATTTTGTCCTATTTGTTGTTTGCTTCACAATAAATAAAATAAAATCTTCAAAGTTGTGGGCATGTTCTGTAAATTAAATGATGCAAATCCTCAAACAATCCATGTTAATTCCAGGTTGTGAGGCAACAAAACACGAAAAATGCCAAGGGGGGTGAATACTTTTGCAAGGCACTGTAGTTTTATGTCGGATTCTAAATCTGAGCATACAATATGTTTGTACAGTCTACATTAGATCTACTAATGACTGTATAGCACAAGGACCTACCCAATTGGATGCAGATTGAACTGATGGTTTGGATAGGGCCTCATGCTGTATTGGTGTTAGTAAGTCTAACGAAAACTGTACAGAGTCTGTAGAAACAGAATGTAACCTATATGGGTAGCTTAACAGAACATAATCCTTAGCAATAGAAATCTCATGTATAGGGAGTTTTATTCAGTAATAGTACGTTGGTCTAGAACAGTGGTCTACAAACTGTGGCCCAGGGCTCAGTTGTGGACCTTTGCATGTCTTTATCTGGCCCTTGGAGCACTATTTCACCAACTGACACCATTGATGGGGCACCATTTTCCCTACTGACACTATCAATGGGGCACTATTCTTCTATTGATACCAACAATGGGGCACTATTTCTCCCAATAAAACCAATGATGGAGCACTGATGTTGGGGTATTTTCTACTCTCGCTGACCACAGTCTGGCCCCCCTAAAGCCCGAAGGACAGTAAACTTGCCCTTTGCTTAGAAATTTTGGAGACACCTTGTTTAGAATGATGCCTTTCTTCTTTGTTAAAAATTATCAAAAAAAAATAGTTCCAAAAGTACCAAGTATGTATAATATGCAAATCCGCATCCTAATTTAGGTTTTTCTGACAAAACTGCCACCTTGGCATCCATCCCTTGAAAATCAGGTCAATGTCTTTTAGCAGAGACAAGAGAATCTTTGTGTTGTAAAACGTTCTAATTTCTTATGCATAGAGTGTCCAGAGACCTCCGACTGGAACAACGCATCAGAGAGCATATCCAGGCCATGCAGGAGAGGAAGAGAAACCCCAAGAATTCTGTACAGGAAGAGATGGAGGCAGCCAGGAAGGAATTGGAGATGGTAAGTTACTTTTCATTTCACTAGAACGGGCAAGGTGACGCAACTTACTGGAATGTACTTCTACGATTAACTGGGTAAAGGAGATTAAAGGGCAGTCCCTCCCATATTCAGTTTAACTGTGTTTGATACCCCACTGAAATGTTACTGTTGTTCATTAATGTAGTCAGTAAGCTGTTCAACATTGCTCATGGACTAACTATTGATAGTAGGAAAAAGCAGAGTGACAGAGAGATGACCTAATCTGTCTGCTGCATCTTTTTTCACTGTCCAGTCACAGGCTGGGGGAGGGACAAGACCTGTAAGTGTTACTGAACTATAGCAGAGAAAAGTGTGTCTCTTTCTTTGCTAGTGTTGTTAATCTCAGGACTGAATGGGCAGAAAAAAACAATCCTTTAGCAGGTAAAACAGCCCTTATATGTATTACAGTTTTGTATTTTAGCTGTTTGCATGAAGATAAGCTTTAACGCCTTTGTGTCGGAGGGTAAAACAAATCCCATTGCCTTAACACAATTCTGCAACTTTGACATGTGTTAGTAAAACTGTATATATCATTGCAGCCACTTAGTGTATCCAGGTGGATTGGACCTTGTTTTTTCAGGACAAAATGGGCTTTCTGGTGAAGCCATTCCTTTGTTGATTTTGATGTATCCTTTGAGTCGTTGTCATGCTGAAAGATGGCGTTCCTCCATGTTCAGCTTTCTAGCAGAAGCCTGAAGGTTTTGTGCTAATATTGACTGGTATTTGGAACTGTTCATAATTCCCTCTACCCTGACTAAGGCCCCTGTTCCAGCAGAATAAAAACAGCTGCAAAGCATGATGCTGCCACCACCATGCTTCACGGTGGGTATAATGTTCTTTTGGTGATGTGCAGTGTTGTTTTTACGCCAAACATCTCTTTTGGAATTATGGCCAAAAACGTTCCACCTTGGTTGCATCAGACCATAACACATTTTCCCACATGCTTTCGGGAGACTTCAGATGTGGTTTTGCAAAATTTAGCCGGGCTTGGATGTTTTTCTTCTTAAGAAAAGTCTTCCGTCTTGCCACTCTACCCCATAGCCCGGACATATGAAGAATACGGGAGATTGATGTCACATGTACCACACAGTGTGCCATTACTTACCAGATATTCCTGCAGCTCCTTTAATGTTGCTGTAAGCCTATTGGCAGCCCCCCTGACCATTTTTTTTTTCTTCTCTTCTTTTCATCAATTTTGGAGGGACGTCCAGTTCTTGGTAATGTCACTGTTGTGCCATATTTTCTCCACTTGATGATGACTGTCTTCACTGTGTTCCATGGTATATCCAATACCTAGGAAATTCTTTTGTACCCTTCTCCTGACTGATACCTTTTAACAATGAGATCCCTCTGATGCTTTGGAAGCTCTATGTGGACCATGACTTTTGCTGTAGGATGCGAAAATGTCAGGAAAGCCCTACTAGAACAGCTGAACTTAATTTGGGGTTAATCAGAGGCACAGGTGTGTACTGACTCCTATTTAACCACTTCAATACCAGGCACTTAGACACCTTCCCGCCCAGGCCAATTTTCAGCTTTCAGCGCTGTTGCAATTTGAATGACAATTGCGCGGTCATGCTACACTGTACTCAAACAAATTTTTTATTATTTTGTTCCCACAAATAGAGCTTTCTTTTGGTGGTATTTGATCACCTCTGCGGTTTTTATTTTTTGTGCAACAAATAAAAAAAGCCCGAAAATTTTGAAAAAAAACAAGTTTTTCTTTGTTTCTGTTAAAATTTTTTGTAAATAAGTTTGTTTTCTTCTTCAATGATGGGCACTGATATGGCTGCACTGACAGGCACTGATACGGTGGCACTGATGGGCACTGATGAGGTGGCACCAATGAGGTGGCACTGATGAGGTGGCAATGGCGGGCACTGATGATGGGCACTGATAGGCGGCACTGATAGGTGGCACTGGTATGCAGCACTGATGGGCACTCATAGGTGGCACTGATGGGCACTCATAGGTGGAACTGATGGGCACTCGTAGGTGGCATTAATGGGCACTTATGGGTGGCAATGATGGGTACTTATGGGTGGCACTGATAGGTGGCACGGATGGGCACTGATAGGTGTGCACGGATGGGCACTGACAGGTGGCACAGATGGACACTGATGGGTGGCACTGATGACACTGATTGGTGGCACTGATGCCCCTAAGGGTGGCATTGCTGGGCATCACTGCAATATAATGGTGCCAATCAGTGCCCATTTGTGGGCAGTGATTGGCACAAATTGGGCACTGACTGGGCACATGTGGATGGTCATGGGGTACATACCTGGCCATCCACATGTTGCCCCCTTCCCTGGTGGTCCTAGTGGCGATCCCTGGTGGTCCAGTGTGGTCATCTGAGGGGGGCTGCGCTGATAAACAATCAGCACAGACCCCCGTCAGGAGAGCCGCCAATCAGCTCTCCTCTACTCGTGTCTGTCAGACGCGAGTGAGGAAAAGCCGATCAACGGCTCTTCCTATTGACATCATGATCAGCTGTGATTGGACACGGCTGATCACGTGGTAAAGAGCCTCCGCTGGAGGCTCTTTACCAAGACCGGTGTAGCCGTGTGTCAGACTGACACACCGCTCCACCGATAGCAGCGATGCGTGCCCCCCGCGGGCGCGCGGCAGTATGTTATCCTGCTGGACGTCATATGACACCCAGTTGGGAAACTTGAACCACCGCCAGACCGTCATCTGCTATGGGCCGGGCGGGAAGTGGTTAACATGAGTTTGAATGTGATTGATTAATTATGAACCCAGCTACATCTCCAGTTATAAGAGGGTGTGCACACTTATGCAGCCACATTATTTTATTTTTTTATTTTTACTTCTTCCCCCCTAAAAGATTTCAGTTTGATTTTCAATTGAGTTGTACATTTTTTTTCACATTAAAGGTGGAAAAAGTTCTAAAATGATTCATCTTTATCTCATTTTTTTTACATCACAGAAACCTGGAAACCTGAAATTTTAACAGGGGTGTGTAGACTTTTTATATCCACTGTATCTACTTGTAATTTTTCAGATAGAAAATCTAGACAAAGTAGGGATTCACCCATTTCTGTGTATATAAAATCTGATGTCCTGCTGTTTAGGTCACAATACAAAATGTCTGGTGCCTCTCTCCTGTCGCATACAGTGTGAATATTTACTTGAATACATTTTTTATAAAGTGCAAAACTTTTACTTTTTGAGTTTGCAACATCATAAAATATAAATAAAATAAAAAACCCTGTACATTTTATTTAAAACCAAAATAACCTCCATGATTATTCAGGCCTGTGGGATTAATTGGTGCTGCCTGTATTATAATTTCCTTGGATACTGTTTTTACATTTTAACATATAAAAAACATAATTTTTTTGCTTGCTCTAAATTGGGGAAAAAAGCTAAAAAAAAAAATGTGTTATGGTTTATTTTGTGTATTTCCAGGCCACCTTACTTCAAGCAGAAATATTACAGAGAAAAAGAGAACAAGATACACCTCTGGAATACCGTTTTACTGCCTTCACAGGGGAAATTTCCCCTTCCACCTCTCCAAAAGGAAAACCTCCAAACATCTTTCCGATGACAAATTAAAAAAAAAAAAAACGTTTTATAGGGTTTAAGCAACAAGTTTATATATGTTGAATGCTTAGTTCTTTAATTATGTTATTGACTTCCACACCACATTGTGAAATGTTTTGTGTTAATTTAAAATTACAGAAAAATTATTCTTTTAATTCCTGTGTGTGTTTTTTTTTTTTTTTTTTTTTTAATGTAAATAACCTGTTGTTAATGAAAAGGTAAATCAAGGTATTATTCAGAGGCTTTGTTGACCCTGGCAAAGCCATTATTGTCCTAATTGTGCTGGTTAATGAAAAATAAAACTGAAGTTTAGGTAAAAAAATATTCATTACAGGTAAGTGATGTGACTAAAGCTGTAAAGAAGTATGTTGTGCAGGGAAATCTTCATCGCAGGGATGCCTGTCTTCTTCCTGTCTCTGTATGTCCAGCATTGCAATGAATAAGCGCTTTAGGCCTTCAAGCAAAACAACTGTACAGATACTGACTTGCCCCTTCACTTCCTGCTCCTCAATTAAGAAACGTTATTTCATTGAATACACTGCTTGTAACACAATCTGTAAATGGGGTAGAGTCTGATCAGTCACAGGATTCTCTCCCCCATTCACAGATCTTGTTACAAGCAGTGTAAACAATGAAAAAAACTTTTCTCAATGGAGAAAGGAAGGAGGAGGGGCTTGTCACTGTCAAACCATCTGTACTGCTAAAGATTTAAAGGTGTTAACCATTTCAGTACCAGAGGTTCGGAGGCAGGAAGAGGACAGGGATCAGAGGGTGCTATCCCTTCGACGCTGGACTGCTATTGGAAAGACACCCTACAAGAATACAGTTGGACAATGCCATTGCCATGGCCTACATCAATCACCAAAGAGGCACCAGAAGCAGACTTGACCCCTTCTTGGGCAGAGCTTCACGTTCTGACCCTGTCATCTGTCCACATCCTAGGTGTGAAAAATTGTCAGCGTCAATATCCAGGGGAATGAGCTCTCCATCCAGGGGTCTTTCAAGCCCTTTGCCACAGGTGGGGAATGCCAAAGCAAACTGGACAGGTTGATCATCACGTTGGGGGACTCTCAGGCCTTCACAGTAAACGCCCTGGTAAAACCGTACAATTCGTGATTGCGCCTTTGGGTTCTCCCTCATCTACTCCGCAGGATTGGGAAGGAAGGCATTCTGGTGATGCTCATCACAAGTGAATCCACTGGTGAACCAACACTCTGTGTGAACAGACTTCAGTAATATCTCTATAGTAGTTGTTCCAATGCAGAAATATAGTAATCTCCCCCACTCCATAGGACTAGCACTCACCTGTTGCAATAGATCTAAAATAAAATAAATTAGGTAGGTCACCCACAATCCTCTGGCATAAGGATGTAATTTGGTCTGAATAGCATTAACCCTTTAAGGTGTTCTCAAAAACACTCAGAGAGAAGAGGACGTTACACAAGTGACGTCACAGCTGGGACAGGCTGGATTCACAATACACCACCATATGGCTGGGTCTGTGGCAGTGATCAGAGGGTAATAAGTGATTTTTATATGTGCACAAGTGTGGTGTACTGCACGTGCAAGTATGGTTTTATATAGAAAGCTTTTATGGCTTTACACTATTTTGCTGTTTTATGCCCTCTTCTCTGAGTGTTATGGAGAACCACTTGAAAGGTCAATGCTAAAAAAAAGTTTTAGACCAGAATCTTGAACCTATGTCGCAGAGAAGCTTTGATAGTCATAGCTCTTTCCAATACATTCCTCAATTAGAATCTGCTTCTTCAAGACAGGTTTGTGTCACTAATTGGCTTGTTCACTGGTTGATTATATATCTAGAAATAATTATATAAATATAATTACCTGTACAAACTTATCCATACCCCCCATATATGTAGCGTACGTACGTTTCTCCATAGATTTTATGCAGTCAAGGGAGATGACCGTTTTTGATGGAACACCATAAAATATGATGGGCCTAACCAAAAAGAGCTTTGTGGTCTTACTTTGTGAGCAGATGGTAAGCCGCTTAACCTAAAAGCCTTTCCGACACCTATCTGGTTCAGACGCCTTTTCAGCCACATTCCTGGAAGAGTGAGACCTGAAAACCACCATTGGACTCCCTCCTCCTTTTAAACCCCCTGCAAGTCTCACCATCACCACAGGCTAATGCCAGTGGGAAAAACTTGCATCTCCATGCTACTAGCCCTGTGTATACCCCACCCTGGTCTACAGTTAGGTCCATATATATTTGGACACAGGTACAATTTTAGATTTTTTCAGGTATTTACCAAAACATATTCAAGCTATAGTTATATAATGGATATGAGCTGAAAGTGCACACTCTCAGGTTTAATTTGGGGGTATATACATCCAAATCGGAGGAAGGGTTTGGGAATTACAGCTCTTAAGAATAGCAATTGCCCCTTTGTCAAGGGACCAAAAGTAATTGGACAATTGAATCAAAAGCTGTTTCATGGCCAGGTGTGGGCTACTTTTTCTTTATTTCTTCCTCAATTAAGCAGGTAAAAGGTCTGGAGTTGATTCTAAGTGTGGAATTTGCATTTGGAATCTACTGCTGTGAACCTACATCATACATTCAAAGGAGCTGTCCTTGCAAGTGAAACAGGCTTCAAAGACTAGTGGCCGAATCAACAGTTTGGTACATTCTTAGGAAAGAAGAATGCACTGGTAAGCTCAGCAACATAAAAAGGCCTGGACATCCACATAAGAGACTGGTGGATGATCGCAGGATCCTCTATGGTAAAGAAAAAACCATTTGCAACATCCAGACAAGTGAAGAACACTCTCCAGGAGGTGGGCCTATCATTGTCAAAGTCTACAATCAAGAGAAGACTTTACAAGAGCACAGAGGGTTTACCACAAGGTGCAAACCATTCATAAGCCTGAAGAATAAAAAAGCCAGATAAGACTTTGCAAAATAAAACATCTAAAAAAGCCAGCCCAGTTCTGGAAAAGCATTCTTTGGACAGATAAAAATAAGATTAATCTGTACCAGAATGATGGGAAGAAAAAAGTGTGGAGAAGGCTTAGAACAGCTCATGATCCAAAGTGCACAATGTCATCTGTAAAACATGGTGGAGCTTGCAGTGTGATGGCATGGGCATGCATGGCTTCCAGTGGCACTGGGGCATTGGTGTTTATTGATGATGTGGCAGAAGACAGAAACAGCCGGATGAATTCTGCAGTGTATAGAGATATACTGTCAGCCCAGATTCAGCCAAATGCAGCAAAGTTGATTGGACGGCGCTTCAAAGTACAGATAGACAATGATCCAAAACACACTGCAAAAGCAACCCAGGAGCTTTTGAAGGAAAAGAAGTGGAATATTCTGCAATGGCTGAGTCAATCGCCTGATCTCAACCCAATTGAGCATGCATTTCACTTGCGAAGTAAAACTAAAGGCAGAAAAACCCACAAACAAAGAACAACTGAAGACAGCTGCAGTTAGAGCCTGGCAAAGCATCAGGAAGGAGGAAACCCAGTCTTTGGTAATATCCATGGGTTCCAGACTTCAGGAAGTCATTGCCAGTAAAGGATTCTCAAAAAAATATTAAAAATGAACATTTTATTTATGATTCTATTAATTTGTCCAATTACATTTGAGCCCCTGAAAATGGGGGGACTGTGTATAAAAATGGTTGCAGTTCCTAAAATTTGTACTTGATATTTATGTTCAACCCCTTGAATTAAAGTTGAAAGTCTGCACTTCAAATTAATTTGGATTGTTTTGTTTTTATTTTATTCTGGTGGAATACAGAGCCAAAAGTATGAAAATTGTGCCTGTGTCCAAATATATAACCAGGGCCGGCCCAAGACATTGTGCTGCCTGGGCCCAAGAATGAAAGCCCCCCCCCCCCCCATCCATTGTGTTATATCATGATAACTAAAATTAAATTTATCAGAAAATCAGATTAAAATGCCATAAATCTATTTTGTGGATGCTAGAACTCTTACTCTAACCAATCAATATACGTTTATTGCAATTTTTTTTTTTTTTTAACCAAAAGTATGTAGCAGAATACATAAACTGATGAAGACCTTTTCTATAGCCAATATCTATTGGAGGGGTTTCCACCATCCCTGCTAAATTTAAATTTATACAGTATGTCTTATTTTCAGTTTGTGTATTATATGTGAAGTTGCGTGTCATAGACCGGTATTGTCGTAATATTGAAGCCTATTGAGATTTCCATGCATTAGAGGATTCCACCATTATTGTTAAGTTACTGATCCGTAAGTTAGCACTGCACTTTTTTTTTCGTGGTTTGGGAACACATTGCAGTGCTTAGCAGCAGGCCTTTTCCTGACACTTTTATTTTATTTCACCTCCAGTAGTATAGTATAATGGGTAATCACCACACTACTATTTACAATAAAGATCGGCATGTGGAATTAATAAACATCAACAGATTTCAGTTGTGCCCCACCAGGCCGGCCCCCATGGACAATGTGCCTGGCTGCTGAGTTCAACTCCCCATCCCTGCACTCAGTGCACTGATTGGCACTGATGGGCAGCAATGATTGGCACTGATGGGCTGCACTGATTGGTACAAATGGAAAGCACTGATTGACAGCACTGATGGGCCCTGATTTGGCACTGTAAATTATAAAGAATGGGTGTGACGGCGCTACCTCTAAGTTTTAAACTGGGACAGCCTAAAGTGTAGCGACTCAGTAAACGTGGTTTGTAAAATATTGCACATATAGAAAAAGGTTTCCCCTTATGTTAAGGATGTCACTTCAACAGATGAATGTGTGCAGCTGAATTTGTGCTGCAAGTATATGACAAACGTTCAAGTGTCGCACAAAATGATGTGGTCCTACAGCATCTGGTAATGGGGCCAGAGGCTGTATTCCCTAGAGTGCATTTATTGGACCATATACCGTGTGCTATACTCCTGTATTAGATCCGTGACCATGTCAAGCATTAGAGAACACCCGAAAGTAGTGTGTTACAAATATAAATACCATACAGCGCATGCAGGTTAAATCATCTTAATCAAATATCATAAGTAAGGCCTGAAGCTTGCATATATATACACAACTAGAAGTAATAGCACAACTAGAAATAGTAGCACAGGAGTTACAGCAATTATATCTCGGGCATATTATAACAGTCCCATATGTTGACAGTATGTTAAATAAAATCCCCAATGGTGACAAATGGTGCTGCAACAATTTGCCTGGTGACTCTCGTGCTCCCCCTCTTGGTGGCCTACTCACCAGCTCCCAGAACCCCGACAGGGGTATTGCGCCCGTGATATAATATGCTTGGTTGTTTCCCTTGTTCCTTCCTCTGGTAAATGCTTGTGATGTAATCAGCTCCCCACGTCTCACATCAGGGTAATGCGATTATGCTGGAAAACGGGTCGCTTGCCACTATATTTTATGTTGGATGTTTCCTGGGCTTCTTACTCTGTAAGGATGTTGCTTCCCCTCTCCATGTGTTCATGTTCATGCTTAAGCTGAACACATGGAGAGGGGAAGCAACATCCTTACAGAGAAAGAAGCCCAGGAAACATCCAACATAAAATATAGTGGCAAGCGACCCGTTTTCCAGCATAATCGCATTACCCTGATGTGAGACGTGGGGAGCTGATTACATCACAAGCATTTACCAGAGGAAGGAACAAGGGAAACAACCAAGCATATTATATCACGGGCGCAATACCCCTGTCGGGGTTCTGGGAGCTGGTGAGTAGGCCACCAAGAGGGGGAGCACGAGAGTCACCAGGCAAATTGTTGCAGCACCATAGTCACCATTGGGGATTTTATTTAACATACTGTCAACATATGGGACTGTTATAATATGCCCGAGATATAATTGCTGTAACTCCTGTGCTACTATTTCTAGTTGTGCTATTACTTCTAGTTGTGTATATATATGCAAGCTTCAGGCCTTACTTATGATATTTGATTAAGATGATTTAACCTGCATGCGCTGTATGGTATTTATATTTGTAACACACTACTTTCGGGTGTTCTCTAATGCTTGACATGGTCACGGATCTAATACAGGAGTATAGCACACGGTATATGGTCCAATAAATGCACTCTAGGGAATACAGCCTCTGGCCCCATTACCAGATGCTGTAGGACCACATCATTTTGTGCGACACTTGAACGTTTGTCATATACTTGCAGCACAAATTCAGCTGCACACATTCATCTGTTGAAGTGACATCCTTAACATAAGGGGAAACCTTTTTCTATATGTGCAATATTTTACAAACCACGTTTACTGAGTCGCTACACTTTAGGCTGTCCCAGTTTAAAACTTAGAGGTAGCGCCGTCACACCCATTCTTTATAATTTATTATGCTTTGCAAAGTACCCTTTTAGGGACTTTGTGTGAGGGAGGCAGCAACCTTTGGCTTCTGACCCCCCAGACGTGTCCTAAGCGCAGTTTCCTTTTTTGAATATTTTAACTGATTTGGCACTGATTGGCAGCACTAATGGAACTGATAGGCTGCATTGATTGGCAATGATGGGCAGCACTGATTGGCAGCACTGATGGGCACTTATTGGCAGCACTGATGGGCACTGCTTGTCAGCACTGATGGTCGCTGATAGGTGGCACTTATGGGCAATGATAGGCGGCACTGATAGGTGCCACTGGTGGGCACTGATTGGAAGCACTGGCACTGATTGGCGGCACTGATTGGCACTGGCAGTTGGCACTGACATAGGAGAGGGAGTTTTACACTGAGCTGATATTGATGCTTAGTGAAACTGTGTGTGAAACTGACATCTAATGTAACTGCATGCAGAGAGAGACCAGCTGTCAAAATTCAGCGGTGATGTTGGAGGTGGGCGGGACCCATCAGCTATCAAACACCAGCCAATGATTGGTCTGCTTAAGAAAGGGGGAGGAGGCACATACACGTAGTAGCCTGCCCAGACTCCATCCCATTGGCTGGTGTTTGATAGCTGCTGGGTCCCGCCCACCCCCTGACATCAATGCTCAATTTTGACAGCTGGTCTCTCTCTGCATTCAATTACATTACATGACAGTGTCACACACTGAGCGGCTCTGGCAAGTGTCAATATCGGCTCTGTGTGAAACTGTCTCACAGGCAACAGGGTCTGCACACTTATTGGATGCAGCCTTTCACAGCAGTCCCAAAGGCAGATCTCGGGAGACAGCCAGCACAGGTGACGGCACAAACTGCCACCCCTCTTAAAATGCTGCCTGGGACCATGGGCCCATTGGTCCCATGGTAGGGCCGGCCCTGGTCCTAACTGTATATGTATCCTCATTGCCACGTAAAAAGTCTCACCTTATGTTTATGCACTTTTACATATGGGCATTTTTATCAGATTTGTTATCTTTTTTAAGTTTTACACTAATGGTTTTATTGTTAGTCTTTAAGTGCTGTATCATATTTATCCATTGACTCAAACTTTTGCCAGTGCTCCAGAGAGCTGTGATATACTTGGGGTACAGACCTTTTTAGGTGTTGACTACATAGGTGTAGTTATCCTTTAACTTCATTAGTGCATTGTGGTACCATTCAGTTTGATAGTGGTGCGCTGTGTTTCTAAAAAAGGGTCAGGTGCAGTTTCTGATGCACCTGAAAACATTGGCAAAGCACTATGTCACGCATCAACACAACACCCACATGTGAAGCCCTGAAGAAGCTCACGGTCTAGTGAGTGAAACGCGTTGACGTGATTACATCATCACACCGGGTTCCTGTGACGCTAGTGCAGCTTTTTATCATGCAACTTCATCATGCACACCTCAACAGCTAGTGCCATCTGTAAGATTCATACTGAGGTGGGTACAGATGACAGTGTGGAATGCTGGAGAGAGCCAGCGGACTTGGCTGTAACAAGGTACTTGATACCCTATGGAGTGGTGAGAGCATTTGGCAGTTACCACCGGCTATGGTTCTAGCCACAGATTTAACACTGAGGGCTGTGCTCTATGCATCTCAAGGGGGGGGGCTCCACATTGTATGACTGGTTACAGTTGGCAGTGTTTGATAGTGACTGCCTGCTTTGCTACCATTAGATGCAATCTGACCACTGTTCCTGCATTATGGCTACTAATCCTCTCTTCCTATTAATGGCTGCTGCTTGATGTTCATCTGTCTATGGCTGCTTTAACACACTGGACTGCCAGTGAACTTACTTATGCATGCCTATATGAAAGGAATTGCCTGTACCTAGGATGCACTTGCTGACTGGCCCAGGTATAGGACTGTAGTGGCTGTATCCACTTTCCTAGCCACTTCCTGCCCGCCCAACGTCGTATGACATTGCAGACTTTGAGTGGGGATATCTGAATGATGCCTGCAGTTACAGGTATCATTCAGATATCTTCTTTTACAGCCAGCAATTCCCTGCACAGTTTTCCAATGACTCTGCGGTAGCGGGATGTATCAGGGATGGGGATGAGGTGAGTATAGGACTGTGGTGGAGAACTTTGTCACGTGGTGTGAGGTTAATCATCTGTATCTAAATGTGACAAAGGAGCAGTTTGAGGATTTCAGAAAGAGGAAGCCACCAGTGACCCCAATCTCCATCCGAGGAGTGGATGTGGAGGTAGTAGAGAGTCACAAGTATCTGGAGGTGCACATAGATAATAAGCTGGACAGCAGTAAGAACACTGAGGTGCTCTATAGGAAGGGCCAGAGCCGCCTCTACTTTTTCAGGAGACTGAGGTCCTTTACTATTTGCTGGATGATGCTAAAGATGTTTTTTGAGTCTGTGGTGGCCAGCGCTCTTCTGTATGCAGTGGCATACTGGGGAAGCAGACTTAGGGTGTCCAACACCAACAAACGCAACAAACTGATTTGCAAGGCCAGTGATGTTGGATTGGAATTGGAGTCTTTTACAACAGTGTGGGAGAGGAGACTGTTCAAGTTACGTCCTATTGTGGACAACTCCTCCCACCCATGCCACAATAAGCTAGTCAGTCTGCGGAGTACTATCAGTGACAGATTGTTACACCCACAATGCACCACAGAGCGACACAGGAAATCATTTTTTGCCTATGGCGATCAAGATATATAATCATTTTCTGTGAGGGCTGGAGGTGAAGATTTAATTCTGGTGGTTTATGATCAGGATTTTGTGTTGTTTTTATAGCATGTTGGTATTGTGTTGGTTATTATCTGGGGTGGTGTTAGAGAAAGTGGTGTATTATTTGTATTTGGTTGTTTGCCTGTTATTTATTCCATGTTGTGTTTTAATTGTATGGATGTTTTATTTGTAGTGTAGTTTTAATTTTGTTATTTGGTGTTAATGGCTGTTGTTGGTAATTTTGTTGTGTTTTTGCATGTTGTTCAGTCTATTGCTGTGATCCTGTGTTGTCTTTGTTCAGTGTGTCTCTGTCGTAACAATCTCCCAATTTCCCTTTTGGGATTAATAAAGTATTCTGTATTAGGGGAATTTACATTGAGGGGGTTTGCTGATTAATTCAAGAGGGAATAAAATTGGGGGGGGGGGGGGCTGCTGCTGATGAATATAAGGTGGATTTACATGGGGGGGGCTGCTGCTGATGAATATAAGGTGGATTTACATTGGGGGGGGGGGGCTGCTGCTGCTGATGAATATAAGGTGGATTTACATTGGTGGGGGGCTGCTGCTGATGAATATAAGGTGTATTTACATGGGGGGGGGGGCTGCTGCTGATGAATATAAGGTGGATTTACATTGGGGGGGGGGCTGCTGCTGATGAATATAAGGTGGATTTACATTGGTGGGGGGGCTGCTGCTGATGAATATAAGGTGTATTTACATGGGGGGGGGGCTGCTGCTGATGATTATAAGGTGTATTTACATGGGGGGGGGCTGCTGCTGATGAATATGAGGTGGATTTACATGGGGGGGGGGCTGCTGATGAATATAAGGTAGATTTACATCGGGGGCCTGCTGATGAATATAAGTAGGCTTTACATTGGGGGCCTGCTGATGAATGTAAGGTGTTTTTTTATATTAGCATAAGGGGAACTGATGAGTGGAGGTAAAACCTGCACATCAGAGAGCATAGTGGCAACTGAATGTGACAGAGCCTAAAATTGAGGAGTGCTGGTAAGAACAGAAAATGAAGGCAGGTGGTCAAAGCTTGAAGTAGAGGGACCAGGTGGTAGCTGAATGGGTGGTGCTAGTGATATATTTATTTATTTTTTACGGGGTATTGACCATTGCACTCTATACGCTTATTGTTTCAAAACTTGCTGGTTGCTAAGTAGTCCCCAACTATTTTAAGGAAGTTCTTCTTTAAAGTACTTTTGTGCCCTTTTTACAGTAATCCACCCCACTGTAAGGTGGGCCCCTACTTCCTCTGGTGGGCTCTATGTACCCAGTCCAACCCTAGGGACGATTGTATTAAATGCTTATGCTGAGAAGAGTATAGTGTAAATCGATTGATCAACTTGGGTACAATCAGCCTGCCCATACATGGAATCTTGGACGGTCCCTAATGAACTGGTCGAGATCTGAACTGTCTATGGCCAGCCTAACTGACTGCTCTTCATAAAGAGTACAGTCATTTTCAACCAAGAAAACATATGGACTAAAACGCACCCTTTTTTTATAACTTTCTTCTTCCTTGGAAAGTGTTGCAGAATTTAGGAATGTAGAGTGTATATACAGTACTTTATTTTGTTTACTTTTGTATACTCTCACTAAGAATTACACAGAACTATAATGCCCCAGAACTGTGACTGATGATGACTCAGGCTGATATAGGATTGCCATAGCACCAAGCTGCCTGTGCAGTAGTACTGTGTTTAGCCATTCATTAGTCATTGTCCTAGAAGACTTTCCTACAAATCAAGACCTGTCTAATACAATTACATTGTCTAAAAACAGACCTGCCCTTTTCACATTCTCAAATCTGTTTTCTTTTTCTCTATCTCAGGCCCTATGTCACCCTCCTGTCACTAAATCCCAGCTTTTTTGCCTATACCTGGAAGAAGCTCAGGGAGAGAGCAATGTGACTATATCAATACAAAGGGATAAAAAGAAAAGCACTCTCCTAGACAGGAAACACTGTCAGGACCAGTGGCGGCTGGTGGTTTTTTTTGGGGGGGGGAGTGGGGGTGGCAAACAACCACCCCCCCCACACCCCCGAGCAGCCACCCAATGTGGAGGGTGGCAGGCAGCGTGGTGCAGCGTCTCGTCTTCAAGTGTTCTCTCCTTCATGGCGGCTTCCAGCTCCTCCTAGGCATCCAATAGGATCGCCTGTCCTTTCAGCCAATCGGGTGACCGGTGTCAAAACCCGCTTCATGATTGTCAGGGAGGGGAATCCATGTTACATAGTTACATGGTAGGTGAGGTTGAAAAAAGACACCAAGTCCATCAAGTCCATCCTATGTGAAATATTTATTCGCTGTTGTAACACACCTGGGTGCGCTCAGATCACACTCTCTGCGACCCAAGCCCACCCTATATTGAAGCCTATTAGAGCCTCTGGCTCTAACTGATGCTTCAAAAAACAGTCCCTCCGCATAGGAATCCATGCGCCGGTGTCCTGGATGGGGAGGCTGCGCCCATGCGCCCTAATGGACGGGCCACCCCTGGTCAGGACTCTGTATTCCTGTGTAGGTAGAAAACTACTCCAGGACCACATAACTTGCATTACTATTCCACCTAGGATGACAATACTTTTTCCCTGTCTCCCAATTGTGCTACTGTGCTGTCAGCCTGCCACATCTTCTGATAGAGACCACTAATGGCCATTCCATCACACATTATGCAGATATGGTCCACTGTTGTCACAGGATGGGTGGATGATTGATAGGTGCCCTTGTCAATTCATAGATTGTGTTTCACACATAGTATAGTTAGTATGAATGGATCAGCGGGGTGGAAAGGGCAGGCATAGTTGGGCTATCTTGAGGAGAGTCAGTGACAGCTTGTTAGCTATATTAACCCCTGCTGCACTGAAACATTACAGTGGCAGGGTTGGGGGGCATAGATTGAGGAGGATTTCTACTAACAGAAGAGGAATCGGCACAAGGGACACTGCCTACTTGACTGTAAATTATATCTCTTGTAATGATTTTTGTTTTTTTTATTTTAGCTACACTTGGGCTTGAAAAGACAATATCTATGCAGGAAATAAAACGCAAAATCTGGGTTTCAGAACTTCTTAGTCGAAGATATTGCAGCCTCTTTTAGGAACTATTATAAAGGCTTTTTAATCCTACCCCTAACCACTCCCAGTGTCAATTAGTTGCTCATGCTTCCCATATCAGGGACTACCTTACTCGGGTGAACCTTCTCTCTCTTGATCCTGCTATATGGGAAGCTTTATAAGGACCTATTACTAAAAAATAATTTATTCAGGCCATTAAGACTACAAACACCGCTAAAGCTCTGGGACCAGTAGGTTTTATTTGACCTTATTACAAGTTATTTCAGACTCGGTTGACCCGCACATTTTACAAGAGCTTTTAATTCCCCAACTCAGTCTTCGTTACTAGGACCAGAAGCTTTGCTCATATTTCATTTATCCACAAAAAAGTTAAAGATCCCCTCCAAAGACTCAGTTACTGACCTATTGCACTTCTCAATGTGGATCTAAAGTTATCTGCTAAAATTCTTGCTACAGGTTTGGTTCCCCATCAATCCGTTTTGATCAGGTTGGCTTCATGCCCACTGGAAAGAATCTTGAAGACACTATTTTGGCAATCAATATCATCCATTTGGTCCTGTCAAAACAGGATCTGTCTTTCATCCTATCAGCAGATGATATTCAGTTTACCTTAGAAGCTAAAGGATTGAGCCCTCACATGCATTTATGGGGTAGGAGCCTTGTACCCCTCACCATTAGTATGGATGAAAGTAAAAGGTCCATTATCAGCACCCTTCGCAATCCACAATGGTACTTGTGTACCAAATGGTCCAGTGTAATTTTTATTCTGACATTGGAACATTTGCTGAGATTTATTCTGTTGACCCCCCAGACATCTCAGACTACATCAAATATCTGCATATGTGAATAATTTGCTTTTCTTCTTAAGCAAACCTTACCTAACTGTCCCAAACCTAATGGCCAAATTTTAATTATATGATGAACTCACAAATTTTCACATTAACTACCAAAAATCAGAGGCATTCAATTTGACCCTTTCCAACTCTATGTCTACTACATTTCAGCCTAATGTTTCTTTCAAATGGGCATCGACACATATCTGATCCTGGAATTCAATTACCATATAACTTAGCCCAACTTTACACCCTCAATTTTACACCACTCTTCTCCTTCCACAAGGATCTTGCTTCTTGGCCCTCCAAAAATTTCTCTTGAATGGGCAGATGCAATGTTATCAAACAAAACTTCTCCTATACTTACTTCAAACACTTCTGATTACCATTCTTCCTCTTTATTTTAAAATGGAACAACTTTACATGGGCATCAAAACGAGCACAAATTAAGCATACTATCTTATGTAGAGTCAGTATGTTCCTTCCCGATGTTTATACTATTTAGCTTTGGATTCAACCAGAGCTCTGGACTGGAATTGTCACGCTCTTTTGAAGCAATGGATCTTTAAAGAACAAGAGGTTTCCCTTGAGCGTGCTCTATTGGACCATGGTCCTTGCCTCCACATTTCTGTCCAGGTATCCCACCATATCCCCCACTTGGCAAGTATGTGGAAGTGCATTCAAAACGTGTGGAATCTTCCTCTTCCCTTCACTTTTCTTTTCAGTTTTGGGAAACCCTAATTTTCCCCCCAAACCAAGACAATGTTTCTTTTGCAACTCTCCATCAAGAGAATAAATATGGTGCCATCTATGACTTTTCTGATTGTAAATGACTTCCATCATCTCAGATAACACGTAATCCACACTTTATCTCAATGGGCCCTCTACAATTTCTCCAATTTTCTCATTATTTTAAAGCCTTGCCTGAAGCAGCTCTCTTTTTCAGGAATTTTACACCTTTTGAACATGAATGCCAAGACAGTAGCCACTTTCATCATTCACTATCCTGGATATATAAACTACTCTTAAAAGAAACAACTGAAAGTATAATGAAATAAGCCTTTATGTTTCAATAGTTATACGTGGTCACAATGTGGGAGCTAATTACAACAAAAAATTTGGGGTGATGCGCATCACCTCATATTTGTTATTACTCTTAAAAGAAGCCTCGCATACTCTGTTCCCATTTCTGGATCAATGGGATTTTCAAATCACTCTGTCTCCTAGCGATCAAAAATTATTTTGCTCTCTTACAAGTCGTCCATAACGAAGAAATACGAGGAACCGTACTCTGGCAAAACTCCATATTAACTGGATTTTTTTTCCCTCCACGTTTTACGCTGTCTTGAGTCTCTCCTTCTGCTCTGTCTTCTACTTGTAAGCAGGTGCCTACTAAGGGGTTGTTATAAAAAGAAAGCAATCACTGCGCTATAAGATATAACAGTAGACAATCAAGTAGGTGAACCAATGATAAACAATTGAAAAAGAAGAGCAGCCGCTTATAAGTGAGATACACACATAAACAATAAATAAACAAGAGGGAAGCAGCGCTATATTTTGAATGTAAGATAAATCACAAATAGTGTATAATGAAAAAAAAGTCCAAAGCAGTCAAGTGCCAAATAAAGTCCAAAGGATAAAAAGATGAAGAGAATTCTTCAAAGTGTAATGGGTACCGGGCAACTGAGCCCCTTATTCGGCAAATAGAGTGAAACCGGATGGACCTTCACCACACCACAGTGTTTAGATATAAATGGGCGCTTACCAGATGGCAAGCTTAAAAAGCTTGTGACCTTAACCCGGTCGGGGCCTTTCTTGAGAAGGGGATAGCGTTTGAACACCTCCTCGGACCGTGGATGGCTCACTATCCTCCGTAAAGGAAACCAGGATGCCAGGAAGGATATGCCCATAACCTGGAGTTAGTCTCATATACAATGCCCCAAAAAGAGAAGGAAGAGCAACATAGCGTAATCCTGATACGGTATTTATTTAAAAGACTTAAAAATACACTTACAGTGTGTTGGATATAAAACAGCATAGAAAGCCGGCCGGCTAATACGAACACCCGTCCTGCAGACGGTGAATACGGCACGTCAGCACGTCAGCACGCCCGACGTACGTTTCGTCACACTTCTGACGTCGTCTGGGGCACGGGCGACGCACTGACGTGTCGCACATATATACCAAACAAATGAAACCAAGCCTCGGAATCGACATAGGCCGGAAATCAACTTGCGCTCCGCCCAATAAAGCGGAAGATAAAGAAACGCCATCTTAGTTAAGGGATCCCATATTTAACGGGTCTAATTCAGTTAATATAGTAAATATTACAAAGATAATGGGAATACGGGAGCAAACAAAGGAAAAACCCCATAAGCTCATCGGTAACACATATGAAAATTGATAACAATATAAGTTAAATTAAACTGAATAAATATGTATTCAGTTGTATGGGTAATACGAAGGTCCAGATTATACCAATGAAGGGCAAACCTGGGCACAGTTGTGATGTCAGACTCAATGGATAAATTGAGTAATCCCTTCAATGTTAGATTAGATAAGGACGAATTCCAGATAAACCAGCCGGAGGGAAAGATGATTTCTCGACCTCATATACCAAACAGTTTAAATAGAGAGGTACTAATATACAGTGATCTCAATATTAATATTAAATATCTAAAAACAAAAAATAGAGATAAGTAAAACATACCAAATAACAAAAACCTCCATCATATCAAGATAGGGGACAGAGCTAATAGTAAATTCATAAACAGCAGAACCAGCCCCATGAGATGGGAACTGACCCAAAAAAAGGGGCTTAAACCCCACATATAGATTTTAGGGGGTTGAAAATAATTAGAGATCAGAAATAGGAGGATCAAAGAGTGGGGAAAAAAAAAATTGAAATAAATTGAAATAAAATTAAAATTAAAATTAATTGAATAAAACCCGAAAGTACATAAACACCAGAACCTGTCTACTTGAGGTAGGTACCATCTAAAGAATATAAAAAGGAGGTGAAAAGCCCATAGGAATGTGACCAGCAATGATTATTATTGATGATGGAACCAATGAACTAAAGCAGAAAAATAATATTAAGAATTGTCAATAAAGGCATTGGTGTCAGTGTCAACGTTAAGTCCGTGTGGGACATAACATCTGATTTTATGTATCCACAGCATTTCAAGTTTAGAAATGCTCCTAGTCAGGGAACTCCCTCTCCAGTGAGGCCGGTACCTATCAATTCCTAAAAACAGAGTTTTAGAGGGGTCTTTGTTATGTGAAACCAAATAATGCTTAGAAACTGAATGTTTAGGAAAACCATTGATAATGTTGGTAATATGCTCGTTCAGACGAACAGAAAGGGGTCGTCTAGTCCTACCCACATACTGAAGGCCACAGGGGCACTGTAGCAGGTAGACGACCCCCTCTGTGGTACAGGTGATAAAGGGTTTTATATCATGCTCCTCTTGTGTACTGGAGGAGGTAAATTTGAGAATGCGTCTGGTTGGCACAGAATTTAGCTTGCAAACCCGGCATCTCCCACATTTGTAGTACCCCTTCAGATTATCAAAAAGGCCTTGAATCCCCCTAACGGGGGGGTCAAGAGCATTTGGGGCTAATCTGTTCCTGAGGGAAGGTGCTCCCTTAAAGATCAATTGTGGCTTATCTGGAATAGCCTCTCTTAGAATGGGGTCGTTACCTAAAATGTGCCAATGTTTATTGAGCAAGCTTCTAACGTTAGCATGTTGAATAGAATAGGTGGTAATAAAGGGCAAGGTAACAGGATTCGCTCTAGAAACCACCCTCTCGCTCAATAGTTGACTCCTATCTATGGCTTTAACCCCCTCCAAGGCAAGGGTCAAAGATTCTTTGGTGTACCCCTTTTCTATAAACCTATTAGTCAAAATACCGGCCTGGTGTAAAAATTGGGAATCATCAGAACAGTTGCGTTTAAGTCGCATGAATTGACTTTTAGGTATAGACCGAAGCCAGGACTTATGGTGGCAACTACTTAAAGGGATATAGGAGTTACGATCTGTTTTCTTAAAAAACGTGGAGGTCATAAACTGGCCATCCTGGATGGTGATATTGAGGTCTAAAAATTGGACATTAGACCTCAATATCACCATCCAGGATGGCCAGTTTATGACCTCCACGTTTTTTAAGAAAACAGATCGTAACTCCTATATCCCTTTAAGTAGTTGCCACCATAAGTCCTGGCTTCGGTCTATACCTAAAAGTCAATTCATGCGACTTAAACGCAACTGTTCTGATGATTCCCAATTTTTACACCAGGCCGGTATTTTGACTAATAGGTTTATAGAAAAGGGGTACACCAAAGAATCTTTGACCCTTGCCTTGGAGGGGGTTAAAGCCATAGATAGGAGTCAACTATTGAGCGAGAGGGTGGGTTCTAGAGCGAATCCTGTTACCTTGCCCTTTATTACCACCTATTCTATTCAACATGCTAACGTTAGAAGCTTGCTCAATAAACATTGGCACATTTTAGGTAACGACCCCATTCTAAGAGAGGCTATTCCAGATAAGCCACAATTGATCTTTAAGGGAGCACCTTCCCTCAGGAACAGATTAGCCCCAAATGCTCTTGACCCCCCCGTTAGGGGGATTCAAGGCCTTTTTGATAATCTGAAGGGGTACTACAAATGTGGGAGATGCCGGGTTTGCAAGCTAAATTCTGTGCCAACCAGACGCACTCTCAAATTTACCTCCTCCAGTACACAAGAGGAGCATGATATAAAACCCTTTATCACCTGTACCACAGAGGGGGTCGTCTACCTGCTACAGTGCCCCTGTGGCCTTCAGTATGTGGGTAGGACTAGACGACCCCTTTCTGTTCGTCTGAACGAGCATATTACCAACATTATCAATGGTTTTCCTAAACATTCCGTTTCTAAGCATTATTTGGTTTCACATAACAAAGACCCCTCTAAAACTCTGTTTTTAGGAATTGATAGGTACCGGCCTCACTGGAGAGGGAGTTCCCTGACTAGGAGCATTTCTAAACTTGAAATGCTGTGGATACATAAAATCAGATGTTATGTCCCACACGGACTTAACGTTGACACTGACACCAATGCCTTTATTGACAATTCTTAATATTATTTTTCTGCTTTAGTTCATTGGTTCCATCATCAATAATAATCATTGCTGGTCACATTCCTATGGGCTTTTCACCTCCTTTTTATATTCTTTAGATGGTACCTACCTCAAGTAGACAGGTTCTGGTGTTTATGTACTTTCGGGTTTTATTCAATTAATTTTAATTTTAATTTTATTTCAATTTATTTCAATTTTTGTTTTTTTCCCCACTCTTTGATCCTCCTATTTCTGATCTCTAATTATTTTCAACCCCCTAAAATCTATATGTGGGGTTTAAGCCCCTTTTTTTGGGTCAGTTCCCATCTCATGGGGCTGGTTCTGCTGTTTATGAATTTACTATTAGCTCTGTCCCCTATCTTGATATGATGGAGGTTTTTGTTATTTGGTATGTTTTACTTATCTCTATTTTTTGTTTTTAGATATTTAATATTAATATTGAGATCACTGTATATTAGTACCTCTCTATTTAAACTGTTTGGTATATGAGGTCGAGAAATCATCTTTCCCTCCGGCTGGTTTATCTGGAATTCGTCCTTATCTAATCTAACATTGAAGGGATTACTAAATTTATCCATTGAGTCTGACATCACAACTGTGCCCAGGTTTGCCCTTCATTGGTATAATCTGGACCTTCGTATTACCCATACAACTGAATACATATTTATTCAGTTTAATTTAACTTATATTGTTATCCATTTTCATATGTGTTACCGATGAGCTTATGGGGTTTTTCCTTTGTTTGCTCCCGTATTCCCATTATCTTTGTAATATTTACTATATTAACTGAATTAGACCCGTTAAATATGGGATCCCTTAACTAAGATGGCGTTTCTTTATCTTCCGCTTTATTGGGCGGAGCGCAAGTTGATTTCCGGCCTATGTCGATTCCGAGGCTTGGTTTCATTTGTTTGGTATATATGTGCGACACGTCAGTGCGTCGCCCGTGCCCCAGACGACGTCAGAAGTGTGACGAAACGTACGTCGGGCGTGCTGACGTGCTGACGTGCCGTATTCACCGTCTGCAGGACGGGTGTTCGTATTAGCCGGCCGGCTTTCTATGCTGTTTTATATCCAACACACTGTAAGTGTATTTTTAAGTCTTTTAAATAAATACCGTATCAGGATTACGCTATGTTGCTCTTCCTTCTCTTTTTGGGGCATTGTATATGAGACTAACTCCAGGTTATGGGCATATCCTTCCCGGCATCCTGGTTTCCTTTACGGAGGATAGTGAGCCATCCACGGTCCGAGGAGGTGTTCAAACGCTATCCCCTTCTCAAGAAAGGCCCCGACCGGGTTAAGGTCACAAGCTTTTTAAGCTTGCCATCTGGTAAGCGCCCATTTATATCTAAACACTGTGGTGTGGTGAAGGTCCATCCGGTTTCACTCTATTTGCCGAATAAGGGGCTCAGTTGCCCGGTACCCATTACACTTTGAAGAATTCTCTTCATCTTTTTATCCTTTGGACTTTATTTGGCACTTGACTGCTTTGGACTTTTTTTTCATTATACACTATTTGTGATTTATCTTACATTCAAAATATAGCGCTGCTTCCCTCTTGTTTATTTATTGTTTAAGGGGTTGTTATGCCTTGTGCTTTTTTGTTTGTACTAACTGTTATGCTGTTTAGTCGTGCTGCCCTTTCAGTTAGTGCCTTTGGGAAGTCAGGAGTTAACCATGCTGGTCAGTTTTCCTGGGCTTTTTGATGGTACCACAAAAAAGAGAAAAGAGGGACCAAGGTGGTCCCAGGAATGCCAATAAAGGGAGAAGCTACAACATAATGAGTTAAAAAAATGTACAAAAAACTTTATTGAACCATCTGTGTAAAAGCATATGATAAGGGATCCCACGTCTGCGGATCTAGTCCACACAGGTGGGATCTGTTCCTCCACTGTATCAAGAGACCATGTAAAAATAAAAAGCAAAAGACAACGTTGTATTAAAAATAGACAGTGGTGGATCGACCCACCTTCCCCTATATTCCCCTTCCAACCCCCAAGGCCCCCAAGGCGACCAAGCACAAATATATTGGTGAAAGAATGGAGTCCTTGGAGCTACTGACTTGAATTACAACCACTGGGGGGAGCCCACCCTGTTACAGGGGTATGGGCAGTGATACCCAGTAGTGCCTGTGTCTCGGCTAGTGAATATACCACAATGGTACTATATGCAGCCACTAATGAGCGATATGCAATCCAAGTCCTGATCATACAGTGGTGTACCATAAGTGAAGATGCCTGATATGTCCATAAATAGGGATATTGCTGTGTGTCAATATGAAACAGGGTGCATACGGTAATAACACCTAATCCAAGTTTAGCCAGTGCAGTTGGTCCCGTCCGGAACTAGGATTGATAGCCTGCAGGAATAAATTTCAATAGAGTGTATGGGCTATAGCAGGGAAGGTCTCACCGGCATCATTACTTGAGCATTCACATATGATCCTTGTATTTGTTTGAATGGACATGCAGTCTTGGCATCCAATCATACCCAGGATACTGGTAGTGGGGTGTGTACAGTCCTGTCCTCAGAGCTGGCTCCTATGCTGGGCATGTGATGACTGGCTCAGTGTTTGCACAGTGTGCAGCGCTGTTCAGCTGACCAGTCTGAGCATGGGGGATGTAGTGTATAGCAGTACAGCGATAGATGTGGGTCAATTCAAAACATTCGGTTCTTACCCGTTCTGCCATTCAGCACGATAGCCGGCAGGATCCCTCCATGCGAGCGTAGGGTCAGCTTTTTGATGGTACCACCTCTGCTGGGGCAAACAGTTGAAGATGAAAGCTCTAGTTTGCACGGTCATAGGCTGCTCCATGTGTGGGAAGAGAACCGCAGCTTTGCTAATCATGTGTTACTTTGCTGCTAGATCACCCCTTGGTAGGAACCCAGGCGGGGTTCCAGGACATGGACTCACAGACTTGATGCAGTGCTTTAAGGACTCTTTCTGCTATTCACAAGGTATGACTGCCCTGGTGGACAGGGGGCACCAGTAGACACTAAGTGGGCACTGAAGAAATACTTTGGGAAAGGAATGGATGTCTGTGAACAAGCAAGCTGTAATAATGTTTATTTATACATAAAGTGGTAGTAAACTGCTGGGTATTTTTTTTTTTTTCTAACCTGAAAGAGAATGTCATAATGTGCTAGTATACATAGTACTAGCACATTATGTTAAACTTACCTGAAAACAAAGCCTTCCAGTACCGCGCTGTCACCACTGCAGGCACATTCATCTTCCTTTCAGGTTCACAGACTCCGGCTGGTGACCTTCCGGGGGGCATGCGTGCGGGAGCCACCATTTATGGCACAGGACTCCCGAGCCGTTTCTTCAGAGCGCATGCACCGGCGACTTCACCAGCTGCATGTACAGTAAATATCTCTTAAACAGTGCACATTTAGGAGATATTTAGAGTACCTGTAGGTAAGCTTATTATAGGCTTACCTATAGGTAAAAGTCAGAGATGGGAGTTTACTCTCACTTTAAACAACTTTTACAAGAACTTTGTTGTAGCATATCTTTGCCTGGTCTGAAGTTATTTGAGAACAAACTTAAAGGGGTGCATGCAAGGCGTATCACATAAATGGTTCACACCAGGGGACAAGACAATACAAGAGAAGATAGTAGTACAAATGTTGATGTGTGGTCAAGCTATTTAGAAAAGGCTATATTACTGTTGCCAATGACTACAGTATTAATGTCTATGTGCATATTGCAGCCAGCCAGTTGGGAAGCTGAGGTGACTTGGCATAGGTGAAGGAAGGCCCCATTAGCGAAGGAAATTGTGTGCTTAGGGCTCCTTCCATCGCAATCGGTATACCAGGCATGAGTTCAATTTGCAGGACAAGGCACCTGGCCTGTATGCCACGGTAGAGGCTATGAAAACACAAGTTATACAGAGGCTACAGGGTCAAGCTTCCAAGGATTTGAATTGAATTACAAGCAGAATCAAGAGTTAAATGTAAAGATCAGCATCGCTGGGATGTGGTGATAGGTAATTGGGCTGTGGAGTCTGGTGCACGTCACGCGGCACTGACTCCGAAATCCTGCACAGAAGGGAGAAGAGTATAAAGAGCATCATTAGCCATAGTGCACAATGTATAGCCTCTAGGGAGATGAGTGCGCACGCTTCCCCATCCTCACCTGGGCACCACATGCTTTCTCGTTCACTTGCAACACAACAGTTCACTGTTGTTTTCTAACTGTGCCTAAATACTCATCTTTCTGTATTCCTATGTTTCCACTTTCTTTTGATGCTATTTCTTTTTCCTCCTAGGAGACCCTCTAACTTGTGCACAATGCCCATCCGATACAAATATCTTAAGTCTTCATGCTATCTAATTTTAGGATGACATTTTGAAGCCCCATACTATGAAGCCTAATTACAATAAAACTTGCTGAAACTTGGATGTAACATCCACATTTGTAAATTGTACTTTTCTGATGGTTGTCTGCAGATAGCAACCACGTTGAATGTACTTTGCTTTATGGAAATTTTTGGAAAGGTTAATTTTCCTGAAGATGGATTTTGTACTCTAAATACGTTTCTAATCTATAATATGTATACTGTCACGAAAAACATAAAGATAAAGAATGCAAAATAAAAAGACAGTATCAGTGTGTGATGAAAAAATATGATATCAGTGAGGGACATTAAAAGATGACAACACTGCAGTGAAATAAAAGATCATATCAGTGTTGTAAAGTACAGCACACATTTTACACATTTTAGTTTTCCTCTACTAACAGCTGCCATTTCAGGTTTTAATGACCATATAGCTACAAATATATAAATGAAATGAATTATGAAAATACATGCAGTTTGAATAGGCTGCAATGTAAGGAGTGGTGAGGCAGGTTTTATGAAATGAAAATGAGCCAACATCCAAAAATATTATACAATGCATACTATGTCAGGCTTTTTAATAGGCTCCAATTTCAGAGGCAGAGACCAGGCAGGTTTTATATATATATATTATGTATATTCATTTTTAGACAAAAGCAGGACATATTGAGCAGGCTCATGGCATGCAGTGGCAGCCTTTGTACTAGGCCGCAATTTCAGAGAAGCTTTTCAGGTTTTATCATGAAATAAAAAAAATACAGTGTATTATTTTAGAAACCACAGCCATAAATATTGTACTTGACTCCATACACACTTGGTAAACACTTTTATTAGGCCACAGTATTGCAAGGAGACATGCCACACAGGTTTTAATCTAAAAATCAAATTTAAAGTCTACTATTTCACAGAAAAATAAAAGAACTCTTGTACTGACTCCATGCACAATAGGTAAGCAGTACTACACTGCAGTTTGCAAAGGATAGAGATGAGGCAGGTTTTAATCAAGTAATTTAATTTCTAGTATGCTATTTCACAGAGAAAAACAAGAATTTCTGTACCGACTCCATGCACACTATGTAGTTATTACTAGACCGCAGTTTATCAAAGACAGAGGCCAGGCAGGTTTAAATCTAGCAATCCACACATTTGGTTCTGACTCCATGCTCACCTGGTAAACATTTTTAATAGGCTGCAGTTTCACGAGGAAAGACATCAGGCCAGATTTATTTTAGAAATAAAATTTATAGTGAACTTTTTCCAGAAAAAAAAATAAATGTAAACGCTATGTAGGCTTTACTAAACTACACTTTCAAAGGGAGAGAGAGCAGGGAGGTTTTAACCAAGAAATAAAAAAAAAAAAAACAAGATATATCGCACTCCATGCACACTATGTAAGCTGTACTAAGCAGCATTTTCAAAGAGAGAGAGCAGGGAAACTTTAATTGGGAAATTAAATTTAAAGTGTACTATTTCACAGAAGCTAATATTATACTTACTCCATGCTCACTCTGTAAGCTGGACTAGACAGCAGTTTCGCAGGGAGAGAGAACAGGGAAGTTTTAATCAAGAATATAAATTTGGAGTTATGTTTCTCAGAAAAATACATGACATTTTGTACTGACAACATTCGCACTTTGTAAGCAATACTAGACTACAGTTTCACAATGACAGAGACCAGGCAGATTTAAATCTAGAAATCAAATTACAGTGTACTGTTTCTCAAAAAAATAGAATAAATATTGGATTTATCTCTCTCTCTCTCTCTCTCTCTCTCTCTCTCTATCCCTCTCCCTCTCTCCCTCCCTCTCCTCTCTCTCTGTACAGAAGCCGCTGGTTATTTGGGCCTATTTTCTCCACTCTCAGCATGCACAGCCAGGCACACTTCATTTTCAGCATACTTCCTTTGGCTCAAGAATCAAGCTAGGGGTTGTTTTTTTTTTTGGGAGGGGGGGAGTTTATTGGGAACAGGCACTTGGATAGAGATGGGGAGCATGGGATACCCTGGAACTGTGGAAATCCAATAATTGAGGAATGCTAGGCTTCTAGCTGCTCTGTACTGTAATGCAGGCTGTATTGCACATCTTTGACTGCACAGTATTCTCCTGGTTGATTTGTACAACTCCTGGTTATCTTGCACAACTCTTGACTGCACTGCACTGGCTTGTGAAATCAAAACTACACCACAGTCACATTTATTCTGTATAGCAGCCTCGCTACTCACTCAGTACAAGAATGGATGGACTCCTTTACACCAACTCTCTTCTGGCTCTGCTCTCTTCAGTAAGCTCCCCAGCTAAGCCTAGCTGGTACCTTGATGTCTTCAAAGGCTCCCCAGCTTCCTCTCTGTCTCTCTCTGTCCCAGGTGCCTTCTCCTGAAGGTCTGGACCCAGGAAATCTGCACTTGGGTGTCAGGCCTTACATTATTTATGGGCACCCGCTCCACCTTCTGGACAATACCTGCCTAGGGATTGCCCCAAATCCCATAAATATTTTCCATGTTGACATGATCTGTTACAATGTGTCAGGTCCCCCTCTTTCCTGGCATGCAGGCAGCTGGATTGAAGCACAATAGCATGCAGCTACCCACAAAGACCCAGCCATTGCACAGAACACTTTGCCAACTATTTCCAGAGTACTGAACCTCAGGTGTGGTGGCCCTGTGCGTACTGACATTCACTTGTGTGTCCAGACCAGGGATTCTTCCTGCCACTTGCCTGTGCAGCTGATCCTGGGATCCTCCAGCTGCTTGCTTGAAACACCAGAACCAGACTTTTTCACTGTGAGAGAGATGCCGTCTCCATGTTCTGTTCCTTTAGAACTTTTTCAGAGAGTGTTGTACTGTCAAAAAGTGTGCTTACCGAGAAACCGAGACATTGCTCTTTGGAACTCCTGGTTGAAAAGCTACTTTATCTGATTGATGTGGGTCTTAACTAAATGCATAATCATTGCCTTTTTTGACCCTATTGTCTTAATCTTAATCTGCAACTATTTAGTAAAGTTTATTTTAAGGCTACTCTCTGATCATTTGGCTGATTTCCCACTGTTACAAGCCCATCACGAAACTCAGTTAGTGGAGCTTGCGTTGTAAGGCAGTGAGGATTTGATGTGTCATAGTCATCATGATCAGCAACTCATCAAGAGTCATGGCTTCCTGCAGGAGCTTCATCCGTTCTTCTCTATTGTCTACTGGAGCCCATCATCTGCTGATTCATGTCTTCCTCTCATTCTTAGAGGTTTCATCCAGCCATTGTGCTTTGAAGTGACAAATATGTCTTTTTCCACAATGCTGTTTGGAATACAATTTTTTGTCCTCTGTTTATTATAGTTTTTGCTGATAGTCTAGCACCCCTAGATCTTTCATGGGTTATCTTATTATAAAGTTTTGTTATCTGGATTTCTGTACTTTTAAAGTACACCTCCATATATTCCCCTTAGTTCATACCAAAGTATTTACTTGTTCTTAGATTTGGTGGCTGCATAGGGTTTTTTTCAGGTTAAGTACATTTTAGAAATCATCGCTTTAATCTTCCTGAAATACAATCTTTGTCACTTCCTGTGAGCTGAACTGAAACCCAAATATTAACGTTCTTCTGTACTAATCCCCCAGGACCCATGTAATGGATATAACACGTTTAAAGTTCAGCCTGGGTGACAACCATGGCGTCATAGTACAGTATATGGAATGAGCGTTGTCACCTGAGAACAGGAAGTGTACTACTGGCAGGATTGCAAGATAAAAACTGTATTTATCGGCGTATAACACGCACCTTCATTTTAAGAGGGACGTTTCAGGAAAAAAACTTTCATTTTAAATAAAGAACTTTGAAGTAAAATAAGGGTCACAGCCCATCAATTCAGCCTCACCAGTGCCCAGTTGCAGCCTCACCATTGCCCATCAATGCACCCTACTCAGTGCCCATCTGCAGCCTCTAAATTGCCCATCAATGCACCCTGCTCAGTGCCCATTTACCGACCCCTTACTTTTCTAAATGAACACACTCGCTCAATGTGTCCATTCATAACTGAAGCATAAACCGTGTTTACTATGCTTCAGTTTGTGAATGAACAGCGAGCCACTCAGCACAGAGCACTTCCCACTCATTCACTGTCCAGTGCAGCTGAGGCTGCAGAGAAAGGCATATGTGTTTGAGCTTTGGGGTGCCCTAATGCAATGGGGTGCCCTAATGCAATAGACTGCACATACCTATGCTAGTGAAAGATTGGGGTCCCTCCATGCTGTAGCACAGACCTCATGAGTGCTCTCACTTAACTCCTTCACTCTCCATTACCATGCTGCCAGATACTTGAGGTCTCTGTACTAAGGGTTCGGTCCCAGATGCCTTCAGGAACCAACCGTTAGGGAGGGAGCAAGATCACCAACCCTCTCGCCACTGGAGGACCCATCACCTTTGCCAGGTACCACGCTTCACAACTGGCTGCTATTCATCTTCCATCAGTTCTTGGTCACCCGTAGAAACTGCTCTCCTGTTCCAACTTCCTGCCGAGTTAAAGATTTTGTAGTAGCCTTGCTTTATACCCCACATGTGCTGTACTGACCCTTTTCTTTTATACGTCGGGAACCATCATGCACCCCTTTGAATGACTTTGCACAAGGCTTGGAACAGTGTGACAACTTTTGACAATGGAGGTGGCTGCCCAGGCATACCTTTGCAAGTGGTTGTCCGAAATTGGCAATCTACAATAATTGGTAGTGTCCACCGGAACCCCAGCATCTTGTGGGGTCACATACTGGTTCTTGAATTCCCAAGCTCCATGAACTTGGTGCATTCACTTGCTCTCAAGCTCCTTTCACCTCCCCCAAAACTGGACCTCCCCTCTATGTATGTATTACACGGGGTGGAAAGCCGGCCCAAGACCAAAAGCCTGGGAACTGAAGTACTAGAAGTTAACCTCTTTCCCAGCCTGGGCAAGCCAACTACCTTATTAGTGTAGAAAAAGCCACATTGTAGGAAACCTGCCACTCACGAGATTCGCAGACCAACCAATCAAGAGGCCAAAAATCTGGCACCCAGATGTAGCTGAGGAGAAGATGACAGTAGTCAACGAGGGATTTACATGCTACACCACTGGAATGAGGAGTTATTTCTGGGAGTTTAGTTCCGCTTAAGACCCCTTTCCATCTGGATCCCCATCCATCTGTTTTTAGATTGGATTGGATGGGGTGTCGGTGGGTGCCAACAGACACATTGACACCCGCTGCTCCAAAGATGGCAATGGGTGGTCTGACTGGGTCCTCCTTAAAAACTGACAGGTGGACCCGGTCAGTTCACCCGTGTGAAAATGGTAGTAAACCATTTTTCAAAATGTAAAAATCTCTATAAACGTAGCAAAAGAAAGTTCAACTAGACATCATCATTGTTTACCTTAAATATAGTGTGATCCTCAACATAGGGCTCCTATACATATTATCGTCCACCGTCCGCATTGGGATCCCCTGTACGTATTTTATAATTGTGCCAAATAGATATATTTTATGGATCTTCTCCAGCATGGTATAGAATGTTCCTTCTCTTCTGAGAATCTTTATTGTGTTTTGTTGAGATACAGTACACATGACCATTTTCTAAGAAATGCAGAAAGTAATGATGTCTCAGTCACAGTAAACACTGGTCTACAGATGTTTCCAGATATAAAAGATAGCAAAAGAAAATGCTATATCACAAGATCCTGCTAGTCACGAAGTATCACATAACATAGAAAAGGGTCCATGTAATCAGATCAGCAACCATGCCAGTGTACTATAGAAACGTTGTAAACTAATAAAACACATAAACACAATAAAGTACTGCTCTACACAACCATCTTTGGGATTGTGTTTAAATTTTGGGCACTGAAGCTGCTTTATATTTTTACCTCCAATACAATTCAGATTCTATTTATCAGTTCGTAATCCCCCAGATAGTTAGGCCAGTGACTAACTAAACACAGTGGAATAAGAAATAAGATGGGTATGCTTTAGATGGGACTTGTGCATGGCTCTTAGGTTCATAGGAGGACCTCCCTGACACAATATGATGGAAATCCATGGCTAGGACTGGTGCCCCTGACAGTCCAGGGAACAAACTGAAACCTGGTTTACAGAGTGGAGTGCCATCATCTAGGTTTATAGAATCAATGTTGTGATGTCCAGGTATGTTTAAATGAGAAAAAATCTCAATATAACTCAGTGACCAAGTTATATCATAGTGGACATCCTATGTGGATCAACGCAGATGAATTACCTATCAATTCTTCACGGAAGCCACGTCGCTAAGAGGTGCCCAGGTACAAAAGTAATCAGCTTGATGCAAATAATCTTAGTAGTGGGTGCATTTTTTTAAATCTTGTTTGTAATTATACTGTATATGAAAATTGGGCAAGATCAATTCAATTACACAGACAGCCCTCAGTACCCATAATTAAAATCTTTATTTGTATGTAGTTCTCACTATCAGAGGAGTTTGCTCAGAATATGCCCAGCCCCCCCTTGCCAGTACAGAGGCTGCCAGCCACAAGAAACAAGTTCCATGCACCCTGACAAAACTGGTTCAGTCTAGGGATGTCTTTTTTAGAATTGATCATGTTCAACGGGGGGACAAACTTTTAGCATCACTTCTTATAGCTGCAGACACACATGGAAGTCCCATAGCAGGTCTTACTCCCAATGTCACAGGAGCTGACTGCCAGCCAGCTTCCACATGCCATTCTTCAGTGAGGAAGACAAAGATCCTTCTCCAAACAGAACTCCCGGATAGTGCCCTCCAGCAAAAGTCCTTTGTTAAATCTTGTTTAGGTCCTCAGCCCAGCAACCACCAAGGTCTGAACTGTATATCTTCTTCCACACTAGCTGCCTCCCAGGGGCAGCAGCCCCAGGAGAACTGCACCCCTCCTAGCAGAGGAAAGAACACTCTAAGGAGACCTCCAAAACATACTTATTACCTCCCCAACCCCCTTCTTGAAGCCTCCTTCCAGGGATTGGCTGAGGCATGATAAATATTCATAACTGGATACTTGACTCTCCCTGCCCTATATTCTGGAAGCTTCTCCTGGAAGCAGGTAGGAGAAATTAAACACTAGGAAGCCTTGACCAGACAAAAACAAGAGATCACTGTTCCACTGAATACAGTGAAGCAAACAAACAAAAATTATTAAAAGAGAAAACTGGGGCAGCCATACTTGCTCAGTTCATATGCAGGCCTGCTTCCTGTTTTTGCGGCACCACACAATGGTTGTGTGTATCACTCTTTATTATTCCATTTGTTCACTGAATTCTATTTTTCTTTTTAATTTTTTCTGTTTTTCTATATTTCTCGGAGGCTTCAGTGGCAAGATCCAAACATCAAAGTGTTTGGTTGTCTTTCTTTTAAGAATTATAAAATTTTCTGTATTTTAAAATAAATGAAACATCCATTTAGAAGACTAATGCCGCGTAGACACGAGCGGATTTTCCGTCGGAAAAAACTTGGATGGTTTTTCCAACGAAATTCCACTCAAGCTTGCCTTGCATACACACGGTCACACAAAAGTTCTCTGAACTTTCGACCGTCAAGAACGCGGTGACGTACAACACTACCACGTGCCAAGAAAATGAAGTTCGATGCTTCCGAGCATGTGTCGAATTGTTTCCAAGCATGTGTAGGAATTTTGCCCGTCGGAATTTGTACAGACGATCGTATTTTCGGATAGGAACTTTTTCCAACCGAAAAATTGAGAATCTGCTCTCAATCTTTTGCTGGCAGGAATTCCGCCAGCAAAAGTCCGATGGAGCATACACACGGTCGCATTTTCCGACCAAAAGCTCTCATCGGTCTTTTGCTGGCCGAATTTCCGATCGTGTGTACGCGGCAGAAGACCATTTGTATGGGATGCAATAGCTGCATAGGTTTGGAACTCTTTCGTGCAGAAAATTCCAGATAGAGAGGCTGCAAGACATACAAGCAGTGGCGGCCCGTCCATTGGGGGTGCAGGGGCGTCGCCCCCCCCCCAATCTCCATGCCGAGCGCAAGACACATAGATTTCTATGTTTTTCTTTTTAAAGCACGTGATTAGAGCCAGAGGCTCTAATTGGCTTCAAAAAGGGTGGGCTTGGGGCGCAGAGCACTGTGCCCCTGAGCCCACCCACTTGTGTGACATTAGCAAATTAATATTCGCTAATGGCTTCCTGTTTCTCCTCCCCGGCCAATCGGGAAGCGGCTCCTGAGACCCGATTGGCCCGGGAGTCTTAGGACGGGTCTCAGGACCCGCCTCCAGGAGTAGAAGCATCGGCCCCAGCAGCAGCCTACCCCAGATTCAGCAATGCACCACCACCTCGTCCTCCCCCACCACAGTATAAGGTAAGGCCACTGATCACATCGGGGGGGGGGGGTGGCTTCAGTGCGGGAGGATCGCTGCTGTGATCGTTTGTTCAAGAGCCGGAGGGGGGGTTGCTAGTGCGAGGGCCAGGTCTGTTTCACTGCCCCCCCCCCCAAAGTTTGGACCACCAGCTGCCACAGCATACAAGTAACAATACTATCCACTGGCATCTACCAAAAATGTAAAAAATCAGTTTTAGATTCACAGAGTGAACACACTTTACATGATGACCTCATAAATAACCTGCAAATGTTGATGACATAGGTCACCTACGTATACACTCACTATTGATCATCGGAGGAATTGCTAACAATTTGATTTTCAGCTGTACGTTTGAGGTGCAAACACATCTCCAACAGATTCTTAATACACCTACCTACACCTTTTTTTTTAAGGAACAAAAAAAATTAAAAACAGACCCAAATCATGAAAGATCAAAAAGAAAGCAAAGATCAGGAAAAGAAAAAAGGTCCAACAAAAAGGTATGAAAGACTTTCTGATTATTAACTTCTGTGCTGTGAACTAGAAGCTGTGCTGCCAGCAGAGGGCACCGCAGTACCACATGCATGACTGCTGGAGGTCGAAGATCATTGCACTGACAATGAAAAGACTTCTTTGTGTTTATTATTATGTGTTTGAAGTGCCAAAATCCTCTGCAGTGCTGTGCAGTTTATTACCATCAAAAATATGCAGTAACTTAACAAAAGAAACTTGGAGGGGGTAAAAGTGAGAAGGGGCTGATGGTAACCAGTCAGACACTTTGTTTAATTTTCCCGAGAATTAAAAATGAAATATGACCTTCTGTGATCACTTTTTTTCCACATTTTTTTTTTTTTTGCTTTTTGTTTTATCAATACAGTCTGTATTTTCTGTAATTAACGCTGTGGTCCTGCCGGTGTTCTGCATAGTTAACCAGTTCCTGTCTAGAGCAGTTTTTATTTTTATTTTTCGCAAACGTGTCCAGTGTAGGTTATCAAACTACTTAAAACCCCTCAGAACATTTTATATTTTCTGAATGTAGAGGCCATATAGAATAAATAGATGGTAGTTACAATTTTTTTTATGTTACACAATATTTGTGCAACTGTTTATCAAACGTATATTTAAAAAAATAATAATAATTTGACTGCATACAAAAACAATTTAATCAACATTTTATTTTGTGAAAAAAAAAAAAAAGAAGACGAGGTAGGTAGTGTCAGGTAGATAGATACCAAATATTTCAAGCATCGAAAACTGCTTGTGCCTGTTTGAAAAAAATGTTGAAAAATTACTTTCCCCCCCAAATTTTAATAGGTGGTGCTTTAAATGCTTTTACAGCTCCTCGGTTTAGAGTTACTTGCAAATGAGAGACCAAGAATTATTGCTCTCACACCGACTTTTGAATTGATATACTGCAATTGCTGCACGCTTCGCATAGAAGGGTGTGCGCAGAGTGACAGGGGAGCTTTTTACATTTTTATTAATTTTATAACTTTTTAAAATGTATTTGTAATATTTAACTTTATTGCTATCATTAAGGAGCTAACGAGCTCCCTTTAAAGTACTCTTTATTGGAAACTTAAGGGGTCTATTAAAGTGGTTGTAAAGCCAGTTTTTTCTTTCTATAGTTCCCTCTGTTAGATAACATGATGTGATTTATAAAAATATGTTGAATACCCTGTTTCCCCAAAAATAAGACCTAGCGTGCTTGTCAGTGATGGCTGCAATATAAGCCCTACCCCCCAAATAAGCCCTACCCTGTTTCCCCGAAAATAAGCCCTACCCTGAAAATAAGACCTACAAGGACTTTAACTAGGGCTTATTTGGGGGGTAGGGCTTATATTGCAGCCATCACCGACAATCACGCTAGGTCTTATTTTCGGGGAAACAGGGTAATACCTTAGGCTGGGTTCACACGGAGCGGATCCGTTGGACGGACTCCTCCAGCTCAGCGGGGGGAACGCTCCATCGATCCCCACTGAGTAGGCGGGTGACAAGTCCGTCTCTGCTCACTGTGCTGGGACAGGCCTGTCGGAGCCCTGCTCTCCTCCATGGGGAGATCGGCTGAAAACAGACAGCCTGTCCGTTTTCATTGGATCCCATCCGATCCACTGGACGGATGTCGAACGTATTGCCATCCGTCTGTTTTGAGTGGATCTTGTCGGATCGGATGGCAGGCGGGTGTCAGCGGGCACATCTCCGCTGACATCCGCCTGCCCATAGAAGCAATAGGTGGCCTGCCTGAAAAACAGACAGGCGGATCCGAGTGGGCTGACCGTGTGAAAGGGGCCTTATTTCAGAGTGCTGCTTGGCACTCATGTGACTGCCCGCTGGTCTCCTCTTCTGCAGGGGGGGTTCTGATTTCCCCCACTAACGTCAGCTGGGAAGAAGAGAGGAGGTAGGAGACCGCCGGCCAGTCACGTGAGCACAGAGCGGCGCTTGGAAATAAGATATTAGGCAGCGAATTTTTGTAAAGCACATACACTGGGGAACATCATGTTATCTAACAGAGGGAACTATAGAAAGAAAACACAGTTATGATAGCAGCAGGAGGGGAGGGCTGGAGAGTAGACGGAGCTGACAGGCAAGGGGGGGCATTCAGGAGAACATGGGGGAGAGGACAGAGGAGAGCTGCGGATAACAGAGGCGAGTAAACTGACCACGGTGTCAGGGCTCAGCAGCCATGATAAATCATGGTCAGTTTACAGACTGGAGGGCATAACCAGGCAGGATCAGCCAGGTATTTCAGGTGATACGGGGGGGGGGGGGGGCAAATTAAACAGCACATACAATGTGCTGTATAACAAGCTTAAAAGGAACAGGATCCATTTTTTTAAATATCTCCCCTGCCCTCCACTGCATCTTTTTAAGCACATTAGCTACTTCCCTCTCCACAGCAACTGGAGAATTACAGGTCTGAAGCTGGAAATGCTTAGAGCTGAGTGCTTTTGGCTTTATACACAGAGGAGATAGAAGAAAGGATGTTTCTAAGTCTCCTCTTGACCATCATCTTTAAGTCATTTGTTGTGTTCCTGCTTCCAAGGAAAAGTGGAAGAGCCAGAGAACCACATAGGACCGGGTGGGGGGGGGGGGGGCGAGGGCAATGCCAAACTGCCAGCCAGGGCTTTTTTTGAGCCAGAATGTGGCAGGACTCTGTTCAGCCACCTCCGGCACCAACCCTGAGCTCACCTCATTCTACTGTCACTTGTAAACAAAGAAGCCCAGCTTCTATGTTTCAAAGTGACTGTGCACCTCTCCACAGCTCAGCTCCTACAGAATCTGCTCTGCCCCAGGTGAGGGCTGTGGGGTGCAGAGATAAGAGCTGAGGACGTGGTGCAGAAGTAATATGTGGATGGGGGATGCAGAGGTCAGAAGTCGTGTAAGAGCGCTAAAGAGCTTAGCTGTTTGATGGGGGGGTCGCAAAGATAAGCTGTGGAAGAAGCATGCCAAAGTGAACTGTGGACAAGGGCTAACTATGATGGGGGGGTGCAGTGATGATCTGTGATAGGGGTGGGGGTGGATGTGTGAACGTGAGCTGCAGTGAAGGGGGTGCAGATGTGAGCTGTGGAAGGGGGTAGGGGAGTGTGCTGATGTGAGCTTCGGTCAGAGGGTGTAGAGGTGGGTTGCGAATGGAGGGTGCACAGATGAGTTGTGGATGGGGGGCTGCAAAGGTGGGTTGTGGACAGAGGGGCAGAGGTGAGTTGTGAATGGGAGGTGTAGAGATGAGCTATGGACAGGAGTTTATAGGTAAGCTTTGGATGGGAGTTCAGAGTTGACTTGTGGACAGTGGGGTGCGAAGGTGAACTGTGGATGGGAGGTGCAGAGGGATGAGGGTTCAGAGCTCAGTTGTGGACAGGGGGTGCAGAGCTAAGCTATGGACTAGAAGGGCAGAAGTAAGCTGTGAACAGGGGGTGCAGGGGAGAATGTTGCTTTTTTGGGGGGATAAAAGTTTTCACTGGCAAAGATTTTACTTGGTGGGACAGCACAGTATACAGATTTCAGTGGTCAAGAGTATGTAATGTAGCCGTTTTAATTTTGTAGTGAGGGAATTTGTGGGGAGAGCTCAGTACTGGGGGGGAGGGTTGAGGAGAATTTGGGGGAGGTAATTTTTGGTTGTAAACTGGCCTATGAGAAGTGCACTCCTGAACACTACACTCTGTGTAGAACACACTCCTCGTGAACCTTGCAAACTGTGTGTTACACACTCTGTGTTTTATTTAGCAATGCCCCTTTAAGACCACCCGATTGTTAGTGCAATTTGGCCACATCCACCCTATGTCATTGCTACTTTCCCTGTGGAAGGTGGTGGAGGGGGGTGTGTTCTTTTTTTTTATTATATCTTTTCATTTAAAAACACTGAAGAAATGACACTTTGCTACAATGTAAAGTAGTGAGTGTACAGCTTGTATAACAGTGTATATTTGCTGTCCCCTCAAAATACCTCAACACACAGCCATTAATGTCTAAACCACTGGCAACAAAAGTGAGTACACCCCTAAGTGAAAATGTCCAAATTGGGCCCAAAGTGTCAATATTTTGTGTGGCCACCATTATTTTCCAGCACTGCCTTAACCCTCTTGGGCATGGAGTTCACCAGAGCTTCACAGGTCACCACTGGAGTCCTCTTCCACTTAACCATGATGACATCACAGAGCTGGTGGATGTTAGAGACCTTGCGTTCCTATACCTTCTGTTTGAGGTTTCCCCACAGATGCTCAATAGGGTTTAGGTCTGGAGACATGCTTGGCCAGTCCATCACCTTTACCCTCAGCTTCTTTAGCAAGGCAGTAGTCGTCTTGGAGGTGTGTTTGCGGTCGTTATCATGTTGGAATACTGCCCTGCGGCCCAGTCTCCGAAAGGGAGAGGATCATGCTCTGCTGTAGTATGTCACGGTAAATGTTTGCATTCATGGTTCCCTCAATAAACTGTAGCTCCCCAGTTTTGGCAGCACTCTTGCCACCCCAGATCATGACATGCCCACCACCATGCTTGACTGTAGGCAAGACACACTTGTCTTTGTACTCCTCACCTGGTTGCCGCCACACACGCCTGACACCATCTGAACCAAATAAGTTATCTTGGTCTCATGAGACCACAGGACATGGTTCCAGTAATCCATGTCCTTAGTCTGCTTTTCTTCAGCAAATTGTTTGCGGGCTTTCTTGAGTATCATCTTTAGAAGAGGCTTCCTTCTGGGATGACAGCCATGCAGACCAATTTGATGCAGTGTGCGGCGTATGGTCTGAGCACTGACAGGCTGACCCCCCACCCCTTTAGCCTCTGCAAGTTGTTAAGGAAAAATTGGCAAGTTGTTAAGGACAGATAAAATATGAGCCCTAGCCACAGCTTGTACACAGGAGTAAATGCAAATTTGTGTAACAAAGGCCAAATGATTGGAACATACAGTAACTGGTTGGAATAACTACCTAAACTAGAACCAAAAGTGCCATGTGTCACCTTTAGCATAGAAACGTATAAAATTCAATAGTATCTAAGGACACAGCAGATCAAGGAAGAGTATAAGGCACTGTAGCATGGAGAACATCAAACCTAAACACGTGGAAGGAAGGAACGGCCCCGATAGCTTCATTGTTGAAGGCTCACTAAGTCACAGCATGAAAAGGGTCCATTGGACGGGAACTTGGGGCAGCATGTACGGTGCAAACATCTGGGATGATTTTGCATTCTTCTTTAGGTCTCCCACAAGACATTTACCATGGCAGCTTGAGGCTGTTTGATAATTTTAAAGAAGGACATTACAACTGCTGATCTACGCTTGTTCTTTTGCGCAATAAAATAGTGGTCAATCATAATTGTAGTTATGCATGTATGTGACTTACTGTAAATATAATCACTTATTGGTTGGATTTCTTATAGCTTCAATAACTGCTTCTCCTGAAAAAAATAGCACAGGTTTCCATAGATCTAGGTAAGTTTGCATAGAGCAAATCTTTGGAATACTGACTTCTAACAACAATAAAAACCTCAGTCAAATTCAGAACATGGCTCACATGTCTGCAAATACATACAACTGCAATGTAGCGGTTCTACGCAGGTTTGCATATTGAAAATAAACTCTTTTCAAGTATGCAATGCAGTATCATTTTAAAAGCATACCCAGGAATAGGTCCTGTAGATTTTTATGCCACGTACACACGGTCGGACTTTTCGTCTACAAAAGTCCGACGGACGCCGACGGACTAAAGCTGGCTGACAATCCGATCGTGTGTGGGCTTCCCCGGACTTTCAGCGGACTTTCAGCGGACTTTTCCAGCCGCAAATCTGACGGACTTTAGATTTGAAACATGCTTCAAATCTTTACGTCGTAACTACGCCGGACCCAAAAATCCGCTCGTCTGTGTGCTAGTCCGACGGGCAAAAACTCACGCTAGGGCAGCTATTGGCTACTGGCTATCAACTTCCTTATTTTAGTCCGGTGTACGTCATCACGTACGAATCCGTCTGACTTTTGTGTGATCGTATGTAGGCAAGTCCGTTCGTAAGAAAGTCTGCCGCAAGTCCGCCAAAAGTCTGACAAAAGTCCGTCGAAAGTCTGTCGGACAGGCTGTCGGACTTTTGTAGCTGAAAAGTCCGACCGCGTGTACACAGCATTAGAAGTTTATATTTGCAGTCTCTATGCGGCAGGGTTTGTCTTTCAGATAGACTGCTCCAAGATGTCCTCATATGACCCCTGTTGCTTGGTATGGCTCTTGTACTGAGAATTCCTAGGGTCATACAAATGGCTATGAGCCCTCACCCTACAAATGAAAGCCTCTACATCGAAAAAAGGACAATTCTGACTCCTCCATCTTGTTGAGAGTGCTTAAGTTACAGGCAGGATACGTGGCTTTATACAAGGGGAGAGCTTTATTAATGAGTGCCTTCCAGGTTGGAACAGCAGAAGGAGTAGACTTTTTTCCAGGAAAGAACTATCAGCTTCCTAGCATAGTAAAACAATAATGTCAAAAGGGTACGTATTGGCTTTTTACAGGCCAGGGCATCAACAAGCCCAATGAGACACACTTCAAAAGCTGGCCTTACACATAGTGTAGTGACCTCCTCTATGCATTTTGAAACCTCCACCCAAAACCCTTGAATACTCGCACAGTCCCAAAAAATGTGTTGGAAATCTGCCTTGGGTGAAGTGCACCACCAACAACTGAGCAACTGGCTGGAAAATATCCTAGCCAATCTGCCTCCCAAGGTGCAAGAATCCTACGAACATCAGTAAACAATTGCTTATATATAGTGGACAAGACCTTAGCTAAAGAATCGTGTCTCAGAGTTGAGACTCCAATTCTCCCTGGTAGCAGTGCCGAATTGATTAGTATTAGGCATGTCTAAGTTGTAGGTAACAAAACAGATATGTATTAGGCAATTGATACACAAATCTCCTTTAAAGTGGAAATAAAGGGTTATGATCCAGCCATTGGTGTCCTATTGGGGAGATTTCCCTTTTGCTTTTCGTCCTTCCTGCCACAACAGGAAGTGAGGGAATCGCTGGTAGTCATCAGGGTGACCAGAACTAGTGACCCCGTTAGCGGAATTCTCCTCTACTATTATTCTAGGGAAAACCAAAAATTTGGTATTTTCTTTTACTTTTGGTGATATTGGTAAACCTGACAAATAGAGAGGGTGAATCTCCCTATTGGGGTCACAGATAGCAATAAGAACTGACAGGGATTTCTACTTCCTCTCCACTCCAATCTAAAAACGAAAAAAAAAAATGTTTACTTTAACTTGGAGATTGTGCTTCCAAGAATGTTATAAATACTTTTCAAAAAATAATTAGCACAGCTCTTTCTGTGCAGCATGCAATATCTCTATATGTAATATAGTCTACAGCTAGTGTGAATGACTTGCCGGTGCAAAGTGTTTCCGTGTCTCCGTCATACACTCAGAAGAAGTGTGAAATGCAATACGCGGTCGTGTATACTGTCACAATGACATCTCTGTTTTTAGCTTCTACCCCAGTGATAAACAGTCGTATTACCTTTCTCTGAGCTCTAAATATATTTGGACTGTCAGATAAATGTTGAGTCTGCTAGGTTCACAGTTGAGTCGTTGTCGTCTTCATTTGTTTTTAGCGCATATTTTATGCACATTTGTACACACCTTTTCTGTATTTTTTTTTTTATTCGCATTTTCCAGCATAAGTGGTTTTGTTTAGGCCAATTACCAGCAGGAGGAGGGGATGGTTGTTAGGTGCGATAACTGTGTGTTATGTGTATTTTCTGCTGCTCTTATGGAAAAAATGCCCCTTCCTTCCCCAAAGAAGCTTCTGTATTTGGGCATGACAAGTGACAGCACATCATTTGTATTGGGGAGCACTCTCGCCTAGCAGTAAAAAAGGTCGCTGGTTCGAATCCCAACCATGACACTACCTGCCTGGTGTTTGCATGTTCTCCCTGTGCCTGCGTGGGGTTTCCTCCGGGTACTCCGGTTTCCTCCCACACTCCAAAGACATGCTTATATGTTAATTCAATCCTGTCTAAAAAAAATTGGCCCTAGTATATGAATGTGAGTTAGGGACCTTAGATTGTAAGCTCCTTGAGGGTAGGGACCAATGTGAATGTACAATGTATATGTAAAGCGCTGCGTAAATTTATGGCGCTATATAAGTACCTTAAATGATAATAATAATAATAATCATTTAGAATCTAACAGGAGCCCCATAGAATAAAATGGAATATTGAAGTGCTTCTGGAAATGCACTTTAAATCGCTCAGATATGAATGGGGCTTTGGAGGCATAAATTGCATTACAGCAGTCGGTATAATTTTAGAAGCTAGAACATTGTGCGTACACACATCAACTATATTGCAATTTCAACCATCTTCAAGCAGATTTTGAAAGCTAAAATGATTGAACAGATCAAAGTAATCTAGCCCCCCCCCCCCCCCCCCGCGCCGAGGTGGGCTGAGGCTACCCTTTAAAGCGACACTTCTCCATAAAGACATGATTAACTCCTTGTAAACCATGGCCCACCTTCTCTAGCTCTTAACAATGTATGCTACGGACAATAGTTCCTCGTAACTTTATAACTCTTCTCTATCTTTGATTGTACAGCATTTCTGAGCAAGTACCGTTGAGCTTGTACTGGACTCCAACAGCCTAGTAACCTGTCACCCCACTCCCAGTAACATTGATACGTATATTAAACTTTAATACTAGGAAGCTTAACACTTGTACAACACCATGCTTATTCTCTCTCAAGGCCTCATTCCATCTTCTGTGATGTAGGAGCTGGGTCCCTAGGATGCCCGTGCCACAATGTCGGTCCTTTACTGGAGTACCAGTCACTAGGGAAGGAAGCTAAGCACACAAGTATCTTCACTACCAGGCCCCTCCATCACCTATGCCAAGTCATACCGCTTCCTGACCAGCTGGCTTCTTATGCAATCAACACTAGTACTGTAAGGGGTTGTAAACCCACATGAAAAAAATAAATAAAAAGACCTGCAAGACAAAGGCATAATGAGCTAGTATGCATAGCATACACAGCACCGCTCACAGCACCGCCCGTGACATTTCTCCCCGAAGTTACTGCCGGGTATCGCGGCTCTGGCGCTGTGATTGGCCGGAGCCGTGATGACGTCACTCCGCGCAGGAGCCGCCGGTAACGGCGCACTCACTGAAGCAAACGGCACGTACGTGCCGTTTGCTTCAGTGCGCATGTGCCGAAGACGTTGGCACATGCTGATACAGGGGATATCTCCTAAACCGTGCAGGTTTAGGAGATAACCGGGGTAGCTGCAGGTAAGCCTTATTATAGGCTTACCTGTAGCAAAAAGTGGATTGTAAGGGTTTACAACCACTTTAAGTCATTGGGAACGGCAGTATAGGCTCCTCCAAATAGCTTCACTGCACGTTCGACATCTGTACTGCATCTTCTCTATCTCATTTTGTCCCCTGTTAGAAAACCTAGTTCTGTGATATACCCGGCATGCATGCGCCCCTTTAAAGAGGGAGTCCACCCAAAAAAAAAAATATTAAAAGCCAGCAGCTACAAATACTGCAGCTGCTGACTTTTAATACATGGCCACTTACCTGTCCCAGGGTCCAGCGATGTCGGCAGCCGACGCCGATGAATCGCTCGACTCTCGGCAGCTGCCGCCACCATCCTAGGTGAGGGGATCAGGAAGTGAAGCGTTGCGGCTTCACTTCCCGGTTCCCTAGTGCGCATGCGCGAGTCGCGCTGCGCGTCGTAACTGGTCCCCGCTATCTCCTGGGACCTGTGTGTTTCCCAGGAGACAGCGCGGAGGGACAGGAAGAGGCATAGACTCCCGTGGGAGTCTATGCCGGAAGTGGGTGCAAATACCTGTCTTAGACAGGTATCTGCACCCCCCTCCCCCCCTGAAAGGTGCCAAATGTGACACCGGAGGGGGGGAGGGTTCCGAAAAGCGGAAGTTCCATTTTTGTGTGGAACTCCGCTTTAAGGTTGTCCTCAAGTAACTTCAGACCAGGCAAAGTTAAATACCAACAAAAGTTATTTTACTGAAGTTGTTTAACTATAACATGAACAGTTTAACAAAGATGTCTTCAATACACATTCCTGTACGTGATCTTCTAAGTGGCCCTTGGTGTCCCTGCCCCTTGAGGTAGTCATACCTTAGTAGGTGAGAAAAGTTCTTAAAGTCCATAAACGAGACACACAAGTCCATAGCCTTGGGACCCCGACTGGGTTCCCTCATGGGATAGTTAAGCAGCAAGTATTAGTTACAGCTCAAATGTCTTCCTTGTTCCTTAACTGGGATAACTTGAAACCATCCCTCTGGCTGCCCTACTAACTGTGGCACCCCTGAGAGATGGCTCTGTTCCTTTTTTGATGTGTTTATGTGTTTTTCTGTGTTTTATGTGTATGTGGTGGTACTTCCCCATAAAGCCTGGGAAAACCTGGCCAGCAGTGTTAACCCTAAAGCTGGCCATACACCATACAATTTTCCTGTTCAATTTTCTTTAGATTTACCTTCAACTATGTAGTACAAGGGCCTGCCTGATTGCATCCAAATTGAAAATGTTTAGGTTTGACCTCCTATTATATGGTTTTGGTAAATCTAAAGGAAAGTTGAACAGGAAAATTGAATAGTGTATGGCCAGCCTAATGCCGCGTACACACGGTCGTACTTTTCGTCTACAAAAGTCCAACGGACGCTGACGGACTAAAGCTGGCTGGTAATCCGATCGTGTGTGGGCTTCTCCGGACTTTCAACTGACTTTTTTAGCCTCAAATCCGACGTACTTTAGATTTGAAACATGCTTCAAAACTTTACTTCGTAACTACGACGGACCCCGAAATCCGCTCGTCTGTGTGCTAGTCCGACGGACAAAAAGCCACGCTAGGGCACCTATTGGCTACTGGCTATGAACTTCCTTATTTTAGTCCGGTGTACGTCATCACGTACGAATCCGACCGACTTTTGTGTGGTCGTGTGTAGGCAAGTCCGTTCGTTAGAAAGTAGGCCGCAAGTCCGCCGCAAGTCCACCGAAAGTCTGCCGGAAGTCTGTCGGACAGGCTGTCTGACTTTTGTAGACGAAAAGTACGACCGTGTGTACGCGGCATTAGCTTCCAGGGAGTACCACCTCAGCAGGGCAAAAATAAAAAAAAAGTGCAAAACGTTTATACTACAATACAGAAGTTTACTAACATGCATAAACATGGAAACGATACAACATTTCAATAAATAAAAAAAAAGAACATTTTACATCCACCAGCTTACAGGTAGATTGTCCACAATACACTCCATCATTTACTTGATCAAAACCTAACTGTGTTTAAAACTGCTTAATAAATACTATAAGCATGGTTAACACAAAGGCTGGCATAAGTTGCACTTTTTTTTTTTCATTAGGTGATAAAGCTACATTTCTACACAAATGTGCAAACTTCCAAGTAATATACTTTACAACCTCGTGCATGGAAAGCAACATGTTACATAATAAAAGTGAGTGAGTAAGAGAGTCACGTGAAAGTAATTAAACCATCATATGTGGGTCAATGAATATGGCGTTTGCTGGCTGGATGCGTGCAAATCATTTCTTGCTCTGGAAAAGTCAAACAATGTGATAAATTGCTGTCTCTGTAAAAAGTGAGAAACGTCTCCATCTGCAAACAATTCAGATCTTCTCTGTGTACACATAAAACCTAAAGCGTTACCCTTTGTATAAACTGTTATTGCTGGCACTGCATTATCAAAAGTAACTAAACCTGCAGTTATGCTCAGTGTACATCAGTTAAAGCGGTAGTAAACCAGCCAAAAAAAAAATAAAAAAGGGTCCCCTGCAGGTTTATGTCATAATGTGCTAGTATGAACCACATACTAGTACATTATGACATACTTACCTTTCAAATGAAGCCTTGCTGCGACATGTTGTCACTGCTGCCGGGACTTCCATCTTCATCCTTCTGGGTTTGCAGGCTCCAGTCATTTGAATGGTCGGGGCTAGGGATGAGCCGAACACCCCCCGGTTCGGTTCGCACCAGAACCCGCGAACGGACCGCAAGTTCGCACGAACGTTAGAACCCCATTGACGTCTATGGGACTCGAACGTTCGAAATCAAAAGTGCTCATTTTAAAGGCTAATTTGCATGGTATTGTCCTAAAAAGGGTGTGGGGACCCGGGTCCTACCCCAGGGGACATGTATCAATGCAAAAAAAACTTTTAAAAACGGCCGTTTTTTCGGGAGCAGTGATTTTAATGATGCTTAAAGTAAAAAAAAAAAAGTGAAATATTCCTTTAAATATCGTACCTGGGGGGTGTCTATAGTATGCCTGTAAAGTGACGCGTGTTTCCCATGTTTAGAACAGTCCCTGCACCAAATGTCATTTTTAAAGGAAAAAATCTCATTTAAAACTGCTTTTAAATGAGATTTTAAATTGTGACATTTGTTTTGCGTCTTTCCTCCTCTTCAGAAGATTTCACCTCACTTTTTTGTCCCAATGAAAAATGTTTTTTGAAAATTTGGGTTTTTTTGTGGAACAAGGATTGGAAAGCATCAGTGGAAAGGAGAAATTGTTTTCCCATATTAACTCTTACATGAGAGAATTTCCCTTCCTAGGGGTAGATTTCATCTCACTTCCTGTTGTCTCCTTCCGTTTGCAAGTAGGAGTCGTTTGTAAGTTAGATGTTTGAAAGTAGGGTCCTGCCCTATATACTCAGCAGAAATTTGGGCCTTAGGTGTTGCTGTGGCCAAAACACTGTAAGCCCTCACAGGGCCCTGCTGTGAAATATTAGATCAAGAATTGTAATTACATGCCCCTGTTGAACAGGAGCTGAAAAATTAGGCCTTAGGCACTGGTGCTGGTGCCACAACACTGCAACCCCTCACAGACACTCTAGTTGGAACGCAGGAACGAGCCCTGCTGCAAAGTATTGCATCAAAAATTGTAATTACACGCCCCTGTTAGACAGGGGCAGAAAAATTGGGCCTTAGGCACTGGTGCTGGTGCCACAACACTGCAACCCCTCACAGACACTCTAGTTGGAACGCAGGAACGAGCCCTGCTGCAAAGTATTGCATCAAAAATTGTAATTACACGCCCCTGTTAGACAGGGGCAGAAAAATTGGGCCTTAGGCACTGGTGCTGGTGCCACAACACTGCAACCCCTCACAGACACTCTAGTTGGAACGCAGGAACGAGCCCTGCTGCAAAGTATTGCATCAAAAATTGTAATTACACGCCCCTGTTAGACAGGGGCAGAAAAATTGGGCCTTAGGCACTGGTGCTGGTGCCACAACACTGCAACCCCTCACAGACACTCTAGTTGGAACGCAGGAACGAGCCCTGCTGCAAAGTATTGCATCAAAAATTGTAATTACACGCCCCTGTTAGACAGGGGCAGAAAAATTGGGCCTTAGGCACTGGTGCTGGTGCCACAACACTGCAACCCCTCACAGACACTCTAGTTGGAATGCAGGAACGAGCCCTGCTGCAAAGTATTACATCAAAAATTGTAATTACACGCCCCTGTTATACAGGGGCTGAAAAATTGTGCCTTAGGCACTGGTGGTGGCGCCCAGAACCAAAAATGTTCTTACAAGCTATCAGCGTGATGATTGAGGAGGAAGAGGATAATTACTCAGGGATAGTCACTCAGCATCAGCATAGGCAGTCTTTGAAGGGATCTGAAAAAAATTATTCAGTTACATCAGCATCAGGTGCTTGGTAGCTGGTGGTGATCCAAGACTGATTCATTTTTATGAAGGTCAGCCGATCGACCGAGTCAGTGGACAGACGCACCCTGTGATCGGTTACCACGCCTCCAGCAGCACTGAATGTGCGTTCCGAAAGAACGCTGGATGCAGGACAGGCCAGTAGCTCAATTGCATACTGTGCAAGCTCTGGCCAGTGATCCATCCTCAAGACCCAGTAACCCAGAGGATTTTCGGTGGGAAAGGTGTCCAAGTCTGATCTTGCCCCTAGGTATTCCTGCACCATGTAAAACAGACGCTGGCGATGGTTGCTGGAACCGATCATACCTTGGGGCTGCGGACCAAAAAATTGTCTGAACGCATCGGTCAGACGGCCACCTTCTCCACCGCTCCTTCTTTGACTGACCGAAGCCTCAGCAACACGTTGTCCAGAAACAGGAGTTTGTAACCTCCCAGTCTCTGGGAACGCGTTGCACAGACCTTTCTGCAAGGCCTCCCGAAGATGTTTCATCCTCTGCTCCCTCTGCGATGGCAAGATAAGGTCCGCAACCTTACCCTTGTAACGTGGATCAAGGAGGGTTGCCAGCCAGTATTGGTCCTTCTCCTTGATACCACGAATACGAGGATCCTTACGCAGGCTTTGCAGGATCAGGGAGGCCATGCAGCGTAGGTTTGCTGAGGCATTCGGTCCGGAATCCTCTGGGTCACTAAGGACAACAACGTCCGCAGCCACCTCCTCCCAGCCACGTACAAGTCCATGTGTTCCTTGGGACTGATCCCTTAAAGACTGCTGATGCTGAGTGCCAGGCTCCACCTCCATACTGACACAATCTTCCTCCTCCTCCTCCTCCTCCTCCTCGTCCTCTTCCTGTGTGATCGGCGGGCACGCAGGAACACTGTCTGGATAAAGGGGGCCTTGAGAGCTAAGGAAGTCCTCCTCTTCCTGCCTCTGTTCTGCCTCAAGTGCCCTGTCCATTATTCCACGCAGCGTGTGCTCCAACAGGTGGACAAGGGGGACAGTGTCACTGATGCATGCACTGTCAGTGCTCACCATCCTCGTGGCCTCCTCGAATGGTGACAGGACAGTGCATGCATCCCTGATCATGGCCCACTGGCGTGGGGAAAAAAAACCAAGGTCCCCTGACTCTGTCCTGGTGCCATAGTCGCACAGGTACTCATTTATGGCCCTCTGCTGCGTGTGCAGCCGCTGCAGCATGGCCAATGTCGAGTTCCACCTGGTGGGCATGTCACAGATTAGGCGGTTCTTGGGCAGGTTAAACTCCTTTTGGAGGTCCGTCAGCCGAGCACTGGCATTATATGACCGGCGGAAATGCACACAGACTTTCCTGGCCTGCCTCAGGACATCCTGTAAGCCCGGGTACCTGCCCAAGAACCGCTGCACCACCAAGTTAAGGACGTGAGCCAAACAGGGCACATGGGTCAGTTGTCCCTGTCGGAGGGCAGAGAGGAGGTTGGTGCCATTGTCGCAAACCACCATTCCTGCCTTAAGTTGGCGTGGCGTCAACCACCTCTGAACCTGCCCCTGCAGAGCTGACAGAACCTCTGCCCCAGTGTGGCTCCTGTCCCCCAAGCACACCAGCTCAAGCACCGCATGGCATCTTTTGGCCTGCGTACTTGCGTAGCCCCTTGAACGCCTACGGAGCACCGCTGGTTCCGAGGAAGAGGCCATGGAGGAAGAAGAAGAGGAGGGGGTGGAGGAGAGAGGTGTGTCACAATCAGCATTTTGGAGGCGTGGTGGCGGAACAACCTCCAACACTACTGCACCTTGTCCTGCATCCTTCCCAGCTGCCAGCAGAGTCACCCAATGCGCCGTGAAACTTAAGTAACGTCCCTGTCCATGCCTGCTGGACCATGAATCAGCGGTAATATGCACCTTACCGCTGACCGCCCTGTCCAGCGAGGCATGGACATTGCCTTCCACATGCCGGTAGAGAGCTGGAATCGCCTTCCGTGAGAAAAAGTGGCGTTTGGGTACCTGCCACTGAGGAACCGCACATTCCACAAACTCACGGAAGGGGGCAGAGTCTACCAACTGAAAAGGCAGCAGTTGAAGTGCTAGCAATTTTGCCAAGCTAGCATTCAACCGCTGGGCATGTGGATGGCTGGGAGCAAACTTCTTTCGGCGGTGCAGCAGCTGGGGCAGGGAAATTTGCCTGGTACAATCTGGCGTCGGTGTACCAAAAGCAGATTGCCCACAAGTACTTGGCTGTGACACACCTAATTCTACACCTTCATTCCTCTCACTGCAGGTCTCAGAGAGGACTGAAGGTCTAGTGGGGTTGGAAATCTCAGCTGATGAGGAGCAAGGAGAGATCCTCTTTGTTCTTTGGTGTGGGTCTTTTAGATATGCTTGCCAACGAACTGCATGGCAGGTCAACATATGTCTGGTCAAGCATGTGGTACCCAAGCGGGAGATGTTTTGGCCACGCGAGATACGCTTGAGACATATGTTGCAAATAGCAGCGGTGCGATCTGATGCACTCGTCTCAAAAAAGGCCCACACCAAAGAACTTTTTGAATAACGCGCAGAGACTGCAGCGCCCTGCACATGTGGAGCTTTGGGGTGTGATGCAGTCAATGTGCTGCCCTTAGGCTGGCCCCTGGAGGGCATCCTGCCTCGTTGGTGATGTGCCGCCTCCTCCTCCTCCTCCTCTCTCCTATCAGGCACCCACGTTGAGTCAGTGACCTCATCATCCCCTCCCTCCTCATCACTGGAGCAAACCTGGCAGTATGCTGCAGCAGGGGGAGCATGACTGCCAGATTGCTGTCCTTCTTGGGCACCCCCTCTGTCCGTGCTCATGTTACTGCCTTCATCGAGCTCAGTATCATCATCAGAGCCTTCCAAACGCTGGGCATCCTCCTGGAGCATGTACCCAACACTGTGGTCAAACAGTTCGAGGGAATCCTCATGAGGACATGGTGGAGCTAGGGAAGGAGTCACTGATGACATTGAGCTGAGGGAAGAGGCCGCTGCTTTGCCAGACAAAGCACCCTGGGCATGGGTGAGAGAGGATGAGGAGGATGAGGACGGCTTGGTCATCCACTCGACCAAGTTTTCTGCATGTTGCGGCTCAACACGGCCAGCTGCCGAAAAAAAGGCCAAGCGTGTCCCATGGCCACGTGCTGATGAGGATGCACCGTCTCCACGACCAGCACTAGACACAGAGCCTGCTTGCCCTCTCTTATTGGCTTGTGACTGTCTGCCTCTCCTTCTTGGCCTTCCAGACATACTAATGGCCTGTAGCTGCACTAAGCTGGGATAGAACACCTGTAATTTTCTTCAGGTAGCTTTATATACTGTAACCAGACAAGCCTGCCTGTCAGTAGGAAGATAACAGGAACGGATCTAGCTGAACACTGTGAGCAGGACGCACTGCACTAAATGTAAATAGCAGGAACGGATCTAGCTGAACACTGTGAGCAGGACGCACTGACTGCACTAAATGTAAATAGCAGGAACGGATCTAGCTGAACACTGTGAGCAGGACGCACTGCACTAAATGTAAATAGCAGGAACAGATCTAGCTGAACACTGTGAGCAGGACGCACTGCACTAAATGTAAATAGCAGGAACGGATCTAGCTGAACACTGTGAGCAGGACGCACTGACTGCACTAAATGTAAATAGCAGGAACAGATCTAGCTGAACACTGTGAGCAGGACGCACTGCACTAAATGTAAATAGCAGGAACGGATCTAGCTGAACACTGTGAGCAGGACGCACTGACTGCACTAAATGTAAATAGCAGGAACAGATCTAGCTGAACACTGTGAGCAGGACGCACTGCACTAAATGTAAATAGCAGGAACAGATCTAGCTGAACACTGTGAGCAGGACGCACTGCAGTAAATGTAAATAGCAGGAACGGATCTAGCTGAACACTGTGAGCAGGACGCACTGACTGCACTAAATGTAAATAGCAGGAACAGATCTAGCTGAACACTGTGAGCAGGACGCACTGCACTAAATGTAAATAGCAGGAACGGATCTAGCTGAACACTGTGAGCAGGACGCACTGCACTAAATGTAAATAGCAGGAACGGATCTAGCTGAACACTGTGAGCAGGACGCACTGCACTAAATGTAAATAGCAGGAACGGATCTAGCTGAACACTGTGAGCAGGACGCACTGCACTAAATGTAAATAGCAGGAACGGATCTAGCTGAACACTGTGAGCAGGACGCACTGCACTAAATGTAAATAGCAGGAACGGATCTAGCTGAACACTGTGAGCAGGACGCACTGCACTAAATGTAAATAGCAGGAACGGATCTAGCTGAACACTGTGAGCAGGACGCACTGACTGCACTAAATGTAAATAGCAGGAATGGATCTAGCTGAACACTGTGAGCAGGACGCACTGCACTAAATGTAAATAGCAGGAACGGATCTAGCTGAACACTGTGAGCAGGACGCACTGCACTAAATGTAAATAGCAGGAACGGATCTAGCTGAACACTGTGAGCAGGACGCACTGACTGCACTAAATGTAAATAGCAGGAACGGATCTAGCTGAACACTGTGAGCAGGACGCACTGCACTAAATGTAAATAGCAGGAACGGATCTAGCTGAACACTGTGAGCAGGACGCACTGCACTAAATGTAAATAGCAGGAACGGATCTAGCTGAACACTGTGAGCAGGACGCACTGACTGCACTAAATGTAAATAGCAGGAACGGATCTAGCTGAACACTGTGAGCAGGACGCACTGACTGCACTAAATGTAAATAGCAGGAACGGATCTAGCTGAACACTGTGAGCAGGACGCACTGCACTAAATGTAAATAGCAGGAACGGATCTAGCTGAACACTGTGAGCAGGACGCACTGCACTAAATGTAAATAGCAGGAACGGATCTAGCTGAACACTGTGAGCAGGACGCACTGCACTAAATGTAAATAGCAGGAACGGATCTAGCTGAACACTGTGAGCAGGACGCACTGACTGCACTAAATGTAAATAGCAGGAACGGATCTAGCTGAACACTGTGAGCAGGACGCACTGACTGCACTAAATGTAAATAGCAGGAACGGATCTAGCTGAACACTGTGAGCAGGACGCACTGCACTAAATGTAAATAGCAGGAACAGATCTAGCTGAACACTGTGAGCAGGACGCACTGCACTAAATGTAAATAGCAGGAACGGATCTAGCTGAACACTGTGAGCAGGACGCACTGCACTAAATGTAAAGAGCAGGAACAGATCTAGCTGAACACTGTGAGCAGGACGCACTGCACTAAATGTAAAGAGCAGGAACAGATCTAGCTGAACACTGTGAGCAGGACGCACTGCACTAAATGTAAAGAGCAGGAACAGATCTAGCCTAATCTAGCTCTCAAATCAAATGACACTGTCTGTCTCTCTCTCTATCAGCACACCGGAACACACTACACAGGGCCGCCGTGCAGGCGGCCTTATATAGTGTGGGGCGTGTACTAAATCCCCTGAGCCATAATTGGCCAAAGCCACCCTGGCTTTGGCCAATTACAGCTCTCTCTACTGACGGCGCTGTGATTGGCCAAGCATGCGGGTCATAGTGCATGCTTGGCCAATCATCAGCCAGCAATGCACTGCGATGCCGCAGTGAATTATGGGCCGTGACGCGCCACACGAATTTGGCGCGAACGGCCCATAACGTTCGCAATTCGACGGACGGTCGAACAGCCGATGTTCGAGTCGAACATGGGTTCGACTCGAACACGAAGCTCATCCCTAGTCGGGGCCACAATGTCGTCACTCCCATGCATGTACTCGAGAGCCTCGGCTGCGGCACGTGGCATTTTGTGCACCCTGAATGCAGAGCATCGCTGCACATGCGCGGGTGGAAGCCATTGGCTATTGCCAATGTGAATATCTCCTAAATGGTGCACGTTTAGGAAATATTCATTTAACCACAGGTAAGCCTTATTGTAAGCTTGCCTGTTTACTACTGTTTTAATAAATGGTGTATGTGTTGTGTTAAAAAAGATAGTATTTTTATTTATTATACCCTGTTTCCCCGAAAATAAGACTTAGCGTGATTGTCGGTGATGGCTGCAATATTAACCCTACGCCCCAAATAAGCCCTACCCTGTTTCCCTGAAAATAAGCCCTATCCTGAAAATAAGACCTACAAGGACTTTAACTAGGGCTTATTTGGGGGGTAGGGCTTATATTGCAGCCATCACTGACAATCACGCTAGGTCTTATTTTCGGGGAAACAGGGTAGGTACTTATATAGCATTAATATTTTTTTGTAGCGCTTTAAGTATTGTATATTCACATTAGTCCCTGCTCTCAAGGCGCTTACAATCTAAGGTCCCTAATACACATGCATACATGCATAAACACACATACTAGGACCAATTTAGACAGGAGCTAATTAATCTATTAGTATGTCTTTGGAGTGCAGGAGGAAACTGGAGTCCCTGGAAAGGAAACCCATGAAAGCACAGGGAGAAACTGCAAACTCCATACAGATAGTGTGCTTGTAGGTGGGGTGCAGCAGCAATAATTTGTACAGTCAGGTGCAATGGAAAACTTGTATTGAAATAGCACAGCAACAGTTCACTACAAACCTGGCAGGAAGGCTGACCAACCGGGTGCACTCACAGTTTCCAGTAATTTGAAGAGAGCGGATATCTGCCAAACTGACAGCATCTGTAAACAGATCAGAATGCGGTTTGGCCATCTCGTGCCCAAACGGGAAGATGTCCAAGGAAGTTGCAACCCTGCGCTTTTCCTCCTTGTCAGGAACTTTTCCCTGTTCGTATTTTACCAACTCACAACTGCACGCCTAATCTGGGAGCCAGGGCCTTACATAGGCTCTGCATGACCCAAGATGGCTGCTAGAGTCACATGGGGCGGTAGCATCCAATAGAATAGCTTGCCCAGTGACTCCGGAAACCATAGTGGAACCTTGTTCCTCTTCACTTCTTCTCCAACAACAGTGCCGCTGCAGAAGAGTGCCACCTGCAGTGGAAAAAGTAGATTGCACTTGCCTACATGCTGGTTGGGATTCAAACTGAGGCCCCCAGTGTTGCAAAGCAGAGGTGCTAACCACTAAACCACTGTGGTGCCCGAGTTATATATGCTAAGGAGATCAGCTTAACATAAATACATTGATCAAAGTGTGTTAAAGTTTTTAAAGAACTTGTTTCTATGTAAAGTTTGCAACTATATATTCCCTTTAGGCTCGGTTCACACTGGGACGACTTGGGATCCGACTTGTACGCCCTCAAGTCGCCCCAAGTAGCCCCAGAAAGAGATTCAATGGGAGTGAATGGGAGCGTCTTAATAGACACTACTGAAGTCGCTCCGACTTCAGAGCGTACTCCCTGTACTACTTTGATCCGACTTGGTAGGCGACCTGTACCATAGAAATCAATGGAAGTCGCCTCCAAGTCGCCTCCAACTTTCGTTTGCCCAGGCAAACCCCTCCCTCCCAGAGAGCTGATTGTCCTGTGATTGGCCACAGCCGAAGTCGCCTGTCATGGAGACGACTTCAAGTCGCGTTGTAATTTGCTAAAGTCGCGCTGAAGTCGCGCTGAAGTCGCGCTGAAGCCGCGTTGAAGTCGCCGCGCAAAGTCGCGCTGAAGTCGTGTTGCCCCTGTGTGAATCGAGCCTTAGATTGTAAGCTTTCACATGTAGAGACTTCTGAACCCTCCTGTATTGAATTGTATTGTAACTGTACTGTCTCCCTTAATTGAATTTGTAAAGTGCTGCGCAAACTGTTAGTGCGATATAAATCCTGTATAGTAAAAATAATAAAATATACAGTGTGTACATGTGGGAAGCCATAGTTGCTTACTCAGGTACTCAGGAGGATATACTTTCTGCTTTGCCAGATACAACAGTTGCTTCACTGCGTTTCCATAATACAAGTCTATTAGATGACTCACTGAAAACAATGCATTCCCTGTATGGTTTATTTTTTATCTCTAGGTCATTAAATGAGTTTATCTTCCTTCCTCTACAGATTAATCCACAAGCCTCCTACATTTAAAGGACAATTGTCCGTACTTACCTTATTTCCCGTTCCAGTCATTTTTACCATGCAGCCCTCCATACTGTCCCACAGCCCTTGTAACAAAGACTTGCATACCCAGCCCCATTTATTCCCTTGAATGAGCTGTATTTATGGCAGCCTCTGGCTATCCAGAGAATTACAGCTCACTCATAGCAATAAATGGGGCTTCGATGTACATGTACAGTAAGAAGACGAGACCCAGTGGGGTAATTTTCTTTAAAGGTTTGCGCGGTATAAGGTAAACACAGCAAAATGAATTACAGTATCTCACAAAAGTGAGTACACCCCTCACGTTTTTGTAAATATTTTATTATATCGTATCATGTAACAACACTGAAGAAATGACACTTTGCTACAATGTAAAGTAGTGAGTGTACAGCTTGTATAACAGTGTAAATTTGCTGTCCCCTCAAAATAACTCAACAAACAGCCATTAATGTCTAAACCGCTGGCAACAAAAGTGAGTACACCCCTAAGTGAGAATGTCCAAATTGTGCCCAAAGTGTCAATATTTTGTGTGGCCACCATTATTTTCCAGCACTGCCTTAACCCTCTTGGGCATGGAGTTTGCCAGAGCTTCACAGGTTGCCACTGGAGTCCTCTTCCACTCCTCCATTATGACATCACAGGGCTGGTGGATGTTAAAGAACTTGCACTCCTCCACCTTCCATTTGAGGATGCCCCATAAATGCTCAATAGGGTTAGGTCTGGAGACATGCTTGGCCAGTCCATCACCTTTAACCTCAGCTTCTTTGGCAAGGCAGTGGTCGTGTTGGACGTGTGACTGGGGTCATTATCATGATGGAATACTGCCCTGTGGCCCAGTCTCCGAAGGGAGGGGGCTCATGCTCTGCTTCAGTATGTCACAGTACATGTTGGCATTCATGGTTCCCTCAATGAACTGTAGCTCCCCAGTGCCGACAGCAATCATGCTGCCCCAGACCATGACACTCCCATCACTATGCTTGACTGTAGGCAAGGCACACTTGTCTTTGTACTCCTCACCTCGTTGCCGCCACACATGACACCATCGGAACCAAATAAGTTTATCTTGGTCTAATCAGACTACAAGACATGGTTCCAGTAATCCATGTCCTTAGCCTGCTTGTCTTCAGCAAACTGTTTGTGGAATTACTTGTGCATCATCTTTAGAAGAGGCTTGCTTCTGGGACAACCGCCATGCAGACCAATGGGATGCAGTGTGTGGCGTATGGCCTGAGCACTAACAGGCTGACCCCCCCCACCCCTTCAACCTCTGCAGCAATGTTGGCAGCACTCATATGCCTATTTCCCAAAGACAACCTCTGAATAGGATGCAGAGCACGTGCACTCAACTTCTTTGGTCAACCATGGCTAGGCCTGTTCTGAGTAGAACCTGTCCTGGTAAACCGCTGTATGGTCTTGGCCATCGTGCTGCAGCTCAGTTTCAGGGTCTTGGCAATCTTCTTATAGCCTAGGCCATCTTTTATGTAGAGCAACAACTCTTTTTTTCAGATCCTCAGAAAGTTCTTTGTCATGAGGTGCCATGTTGAACTCCCAGTGACCAGTATGAGAGAGTGAGAGCGATAACACCAAATTTAACACACCTGCTCCCCATTCACACCTGAGACCTTGTAACACTAACGAGTCACATGACAATGGGGAGGGAAAATGGATAATTGGGCCAAATTTGTACATTTTCACTTAGGGGTGTACTCACTTTTGTTGCCAGCGGTTTAGACATCAGTGGCTGTTTGTTGAGTTATTTTGATGGGACAGCAAATTTACACTGTTATACAAGCTGTACACTCACTACTTTACATTGTAGTAAAGTGTCATTTCTTCAGTGTTGTCACATGAAAAGATAGAATAAAATATTTACAAAAATGTGAGGGGTGTACTCACTTTTGTGAGATACTGTATATATTTGTGTCGCTGAAAATACATTTTATTTGACACTTTAAAAAGAGTACACACAACCCTTGAGGTTCAGTTACCACAATCCTGGGCCATTCACAAATATTAGGGGAGAGGTTCTATGTCATTATATGCCCACATCCTATAAATTCTGGACAACACACCAATTTCCGCAGCTAAGGACTTTTTAGGGCTTATAGAGGATTGTTGGCACAACATTAATACATATGTTAAAATCAGAACATTTTTATTGTACAAATGTTAAAAATATATGACACCATTGTCCACTTTAACCAAAAGTTGACATATTCTACACAAGGTCTATAGGTTAGCGGTGATACAGCTCTGTTAGGTGCCACATCTCTAATGGTATAGAACCACAGAAAATCTCCTATTGGTGGGACTTTTTAGGCACCAGAGTCATATCAATTAATACAAGCATTTTTTTATTGTTACATTATTGAATAATAAACACACTATATAGTGTATAACATGGTATGCACAACTATTGTTACACAAACTGCGTGTGAAGGTCAAAGATGCAAAGCGATTTCCTTTCCATGTAGTGGGAGCCTCAAAGTTGTTGAGACATAGCTGTGATCCAACCTATAGAACGAAATGGACGTGTTATGTCTCTCAGTGAGATTACTCAGCCAGAGTAGTAGTGGTTCTATATTCTACACAAGAGTTGATAACCAAGGACACACTCCACATGCAAGCTCAACGCGTTTCCAGCATTCGTATATCTTCTTTAGGAGCACGTATGAATGACATCCTTGTGATTGAACAGAACTTTAAAACCAATGTATATATCTACTTAGGTGTTGTTGCTGTAAATCAATGGTCTCCAAACTTTCTAAACAAAGGGCCAGTTTATTGTACTTCGGGGGGCCAGACTGGCCAGTGGGAGTGGAAATTTCCCCTGCATCAGCAAGAGTAAACATCACCACATTTGGTATTAGGGGGAAGAATAGTGCCCATCATTGGTATCACTGGGAGGAATAGTGCCCCATTGTTGGTGTCAGTGGGGGAAATGGTGCCCCATTGTTGATATCAGTTGACAGAATAGTGTCTCGTATCAGTGGGAGGAATAGTGCCCCAAGGGCCAGATAAAGGCAAGCAAAGGGCCACATCCGGCCCAGGGGCTGCAGTTGGGAGACCACTGCTGTAAATCATGGTTTCTCTAGGGGCAGGAAAAGTGACCCCAGGCCACAGGTCGCGCCCAGTCCTAACACAAGGGATGCCACAGAAAAATTTCTATAATAAAGAAAACCCAAAATCATGACAATCAATAAATCTCCTTAGGTCAAAAATTTGGGCCACAAGATGTATCGATCACAAAAGTCTGGCCTCAAGACCCAACAGTGGCAAACAGAAATCCTGGGCAATTCAAGGTGAGCATAGTGGAAAATGTCCAAGCACAGGTTACCTTCAGGAAAAATTGCATGTAAAATAACTAAAAGATCCAGAGATATATACAAATAAATGTATCTGCAAACTAAACTTTTAGGGCCCATTCACGCTAAAGCAATTTGTTGTAGTAAGTTAATGCACGTTAGGGCATGAATGGACTGCCAAAGTATCACAATGGATGAAAAACATGCAAAGCATCACAACGCACAGAGAGGGACATATATCAAGCAAATTAGCAACACGATTCCTTGCAAATTAGTCTGTCTCCTGCGACAGGTTTACAGACCTGTGCATATGTATTCCTGGGCAGCCAAGTGCAACATTTTGCAAAGTCAGACTTATTACTGAAGATAAATAGGCATCTATATAGAGTAGAAATCTTCTTAAAGTGGTTAGGCCACTATATCATTTGTATACCATCCCATCTGTTATATAATGCTGTGTCCCAGTGCCTGTGCTCTATTAAGAAAAAGACTGATTTCTACCTTATCTTAGAGCGTCTCCCGGGGCTCAGGTGACTCTTCAGGGGCAGGAGAGAAGCAGAGAGCCACGTGAGCACCAGTAGATGCTCTAAGATTAGGTAGAAATCTGCATTTTTTTAATACAGCACAGGCACTGGGACATGTAGCAATATATAACAGAGGACAGAAGAGAGCTGGGGCTGACCGAGGAGTAGTAAACTGACCACGTTGTCAGGGTTCAGCAGCCATGATAAACAGTTGTCAGTTTAAGCCACTATATCATCTGTATACCATCCCATCTGTTATATAATGCTGTGTCCCAGTGCCTGTGCTGTATAAAAAAAAGGCCGATTTCTACCTTATCTTAGAGCGTCTCCCAGTGCTCACGTGACTCTTCAGTTCTTTTCTCTCCCCGGCTGACAACTACAGCTTGAGGGCCTGAGAATCCCCTACTGATGCCAGCCAGGAGGAGGGGAGGAGGAAAGCAGAGAGCCGAGGAGTCACATGAGCACCGGTAGAGGCTCTAAGATTAGGTAGGAATCTGCATTTTTTTTATACAGCACAGGCACTGAGATACATGGCAATATATAACAGATGGGATGTTATACAGATGATATCGTTTTTTTTATAGCAGCAGGGGGGGGGGGGCAGACAGTGTCTGGAGCTGACAGGTAGGCAGAGGAGGGGGCAGAGGAGGACAGAGGAGAGCTGGGGCTGACGTAGGACTAGTAAACTGACCACGTTGTCAGGGTTCAGCAGCCATGATAAACCGTTTTCAGTTTACAGGGGGGAGGGCAGAATCAGGCAGGATCAGCCAGGTTTTTTAGGTTATACAAGGGGCCAAATTACACAGCACAAGCACTGTGCTGTATAACATGCTTTAGGGGAATAGGATATATATATATATATATATATATATATATATATATATATATATTTTTTTTTTTTTTTAGGGTAACAAACACTTTAAGACGTGATCAGGGTCAGGTTCCATTCAGTTCCAAGTGCTGCTATAGAGAAGAATTTGACTGAAGCTGTAACCTTGTAATAAATCTACTGTATGTCACAATGCATTTTTACAGCTTCTGTTTAGAACTGATTTGCCTTGGGACAGGATTTGATAAATAACCCCCGGTATGCGCATTGTAGTGCGCTGTTATGCACCATGCATTGCACATTACTGTACAGTGCATTGGGTTGCCATTCACAATAGCACCACAGCACATCTCACATAGAGCACGTGTGTTGCGATGCATTGCCAAAATGCATAACGTGTGAAGGGGTCCTTAGTGTAAAAGTTAAACCTGGCTTCACCCCACAATACTTTAAATGCTCTATTGATATGAAACCTCACTGAGCAACAGTCCATCAGGATTTTGAAGGTTCTTGCAGTCACTCTGTGGTGCCTGGTTTTTACACTGCATTCAGTTTAAATAGTTATAACAATTCAGCTTAAAGCCAAACTTCACTCTTGTTCTTAAAAATGAAAGGTCAGCAGCTTCAAATACAATAGCTGCTGACTTTTAACAAACAGGTCGTTTTGTCATGTTTTTGAGGTTGTGTTCGATATATGCAAAGAGAGATCACACAAATAATTAAAAAAGTATAACATTTATTAAAAGTCATGACAGATACAGATAAAGATAAAGAAAATATGACAAAAATACTTAACTTAAGATGCTATGAATAGAAAAACTCATTTTTATAAGGCTGCAGGGCTGCACAACCCAGAGAAAATTGCAAAATGGGATGGCTTCCCCAAGTGTTTTTTTTTTTTTAGCAGCAAAGTATTTCAATCGAAAAAATAGAATTTTTGTAAAATCTTTTATTATACAAAATGAAGATCTATTATATGATAGGGTTTAAAATAAGAGCTCTGGTTATAGACCTATACAGACATGTTCCTTTATGATTAGCAAATATCATGTTTGACAATACATTACAAAATTGCCATTCACATGAAAACTCCAACGCGTTTCGACCTAATCAGTCGTAGTCTTCTTCGGGGGATTTTAATTCTAGGAAGATATGTCAAAATAATCATAAAGGTAATACTGTATAATCAACACACAGTTTTACATATATTGCAGTATAATAAGGTTCAAAATTACCGCTCAGAAATTGGAACTGTATCCTCTAACCAGAATTTGTTTAAACAAATTCTGGTTAGAGGATACAGTTCCAATTTTTGAGCGATAATTATGAACCTTATTATACTGCAATATATGTAAAACTGTTTGTCCTGTGTGCATGAGCCCTAAATGTGAGAGCTGGCTATGAACTCCTTATATCTTTCAGTTGGCTCTCCACTGCCTAAGCGAGAGATTGTACAGCACCGTGAATGGTCCTGTAGCCTCCTGAGATGAGTTACATGTCCCAGGAGGTTGTGGACAGAGGGAGGGCCAAACTGACATCATCCCCGCTGAAGCAAAGACTGAGGAAGCGGGAGTGCGTATGTGTCAAAAAAAGGTAGCAACTCCCCCCCCCAAAAAAAGTTTGAAAATTAGATGCTAGGCAAAGGCAGAGGATAAGTGGTACTTCAATTTTTGGGTGGAGGTCCACTTTAGAGAAAGTTTACCTTGTGAGAGAATATTTCTTTCTGCAAATGTTTGTCAGGAGGCTGAAAACGCATGAATCATTCCTTATCCCTGATTTCTTTAAACATGTCATAAAAAGCAAAATCTTTAGTCAGACATTTTCAGATCACGCACATTGCATCCAGATATGGGTTTTGTTATATCATGTGTGCAGGTTTCAAAAGGGAGAAGTGAACTGAAGAGCTTTCATACTTATGTTGTCATTTAATTATAGCAAATGACTAAGCTAATTAATATGAGTAATTGAAAGTATGCTGGAACCCTGGCTTTGGGTAAAGCTGTATGTCATATTGACAGGATGACAATCTGAGTAAACTATTGTGCTCAAGTTTTTGTATTCAAGGAATAGTGATGAAAAGATCCTAAAAATAAAACACACACACACACACACACACACACACACACACACACACACACACACACACACACACACATATATATATATATATATATATACACACAGTGGGGACAGAAAGTATTCAGACCCCCTTACATTTTTCACTTCTTGTTATATTGCAGCCATTTGCTAAAATCATTTAAGTTCATTTTTTCCCTCATTAATGTACACACAGTACCCCATATTGTACACACAGTACCCCATATTGACAGAAAAACACAGAATTGTTGGCATTTTGCAGATTTATTAAAAAAGAAAACTGAAATATCACATGGTCCTAAGTATTCAGACCCTTTGCTGTGACACTCATATATTTAACTCAGGTACTGTCCATTTCTTATGATCATCCTTGAGATGGTTCTACACCTTCATTTGAGTCCAGTTGTGTTTGATTATACTGATTGGACTTGATTAGGAAAGCCACACACCTGTCTATATAAAGACCTTACAGCTCACAGTGCATGTCAGAGCAAATGAGAATCGTGAGGTTAAAGGAACTGCCTGAAGAGCTCAGAGACAGAATTGTGGCAAGGCACAGATCGGGCCAAGGTTACAAAAAAATTTCTGCTGCACTTAAGGTTCCTAAGAGCACAGTGGCCTCCATAATCCTTAAATAGAAGACGTTTGTAATGACCAGAACCCTTCCTAGAGCTGGCCATCTGGCCAAACTGAGCTATCAGGGGAGAAGAGCCTTGGTGAGAGAGGTAAAGAAGAACCCAAAGATCACTGTGGCTGAGCTCCAGAGATGCAGTCGGGAGATGGGAGAAAGTTGTAAAAAGTCAACCATCACTGCAGCCCTCCACCAGTTGGGGCTTTATGGCAGAGTGGCCCGACGGAAGCCTCTCCTCAGTGCAAGACACATGAAAGCCCGCATGGAGTTTGCTAAAAACACCTGAAGGACTCCAAGATGGTGAGAAATAAGATTCTCTGGTCTGATTGGACCAAGATAGAACTTTTTGGCCTTAATTCTAAGTGGCATGTGTGGAGAAAACCAGGCACTGCTCATCACCTGTCCAATACAGTCCCAACAGTGAAGCATGGTGGTGGCAGCATCATGCTGTGGGGGTGTTTTTCAGCTGCAGGGACAGGACGACTGGTTGCAATCGAGGGAAAGATTAATGCGGCCAACTACAGGGGTATCCTGGACGAAAACCTTCTCCAGAGTGCTCAGGACCTCAGACTGGGCCGAAGGTTTACCTTCCAACAAAACAATGACCCTAAGCACACAGCTAAAATAACGAAGGAGTGGCTTCACAACAACTCTGTGACTGTTCTTGAATGGCCCAGCCAGAGCCCTGACTTAAACCCAATTGAGCATCTCTGGAGAGACCTAAAAATGGCTGTCTACCAACGTTTACCATCCAACCTGACAGAACTGGAGAGGATCTGCAAGGAGGAATGGCAGAGGATCCCCAAATCCAGGTGTGAAAAACTTGTTGCATCTTTCCCAAAAAGACTCATGGCTGTATTAGATCAAAAGGGTATCCCAAAAAAGAGAGGAGGGACCTCTGTGTCCTGTGATGTACTCCAAGAAAAAGATTTTAGAAGTAAGCTGTAGGAAAACTCAAATTTTCTTTATCGGTCATCACGGGACACAGAGCAGCCATAATAATTACTATGTGGGCTTTCCTAAAGCAATGCCTTTGAGGGGAGGGAGACACATTCACAAAACTGCCACCTGAGAAGACTTATTCTGCCGCCCATAACATACTGTGGCCAAAGCAGTATCCTCCGTGGCTTTGATATCCATCTGGTAAAATCCTGTGAATAGATAAACCAAAGACCATGTAGTGGCCTTAAAAACGTGAGCCACTGACACCTGATGGCAGATGGCCCAAGATTCCCCCACACACCTGGTAGCGAGCAGTTTCACCAAGAAGGGGTGGGGACCTTGCCCTTTCAAGCCATAGGCTCGAATAATTAACTGCCGGATCCCATGAAAATAATTAACTTGGATGCCTCCTGCCCTTCCTGGGCTCTACTGGCAGCACAAACCAGGATTCCTGACCTGTGCCGACAATCCAAGTAATCCCGACCGCCAGAACTACCACCAGAGTATGCAGCAATCTTACTCCTGCCAACTGAGGATTAGAAAAGAAGGCAAGACATTGTCCTGATTCACGTGGAAACTAGAAATGACTTTAGGCAATAAAGATGGATAAGCAACATCACCTTATCATGATGCGAGACCAAGAACGGCCCCTTGCATGAAAGAGCTGCCAGCTCTGACACTCCACTTGGTGAAGTGATAGCAACCAAAGAAGCCATCTTCCGAGAAAAAGGACTAACAGAGTCTCCCAATTGGTTCAAAAAGTGGTCTCTGCAAGGACAGTCAAGAGCAAATTCAAGTCCCAAGGACACAAGAGTGACCTGACAGGAGGTACTGTCTGCTGTATGAACCAAGGAGTGAGAAACAACAGCCTCTGGAGAAAAATGGATATGGACGAAATGTGACACTTAATGGCTTCACCCCAGGCACAAAATATTTCCAAGGCCTGTAAGGGAAGCTCCCCGGCTTTCACGGGGCTCAACCGTGCGGAGATACAGACCCAAGACCATTAGGTTCCGCTGGACTGGAAGTGTCCAAGGAGCGTGCCCCACAAGAATCTTTATGTCAGCGTACAAAGATTCATGGGCTAATTTGGCTAACACTATTATCAGAGTTACCACTTCCTGGATTATTCGTAAAAGATGCGGTAGTAGTCGAAACAGAGGGAAAGCGTCAATTAGGGAGAACTGGTCCCTAAGGTGTTACCAGTGCATCTACCACTATTGCCAGTCGGACTCTCATCCTGGACACAACCTGTCCCAACTTGTTGTAGAACTTGGAACCTAGTAGATCCAGCTGCAGAGTTCCCAACATTGGCCAATTGCCAAAAAAATGTCTCAGGATGCATAAACTGTGTGGTCTCGGCACTAGTTGCTGATGACTGGAAAACCCCCCTGCCACTATTCTATACCTGGAATATGTACTGGCGATAGAGACAGCACTTGTTGTGCTGTCTCAGACTGAATGTGGTTCATCCTCCTGAGCAGCACAACCCCTGGTGCCACCCTGGTGGTTGATATATATGCCACTGCAGAGGCATTTCCGGATTGAACCCACAACTGGTTTGTCCCATAAGCAAGATCAAGGTGTACTGGCACAAAGTTTCAAGATATTGATGGGCAGTATCCTCTCCTGTGAGTCCACTGAACTATAGCCACCCTCAAACCAACTGGAGAGGCTGGCATCAGTGGTTATTATCTTCCAAACCCCTGAAAGGAAAGATTTCAGCTTCTCCAGATTCTGAACCATTAACCATCAATTTTAGCTCTGCAACACCCCGGGAACAGAGCCTTCCGGCAAACCAATGCTTGGATCTTCAAGTTGCAGACAGAGAGAATGATCCTCTACAAAAGACCTGGAGTAGGACTGTACGTAGAAAACGTGCTTCGGCCTAGATACAACTTCCTCCTGCAGAATGTATCGAAGGAAAATTTGGAACCAACTGCTTCCTGAGCAAAGGTTATTGAGGTATACTAGGATTGACATCCCCTGCGTCTTTAGCAAATCCAGCTCCGGGCTAAGAGCTGTGTAAACCCGAAGGACAGTCACAAAATAGAAAAAAGCAGACTTTCTATTGCAACTGCAGAAATCTTTGATGAGCCTGGAAAAAAAACGGCACATGAAGATATGCGTTATTGATGACTATAGACCCCGAAAACGACCTCTTGCAGAGAGGTCATTACTGAACAGACCGAGTCTATCTGAAACAGAAGAAGGATGCCCAGCAGCTTGAGATCTTAAGATAGACCTCATGTCCCCATTTTGTTTTGGAACCGCTACCACTCGAGTTTTTTTTTTCAATAATCAGCCCACAACTTCTGCACTGAGAGCCAATGCAAGGCAAAAGGCTTTCTGTGGCACACCCAGACAGTCCCAAGAGGTGTACTTAACCTACCAGGCTTTCTGGCCTGAGATGCTCTCAAAAACTAGCAGCCTCAGACTCAGATGCCTTCCTCGCTTAGGAGGGGAAAGCTTACAGCACCTGGTATTCCCTGCCAGTCTCCCATCCAAGTACTAACCAGGCTTGATCCGAGATCAGGCGTGTTTAGGGTGATGCGGCCTTAGTCCAGAGCTAAACTCTCCCAATGACCTTCTAATGTGTCAAGAATCACTGCAATGCCAAACATCACAGTGGCTCAGATACTCCAGATGCCACTGGTCCAACAGGAGACGTGAACGCTGCCAGATCACTGGACCTGAGGGCGATATGCCTGCCTCACCCGGCCGCCTCTCCCCCATTTTGGAGTCATTTCACTGGTCAAACAGACAAATAATGTAGCGCCTATGTTAGCCAAAAACTAATATATATTTTCCCAAGGATGCGGGCCTAAAACAATGTTGGTCTACCACTATACAACCCCGTAGGTATGTAAGTATGCAGGTACCCAGGTAGGTACATAGGTATGCAAACATGCAGGTATATAAGTATTCTTGCCGTTTATGTATGCAGTTTAATAAAAATAAGCAAATATTTATACAGTTTAATGGAAATAAACATGCGTTTATAGGATACGTGTTTATGCAAACATGTGCTTATAGTTACATAGTAGGTAAGGTTAAAAAAAGTCCTTCCTGTGTGTGTGTGCTTTTATGTCAGTATTACATTGTATATCCCTGTATGTTGTGGTCATTCAGGTGCCTATCTAATAGTTTTTTAAAATTATCGATGCTTCCCGCTTAAACTACTGCCTGTGGAAGAGAATTCCACCTCCTTACCGCTCTTACAGTAAAGAACCCTCTACGCAGTTTAAGGGTAAACTGCTTCTCTAATTTTAGTGAATGGCCATGTGTCTTTTTAAATTCCCTTTTGCGGAAAAATTTTATCCCTATTGTGCGGTCACCAGTACGGTATTTGTACATTTAAATCATATCCCCTCTCAAGCGTCTCTTCTACAGAGAGAAGAAGTTCAGTGTTCGTAACCTTTCCTCATAACTAAGATCCTCCAGTCTCTTATTAGTTTTGTTGCCCTTCTCTGGAGTCTCTCCAGTTCCAGCACATCCTTCCTTAGGACTGGTGCCCAGAACTGGATGGCATACTCCAGGTGCAGCCGGACCAGAGTCTTGTAGAGCGGGAGAATTATTTTATCTCTGGAGTTAATCCCCTTTTAAATGCATGCCAATATTCAGTTTGCTTTGCATGCTATTGCTGAGCCTATCATCTACTAGGACCCCCAGGTCCTTTTCCATCCTAGATTCCCCCAGAGGTTCTCCCCCTAGTGATTAGATTACATTCATATTTTTGCCACCCAAATGCATTATTTTACATTTTTCTACATTAACCGGTTCAATACAGGGCATTTTCACCCCCTTCCTTCCCAGGCCAAGTTTTAGTTTTCAGCGCTGTCGCACTTTAAACGACCATTGCGCGGTCGTGCGACGTTGTACCCAAAAAAATTGTCCCTTTTTCCCCACAAATAGAGCTTTCTTTTGGTGGTATTTGATCACCTCTGCGGTTTTTATTTTTTGCGCTATAAACAAAAGAAGAGCGACAATTTTGAAAAAAACACAATATTTTTTCCTTTTTGCTATAATAAATATCCCAATTTTTTAAAAAAAAAACAATTTTTTTCCTCAGTTTTGGCCGATATGTATTCTTCTACATATTTTTGGTAAAAAAAAAATCGCAATAAGAGTATATTGATTGGTTTGCGCAAACGTTATAGCGTCTACAAAATACGGAATAGATTTATGGCATTTTTAAAAAAAATTATTTATTTTATTTTTTTTAGCAGCGATCGCAATTTTTTTTCGTGACTGCGACATTATGGCGGACACATCGGACACTTTTGACACATTTTTTGGACCATTCACATTTATACAGCGATCAATGTTATAAAATTGCATTGATTACTGTGTAAATGTGACAGGCAGTGAAGGGGTTAACCACTAGGGGGACACAAGGGGTTAAATGTTTCCTAAGGGAGTGTTTCTAACTGTAGGGGGCGGGGACGTACAAGGGAAGGAGACGGATCAGTGTTCCGCTGTACTGGGAACACAGATCGCTCTCCTCACAACTGACAGGACGTGGATCTGTGTGTTTACACACACAGATCCACGGTCCGGCCCAGTCAACGGGCAATCGCGGGTGCCTGGCGGACATCGCGCCACACGCACCGGGTCCCGAGCAATGCAGCGGGCGCGCGCGCCCCCTAGACGGACGGGAATCCCAGGCTGTTATATGATGTCCACCCAGGATGGGAGATCCCATCTGTGGACGTCATATGTCTATGGCTGGGTAGGGAAGTGGTTAAACCTCATTTGCCATGTAGTTGCCCACCACAATAGTTTGTTCAAATTTTCTTGCAAGGTTTCCACATCCTGCGGAGAAATAATTGCCCTACTTAGCTTAGTATTGTCTGCAAATACTGAGATTGAGCTGTTTATCCCATCTTCCAGGTCGTTTATGAATAAATTAAATAGGATTGGTCCCAGGACAGAACCCTGGGGGACCCCACTTCACACACCGGACCATTCCGAGCTCTCCCCATTTATCACTACCTCCTGAACTCGCCCCTGTAGCCAGTTTTCAATCCATATACTCACCCTATGGTCCATGCCGACAGACCTTAGTTTGTACAGTAAACGTTTAGAGACCTTTCACACTGAGGCGTTTTTCAGGCGCTAAAGGGCCAAAAATAGCGCCTGTAAAGCGCCTGAAGAATGCCTCCCCTGCCACCCCAATGTGAAAGCCCGAGTACTTTCACACTGGAGCACTGTGCTGGCAGGATGTTAAAAAAAGTCCTGCAAGCATCATCTTTGGAGCGGTGCATACACCGCTCCTCCACCGCCCCTGCCCATTGAAATGAATAAGCACTGCTGCCGAAGCACCTGCACGGCGCATTTAACCCTTTCTTCGGCTGCTAGCGGGGATAAAAGTGCACCGCTAAAACTAGCTAACACTGCCCGCGGCTCAGTGTGAAAGGGGTTTTATGGGGAACTGTATCAAATGCCTTTGCAAAATCCAGATAAACCACATCTACGGGCCTTCCTTTATCTAGATGGCAGCTCACCTTCTCATAGAATGTTAATAGGGTGGTTTGGCAAGAACGATTCTTCATGATTACTGCTAATGATACCGTTTTCAATACGAAAATATTGTATATAGTCCCTTATCATCCCCTCCAAGAGCTTGCATACTATTGATGTTAGGCTAACTGGTCTGTAATTCCCAGGGATGTATCTTGGCCCTTTTTTAAATATTGGAGCTACATTGGCTTTTCTCCAATCTGCTGGTACCATTCCAGTCAGTAGACTGTTTGTAAAAATTAGAAACAATGGTCTGGCAATTACTTGACTGAGTTCCTTAAGGACGCTTGGGTGCAAGCAATCTAGTCCCGCTGACTTATTAATTTTAAGTCTATTTCTAATTCTATCCTCTGTTAGCCATGAGGGTTCTTCCTGTGACGTGTCATTGCAGTTTTGATTACTGAATCCCCCGTTTCCCTCGTGAAGACTGAGGAGAAGAATAAATTCAATACCTTTGCCATCTCTCCATCCTTAGTAACCAGATCCCCTTCATCATTCTTTATGGGACCAATATAATCTGACCTCCCTTTCTTACTATTTATATACTTAAAGAATTTCTTGGAATTTTTTTTTCTCCGCTATGTGCCTTTCGTGTTCTATCTTAGCTGCCCTAAAGTTGGAATGCTGATGATGATCCCTCAGCCTTGTATTTTTTGAAGGCCTTCTCCCTTTTTTTTATGCATTTTTACGTTGGAGTTAAGCCACCCATTACTTTTATTAGCTCTTTTAAATGTATTTGCCATTGGGATGCACTGGCTAATGCCCTTATTTATTATGCTGTTAAAGCATACCCATTTTTCCTCCGTGTTCTTTGTACCTACGATTTTACTCTATTTAGTATCTTCTAGCAACAATCATAGTTTAGGGAAATTTGCTCTTTTGAAATTTAGTGTCTTTGTATTACCTTTATGTTTCCTATGTGTGTGATTTATACTGAAACTAATTTGACCTGTGATCGCTGTTTGATAAATTGCCCTGTATTTTCACATCCGTGATCAGGTCTGTATTGTTGGTAATCAGTAGGTCTAGTAGCGCTTTGTTTGCTTATGTTAGTAAGCAAACATGTGTTTATGCAAAACATGCGTTTATGCAAACATGCAACATGTGTTTATGCAAACATGCATCTTATGCAAACATGTATCTTATGCAACATGCAAACATGTATTTTATGCAAACATGTATCTATGCAAACATGTATAAACATGTATCTTATGCAAAACATGTATCTTACGCAAACATAAACATGTATCTTATGCAAACATGCTAGTCTGGAGACACAGCTCCTTAAAGTGCACAGATACTCGTACAGGGGTGTATCAACAGACAGTTGTACAAGCCCCCTGGATTAAGCAGTAAGTAAAACTTTATGTAGTATATAACTGTTATATTCTCTGAGTTATGAGACATGAGACTCTGGTCTGGAACAACTGATGTTTATTTCAGTACTCACTGTACACTCCAACATGCATCTCAGGACAAGTATATCTTATTATGCTCCCTTACATGTGCTCTAAGGTGGCTACTATGCTATACTATAAAAAAACATAACAAAACGAGAACAGGCACAAAACAGTAACTAATAACAGTCCAATAACAGTCCTCCAAACACAGGAGATTCACAGGACTTCTCCCTCATCCAGATGTGAGACCAAGCTTCTAGGGACAGCTACGGGGATAAAATGGCATTGGATCACTTTCGGTGGCCCCGTCAAAAGTCTTGTAACCGGTCTTGCAGCTAGAAACGTTCAGGAGGGCGAGAGTGTCTTCGAGGGCAGGCACCCAGCGATTCAGGATCGGAGGAAACAGGGCTAGCCGGAATGGGCACCAGCGAGGCCAAGAAGGGATCAACTAGCTCAGAGGGTGAACAGACCTCCGGACCAGGGCTGCAGGGCTCTGTTGTAGCTGAGTTCAAAAGTTCAGAGTCCCCCCAATCATCAGTCCCAGTGCATACTGATCTGCTGGGTGCAGACCCTTGAGACACTAGTGGTTCAGCCGGCGTCAAGGATTTGGGCAGCTGAGAATGAGGACGCAGTTAGTCCGCATGCCATCTGCAAATGGAACCATCTTCCAGGCAGACCTTATACATTTTGGATCCCAAAGTCTCTGCAATGATAGCAGGAAGCCAACGAGTGTTGGAAGCCCCAAAAGTTCGGGCCCATACCTTTTGTTGGGCTTTGAACAGGGGGAGTTCGTCGTGTTTGACCATCTTGTCTTGGGACTGCAGTACATGTTCCTGGACTGTTTGAGGGCGGAGCATGTCCAAAACAGTCCATGGCTGCCAACCCAGAAGGAGTTCCGCTGGAGTTTTCCCAGTGGTTGCATGTGGTGTGTTTTTATCCAGGTGACAATCCACACTGCCTTTGTCTCTCTCTCTCTCTGACTGATAGATACTTTGTAAATCCCATCCTCGTCACCACTGTTATATTCTCTGAGTTGTGAGAGACACGAGACTCTGGTCTGGAACAACTGATGTTTATTTCAGTACTCACTGTACACTCCAACATGCATCTCAGGACAAGTATATCTTATTATGCTCCCTTACATGTGCTCTAAGATGGCTACTATGCCACTTGACCCTTGTCACCACTCCTGGGTGGAGCCAGCCTTAAAGTGATAGTACATGTGGAAACCTTCAGGTATAACAATAACCATGACTTGACTGGTCACATAGCTCTCCTATAGAAAGTTCACATTTCATTATGTAGCCATGAGCTAAAGCTACGTCTCAGAGGCCTTACAGATCCTTCAGCTCACATGGTCCACCAGCAAAAAATGTCCACCCTTCTACTTCCTGTCTTTACAGGGAGTAGGCCATACTGAGCGAACCCGCGCCCTCTGGTGGCTGGAGGAGACAAAAACTCAGGAGAAGTACACAGAGCATGAACAGCACACTTCCCCCAGTGCCCACCGGGAAAACAGACATTCAGCTCTCTTTACTTTTTTTTAAAAAACAGAGAAACTGCAAAATGCAGACCTACCATTCCTGCTGCAGGACTCTGAACATAACAGGAGTCCAATCTTCAGCCATCACGGCAGGCGTTGTCATAAAAGACCTTCAGGGACTGGGTCCCCCTTAATCTGGGGTCCACTCCCCTGGACCTGTTTAGCACCCTGCAGGAAAGGGCAAAGGGCTCAATTACGCAGGGTCCAGCACTATAAGGCTGCATTACAGGCAAACCTTGAAGGAATCTTCTCTCCTATCCAACAAGGCTCGGGTAGCATCCATTTTGGCTGACAGCTTTTTCAATTGGATCTGACTGAAGTCCTTGATTCTCAGTAGAACCATTCAAGACCTCCAAGTATGCTCCAAAAGCACATGTATCACATCAGTGACCACCACCTTATAGACACTGGTGAAAAAACGGAGGTACTTCCTGTGTATGAGGGGTTATATAAGGAAGGACTTCCTGTTTGATTGATCTGCCAGTGTCCATTCACCTATAGGTGGTGCATAACCCAGTAATTATAGCTGCTCTGTGTCCCGTGATGTACGATAAATAAACATTTATTTTGGTCTCATCACTCCAGAGTACAGAGTTCCATAGTCTTCTTTTTCCAGCATGGGTCCTGGCAAATTCTAAGTGGGATTTTTTGTGCATGGGCTTTAGGAGTGGCTTCCTTCATGGACGAAAAATAGCACAAGTGGAGAGGTGCCTCTGGGTGCAGTCGTTTTTTAAAAATCAATTTAATAGACAACGTAGGATCAACTCACATGTAGTATAAAAATGAAAAGCATGGCATCAGAAAGTCGAGATGACATTCCCACATCCTGTGACAAGATCCGTGCTGTGTATGACGACCGGAGATCTTCCGAATGATGTAAAAGCCGGCTCCGGAAGAGCGGCCTCAGAACGAGGCTTGGAACACAGTGGATGGCTGGCAGCAGGGGGACGACGTCATCAAAAATGGACGCGTTTCATGAGCGTGCGCACTTGGATGCTATGCAAGTCACGCTCCTTCCTCAGCAGACAAAGTCTAAATACCATAGAGAGGGATTAAATAAGGAAAAGACACAAGGGCGGAGCTGGATTAAGCAATGAGGGGGAGGTTGGAAGTGATAATGAAATTAGTAGACTAACCAAATTAAGATGTAAAAACTATCATATAATATGCAAATAAACACTATAATATGCAAATAAACACTATGGATACTAGCTTGTCCTCCTCTTTCCATTTTTCATATCCAGCATATATATTAACAGTTTTTATTTTTCTACTTTATATATGTCTCTATTGTCTAACAAGTCATATTGGCCTCTGTCCATACTGAATTCGATTTTTAAAAACCTGTGTGTTTGAATAGTCAAACTTTCCAGTCAGCAAACTTTAAACCAAGTCTCCAAACTGTGGCCCTTATGCTTGCTTTTATTTGGCCCTTGGGGCACTATTCCTCTGAGGGACACCAACAATGAGGCACCATTCCTTCCAACAGTGTGACATAATTCCCCTACTGACACCAATGATGGGGCACTATTCCTTCCACTAATAACAATGAGGGGTGTCACTGTTTCTCCCATTGATACCAACTATGGGGCATTATTCCTCCCACTGATACCAATGATCGGTCACTTTTCCTCCTACGATACATGTAGGTGATCCAGCCTATTGCAGGTTAGGGCAAAGCAGCATGCCGCTCACACGACCGATGTGACACTGTGGATCCAGGTACCCAGCTGCTTTCGGCGGCCAGTGGATCATGTGTGTCACTAGAAGAGAAAAAAATGCTTTTTGACCAAACTTGTTCAAATTCTTTCCAAATCTTAAGAGCAACATAAACAGCGATTAATCTCAGATCAAACCCTAGAGGAAGTCTGGGCATTTAATCCACCTGGATCTGCCTCTGGAACAAGCTCTTGGAACTTTGAAGGCTGGAAATGAGATAATAAATCCACAGTTCCATTTGTAACACCAGGTACTGTACACGTTTTGCTTTGAACCAAATCTTACATTTCATGCAATGTGAAACTAAAAACTAAGGAGCTTAATAACTACCTCTGAATTAGACAACAAACAAAACAGTTGATGGCAAAACACATCCTTATTATCTGTATGCAAATGACCTAATGATTCTGGAAAAAATTACTGTATATACTCGAGTATAGGTCGAGTTTTTCAGCACATTTTTTTGTGCTGAAAGTGCCCCCTCGACTTATACTCGAGTCAAGCACTTTTCTGCAGCAAAAAATTTCATTTTCCGAACCGACTTTGGGGCCCCGTATCTCGGGGCCACTTGGTGCTAGGAACCCCAAATTTGGTGTGCAAACCCAGCTGTCATGGACATACTACTTCCAGACCTGCAACAGGGCTCAGGCGCATCCCCACCAACAGGTTCCCAGTAACGAACAGGCGTGCGCCAATGCGCATGTGCCGATCGCAGAGATCGCACGCACAGTGATTCGGCTTTGGCGCCCAGTGGCCTTTAAGAGGGGCTTCCACAATTCAGCACTTGCTGTTTGATCTGCAGCTTCACCTGTGACCTGTTCCTGTAATCAGCATCCGATCACCTGACCTGGCTCTCTGACCACGCTGCTGTCTCCAATCCTGAACCTTGGCTTTCCCTGACTCTGATTCTGTTTACCTGCCTGTCTGATCTCCTGTTACCAGAAACCAGCCCGAACTTGACTATTCCTTGCATGCCGAATCTGTTGAACTGATCCACTGTGTATGACCCGGCTTGTCTGACCTTGCTTCTGCCTGCTGTGTGCACCCTGCTGACCTGCATCCAGCTTACCTGCAGCCTGCTGACCTGCATCCAGCTTACCTGCATCCTGCTGACCTGCATCCAGCTCACCTGCAGCCTGCTGACCTGCATCCAGCTTACCTGCAGCCTGCTGACCTGCATCCAGCTCACCTGCATCCTGCTGACCTGCATCCGGCTTATCTGCTGACTTGCATCCAGCTTACCTGCACCCGGCACTCCAGTCAGTTCCAGTGTCTCCCAGTGGACATCATCTCCAGTTCCAGAGAATCCACCAGGCACTCATACCCCACTGTGCTCCTACGGTCACTGTCCTCAACTCCAGTGATCTGGGAACCAGGGCTGTACGAGAGGTCTCCCTCTGCACGTCAGGCTCACATACAAGGTACGTGTCAGTATCAAACAGCCATGCCTGAGACTGCAAGAGGGACCTCTGCTACTGATGAAATCTGCCAATTACTCTCCGTCCTCACTCAAGAGGTGAAATCTCTTCAGGACAGCTATGAACACCTGGTGAGACAAGTGCAGTCCCGGACGAGTATTACCAATCCTTCTTCCAGTGGGTTGTCATCAGAGGCTTCCCCCGCACTCCCTGTAATGATGTTATCTCCAGAACCCAGGGTCCCAATTCCGGAGAAGTTTTCTGGGGATCGAAGCAAGTTTCGGACTTTCCGTAATGCATGTGAGCTGTACTTTTCCTTACTACCCTTAACCTTTTCGCGGGAAAACACCAAGGTGGGTTTTGTTGTCTCACTTCTGCTGGGAGATCCACAAGCCTGGGCTCATCACCTGCTGGAAGAACACCATGTTTCTCTGGACTCTCTGTCATCCTTCTTTGACGCAATGTCACTCTTATATGATGACCCCCAACGAACTTCCACTGCCGAAGCTGCTCTTAGCACGCTCCAGCAGGGCCGCAGAGTGGTCGAAGATTATATAATGGACTTTAGACGCTGGAGCGCGGATACCCAGTGGAACCATGCAGCTTTACGGCACCAGTTTCGCCTAGGCTTGTCAGAAGGACTAAAGGATGAACTGGCTCGGGTCGGTGTACCAAATTCCCTGGAATCCTTGATGACCCTAACTATTCAGATAGACCGTCGTCTTCGGGAACGCAGGATGGAGAGGGTGACCCAGCAGACTCAACCAACTTGGATGTTACCCCAAGTGCCTACGACCTCTCGCCCTGTTCCCCTTAGACCGGTCCCAGTTAATTCTGCACCAACCAAACTAAAACCGGACTTTCAGAAATCTGGGCAGGTCGGACTAATGAGACCCGCATTGTCTGCTGAGGAACGTCTACGTCGGCAACAGCTCAACCTGTGCTTGTACTGCGGGGGACCAGGCCATTATGTACATTCGTGTCCTGCCAAGTACCGTAGATCTTCATCCACCCCACCACACAGTCACCCAGCTCTCTCTACTCACCTGGCTATTCCCATCACCCTTCAGTTTTCTGGAAAGACTGTGTCTGTTACTGCAATAATAGACTCTGGTGCATGCAGTTGTTTTATTGATTTGAACTTTGCCAACCAACAACGCATTCCACTCCAGCACAGGGCTCAAGGACTGTCTGTTTTCTTGGCAGATGGATCCCGTATTAAATCTGGCCAGGTGACTCAAGAGACTCCCCCACTGCCTGTAATTACTGTCTCAAACCACAAGGAACTGCTTAAGTTTGATGCTATTGCTTCCCCTCTGTTCCCGATCATCTTGGGTCTACCGTGGCTTCAGGCCCACAACCCGCAAATTGACTGGGGCTCCGGAGAAATCAGGTTTCAGTCCCTCTACTGTCAAGAACATTGTCTGCCCTTACCTTCCAAGATATCTGGTCCTTTGCTGTGCCTGGAAGCTGACTCAGAGTTACGCTCAGCAGTACCTGAACAGTATCACGAGTTCTTAGACGTTTTTAGTAAACGAGGGGCAGAGACACTTCCTCCTCATCGTTCCTACGATTGCCCGATTGAGTTACTGCCCGGAGCTGAAATCCCCTTTGGGCGAATTTTTCCTCTGTCTGAGCGGGAGTTGGAGGTTTTAAAGGAATATGTTGACGAAAACCTTAAGAGGGGGTTCATCCGGCCATCCACCTCTCCAGCTGGGGCAGGGATCTTTTTTGTGGAGAAGAAGGACCACTCATTGCGTCCCTGTGTGGACTACCGGGAGCTGAACAAGGTCACGGTCAAGAACCGGTATCCCTTACCCCTGGTACCTGAGCTTTTTCAAAGATTAAGAACTACTGTTGTGTTCACCAAACTCGATCTTCGTGGGGCCTACAATTTGGTTCGCATTCGTGCAGGGGACGAGTGGAAAACGGCCTTCCGTACCAGGTTTGGCCATTATGAATATCTGGTGATGCCCTTCGGCCTGTGTAATGCCCCTGCGACCTTCCAGCACCTGATAAATGATATCTTCAGAGATTATCTGGACATTTTCGTCATAGCCTACTTAGACGATATCCTGATCTTTTCCTCATCCTTGGATCAGCACCGGAAACACGTCAAGATGGTACTCTGCCGACTCCGTCAGCATGGCTTATATGCCAAACCAGAAAAATGCGAATTTGAGCGGCAGAGTATCCAATTTCTGGGCCTGGTAATTTCCACAGAAGGGTTCAAGATGGACCCACAAAAAGTCACAGCTGTTCTGGACTGGCCTGCACCCTCAGATAAAAAGGGGGTGCAACGTTTTGTTGGCTTCGCCAATTTTTACAGAAGGTTCATCAAAGGATTTTCTGCAATTATCTCTCCGATCACCCAGCTAACAAGACAAAACGTCCGATTCCAGTGGAATCCCCAGGCTCAAGCTGCCTTCTCTACCCTAAAGGGACTCTTTACCTCTGCCCCCATCTTGAGCCATCCGGATCCCTCTCTTCCTTACCTACTCGAGGTTGATGCCTCAGAAACAGCTGTGGGGGCAGTTATTTCTCAGCGCCAAGGACTCAAGGATCTCATGCACCCCATAGCATTCTTCTCTCGGAAGCTTTCGCCTGCAGAGAAGAATTATGATGTGGGGGACCGTGAACTTTTGGCCATTAAAGCCGCACTCGAAGAATGGCGATACCTGCTAGAGGGAGCGGCACATCCCATACTTATTTACACGGATCATAAAAATCTGGAATATTTACGAACTGCCAAACGTTTGAAGCCGCGTCAGGCACGATGGGCGTTATTCTTTTCCAGATTTTCATTTCACATCACCTACCGGCCAGGATCAAAGAACATCAAGCCTGACGCTCTCTCTCGGATGTACGATGACCCCAAAGAAACTTCAGTTCCGGACACCATCTTATCTGAGGGCAACTTTCTGCTTTTCCAGACTGACCTGATGTCCGGTCTAAAACAAGCCTCAGAGGGGGTGTCCGGTCCTCCAGGATCAATCTTGATACCCAGGGATGGGATGCTTTGGAAGGACAGCAAAATTTTTGTGCCAGAAAGTTGCCGGACAGAAGTGTTGAGCCTGTGTCACGACCACCCGCTGGCCGGACATTTTGGGGTTCACAAGACTCGTGAACTAATCCAGCGCATGTTTTGGTGGCCGAAGCTTGAGGAAGATTGCAAGGACTATGTTAAGTCATGTGTCATCTGTACCCAAAGCAAGTCTGCCAGGACCAAGTCCTGGGGCCTCCTCAGACCACTACCAATTCCTGACAGACCCTGGAGCATGATTGCCATGGACTTTGTAGTGGAACTACCCCCTTCTGAAGGACATACAGCTATCTTTGTAGTGGTTGACCGTCTGTCTAAGATGGCCCACTTCATACCCCTAAAGAGTACGCCGTCTGCTTTGGAAACCGCCCGGGTGTTCATCAGGGAGATCGTAAGGCTGCATGGGGTACCAACCAACATTGTATCTGACAGGGGAGTCCAGTTCACCTCCCGCTTCTGGAGATCACTATGCCAAATTCTGAAAATTGAACTTTCCATGTCATCTGCTTTCCACCCCCAGACTAACGGACAAACTGAAAGGACGAACCAAACCCTGGAACAGTACATCCGTTGCTTTACCTCATTTGTCCAAGATGATTGGGTAGCACTGTTGCCTTTAGCGGAATTTGCTTTCAACAATGCCAGCCATTCAGCCACAGGTCAGTCACCGTTCTTTGCGAACTATGGGTTCCATCCTGTCTTCCTGCCTAACATTATCCCAGAATCTCCTGTTCCAGCAGTACAAAGCACTGTCGAGTTCCTGGGTCGCAACAACAAGTTGTTGCAAGAAGCTATGGCCAAGGCGCAGGCAACCAACAAGAGGCTTTATGACAGGAAGAGAAGAGGTGAATTACGTCTCCAACCAGGTGATCAGGTGTGGTTATCTACCACCAACCTCAAGATGGCTTGCCCTTCAAAGAAGCTGGCACCCAGATTCATTGGCCCTTTCCCAGTTAAAAGGAAATTGAATGAGGTCTCCTATGAACTTACCCTGCCTGAGTCGCTCAAAGTGCACCCGGTGTTTCACGTGTCTCTGCTTAAACCCACAGTACCCGACCCTTTCCCGGACAGAGGAACGGGGCCACCCGGACCCGTTATTATTAATAAGGATGAGGAGTATGAGGTGGAGGCTGTCGTAGACTGCAGGAGAAGAGGTAACCAACTTCAATTTTTAATCAAATGGAAGGGCTATGGACCAGAGGAGAACTCATGGGAACCTAAGCAAAATGTGCATGCCCAAGAACTGATCCAGGCCTTCTTCCGCAGACATCCTCATAAAAGAGCTCTTTTGGGCACCCGGAGGTTGCCCTTAAGGGGGGGGCAATGTCATGGACATACTACTTCCAGACCTGCAACAGGGCTCAGGCGCATCCCCACCAACAGGTTCCCAGTAACGAACAGGCGTGCGCCAATGCGCATGTGCCGATCGCAGAGATCGCACGCACAGTGATTCGGCTTTGGCGCCCAGTGGCCTTTAAGAGGGGCTTCCACAATTCAGCACTTGCTGTTTGATCTGCAGCTTCACCTGTGACCTGTTCCTGTAATCAGCATCCGATCACCTGACCTGGCTCTCTGACCACGCTGCTGTCTCCAATCCTGAACCTTGGCTTTCCCTGACTCTGATTCTGTTTACCTGCCTGTCTGATCTCCTGTTACCAGAAACCAGCCCGAACTTGACTATTCCTTGCATGCCGAATCTGTTGAACTGATCCACTGTGTATGACCCGGCTTGTCTGACCTTGCTTCTGCCTGCTGTGTGCACCCTGCTGACCTGCATCCAGCTTACCTGCAGCCTGCTGACCTGCATCCAGCTTACCTGCATCCTGCTGACCTGCATCCAGCTCACCTGCAGCCTGCTGACCTGCATCCAGCTTACCTGCAGCCTGCTGACCTGCATCCAGCTCACCTGCATCCTGCTGACCTGCATCCGGCTTATCTGCTGACTTGCATCCAGCTTACCTGCACCCGGCACTCCAGTCAGTTCCAGTGTCTCCCAGTGGACATCATCTCCAGTTCCAGAGAATCCACCAGGCACTCATACCCCACTGTGCTCCTACGGTCACTGTCCTCAACTCCAGTGATCTGGGAACCAGGGCTGTACGAGAGGTCTCCCTCTGCACGTCAGGCTCACATACAAGGTACGTGTCACCAGCAGTACCATAACATATGCAAAGCTGGAGTTCCTAGCACTAAGTGGCCCCGAGATATGGGGCCCCAAAACCGGTTCGGAAAATGTAATTCTCTGCTGCAGAAAAGTGCTTGACATTTTCTGAACCGATTTTAGGGGCCCCGTATCTCGGGGCCACTTGGTGCTAGAAACCCCAGCTTTGGATATTTTATGGTGCTAGTTCCACTGGGTTTGCACACCAAATTTGGGGTTCCTAGCACTTAGTGGCCCCGAGATACAGGGCCCCAAAATCGGTCAACTGTGTCCATCTGCAGCAATGTCATTTAGGGACCCTTTGGCTGCAGCTAGGGGGCATCTAGGAACCCTTAACTACTGAGTTTGAAGTTCGGGGGACCTATGGCTGCAAATGGACACAGTGAGGCATGCAAATGGGCACAGTGAGGCTGCAAAAGGGCATTGTTGACCCTCTTTTCCACTTATAGTAGCTGTGCATTTCTCACCCTCGTCTTATACTCGGGTCAATACGTTTTTCCCATTTTTTTGTGGTCAATTAGGGCCTCGACTTATACTCGGAATGACTTATACTCGAGTATATGCGGCAAATGACCACTGAAATGACAACAGGAAACGACTGTAATATAAGTAAATTATGCAAAATTCTGGGAACTCTCCAAGAACAGTACATGTGATGGAAATATGTATGTAAGGATTTTTTTGAGACCTCTACTAGCCAGCTCAAACCTGTAATAAAATATTCTAGCAACAGGAATGACTCTAGCTGTGAAGGCAAAGAGACCCAGTGGGAATTGAACATCCTTGAGAAGGCCTTTATGCTTTGACAAAAACAAAGAGAGTGTGGCTTTTACCCTATCCAACTTAGCTAAATGCAATCTAATTTCCATGGCAATTGAATCTGTGGTGATGGCGATGCCCAGGATTTTAATGGTAGTAGATGGAAATACCATTTTCCCATGAGCAAATGGAGTACTACATATACTGAAAAAAATAGGATAAAGCTTCTAAGCAAATGGATGAACCTGCAGGACCTACAAACAGGAAGTCATCCAATTAATAAGGAAACCCAAAAAAATGGAAACTTCAGCTAAAACCCACTGTAAAAAGGAAAGAAAAATACATACTTATGATAGAAAAATGAAATCAATTAAAACTTTGAAGGTGGACAAGTAAAAGATGAAATGCTGATTTTATGTTGGCCTTTGCTAACAAGGTGGATATGCCAAAACAACTTAAAGTGTATTTGCAGACAAAGTGGGACACCACGGGTTGCAGGAAAGAAAATTCCCTCATCAACACAGGCAGTGCTGACAGGGGAATCCCTCCTGCCAAGTCATTGTATTCTTCCATGAAATAATAATATATAAGCGACTATTGTCGTCATACAGCTTACAACACCATATAGTGTGAATATACACACATTTCATAAAATATAAATATTGATACAAAAATGATCCATAAAGTGCTCAACTGCATAAAAGTCCGTGATACTCTGACCACCCAGGATCAGTGTTCAGTGTCCTTAATACAGAGATAATAAACGTGACTTGATAGGTGACTGTGAATATAGCGATCTGCAGCAGCCACTCAGGTGCTCCCCATCCCAAAGTAATGGCCGCTCACCTCAGAGCGTGTGACCTCGCAATTATGTTTGGTCAATACACGCTTTTGAATCATCAAAACGGAATCTAGGTCAGGTTGCAAGGTCCAAACACTGCTCAAAGATGTAGCCTCCTCATATATAGATATAAAAAAGACACTTCCATAGTCAGATACCGTTTTAAAAGATTTTATTTACTGCAAACAAAGTCCTATTATAGGGTACTCACATGGGTCTGCTGCGTTAGAGCACCACTCCGTAGCATGCCTTAATAGCGCCAAGCCCCGCCCAATGGGGAGGGGACTGGATGGCGCAGGAGGCAGCTGGTCTGACTTATAGAGTAGGAGTACACAATCTCATCCACGGCTATTACTGATCGTGGATTGTCAGCTGGAAAGCTCTCCATCTCTGTTTTGGCGCCGAGGTAATTGTCCACCATGTGATATAGACGCTGTCAAAGGGATGTGGAAGCTGACAGCCCCTGCCGGCGAGGACTACAAAAATTCCGAAATGCCTCAATTTAGGCGGACGCCCTCTCCAACGCTCCTCTCTTGACCAACAGAAGACTCAAAACTACGTTTTCCACAACTCTGTAACCTACTGGAGTCAGGAAAAACGTTCAATAAAATCCTCTTTAACGTATCCTCAAGAGATTTTATCTTCTGCACTCTCTGTGGGGATGGGATGAGTTCTGAGACCTTCCCCTTTTAATCGTGGTCAAGGAGGGTTGCCAACCAGTAATCATCCTTCTCCTTTATGCCACGTATTCTTGGGTCCTTTCGCAGGCTTTGAAGCATGTGGTTGCCCATGCGCCTCAAATTTGCCGAGGCTTGAGAAGCAGACTCCTCGGGGTCACTCAGGATGACAGCATCTGGAACTTCCTCCTCCCAGTAGATTGTCAGCTGGAAAGCTCTCCATCTCTGTTTTGGCCCCGGGGTAATCGTCCACCATGTGATACTGACGCTGCCGATAAGATGTGGAAGCTGACAGCCCTTGGCAGCGAGGACTAAAAAAATTCCGAAATGCCTCAATTAGGCGGACACCTTCTCCTACGCTCCTCTTTTGACCAACAAAAGACTCAAAACTACGTTTTCCACGACACTGTAACCTACTGGAGTAAGGAAAAACGTTCAATTAAATCCTCTTTAACGTGTCCTCAAGAGATTGTATCTTTTGCACTCTCTGTGGGAACGGGATGAGTTCTGAGACCTTCCCCTTATAATGGTGGTTGCCAACCAGTAATCATCCTTCTCCTTTATGCTACGTATTCTTGGGTCCTTTCGCAGGCTTTGAAGCATAAGGTTGCCCATGCGCCTCAAATTTGCTGGGGCTTGAGAAGCAGATTCCTCGGGGTCACTCAGGATGACAGCATCTGGAAATTCCTATCCCCAGCCACATACTACTCCCAAGGGTCCTGGGGTTGGAAAGCCATCACTTACAGATTGATGTATGTCTTCCTCTTCTTCGAAGCCTATGGAAAAAAAAAGAAAAAGAAAAGAAGAAAGAGGTAAAGAATAAAAGAAGAGGAAAAAGACATCATGCATACTGACACCTAAAATAGAGACAATGAGGTATAACGAGGAGCTCATTGTTGTCTGTTTTGTTATTTGTCTTTATTTGTCTGTGTCAATTGTTCATGTACCCCCCTTTATTCTATAGTGTGGCACCAAACAAACTATAACCAGCGTAGATGTAACCTCATTTCTTAGTTATTTGTGCCATGTTTTTATTCTTAAACATTGGATAAACTTTTGTATATTTTTATCAGACTCCAGTATTGCCCTTTACTGCCTCAGTAGCCGCTTTACCTCTCGGGGTTTCCTCATCTGAGGTTTCCCCTACGTCTTTTTCTGTCTAGGAGGTCAAGGATCAAGATACACAGGGAATCCGACGATAATCCAGCAATCTACAGGTCTCAGCAGCAAGTTTAAATAGGCCAGGAGGCACCAGCATCTGTCTTGTCGTGCGCACGCCATTGCTTCTACACGCGCCCGTTCACGTCGTCATGCATCTGCGTGCGCCAATGCACACGGGAGTTCGCCCGATGCAGCCATGATGTGTGCTGCTAAGATTGCCAAATCTTCGGCCATTTCCCTGACACAGGGCGTATTTAAAACCCTGGTCTACCATCCACCATTTATAAACGGCGCTGGTAGAGAAGTTGTTAAACAGCAATCTTCCCCTAAGAATAAATGTGCATTTAACATATCTTAGGAATTTTAAAATATTGTTTAATCTTTTTATGATAGACTCTCTGTAAGTATTAACGAGTTAATAGTAACAAAAATGGGTAAATGATTGGAGTGTTCTCCTAAATTTCAATCACAGCCTTGTTTGTGTACCTACAAGGGGGACAAGCAGCAATTCTGTACTGGACACTGACAAGATGCATTCACAGATCTGTTTTCACAGCAAGGTGTACAAAACCATTTTCCTTCCAAAACTGCAACCTGCATAAAGGAGGCAAACAGACGTCTCTAAAATCTTCACATAAACTGGAATTTTTTTTTAACCAGAATCAATACTTACACAACTTTGAAAGATTGACTGCACCTAGCCACGTAACTGGAATATTCCAAATGGAGATAATATAGACAAGCTGTATCCCACCTTACTTGTATTCACAAAAGCATTATGCTTCAAAGAGAGGAACCCCAGCCTCACAGCTCAAGCAAGATTGAAATACATATATGCAAAAAGTCTGACATATCTATGGCTCTTTTCAGCTTCTTTTATGATTCACAAATCTCTGCCACACTGTGTAGCCAGAATGGATGATATCACTATCTTTTTGGGCAGCTGACATGCTTCCTGTGTCATCTCCAGTAGGGATTAGGTTTGAACGGACCCCTGTTCGGTTTGCACCAGAACTTTTGAACACCGTGAAAGTTCGGACCCGAATAACGAACCCCATTAAAGTCAATGGGACCCGAACGTAAAAAATCAAAAGTGCCCATTTTGAAGGCTTATATGCAAGTAATTGGGCATACAATGGTTATAGGGGTCCGGGTCCTGCCCTGGGGGACATGTATCAATAAAAAAAAAAAAGTTGTGAAAAACGTCATTTTTAAATGAGCAGTGATTTTTTCATTTTTAAAATGAAAGCATTAAAATATAGTGCCTGGGGGGTCCCCTTAGTCTACCTGTAAAGTGACAGATCTGTACCATATCTAGAATCTGCTGCAGCAATAATTGCATTTATTAAGCTAAAAAAATGACATTTTCCCTGCAAGCTGCCTTTATTTTGTTCAGCAACAGCTGGGGAGTCAGTGTGTATGATGGGGCCACAATGTAGTGCACCGGGAACAAGATGAGAGATTTTTTGGATACATTCTGGTGTCACCTTGATTTTGGGTAGAAGTAACGCGTGCGTAAAAATTGGTCTTTGAGTGTCGGTGGCTCCTTCCCACCGTAACCTTATAGAGGTAATCTTGATGAAAGCAAGAATTGGCCTTGCTGTAAACAATTGCAATGATAAACCTTCACTTCACATTTCTTTGTATGTAGGCAAACTTCCAAATTCTGCAAATAATTTTTTTCCTTATTGTAATTCTACTTTAAGACCTGTTAGGCTCTGCTAGAGGTTTCATGGTCTGGCAAATTTTATGATGGTGCTTAACCGCTTCCCGACCAACCGCTGCAGTTATACTGCGGCAGGTTGGCTCCCCAGCGCGAGCCGTCATAGCTATACGTCGCAGGGTCGGGATAGCAGGCGCGTGCCTGCTACACAGCGGGGGTGTCGATGCTCATGGCCAACGGTCGCGATGACCACCGGCCACGAGCGATCGTGAGCAGGAGACACAGAACAGGGACGAGTGTGTGTAAACACACACTTCCCTGTTCTGTTAGATCGTGTGTTCCTATTAACTAGGAACCATGATCCGTCACTTCCTCTAGTCAGTCTCCTCCCCTTCAGTTAGAATCACCTCCCAGGGAACACAGTTAACCCCTTCACCGCCCCCTAGTGTTAACTGCTTCACTGCCAGTGACATTTTTACAGTAATCGATGCATTTTTATAGCACCGATCGCTGTATAAATGCCAATGGTCCCAAAAATGTGTCAAAATTGTCCATTGTGTCCGCCATAATGTCGCAGTCACGATAAAAATCGCAGATTGCCGCCATTACTAGTGAAAAAAAAAATAATAAAAATTCTATAAATCTATCCCCTATTTTGTAGATGCTATAACTTTTGCGCAAACCAATCAATATACGCTTATTGCAATTTTACCAAAAATATGTAGAAGAATACAAACTGAGAAAAAATTTGCTTTTTTTTAAAAAAAAAAAAAAATGGGGATATTTATTATAGCAAAAAGTACAAAATCGGCATTCTTTTTTTGTTTATAGTAAAAAGTGTACTAAAGCGCTGATATGAACTAGTAAATAAAAAAAATAAGTGACAAATACTAGAAGATGACCAAATAGTATAGCTGCAATTATTGTGTATGTGAACTTTTCGCAGAAGAGAGTTTAACAAGACTCGTGGCCACTCATTACAATTAGAAGAGAAGAGGTTTAATCTTAAACTACGTAGAGGGTTCTTTACTGTAAGAGCGGCTGGGATGTGGAATTCCCTTCCACAGGCGGTGGTCTCAGCGGGGAGCATTGATAGCTTCAAGAAACTATTAGATAATCACCTGAATGACCGCAACATACAGGGATATACAATGTAATACTGACACATAATCACACACATAGGTTGGACTTGATAGACTTGTGTCTTTTTTCAACCTCACCTACTATGTAACTATGTAACTGATATCACACAAAAATTTAATTGAATATATACACTTTTTTTGTTTATAGCGCAAGAAATAAAAACCGCAGAGGCGATCAAATACCACCAAAAGAATGCTCTATTTGTGGGGAAAAAAGGATGTCAATTTTGTTTGGGTGCAACGTCGCACGACCGCGCAATTGTCAGTTAAAGCGACGCAGTGCTGAATCGCAAAAAGTGCTCTGGTTAGGAAGGGGGCAAATTCTTCCGGGGCTGAAGTGATTAAAGCATCCGGAGATTTATTAAAGACATTTTAACGATTATGACAGGCTAATTACTGACCCACCTGTTCTAACTTTGGGCTTTGTTGATGGAATTTTTGATACTTTGCATTTTTTTTTCTGGAGCCAACATATAAATTATGGAAAAAAAAAAATAAAATTAGTATGGCACTGTGCTCAGTACAAATCCTCATTCTCAGACCTCATTACTGTCCCAGGAGTAATCTCTCAGTAATGCAACTTCAACGTACAATAAAACTTTTTGCAATGCATGTATTACCACATTGCAATATCGTGTTAACAGACCCTATATGTTTTCATTTTATTATCTGCATTGACTTTAGAGCACTAGTTCTTGAATCTAAAACTGTATTAAAAACCTGAAAGCAAATGTCTGGTGTTTGGCACCGGGATCACCTCTTTCAGTTTACTTAGAATCTAATCCAGTCAATATGACATACAGCTTTACCCAAAGCCAAGGTTCTGGCATACTCTCACTTACTCATATTAATTAGCTTAGTCATTTTCTATAATTAAATGACAACATAAGTATGAATGCTTCTCAGTTCGCTTCTCATTTTGAAACCTGCACACATGATATAACAGGAACCATATTTGGATGCAAAGTGCGTGATCTGAAAATCTGTGACTAGGGGGGCAGGAGGCGGAGCCTAGCAGGGCAGACATGCATTGTTAGAGCTCCACACCGCTGAGGAGAGAAGAGAAGGACAAAGCGGAGCCCGCAGGCTCAAAAGGTATCCATTTGAACCTTTTTGCCCCAGGGAACAAACTGTGAAAGTTTGGGCAGGAAATATGGTACTGGGAGGAAACCGTGGCAGAAATAAAAATCACCTCACAAAGAGCTCACAGGCACTCACTGCAACTAAAGCAGCTCCAGTCACCTCACAAGATACAGCATCAGGGCGCTCTCACAGACAGAAAATGTCACAGCAAGACTCTCCATTTGAGTCAGATACAGAACAAATCCTCTCACAAACTTCTCCACAAGCCTCCTCAGCATCCCCAGTAATATTATTACAATTTGAAAAGATGCTTCATAAGGCTTTAAAACAAACCTCAGACCAAATAACAAAAAGCCTAACCAAAGAAATAAGAGAGCTGGGAAACCGCACCGCAGCCTTAGAAATAAAAATGGATGAAATTGAAATTACAACCCAAGAAAATATAACAGAATTGGAACAATTAAAAAAAGAGAATTTAATACTTCAAACTAAGCTCGAAGATTACGAAAATAGAGCCAGACGTTCAAACTTGCGCATAAGGGGAATACCTGAAACTGTGACAGACCTGCAATCTACTATTACTGCTCTATTACAAGAACTAAAGCCAGATATCCCTATTGAACGTTTAGAACTGGACAGAGTACACAGAGCTCTCACAGCCAAAAAGAAAGACGGACCCCCACGTGATATAATCACAAAATTTCATTATTACAGAACGAAAGAACAAATACTAATTGCTGCAAGAGAAAAAAAGGAACTTAATTTTCAAGGACACAATTATCAAATTTTTGCTGACTTATCCCAACTTACTATTACTAAAAGACGATCCATGAAACCCCAACTAATGGAACTGCAACGCCACAACATTATGTATCAATGGGGTTTCCCCTTTTCAGTCAGATTTAACTACCAAGGTACAATTTACAGAAGCAGATCAGCAGATGAACTACAACAAACCCTTTTAAAATTAAATCTGACAGAACCCACAAACAGCAACACTCCCACACGCAGAAGAATGGCGTCATCTTCACCTTCAGGCAGCACCCAGAAAATTTCAGAACAAAATGGGAATCATCATTCTCACAAAAGAGGCCGTTATGCCACATCATCCATGGACCAAGAAGATTCAATGGACTGACATCCTAATTCCTGATATCTCTTCATTTATTATACTAAGAGATGGTTCTCTATAAAAAACCTATAGTTATAACTGAATGTAACTGCATTCTGATAGTCACACACTGTGTGGGATCATGTTACATTCCAGTTATATTTCTTATTACTTCTGATTCATATAGCCTTAGAATATATAAGTGAAATAAGGAAATTCTTGTTCAGTTATATATTATCAGGTAATAACAATAGATTTATTACTTTTTAGGACAAATATGTTCAATAATCCAGAAGTAATGGAAGCTTTTTCTTTCTTTTCTTAAAACAAATATATTATTACCTAACTAGTTCCTAGAACTATGTTTTTGTTTATTCTAATCTGAAGCAATACAACCTCAATTTTATGAGTTAACATATCTAAACAGTTACATATGAATAAAATATGTAATTGTTTACTCTAAAAGGGTTAAAATCCCAAAATAATTCAAACTATCTTCATCAATACCAAAGTTATTAACCGTACCTTTCTAACTGAATTATTTAGCGTAGGGCAAGACTAACCAAATACAACCACCCTGGAATAAATAATTTCAACAAAAACTATATTCTGCACTCCAATTAATGAAACATAATTTTGATGTCTTTTGACATAGCACTTCTCTCCTGTAAGCGGAAGATCCGTGTACCCCCATTAGCCCTCCTCATTCTCCCAACCATATTATGTGGGAGTGTGACGAAGGCACTTATTCCCCTGAGAGAGATATTTATTCTCTTTCACGGGTAAATTGTGATTACTTGCAAAAAATAATTTATACAATGTATCATCTAATCTCATATGTTTTTTGTTTACTCTTTACTCCAGAATTCACTGGTTTCTTTTCTATCTATTCATCTCTTCAGTCCACACAGGTTGATCTGCGCAGTCAGCTCTGCATAACAAAAAGTAAGTCAAAACTATTTGATCTATTGCCATGGCACCACTGAATATACTTTCCCTGAAAGTTCAGGGAATAAATGTCCCTCAAAAATGGACCAAAGCCTTCCGTACTTTCCATAACAAGAAGGCTCACATAGTATGCCTCCAAGAAACACACTTCACCAAAGATTCTACTCCAAAATATATTTCTCCTTTTTATCAACAAATTTACACGGCTTCTGCCTGTACCAAGCAAAGGGGAACTCTAATTGCATTTCACCGATCCACACCATTCACCTTATCATCAGAAATTAAAGACCCAGAAGGTAGATACCTGATACTCATGGGTTATATAATGGATACAGCAATCACGGTGATTTCCTACTACGCTCCTAACAAACAACCTACACCATTCCTCTCACATATATTACAAGTGATTAATACACACAAAATAGGAACAGTGATAATGTGTGGGGATTCGAACCAGGTCCTCCTCCCATTTCTAGATAAATCACCTTTTACACCATCCAAAATAACCTCTAGATTACCTTTTTCTCAACTTCTTTCCAAATACAATCTGGTAGATTCATGGAGAGAAAGTCAGAGGTAAATAGAAAACACCGCGCTAACCAGTAAAATGAATGAAAGCTGCTGCATACAGTTTGACAAAAACAACAAAATAGGCATATGGAAAAATGCAGCGCATGTACAAATGAATATAGGTCTTTAAAATGGTGAAACAGTCAAGAAATAACTAATTGACCACAGGTGCCTTGAAACACAAACGTCCATAGATGGATGTAAATGTCCAACCGCACAGGAGGTATAAGTACTCCAAGGGGTGGTGATGGTCTGATGGTTGTCAGAAAACACCTGGCATCATACAGCGACTTCCCAACCGAGAAACCGGGTCCCAATGGGTCATTCAGAGAAAGTGCAAAAAAAGCCTCTTACCAGATCCTGTGGATTCCCATGTCAGCGACAGGGAATCGCATGCGCAGTTTGTCACAAATGACGTGGAATGGGAGCTCAGGAATCGCCAATCTCTTGGATTGTGGTCTGTATGGATCTCGGCCGGCAACCGGATGGGTCCTCACAACGAACCGTCCTCACACCGAACCGTCCCAGCATGCATCAGAAGTTTCACAAACGGTCCCCCGAAAGGAGCAGTTGGAGGGACTGGATCTCATGCGGTAAATGTGGAAACAAAAAGAATGTGCCTCCACATGGTGCAGATAAAAAATGGTGTTTTTATTGACAAAAACGACCATACACAAATAAAAGCGTGATCACGGTGGATAAAAACAAATGGGCAACAAAGAGAGTGGTGTATGTACCCGACGCGTCGGGTACATACACCACTCTCTTTGTTGCCCATTTGTTTTTATCCACCGTGATCACGCTTTTATTTGTGTATGGTCGTTTTTGTCAATAAAAACACCATTTTTTATCTGCACCATGTGGAGGCACATTCTTTTTGTTTCCACATTTACCGCATGAGATCCAGTCCCTCCAACTGCTCCTTTCGGGGGACCGTTTGTGAAACTTCTGATGCATGCTGGGACGGTTCGGTGTGAGGACGGTTCGTTGTGAGGACCCATCCGGTTGCCGGCCGAGATCCATACAGACCACAATCCAAGAGATTGGCGATTCCTGAGCTCCCATTCCACGTCATTTGTGACAAACTGCGCATGCGATTCCCTGTCGCTGACATGGGAATCCACAGGATCTGGTAAGAGGCTTTTTTTGCACTTTCTCTGAATGACCCATTGGGACCCGGTTTCTCGGTTGGGAAGTCGCTGTATGATGCCAGGTGTTTTCTGACAACCATGGAGAGAAAGTAACCCAATGAAAAAGAAATTCACTTATTTCTCGCACCCTCATCAAACCTTCACCAGAATAGATCATATTTTTCTAACAATAGGAATGATACCAGAAATTATTGCATCAGATATAATTCCGATTCCGTGGTCTGACCATAATGCAGTATACACTACTATAGCCTCAGCCATACCAAAAGCGCATGACCCAACGTGGTACTTACCGGACATAATGCTCAAACACCGACTACATCAGATGGCCATTGAACAAGCTTTAAAGGAATACATATCAATTAATAATACAACAGACATCTCCCCAATAACACTGTGGGAAGCTCATAAGCCTGTCTTGCGTGGTACAATACAAAGACAAATGGCACTATTTAAACGGGAACGCAAAAATCTAGCAAAAAAACTGGAACTCAATTTTAATGCAGCCTACATATCATTTCAAGATAATCCATCTCAGAGTACAAAATCTCATCTGGAAAAATCTAGATTGGAATACGATCTATTTCTCACTGAGTCAGTTGATAAATCCCTCAAACGCTCCAAACACAATTTCTACATGAATACAAACAAACCAGGTACATATTTGGCTCGGGCATTAAATTCAACTAACAAATCTTTCAAACCAATACGTTTGAAATTATCAAAAAATGTTTACACTTGTAATCCAGTTAAAATAGTCCATAAATTTCACTCACATCTCGCAACTTTATACAAGACAAACAATGAATTTAATTCTACAGAAGCTGAATCCTTCTTCTCAAAAATAACCTTACCTGAGTTATCTCAGAATCAAAAAAGCAGTTTGGATGAGCCTATAACTATAGATGAAGTTGCTAACGCCATAAAAGACCTAAAACTTAACAAAAGACCAGGCCCAGACGGCTACTCGGCTTTATACTATAAAACATTCTCAGAAATACTCTCTCCCATTCTCACTGAAACTTTTAACAAACTTCTAGATGGACATTCTTTTCGGCAAGAAACACTAATGGCAATTGTTTGTATGATCCCAAAACCCCTTTCTGATGATACTCCCTGTGTGAATTATCGGCCTATCTCTCTGTTAAACCTCGATATTAAATTATTAGCAAAAATAATAGCAAAACGCCTCAATAGCATTATAGGAAAATTAATACATAGAGATCAAGTAGGCTTCATGCCAAATAGACAGGCAGGCGATAATATACGCAGGGCAGTGTTATTGGCACATATTGCTAAAAAACTGAAAATCCCTTTATGTTTTCTATCTCTCGATATTAAGAGGGCATTTGACACAGTATCCTGGCAATATATGCAATATTCATTACAAAAATGGGGTTTTGGACCCCACTTTTTAACATGGATCAAGGCATTATATAATAAACCCAAAGCCTATATAAAATATGCTGGATACAAATCTGAAGCCTTTAATATCGAAAGAGGTACCCGACAGGGTTGCCCATTATCTCCCTTATTATTTGCCCTTATACTCGAACCCATGGCCCAATACATCAGAGCAAACCAAACTATAACTGGCATTGAAGTAGGCGGTATTACACACAAATTATGTATATTTGCAGACGATATATTACTTTTTCTATCATCACCACAGGTCTCTGGTCCTAACTTAATACCAGCTCTTGATGGATTTGCAGCCCTATCCGGCCTTATGATTAATCCTAAGAAATGCCTAGTGCTTAATATTTCACTCACAAACATGGAATTGATCCCGGCTAGGGCTGCACTCCCATTCACATGGGCAGAAAAATCAATCCCATATCTTGGAATTCATTTAACAGCATCTCATTCTGACTTATTCTCAACCAATTATCCTCCTGTATTAAGACAGATCACAAATCTAATAAAACAATGGTCGCAACTTCCTTTATCCTGGATAGGGAAGATTAATGCAATCAAAATTACTATTCTACCCAAATTGCTTTATCTATTCAGAGTCCTCCCTATCCCAATTCCTTCCTATTTTTTGAGAATAGTACAAAAAAGAGCAACTTCGTTTATATGGGGCTCTTCTAAACCACGTATACCTATACACACACTACATCTTCCCAAAAATAAAGGAGGCCTGGGATACCCTAATTTTACTAACTACTACAGAGCTGCACATTTGGCCAGTCTGTCCAAATACCATGCAAAACAGGAAATCCCATTATGGGTATTTATAGAGGCTTCAGAAAATGACCCTCTATTAATATCAAATTTAATATGGCTTGATCCTAAAGACCGCTTTAAAATTCATAATCCCATAACTAAACACTTCTTATCTCTCTGGGATAAACTAAAAACCAAATATCAGTTACAATCTCCACACAATCCTCTCCTTTCTTTTATCAGAAATCCGACCTTTTATCCGGCATGGATCTACCCAAATTCTTTTAAAGCTTGGACAACATCAGGCATTCAGACACTAAATGACTTCATAGCATCTAAATCATTCCTTTCATTCCCATCGCTTAGAGAAAAATATGATCTACCAAACTCTGAGATATTTAGATATCTCCAAATCAAAAATTTCTATACACCATTCCTAAAGGGGGATACACCATTATCCCAATTATCCATTTTTGAATCAATCTGTACAAAAGATCCATTTGCTAAAGGTACAATTTCATCACTTTATAATCAATTATATGGAGTAGCAAATCTTAATAGACCCTCTTACGTTCAGAGGTGGGAGGAGGACCTGGGACGAACTTTAGAAGACACGGACTGGTCTAACATATGGCTCTCATCTAAGTCATCTTCACCCAACATCTTAGCACTGGAGACAAATTATAAAGTCCTAACTCGCTGGTACCTTGTACCCGCTAGAGTGGCAAAATATTCACCTAATACCTCAGCTCTTTGTTTTCGAGGATGCCCAGAAATAGGCACATATTTACACATATGGTGGATGTGCCCAGTAATCCAAACCTTCTGGAAGGAAGTCTTCGTGATTGCATCTAAAATATTTAAAAAAATAATACAACCAGATCCATATTTAACTTTACTTAATCTAAAACCGGAATGGTTAACGCTCTCTCAATTCAAACTTATGATCCAACTAATAACGGCTGCAAAACAAACAGTGGCCAAGGCATGGAAATCTCCTACATTGGTACTAGCAGAAACAATTCACAGAATGAATAATACAATGTCCCATGCTAAGATGGTAGCCATCGATCAAAATCAAATTCCAAAATTTGAAAAACTTTGGCATCCTTGGATAAAACAACAGTTCCTGTCAAACTTCAATGACTCTGTCCTGTTGCCATGGTAACAGATTAAATGACTTACAGAGACACCCGTTCTAAGGCTTCAAAGAGAACTAAAAAGAATAATAAACTGACGAGCGGGACAACCTTGTGGACCATACCTCTACCTTTCAACCCTTTTTCTTCTTTCTCTTTCCTTTTCTCCACCTTACGATTAAAGCTCATTATCAGAATTTATTTGACCTATATACACTCTACTTGTAAACAATATGTATAGTAGGTATAAACCATTTAAATACCTACAAAAGTAACTAAGGAAATGATATATATCTTTAATTTAGGTTTACGTGAACCCAATGTTTAATATTTGAAATTTCATGATATTTACCTATATAAACCCTACTGTAAAACAACGAGCTTACTTTATAGATCCTTGTAAACTTACTTTATGTATCTTTATAACATTGTATACTCAATAAACTTCTTTTGACAAGGAAAATCTGTGACTAAAGATGGTACTTTACCATGACATTTTTTTTTTTTTAAGTCTAGGTGCTAAAGAATAATTGTCCTAAAACGTTTTCGAAACAATGAATTCAAAAGCTTAGATGAATCAAAATCATGAAAAAACAAAAAACAAAAAATAAACAAAAACAAAAACAAAAAGATAGCAAAATTAAAATCTATGCATTAACCACTCAAGCCCCGAACCATTTTGCTGGCCAAAGACCAGAGCACTTTTTGCGACTCGGCACTGCGCCGGCTTTAACTGACAATTGCGCGGTCGTGCGACGTGGCTCCCAAACAAAATTGACGTCCTTTTTTTCCCTACAAATAGAGATTTTTTTTGTGGTGGTATTTGATCACCTCTGCGGTTTTTATTTTTTGCGCTATAAACAAAAATAGAGCGAAAATTTTGAAGAAAAAAAAAATATATTTTTTACTATAATAAATATCCAAAAAAATGTTTTTAAAAATCAAATTTCTTCATCAGTTTAGGCCAATATATATTCTTCTACGTATTTTTGGTAAAAAAAAAAAAAATCACAATAAGTGTATATTGATTAGTCCACAAACTATGGAAAAAATGATTTATGGCATTTTTATTTTATTTATTCTATAATAAATATCCCCAAAAAATATATAAAACAACATTTTTTTTCCCCTCAGTTTAGGCCGATACGTATTCTTCTACATATTTTTGGTAAAAAAAAAAAAAAAAAAAAAATCACAATAAGCGTTTATTGATTGATTTGCGCAAAAGTTATAGCGTCTACAAAATAGGGGATAGTTTTATGGCATTTTTATTAATAGTTTTTTTTTTTACTAGTAATGGCGGCAATCTGCGATTTTTATCGTGACTGCGACATTATGGCGGACACATCGGACAATTTTGACACATTTTTGGGACCATTGTAATTTTTACAGCGATCAGTGCTATAAAATTGCACTGATTACTCTAAAAATGACACTGGCAGTGAAGGGGTTAACCACTAGGGGGCGATCAAGGGTTTAAGTGTGTCCTAGGGAGTGATTCTAACTGTGGGGGGAGGGGTTGTGTGTGACACATCATTGATCATAGCTCCCTTTCACAGGGAGCAGAGATCAGTGACAGTGTCACTAGGTAGAATGGAGAGATGCTTGTTTACATTAGCATCTCCCCGTCCTTCCTCTCCGTGAGACGATCGCGGGTATCCCTGCAGACATCGAGTCCGCGGGACCCGCGGAGCTCGTGACGGGCACACGCACGTGATGGCATGGCGGCAAATTCAAAGGGACGTACAGGTACGCCCATTTGCCTGTCCGTGCCATTCTGCCGACGTACATCGGTGCGCGCTGGTCGTTATGTGGTTAATAGGGCATTATGAGATCGGGGGGGTGAAGCCCACTCAGACTTGTGTGCTTTGGTAATGCACGCTTATGCCCTGTACACACGATCGGACATTGATCGGACATTCCGACAACAAAATCCATGGATTTGTTCCGACGGATGTTGGCTCAAACTTGTCTTGCATACACACGGTCACTCAAAGTTGTCGGAAATTTCCGAACGTCAAGAATGCGCTGATGTACAACACGTATGACGAGCCGAGAAAAATGAAGTTCAATAGCCAGTGCGGCTCTTCTGCTTGTTCCGAGCATGCGTGGCACTTTGTACGTTGGAATTGTGTACACACGATCGGAATTTGCGCAAACGGATTTTGTTGTCAGAAAATTTGAGAACCAGATCTTACATTTTGTGCGACGGAAATTCCGATGGACATCGTCCGATGGAGCCTACACACAGTCAAAATTTCTGACAACAGGCTCCGATCGCACATTTTACGACGGAAAGTCCGACCGTGTGTACGCAGCATAAAACTCGCGCATTAACGTGAATTGCCACAATGATGGCATGTACATGCACCTGTTCTATGTGCATTCTGTTGCATTGTCATGAATTGTGAGGTCTACCAGCAATGCCAAATAATGTTCCATGTTACAAACACCTCCAGGAATATCTTTACAAGTTATGCGCTGCGCTTGGGTGACCCCAAAAACAAAATTAATAATAACCAACTTTGTGCTTACTAGTGCGATAATATTAAATACAAATAATATGAATGTAGCATAAATAAACAAGGTGTGAAAAAACAAGTGCTTGTTACACCATAAATTAGTGCTTATTAGTGCTTTTTACACCATACATAGTGTCTTAATCAACATAAAAAGTGTGCTTCGTGCTCAATACACAGTAACCTACTTTACTTAACCACTTCCCGCCCGGCCTATAGCGGATTGACGGCCGGGCGGTGGTTGTGCTATCCTGACTGGGCGTCATATGACGTCCTTCAGGATAACATGCCGCCGCGCGCCCGCAGGGGCGCGCATCGCGGCGATCGGTGGATCGGTGTGTCAGTCTGACACACCGCTACACCGATCTTGGTAAAGAGCCTCCGGCGGAGGCTCTTTACCACGTGATCAGCCGTGTCCAATCACGGCTGATCACGCTGTCAATAGGAAGAGCCGTTGATCGGCTCTTCCTCACTCGCGTCTGACAGACGCGAGTAGAGGAGAGCCGATCGGCGGCTCTCCTGGCAGGGGGGGTCTGCGCTGATTGTTTATCAGCGCAGCCCCCCCGCAGATCACCACACTGGACCACCAGGGATCGCCACTAGGACCACCAGGGAAGGGAAACATGTGGATGGCCAGGTATGTACCCCATGGCCATCCACATGTGCCCAGTCAGTGCCAAATCTGTGCCAATCAGTGCCCACAAATGGGCACTGATTGGCACAATTATGTTGCAGTGATGCCCAGCAATGCCACACTTAGGGGCATCACTGCCATCAATCAGAATCATCAGTGCCACCCATCAGTGTCCATCGGTGCCACCTGTCAGTGCCCATCTGTGCCCATCTGTGCCCACCTATCAGTGCCCATCCGTGCCCATCTGTGCCAACTATCAGTGCCACCCATAACTACCCATCAACGCCACCTACGAGTGCCCATTAATGCCACCTACAAGTGCCCATCAGTGCCGCCTATCAGTGCCCATCGGTGCCACCTATCAGCGCCACCTACCAGTGCCACCTATCAGTGCCCATTAGTGCCACCTATCAGTGCGCATCAGTGCCACCTATCAGTGCCCATCATCAGTGCCCGTCAGTGCCACCTCATCAGTGCCACCTCATTGGTGCCACCTCATCGGTGCCCATCAGTGCCGCCGTATCAGTGCCCGTCAGTGCAGCCATATCAGTGCCCGTCATTGAAGAAGAAAACGTACTCCTTTACAAAAAATTTTAACAGAAACAAAGAAAAACGTGCTTTTTTTCAAAATTTTCTGTCTTTTTTTATTTGTTGCGCAAAAAATAAAAACCGCAGAGGGGATCAAATACCACCAAAAGAAAGCTCTATTTGTGGGAACAAAATGATAAAAAATTTGTTTGGGTACAGTGTGGCATGACCGCGCAATTGTCATTCAAATTGCGACAGCGCTGAAAGCTGAAAATTGGGCTGGGCGGGAAGGTGTCTAAGTGCCTGGTATTGAAGTGGTTAAATGAAAAAAAAAAAAGAAAGTTCTCTATGGCACAATGTCTAGCAGTGATAATAAAACAATGTGTGCAGGTGGTGTTCAGCTGTGACAACAATCCAACATCATGCCGAAGATATCCTGAGTGCTGCAAAACATGCTCCTGTGCTCCTTCGTGACCCCCTTAAGCTAATGTGCTCACCTCAGAGCGTGTGACTCAGCTTCTACCCTGAGTCCAAAATTGCTTTGGAGCCACCCCTGGGCTCAGTCTCAGTGTCTGCTCCACTCCTCCAGCTGGAAACAATGTGGCTCCATACATAGAATGAAAAGGAAACTATATAGTGTAATATAGTCAAAATGCTTTTATTAAAAGAAAACGCTCCCCACACCGGGGTACTCACATGGCACTGGTGCGTCAGTGCACCATACTATAACGGCTTTCTATGCAAAATCAGTGGAAGTTTGGTGCGGTATGCTGTGCTGAGACAGCGCTGGTGTAAAGTCTGTGTCAGTCTCTCCGTCCTGGCCCCTCCCCTACGCGTCTTTGACACAGGGATCACGTGTCATCATCAGGGGGATATGATGATGACACGTGATCCCTGTGTCGAAGACGCGTAGGGGAGGGGCCAGGACGGAGAGACTGACACAGACTTTACACCAGCGCTGTCTCAGCACAGCATACCGCACCAAACTTCCACTGATTTTTCATAGAAAGCCGTTATAGTATGGTGCACTGACGCACCAGTGCCATGTGAGTACCCCGGTGTGGGGAGCGTTTTCTTTTAATAAAAGCATTTTGACTATATTACACTATATAGTTTCCTTTTCATTCTATGTATGGAGCCACATTGTTTCCAGCTGGAGGAGTGGAGCAGACACTGAGACTGAGCCCAGGGGTGGCTCCAAAGCAATTTTGGACTCAGGGTAGAAGCTGAGTCACACGCTCTGAGGTGAGCACATTAGCTTAAGGGGGTCACGAAGGAGCACAGGAGCATGTTTTGCAGCACTCAGGATATCTTCGGCATGATGTTGGATTGTTGTCACAGCTGAACACCACCTGCACACATTGCTTTATTATCACTGCTAGACATTGTGCCATAGAGAACTTTTTTTTTTTTCATTTAAGTAAAGTAGGTTACTGTGTATTGAGCACGAAGCACACTTTTTATGTTGATTAAGACACTATGTATGGTGTAAAAAGCACTAATAAGCACTAATTTATGGTGTAACAAGCACTTGTTTTTTCACACCTTGTTTATTTATGCTACATTCATATTATTTGTATTTAATATTATCGCACTAGTAAGCACAAAGTTGGTTATTATTAATTTTGTTTTTGGGGTCACCCAAGCGCAGCGCATAACTTGTAAATTTATCCTATGCACGTTATATGAAGCGTGATTAGCGCATACAGCTGGAGGTAGCACAAGCAAGGCATAAGATCATTGTGGCTCACAGAATTTTTCCAATTTGATTTGTTTTACCTCCAGGAATATCAACAGCTGTGTCATCAGAAAAAAAGACACACACTATATTGTCAAAAGTTTTGGGACACCTGCCTTTACACGCACATGAAATTTAATGGCATCCCAGTCTTAGTCCGTAGGGTTCAATATTGAGTTGGCAGCTTATAGCTTTGCAGCTATAAACAGCTTCAACTCTGGGAAGGCTGACCAAAAGGTTTAGGAGTGTGTCTATGGGAATGTTTGACCATTCTTCCAGAAGAGCATTTGTGGGGTCAGACACTGATGTTGAACGAGAAGGCCTGGCTCGCAGTTTCTGCTCTAATTCATCCCAGATGTTCTATCAGGTTGAGGTCAGGACTATGTGCAGGCCAGTCAAGTTCATCCACATCTTTATGGACCTTGCTTTGTGCACTGGCCCAAGCCATTTGGTGGAGGGGGGATTATGGTGTGGGGGTTGTTTTTCAGGGGTTGGGCTTGGCTCCTTAGTTCCAGTGAAGGGAAATCTTAAGGCGTCCACATATCAAGACATTTTGGACAATTTCATACTCCCAACTTTGTGGGAACATTTTGGGGATGGCCCCCTCCTGTTCCAACATGACTGCGCACCAGTGCACAAAGCAAGGTCCATAAAGACATGAATTAGCGAGTTTGGGGTGGAGTCCTGACCTCAACCTGATAGAACACCTTTGGGATGAATTAGAGCAGAAACTGCAAGCCAGGCCTTCTTGTCCAACATCAGTGCATTGCCAATGAGGAGGCAGAGACACAGGAGAGCTTCTGCTCTCGTGCACATTGCTGGATCAGGCTCAAGTGAGTTTAAGGGAGACTGAGGTAGGAGTTGCATAATGAAGGTTTTTTACCTTCATGCATAGAATGCATGAAAGTGATAAACCTTCAGCCTTAAAGAGGAAGTAAACCCTGATGGGTTTTACTTCCTCTTTATTCCCCTGCAAAGTAAAAGCATAATGGGCTAGTATGCATCACATACTAGCCCAGTATATTGCACTTACCTGGAAACGAAGCCCGCGATGTCCCCGCTGATCTTCACCCCTCTTCTTTCCGGTGCAGTGGACTCCGGTTCTGGCTATTATAGGCTTACCTGTAGGTAAATTTGGTGTGTAAGGGTTCACAGCCACTTTATGAACCACTTTAATATTTAGCAGAATTAAGTTTGGCTTTCCACAACAGTCACAGTTTCTCATGTGGCAAATGAATTGCCAACCCCTGTACTTGCCCACACTTACCTTATTCATCCTTCAGCTACGTCACTTACAAACAGAAGAGATACAACAGGACCCTTGTGGTAGACCACTAGTGACAGGTCTCTGTTCTGAGTGAATCCCATTTACAACCACACTCTGATATCTATCCTTTACCCAACTTCGTATCCACTGAAGAGTTAAGTCCTAGCTTATACAACAATAAATCCAATTAGATTGAATTTGCTGCTCTGAGTTGGACTTTAGGCATACATTATTTAGTGGGTTGTGATACGCCCAAAACGAAAGGTTGTTATTAAGAAATGGAACCAAGCAAAAATATCCCCCCCCCCCCAAAAAAAAAGACCTCTGACATTTTCTGTAAATTCTGCAGGCAGCATGTTTGTTAGAACTTGAAGGAATAAGCATGTAGGACTTTAACAAAATCAGCTTCGTGCTGTGAGAGGCCTGAGTGCCTTCTCTGCATACCAATCTGATGTGGCAGCTTCCTGTCACTTGTAGTTTGGGCTGGGAATGCAATGATATGCCACGGCAGTTCACCTCTGTGAGACAGAACACTGCGCCCCCCAAACCAGAGACCTGTAGCTCTAACAGACTCAGACTGAGCCTTACCAGAGCTCTTCTTAGGTGGGGGTGGTCATATGAAGGCTCCTGACAGGGGCAGAGCACTTTGACCCACCTAACCAAAGCCAGATGGAAACCCCCTCCTTGTGGCCAGCCCTCAGCCAGACTCGTTTAAATCAGGAGGTGCTGAAGAGCCTTTCATACCAGGGAAGTGCTGCCAATCCCCTCCTTACCCAGTTGGAACTGCATTTGGGTTCCTTCCCACAAAGAAGGTCCTTCAGGATACCATCATACCATGTAGGGTATTCCACAACCAGCAAAGCCTGCCATAATGCCAGTATAGAAGAACATTTCCTCTCCCAGACCATAATAAGAACCAGTGGTGGCTGATGGTATATTTCGGGAGGGGGGCGGCAAACAATGCACCCACAGGCATACACCCACCAGCATCAGCTCATGACCCGCTTCCTGATTGGCGGGGAGGAGATTCTGTGTGAAAATAGCAAATATTCATTCACTATTGTCACACACTGTCCATTTATTTTTGTATCAATTTTATTCCTATTACAAGGAATGTAAACATCCCTTTTAATCGAAATAGTGATGACAGGTCTTCTTTATGGAAAGATCTGGGGTTAAAAAGAACCCAAATCTCTTCTTTACCTTTAAAAGCAAAAAATAAAAAACTACTTACTTTCAGCCTTCGATGACGCACCGTTGGATTGTTTTTCGGGCAAACTGGTGGAAACAGTAAGCCCAAGAAACATCATCGAATGGCGGGGGGGTGGAATGGGTGTCAACGCTTAGGAAATCGTTCCAGTGGCTCATGAGCCACTCGGACCGGTTTCATGAGAAAGCAGGCCGTCGGCTGCAAAAAATGGTAACCCTTAAAACCGTAATATATATATTTATATACATATTGTGGTCGGAAAGTGGTTTAACACTAGGGAGGGGGTTCTTGTATCCTATTCCAAGAAGGTGGCTGTGCAGACACTGTGGTGGTGAACTGTGGAATGAGCCCAATATAATGGTGCCAAGGTAAAATGGCACTTTGCGTTTTCCCACGCAAGTGCACACGGCCAGGGCCCTCTTTAATATTGGACGCTGGGCAAACATTTTCTTGGGCCCCCCAGAATCCACTTATCAACTTTTTTCAGGCAGAGCGGACTCAAGGGGTAGCTGCTTTGGGCCCCACAACAATGACTGGGCCCAGGGCAGCTGCCCCTTTTCCCCTGTGTAAAAAATGTCCCTGTACTCCCACATTAACTCCTAGGGCAGAGAGAACAGTGAGCATACACCAGGTATCCACTGAATGGTTCAAGGACACCCTACGGTCGCCATCAGTAGATTACAGACAGGTCAGCATGAACAAAGCCTCATCCACACAGCCTTTACCCTCCCGGTAGGCATTCTCCCTTGGGAGTCTTTAGGGACAGGATAACTACCACAGGTGTACACCATGGCCCTGGACCTGTAAAGCACTTTGTGGCTAACTCCTAAGTAGATCACCGAATGCACAGATTAGTGCTCAGGGCACATTGCAGTTCGCTGGGGTCTGGTTTTGGCCTCCAAGGCTATGCCAAGGATAAGCAAATCCAGATGCTGCAACATCAGAAACATGTATGGATTTGCCTGTCTCACAGAGGACATTACCAATATTCTAGGATGCTATCGAAAAACATGATGGCATAGTTGCCAACATTGTAAAAAAAATTATATTCATCTGATTATATCATTTATAGTTTCAATAGACAATGTATACATAGTCATCTACATACAATAGTCCCATAGATGACAATATATATATATTTTTTCTCATCAGATTTCTATTTGTTTTTTATTCCCAGAGTCCTTTTGCATTTGCTACATTTATTATTTTACCTATTGCTGGAGTTCCTCTATTCAGATTGTGTTGTTGTACACAATCTCCACTAGATGGCTCCAATCATGAGCACATATAAGGCTCCTATAAGCCTTCGTCCTCTATGCTTGAGGAAGGCGCGTGCCTGTAATACACAGTGCGCATGCGCCGAAACGTCGTCGCACTGCTAGTGACGTCACCGCGCCAGAGGCCTGCATTCCACAACTCATCCGAGCCAAGCCTTGTTGTCATCCCCGGGACAGAGCTTACATATCCTGCTGGACGGGACTGTCTTTCCTTCCTCTCTCCCATGGAAGGATCTGATTTACAGGCTACTCACCCTGGGACATCACTACTTGAGGAAAATCTGTGCTCTACTTGCCTTTTATCTATGTAAGTGGACATATTCGTTTTGTATATTAAAGTCTTTTAACTGATCCTGATCCAGAGGCGCTTCTCTTTTTGTTTATCTCCTCCTGAGATGACCCAGGCTGCTGGAGAAAGAGGGGGGCAGATCCTGAGACAAGGGGTAGTACTGGGGCCACTATGTGAAGCCACTTCCTTACCCCCCATCCATACTGTCGCCATTACTGCGGCATCCACCCTCTGGCTTGTACTGGCACGGGCACTCTCCTTCATCTGTTGGAATCTCTCCTCATTCTCACACATTTCTCTTAACACACCGGTGCTCTCCTTCAGAGTGGCGACCAGCTTCTCCTGCTTTTTTAATGCCTCCTCCAGAGACTTCAGCTTGTATACTTCCCTCTTACTGTTTCCAGACTTACTTTGCAGAGATTTCTTTTTCCTGAGATCTTCTGTCATGACAGAAAGTTTCTGTTCCTCTTTAGCAATGCGGCGAAGTCTGTTCACCACTTTATCCAGGAGGACTGGTAAGGACTCCTCTTGCATAGGGACAGGCCCAGGATCCATTGCAGCTTGAGCACATGGAATAGGCCTCAGTGCCTCTGGAGAGCCTCCACCTTCGTCTTCACCAATATGGTCCATGCTTGCCTGGGAAAAGCCTGCATGAGAGGCCCCAGGCTTGCTGCTTCTCTCAGCTGAGATCACAATGGAGTGAGCCAAACAGCACCCTGCAGAACAGCACCACCTGGTGGAGAAGCTCCCCTGGTGCAGAGACTGAAGTGACTGGCTCAGTGTTCTCTGTACAGCACTATGGAATATGTCAGAGCTATGTAATTGTATAATAACAATGATAGTGTGTGACTGTTGTGGGGACATTGAAGTGTAAGCTCTTCTAGCACAGAGACTGAGGTGACTTGTTCAGTGTTCCTTGTCTCCGCCCCCCTGACAACCTTCCCCTAACTCCTCCCCCACCTCAATTCACCCCTGCCTGGCTCCTCCCTCCCACCTTGTGATGTTTTGCTCATCTCATATTTGCAGTGGAAGGAAGCCAGGCAACTCCCTAAGAGAAAACTCTGGAAAATGACAGAACAATCTGCACAAAACCTCCTGAAGCTACATTCAACTTTCTGATCATTTTTCTTAAAGGGGGTGTCCTCCTGCTAGGTGCAGGAAAAGGATCTTGGTGGTGGTGGGGGGAAGGGAGGCCTTGTTCTGGTGATAGGTGTGTGTAGGATTCATTATAAGACACTTCTGGGGTCTCTTTGGATAAGAAGGGAAGCGATAATGCTGCGACAATTATCAAGGGATCGCGAGTCAGCGACGCCTGGAAACAATCGTTCGCTAATGACAGGCTGTGACACCTTGATAACACCACTTTTTTACATTGTATGTGAATGGTGGGACAGACTGGCAATAATAGTGTAAGGCAGAGGTGCAATGCTCTGCAGGCTCACCAAAAACATATAAGTGTGCAATGCACCTTGTAGTATCAGCCACTAAGAAAGATGCAATGCTCTGCAAAGCTCACTATTATATAGTCACATGCAAGGGTGTAATGCTCTACAAGCTCACTGTGATATAGCTCACTGTGCTATAGTCACAAGCAAGGATGCAATGCTCCGACAAGCTCACTGTGCTATAGTCACAAGCAAGGGTGCAATGCTCTGCGAAGCTCACTGTGTTATAGTCACAAGCAAGGGTGCAATGCTCTGCAAAGCTCACTGCGATATAGTCACATGCAAAGGTGCAATGCTCTGCAAAGCTCACTGTGATATAGTCACATGCAAGGGTGCAATGCTCTGCAAAGTTCACTGTTATAAAGTTACACGCAAGGGTGCAATGCTCTGCAAAGGTCATTAATATATAGTCACATACAAAGGTGCAAAGCTCACTGTGATATAGCCAACATACAAGGGTGCAATGCTCTGCAAAGGTCATTAATATATAGTCACAGGCAAGGGTGCAATGCTATGCAAGCTCACTGGTATATACCCCACATGCAATGGTGCAATGCTCTGCAAACCTTCTCACAGAGAGCACTCCTCACATCAGCGTCCCCAGGCAGCGGTGATCTCCGTCATTACAACAGTAGCAGCTACAATTCCTTTCACGTGTGTTCAGTGGAGAGGGGCGGGGCCGCACAACCAATATACATCAGTGTACAAGAGAATTGTCCACTGTACACTGAAGAGAGCAGCCGATTGGCTGCCCCTCCCCTCTCCACTGAACACAAGGGGAAATGTGGCGGCCATCTTTTTTTTAGCCCGTCGGCTGTTTTTTGCCTAAAACATTCCCGATTTTCCCAGGACAAAAGCAAAATCCCGGGAAATTAATCGGGACAAGCTCCGATCGGGATGGAGGTCCCAAAATCGGGATTGTCCCGGGAAAATCGGGACTGTTGGCAAGTATGTGATAGCATGGTGGAAGTGGTGTTATACCGGGCTGTCTTTACAGCTCTTGTTTGCCAGTGTCCAATCCCCTGAAGGCAGTAGCATAATCCTATGTACCTGAATGTTCTTCCTATGCTCCGTAATGTACTGTTAGGACTCATATTAGGACTCATTTGCACAGGCAAACTGACACGAACGTAGTGACGTACTACGTGGTTTTTCAGCTCTTTAGCACCACCCTTTGGGCTCCTTCTGCTAATTTCGTGTTAGTAGAAGTTTGGTGAGTGTTGATTCGTGCTTTTAATTTCACGCTTTTCATTTAGTGCTTTTTAGTTTGCGCTTTTCATTTCCTACTTTTCAGTTTTGTTTCTGAACGGCCGTTCATCAACCAGACATGTTGTGGAATCGGAGGAGATAACATGTTATTTATTATTGGCCTTGGAGTTATTGCTTTGACCCAAGCCCAGTCCAGGAACAGGAGGAGGAGGATTTCTTGGACCAAAAATTGGTTGCTTTATTAATCCTGACCAAGTATGTGATATACCTTTGCTGCGGGAGCTCCAGGAGAATAATCCAGATGATTTTCGGAATAATCTCCGGATGACGGACCCCTGCTTTCACCAACTCTTGGCATTGTTGATCCCCTATATTAAGAAGCAGGACACATGCATGAGGCTTTTATTTTATTTTTTGGTTGAATAATGATTTGATTTGGTATATTTTTGGATGCATAGAATGTACTTTTTGGTAAAGTTCTATTAGCAGATAGCATGTCAAATTTTATATGTTTTTTTTTTTAATGCACAATAAAAAAAATTGTGTAGAATAATACTTGGCTATGTGTTTTACTTCAAATGACAGTTTGGGAGTCGGCAGTTACATTTAAAAAAATACAATGTAAAATTGACAAGGGACACCAACATAGTTGTATCTTTGATCTTAAAAACTACGTTCTGCACGAAGAGGAGATATTTGTTCTCGGGCACTTTGATGTTTTTTGCACAAGAAGACAAGACTGTATTGCTGTTTTGCACAAAGAAGTCATATTACCTGTTTTGCACAGTTCATTGAACTTGGACATATTTTTATTTTCAGCACTTGTTTAACATTATTTTGCACTTTGCACTTTGGAATCAGTCACTTTATAGTATATTGTGGAGAGTGTTTACATTATTTATTTATTTTCGCTTATTTATCAAATCATTTGCATTTGTATTACTACCTTTAGCAGCACATTTCTCCTTGATAGAATACCTTGACTACTTGGTTTTCTGTGTTTGAACAGCGCAGCACCAACCCCCACCTGTTTAACATTTCTGTATATGGGTATGGATTGACCCTTATTCGGTAATTGCAGCCGTTTTATACTTATTGTTAATACTCACATGGTACCCTGTTTCCCCGAAAATAAGACCTAGCGTGATTGTCGGTGATGGCTGCAATATAAGCCCTACCCCCCAAAGAAGCCCTACCCTGAAAATAAAACCTACAAGGACTTTAACTAGGGCTTATTTGGGGGGTAGGGCTTATATTGCAGCCATCACCGACAATCACGCTAGGTCTTATTTTCGGGGAAACATGGTAGCGCGGGAATATATATATATATATACATATGTATATATCTTATTATAGCTTGAATATGCTTTGGTATATACCTGAAAAAACAAAACAAAATCGTGCCTGTGTCCAAATATATATGGACCTAACTGTATACTACACCAGGGATGGATGGATGGCTCACAAGATTGTGTGCAGCACCTTACAAATCCATTGCAGGTACAGTAGTTGCTATATTTGTGCTTCCACTGTGGGTGGAACGGCTCGATTAGCGTTGACCTTTTAGGCGATGGGAACTGAGCCCATGTAATGTTTACTCTCTGGTTTGCATTTTCTCTTTCCCTCACCAGACACAGGGAGAGGTTGCACAAGTTTTCAGACTGCATTGTTTTGCCATGTAAAATTGATCTTTTTTGTATCAGCTCAACATTTGCTTTTCAAAGGATAGTCGCGTTCCCATCATACAATTGTGTTTGTAGAAGGAATTTTTTTAAAGAACCTTAATTATACAATTTTTTTAAAAAAAAAGTGTACTCCCTTTCTCTGTATCAGAGGGAGAGGGGTCCCCAATTAAACCATATGTCAAGTTTATATAGAATTTATCAGCTGAATATAAAGACCTAGGGCTAGGCTGCAATTTTCAACTGAAAGAGCAAAAAGTAAAACTCATTCCTACATTGGAGGTAGTAGTATTGAATACATAGGAAATGTTTTAGCCCATGCATTAGTCATTTTTTCATTCAACCAGTGGCTTGAATGAAAAAAATGACCCAGTTCTCCCATCCACACACCCAAGGTGGATGGGGGAATCCTCCTCGCTCAGTTGTATTCTGCAGCAGGGAACTTCCTCGCTGTCAGACATTGGTGTGCGCAGCCTGTTGCATTAGGGTGTGCACACCAGAGCACAATCACACATTCATGTATATCAGCAGAGCAATGGACTGTGTCAGTAGAGCAAAGATTGGTGTTAGGGCAGTGGACAATGTCAGTCGTTTTTTTTTTTTTTTTAATTATTTTTTACAATTTTATTTTTTTTCATTTTTTACAATATTAATTTTTTTTATTTTTTATTATTATTATTATTATTTTAGGAGCCCCGTTATGGAGCTTTGGTGAAATATTAAGGGTCTAAACAGACCCCTGATGTCTCACTTTTGATACAGAAAGAAACTGAGGACAGAGATTCCCCAGTCAATTTCTCTGTAGCCTGCAGTAAACATAGTTTACTATGCTTCAGTTTAGAATGAAGACAGGAGCGATCAGTACAGATCAGTTGCTGTGTTCATTTAGGAATGGAAGAGGAGGGAAGCTGGCAGCACTGCAGGGGGAGAGAGGAAGCAGGGGGAGTCAGCACCACACAGGATGATTAGAGTGTGCCCAGGCACACCCAGCACACCCTGTGCGCACGCCTATGCTGTCAGAATACACTGATCAGTGCTGCTGGTTACAGCCGATGGCACTGATCGATTGGAAAAAATCCAACAGGGTGGCTGTACAGAAGTCTTTCAGTAGATCAACTTCTGTACAGATACCAGCGGTGCACTTACAGTAGATATAAAATGTCTACACACACACCTGTTAAAATGTCAGGTTTCTGTGCTGTAAAGAAATGAGATAAAGATAAATCATTTTAGAACTTTTCCACCTTTAATGTGACCTATAAACTGTACAACTCAATTGAACAAAAAAATGAAATCTTTTAGGGGGGGTGAAGTAAAAAAAAAAAAAAATGGTTGCATAAGTGTGCACACCCTCTTATAACTGGGGATGTAGCTGTGTTCAGAATTAAGCAATCACATTCAAACTCATGTTAAATAGGAGTCAGTACACACCTGCCATCATTTAAAGTGCCTCTGATTAACCCCAAATAATTGTCACCTGTTCTAGTAGGTCTTTCCTGACATTTTCTTAGTCGCATCCTACAGCAAAAGCCATGGTCCACAGAGAGCTTCCAAAGCATCAGAAGGATCTCATTGTTAAAAGGTATCAGTCAGGAGACGGGTACAAAAGAATTTCCAAGGCATTAGATATACCATGGATTACAGTGAAGACAGTCATCATCGAGTGGAGAAAATATGGCACAACAGTGACATTACCAAGAACTGGATGTCCCTCCAAAATTGATGAAAAGACAAGAAGAAAACTGGTCAGGGAGGCTGCCAAGAGGCCTACAGCAACATTAAAGGAGCTGCAGGAATATCTGGTAAGTACTGGCTGTGTGGTACATGTGATATCAATCTCCCATATTCTTCATATGTTTGGGCAATGGGGTAGAGTGGCAAGACGGAAGCCTTGTTTTATGAAGAAAAACATCCAAGCCCAGCCAAATTTTGCAAAAACACATTTGAAGTCTCCCAAAAGCATGTGGGAAAAAGTGCTGTGGTGGCCTGATGAAACCAAGGTTAAACTTTTTGGCCATAATTCCAAAATATATGTTTGGCGCAAAAACAACACTGCACATCACCAAAAGAACACCATACCCACCGTGAAGCATGGTGGTGGCAGCATCATGCTTTGGATCTGTTTTTCTTCAGCTGGAACAGGGGCCTTAGTCAAGGGAATTATGAACAGTTCCAAATAGCAGTCAATATTGGCACAAAACCTTCAAGCTTCTGCTGGAAAGCTGAACATGAAGAGGAACTTCATCTTTCAGCATGACAAAGACCCAAAGCATACATCCAAATCAAGAAAGGAATGGCTTCACCAGAAGAAGATTAAAGTTTTGGAATGGCCCAGACCCGAATCCAATTGAAAATCTGTGGGGTGCTATTCCACTCTCATGAGGGGATAGTGGGGAGCATGCACGAGTTCTTCACGTTCCAGGATCCAAATATCTCGAGTTTACAATGGGATGCCTTCAAGGCGTACTTGCGGGGTCTCCTGGTAACTGAAATGAACAAAGTTAAACATGCTTCCTCTGCCCTTAGGGCTGAGGTGGAATCTCGGGTTCAGGCTATGGAGCAATTGTACATTACAGATCCCTCCTATTCCACTAGGGTGGCTTGGCAGGCTGCCCAATCTGCCTATGAGCATTTGCTCTCCTCCTTGGCCGAAAAGAAGAAATTCTTCTCTAGACAGCCGTTCTTTGAGGAGGGTGAGAAAACTGGCTGCCTTTTGGCAAGGATCGCAACCTCTCACCAAAGATCCCCAGCTATAGGAGCCATCTAGTCCCGGGCGGGGGCCCCTAGTTCGCTTACCTGAGCGGATCATGCAGGAACTCACAAGTTTCTATGAATCTCTCTACAACTTGGTACTTCCTATGCCCAGGAAGACCTTGACCTCTACTTACAGAATGTCTCTTTCCTGAACTGTCCGAGAGCCAGAGGAAGGAGTTGGAGGCCCCACTTACCATAGAATTGCAGGTAGCGGTTAGTTCTTTCCCCAACTGCAAAGCGGCAGGGGAGGATGGTATCCCCATAGAAGTATATAAACAATATTCTGACGAGTTGCTACCACATTTGCTGAAAGTTTTCAATGAGACCCGGGAGAGGGGTGTTCTCCCCCCTTCAATGTCAAAAGCAAATATTATTTTATTGCTCAAACCAAGTAAGGACCTGATTGATCCAGGGGCATACCATCCGATTTCGTTGCTGCAGAGCGACGTAAAGATCTTGGCAAAGGTGTTGGCGACTCGCCTAAATGGCATAATAGCATCTATTGTGCATGATGACCAGGCTGGCTTCATGCCCAATAAAACCCCGGCCATTAACCTGCAATGGCTGTTTTTAAATATTCAGTCCCAGGCGGATAACATGGGTAGCAGAGCGTTATTGTCATTAGACGCTATAAAGGTGTTTGATAGTATAGATTGGAACTATTTATGGACAATATTGAAGAAGTTCGGATTTGGCCCTGCTTATATATCATGGGTGCGCCTTCTCTATAGTCAACCGCAGGCTGCTATCCGGGCCTTTGGTGCCTTGCCTCATGGGCATTAGGGAGGGGAACTAGGCAAGGATGCCCGCTGTCCCTCCTCCTTTTTGCACTGGCTATTGAACCACTAGCAGTTAAGATACGGGCTAATCAGCGTATTACAGGTTTCTGTTATGGCAATATGCAGGAAAAGGTAATGCTATACGCTGACGATACCCTGCTTATGCTGGGAGATACTGATCTTTCCTTGCGGGAGGCCATGTTGACCATAACCAAATTCGGTGGATTTTCCGGTTTACAAATAAATTGGTCAAAATCTGCTCTACTCCTATTGGACACACAATCTGTGACTTCCACATGTCCTATACCTATTGCCACCTCCTTTAAGTATCTGGGGATTCACGTCACATCTAGGCTGAAGAACTACATTCATCTAAACATCTCCCCCCCTCCTCCGACGGTTTAGGGAAAAGGTAAAAACGTGGAACACCCTCCTATTATCGGTGTCGAGCCGAGTAAACTTGATAAAGATGATACTCATGCCGCAACCTTACTTTCTTCACAACTCCCCCATGGTTATCCCCTTAAAGATCTTCAGAATAGTAAACACCGTTTTCCGCTGCCTCATTTGGAAAGATAGACCCTCTAGGATCAAACTAGAGCACCTACAAAGGCCCAAAGACGATGGGGGCTTAGCTTTACCAAACCCTTGGTTGTACCCTGTTTCCCTAAAAAAAGACCTAGCATGATTGGCAGTGATGGCTGCAATATAAGCCCTACCCTTTTTCCACGAAAATAAGCCCTACCCTGAAAATAAGACCTACAAGGACTTTAACTAGGGCTTATTTGGGGGGTAGGGCTTATATTGCAGCCATCACTGACAATCACGCTAGGTTTTATTTTCGGGGAAACAGGGTATTACTTTGCAATACAGCTGCAACATTTCATTGGCACATTTGTATCTGTGGGAGAGGCAGAGACTGGGTCTCAAAGTTCTTCACAGACACTGATGCTCCATACTGTACGCAGAGGACAAATCCCTATTGCCTTGGAGGCTCTAGCCTTTGCTAAGCAACATAAAAAGTACCTGACCTATAGTCTAGTTCAAAAGGTGTGGAATAAAACCAAATATCTCCAGAAGGTGGATGGCTATACTGCTTATAGTCCATTTTGGCACGACACTTACACTGAATTGGCCAAGCTGCTAGGTGGAAAGCATATGGGGTTACCCATCTTAAGCAAATTTTCCATAATGGGGTGCTATGCACCTTCACCGACCTGAAGGAGACATACAACCTACTGTCCTCAATGCATTTCCATTACTTACAACTCAGCCACGCAGTTGCGGCACAAAGCCGGTCTTCGGAGTGACATCTATCCCCGACCCCAGTGTTTAGCCTTATTAGGGATGCTGTTATATCTAAAGGTTTTTTTCCCAATGTTATGCTATGATGTATGCAATCCATTTTGAAGCAACACCCCCTGAAAGTGAGGGAGAAATGGGAGGCAGACATTGGGCAGCTAGATGGGGAGCAATGGGAAGAGATATTCCAGGCGATAGGTACTTGCTCACTGAATGTATCACAAAGACTTTCTCAGTTATACATATTGTTGCGAATTTACTATACTCCCCACAAACTCCACCTGATGAACCTACAATCCGAATCCACATGCACAAGATGTAAGCGTGACCATAGGGACCTCATACACCTACTATGGCGCTGTCCCAAACTACACACATATTGGGGCGGAGTAGTGACTACCTTCAACTCAGTATTTAAAGTTTCGCTTCCACGGGACCTGCCGAGAGCATGTCTCCTGGGTGCAATGGAAGGATAGGAGTGGGAGGTGCACACTAGAGAGGCTATTCACAGAGTCTTATTCCAGGCCAGGAAACTAATTATGATACATCGGAAATCTGAACATCCCCCGCCCATAAAGGAATGGATTACTAACATTGGTGCGGTGCTAAGAATGGAGAAACTTATATATCAGCACAGGGGAAGTACACCCAAATTTGAGAAATTATGGACACCATGGCTAGATGTACTGGGACTTGCCCCGGTGGATCTGGTAGTGGACAGATTATTGGTAATCAATGTTGGTTGAGTACTAGGTTATGAGGAATAATGGAACCTGCCAAAGAGGATTTAATGTTGCATATTGCTGTTGTTAAGATGCGTGGTACTAAACTGTATTGCAGTGATGATAATGTTTGTATACCAATTCTGCAAAATAAATACATTTTTGTTGGATTAAAAAAAATAAAAAAATCTGTGGGGTGATCTGAAGAGGGCTGTGCAGAGGAGATGCCCTCACAATCTGGCAGATTTGGAGTATTTTTGCAAAGAAGAGGGGGCAAATATTGCAAAGTCAAGATGTGCCATGCTCAAACCAGAAAGACTGAGTGCTGTAATAAAATCAAAAGGTGCTTCAACAAAGTATTAGTTTAAGGGTGTGCACACTTATGCAACCAGATTATTTTATTTTTACTTCCCTCCACCTAAGGTGGAGGTTGTACAGTTTTTAGGTCACATTAAAGGTGGAAAAAGTTCTGAAATGATTTATCTTTTCTCATTTTTTTACATCACAGAAACCTGACATTTTAACAGGGGTGTGTAGACTTTTTATAGCCACTGTAGCTCTGCAAAAGATCAAAGAGTGCAGTCTCTACCTGCCAGACAGGTAAGTATTCTTCTTTTACAAGTTGTTGCTAGTTTAACCACTTCAATACAGGGCACTTATACCTCTTCCTGCCCAGACCAATTTTCAGCTTTCAGCGCTGTCGCAGTTTGAATGACAATTGCACGGTCATCCATCACTGTACCCAAACTAAATTTTTATCATTTTGTTCCCACAAATAGAGCTTTCTTTTGGGGGTATTTGATCACCTCTGCGGTTTTTATTTTTTGCTAAACAAATAATAAAAGTTTTGCTTTTGTTTCTGTTATAAAATTTTGTAAATAAGTAAGTCTTCACTTTCACTGATGGGCACTGATAAGGCGGCACCAATGAATGGGCACTGATAGGTGGCACTGATGGACACTCATGGGTGGCACTGAAAGGCTGCAAAGATGGGTTCTTATGGGTGGCACTGATAGGCAGCACTGATGGCCATTGATACGTGGCACTGATAGGCATCCCTGGTGGCACTGGCAGTGGTAGGCATTGTGAGTGGGCACTGATTGGCAGCTGCCTGGGCATTGATTGGCAGCTGCCTGGGCACAAATTAGTATTTCCCTGGGGGTCTAGGGGGCATACCTCGTGGTCCAGTGTGGATGGCCATCCCGGTGGTCCTGGGTGGCATGATGGTGGTCCTGGGTGGGATCCGAGAGGGGGCTGTGCTGATAAAAAAACAGCACAGACCCCCCCGTCAGGAGAGCAGCTGATCGGCTCTCCTCTACTCGCGTCTTACATCGTGATCAGCCGTGATTGGACACGGGTGATCACGTGGTAAAGAGTCTCCGTCAGAGACTCTTTACGTAAATCGGAGTTGCGGTGTGTCAGACTGACACACCGCAACAACGATCGCAGCGGGGGGCGCACAGCGGCTTAATATCCTGAGGACGTCATATGACGTCCAGTCAGGGTATTGAAACCACTTTGCAGCCGTCATTCTGCTATATGGCGGGCGGTAAGTGGTTAAAGCAGAACTACACTGCATCTAAGAACCACAAATGCAAAACGCTATTTACAGCGTTTGTTAACCTTAACCCAAAAAAATTAAAGAAAATATGGATCCTGCTCCTTTAAAGCATGTTATATGACACAGTGCTTGTCCTGTGTTATTTGGCCCCCTGTAACACCTAGAAAACCTGGCTGATCCTGCCAGTTTCTCCCCACCCCTCTGTAAACTGACCACAGTGTATCATGGTTGCTGAGACCAGACACCGTGGTCAGTTTACGTTCCTCTGTCATCAGCAGCCTGCTATCTGCTCTCCTCTCTACTCCTGTGTCCTCCCTCCCCCCTCCCCGTGCTCTCATAACATCAACCTGTATACACCATCAGCACTGCCTCCTATTGCAGTGTCCCCCTCAGTGAATGATTTATAAATATAAATGCTGTAAATACCTTATTTTACGAGCCGAGATTGCAATCACATGACCAGCCCGCTCTCTCCTCCTCCCCTCCAGACTGACACCAGCAGAGGAATCTCAGCCCCGCCAGCTGCATCTCTCAGAAGAGGAAAGGAGAAAGCTGACTTGTCATGTGATTGCCATCTCAGCAGTGAAATTAGGTATTTACATATTTTATTTTTATAAATCACACACAGAGGGGGACACTGCAATAGTAGGCAGTGCTGATGATGTATACAGCTTAACAACCACTTTAATTCAGTTGTAATATTCAAAGCAAACTCTCCCATCCACCCATGTCTCGATGCTTTATTTTGCTGAGAAATAGCTTTGAAAAACACCCCTCTAGCTTTTCTAGCCGTGGTCATCTTGAGTAAGGGCAAATAATGCATGTAGCTTTTTCTTCCTGGAATCCATCTGAGCTTAGCTCAGGTATGCAAGCAGGAGGGTTTGCTTAGCTGAGAAAACCCCTCCTGAAGACTCCTGGATTTAGGCCAGAAAACGGGAAGAAATGTAAACAAGTAAATATATACTTTCCTGTTTATAAAGGCTAAGAGCATAAGAATTAAAAATCGTCAATGTTGATTGAGAGAGTGAAATAATTAATATGAGGGCAACTTTGAAATGTGCAGTCCAATTATATCACAAAAGAGGGCGCCATCTAAGTGCAGCTGTCTTATCCTTTATATTCCTATTATGGATGTGATGTTGCAGCTGGGACTTCACTTATTAGAGCATTTGTTTGCTTTTGTGCTATAACTAGTTTCTTGTATAGTCCAATTATACCAGAAGCTGTGCAAACAGTGCTTGAGATCATCCTTTTTAATATAGCTTAAAGGGTTAGCTCATCTTTTCAGAAAAAAGGAAAGGTGGACACTCTACACACTCCTCCCCCCTCCCCCTTGCTGGTCCAAGATGTCAAGATGTACTTACCTCTACGACTGATGAGCTGTTAAATATCCACAGAGCCAGTGGCAGCGAATTTGAAATCCCCGCTCTCTTCCCCTTCTTTCTTCTGTAGCACTTCCAATATGGGTCAGAAACATTCTGATTGGTCCACTCTGGAATGTGACCACTTTGACCAATTGGAATTATTCTGATCCGTCCCGGAAGCCCTACAGAAAGAAGGGGAAGAAAAGCAGGGATTTTTTAATTCCTGGACCGCTACCAACATTTAAAGGACCAGCACGCTAACGTCTCATAGACTTGAATAGGCTGTACTTGTATTGCAGAAGCAACACCATAGGGGTATTAGTATGTCGGCCTAAGGAGCCTGCCACTAGATTTTTACCAGCCAGGTTTCAAACAGAAACTGCAGCCGTCAGAGGGGGTAAGGGACAGATTAGACCCCTTTCACACTGAGGAGTTTTTCAAGCACTTTTGTGATAAAAAAAAAAAAGCGCCTGAAAAGCTCATGAAAACTGCTCCCCATTAAAATCAATGGATGCTTTCACACTGGGGCGGCGCACTGGCGGAGAGGTGAAAAAAAAAAAAAAACCTCCTGCAAGGAGCATCTTTGGAGCATGTTTGGAGAGCTAAAAAAAAAAGCCCCACAAAAGCACCCCTCTCCATTGAAATGAATGAGAAGTGCCTGAAAAGCTCTTCAAAAGCACCTCAAAATGGTTCTTGCTGCAGTTTTGTTGAGTCACGTGACCTTCAAAAAACTACTCGCTAACTACTCAAAAGCGTCTGCCCTTTTATACGCAGTTTTCAAGCTCCTCAGTGTGAAAGGGGTCTTACAAAACATTTGCTTTCATTTATTTTAGTCTTCGCACAGCGGTGCGTTTGTGAGGTCCTGCAGCTCAGTAACCTGCGGCATGGTCAGTTGCAAGGTGGGAAAATGCAGCATGTATCAACGGCATTGTGGTGTGAACAGGGCACACAGGGTACACATGTCTTTGCATTGATCTATGCAGATCCAGGCATATGGTTTGAACAAGCCTAGGGAGATCAGTATGTGATATGTTTGTGCATACTGTGACATCACTATGACATTACACACGCTGATTGGTTACCGTATATTCCCGAGTAAAAGCCGAGTTTTCCAGCACATTTTTTAGGCTGAACCCCCCCCCCCACCTCGGGTTATACTCAAGTGAGGGTTGCCCATCTGCAGCTGTACCTTTTGATTACTAAAACAGCGGGTGTCTCCCGCTGTGTCATGCAGTCTGTTCGGCGGCCGTCCATTGTAGCAAAGCCCCGCTTCCTCCTCGTCCGTGATGGACGGAACACTGATACAATGCTGGGAAATTGTATCAGTGTTCCGTCTACCATGGACGAGGAGGAGGCGGGGCTTTGTTACAATGGACGGCCGCCGAACAGACTGCATGACACAGCAGGAGACACCCGCTGTTTTAGTAGTCAAAGGTACAGCTGCAGATGGGCACAATGAGTCTGCAAATGGGCACAGTGAGGCTGCAGATGGGCACTGATACAGGTGGGCACAGTGAGGCTGCAGATGGGCATTTCCCACCCTAGGCTTATACTCGAGTCAATACGTTTTCCCATTTTTTTGTGGTAAAATTAGATGGGGCTTATATTCGGGTTGGCCTATACTTGAGTATATACGGTAGTTTTGCCAACTGTCACTTTGCTAAAAGTGCTCCAAGGTCCTTGTAGTGTTAATTGCTTTACATATACAGAAAGGTTTACTGCTTCTCTACAGATATTATGCTTCAGCACTTCTGATAATAGGTGTTGCCTGCCAGCTGCCCACAATCTGCTTCACAAATATACCATATGGATAAATGAAAAGAAGCTGCACCCCATAATAAAAGCCATAACGCCCATTTTATTCTTTGGTGCACAGACAATTCCACCTGAGCCTCCCTCCTCTATAAATTAATTCACTACTCAGGAAAACAATGAAGCAGTATTAAACCCTAAAAGAGAAATGTAATACATTGCAGCATACCAATCCTTAAAACGTAGTGTCTGCATTTCTTTCTTTTTTTGGCTCGGTTCACAGTGCAATCACAGACATCGCATGTTATTCACACCGCATTTCTTTGCAGATCACATGTGATGTCTGTGCGATGCAAATTCAGGCATACTGTCGCATTCGAGGATGATTTTATTTTTTTTTGGTCCACACTGGAAATCGGATCACATGGGGTGTTCCTGCACCATTTCACAGTTCGCACTGCAAACCAACCTGGAGGTGTTATTAACTTTACATTGACACCTGCAGCAGTCTGCAGATGTCAGTGTGAACCGATGGTGACTCTGGTGCAATGCGGGAACCCGCACAGGAATCGCGCTGGTTCCTGCATCACACAAGTGTGAACCGAGCCTTTAAGCGTGGTTCAGGGTCACACCTATGCATTTTTTTTTTTAGTGCATTTTCAGTTTTTGCAGAAACACACTACAATCCATTTAACATTGTTTCCTATGGGTCACGTTCACATCTATGTATTTTCTGGAAAGGGCCAGGGAATTTTTCCTGGTTTTTGGTTCCATAGACTTCAATAGATCAAAATTGTGTATTGAAAAACGCAAAACGCACCTGGAATGTGCAAACTGCATAGGTGTGAACCAGGCTGAAAGCTTTTTTTTTTTTTTTTTCCACCTGGTGATCCGGCCAGTAACATTTCCTGCTGGAGGAGCAACAGAAACACTCTTGGACAACAGCACTGTCAATCTGGGGAGAGAGTAGTGATAAGCCTCATACACATAAAAATAATCAGATGAACGATTGACCGTTTTTTTTGTTTTGCATGCTAGTCTCATTACTAAAACTAGGGTGGCACCGATACTAATATCAATATCAATACCAAGCATTTGCACGAGTACTTGTACTCGTGCAAATGCTCTGACGCCTAATCCGATACCTGGGCAGCCTCACAGATGATCGTGCGACGGTGGGGTTGGTTACAATCACCGATCTCCCTGTGTGGCTTTCAATAAAGCAGCTGACAGCCGCTTCTCCTCCTCCTCCTCTCCCTCCTGCAGCTTTCAGCTGCTTTATTAAAAGCCACACAGGGAGATCAGTGACTGTAATTGCCGCCCCGATCACCCCCGTCTGTCCTCCTCCTCCGGTCCCTTGCTGTGTCCTCCTCCGGGTCCCCCTATAGGTTTCCCGGGTCCCCCCGATCTGTCAGACTGGAGAGTGGAGGAAGGAGGCGGTAAATCTGTCATTTACCGGCTCCTTCCTTTTCTGAATGAACAGAGTCAGTGACCACCGACTGCCCATTCATAACTGAGCATAGTAAACTGTGTTTACAATGCTTCAGTTTACGAATGGAGAGGAGCTGCTGTCTCCTGTCCATTCATCTTCAATGCAGCTGAGGCTGCTGAGAAAGGGACTGGGGAATCTGTGTACTTAGTCCCTTTCTTGGTCTCAAAGGGGAGAGGTCAGGGGTCTGTTTAGACCCCTGATATCTCACCAAAGCCCCCCCAATTAGGGCTCATAGAAAAAAAAAAAAGAAAGAATTGTAATAACATTTTAAAAGTTAAATTGTAAAAAAAAAAAAAAAAAAAACACCTCCCAAAAAGAAAGCATTGTAAAAAGAAAAAAAAAAAAAAACCCATCTATAATATATATTAATATATATATTTTATTCTATCTCTCTATTTATAGTAAGAAATAAAATTGTAAAAAAATAAAATAAAAAAACTGACATAGTCCACGCCTCGTCAGTGCCATCTATCGGTGCTGCAGATTAGTGCCACTGTCACATGACATTTAAAAAAGTATCAGTATCGACGAGTATTTAAAAAAAAAGTATTGGTACTTGTATCTGTGCAACACTATCTAAAACCAATAGGTTACTAAAGTTACAAAAACTCTTGTAAGACAGAATACAACTTTGAAAGTGATAGAATGTATTTTTCCATTTCCGAGCATTTTTTGTACAAATACTATACAAATTACACAAAAATCGTTTAGTCTGGTATCGTAGGAGAAATATTTTTGCGTTTGTCCCTTCGGATAATTTCACATGAACTGTCGTGTTTGGCTCTCGAAAGCTGTGTGCTAACAGATTATCGGGCGACGGCTCCGAAAGCGGTATTTTTTTTATCTGATTTTCTGTTCATTGTACTAGGCATTACACATACTAGCAGATTTAGATGGACTTGACTAATAAATTAAAGCTGAACTACAACTAACACTTTTTAAGTAGTTGCAACAAAAATTCTTTTTTTTACTTTTGGTATAAACTTTTTACATAAATGAATAAAATCTGACCATTGTAAACACTCCTGTCAGTGGTAAATGGTTTGAGTTTGTCACAATCCTCTGACTTCTATTTTTGCTGGACAGCTTGTTAAGTTGAAACATATCAGACTGACTGGCCAGATCACCAGGTGAAAATAAAAAAGGGAAAATTAAATAAATAATGCGGTCACTACATCTAACTATCAGTAAGCTGGAACGTGTTACATTTTTGTTTTTGGGGGTTTAATACTGCTTTAATGTGGTTGTAAACCTTAGTCTTGAAATCTGAGCAAAGCACATATATCTGCAGTGTTTACTTATCTCTCTCCAAAGCTCTAAGGCCTCATGCATCCTGGACATTTTTTTTTTTTTTACAGCTGCCGTTTTTGGCTTTAGGCATTTTTTTCTGCAGCCAGTAAACTCCCCAGCATGTTATCCTATGTGTCCATGTCCTGTTATCAGCATTTTTTGGCAGGAGCATTTTCTGGTTGCAAAAAAACCCCCCAGAACTAGTGGGTTTTAAGAGTTTTTCAGCTGTAAAAACACTAACTCTGATAAAAGGTTAAGCTATTCAGCGTTTATCAGCATGTTTGAGCCATAAGTATTTGTGGCAGTATAGTTGTGCTAAAAAACGCTACAGTTAAAGAACACTACTGCAAAAACGCAGAAAAACTCATTCTTCAGCGAACGCTACTGGCGTTTTTTATAACGTCCTGTGTGCATGAGGCCTAAGTGTTGTTTCTCTCTGGTGCTTTGTTCCTTTTATTAGCATGAGTCACTTCTGAGAAGTTTTCCTGACACAAGATAAATTTGTGTTGGGAGGGAGGAAAGGGGGGGGGAGAGCTCAGTACACAGCTGGTCTATTCACAACATAGTTCTTCTGCCTATGTGGAGGGGGGGTGTTTTCCTTTCCTCAAATCAGCTCTCACACACTAACTGTAGCTCTGCGCCCCCTTCAATGTGCTCCTGACAGATGGAGGAGGATTTCAACACTTTTCTGCCCTTTTGAAGAGGTGAAGAGAAGAGATATGCAGACGATACCACACCAACGGCAGAAAGTGAACAACTACTAAAGAGTCTCCTAATGATGGTGAAAGAGGAGAGCGCAAAAGCTGGCCTGAAATCGAACATTAAGAAAACTCAGATCATGGCAACTGGTCCCATCACTTCTTGGCAAATAAAAGAAGAGATGGAAACAGTGACAGATTTTATCTTCCTAGGCTTCAAGATCACAGCAGATGGTGACTGTAGCCATGAAAATAAGAGACGCTTACTTCTTGGGAGGAAAGCAATAGCAAACCTAGACAACACTATAAAAATCAGAGACATCACCCTACCGACAAAGTGCCGTATAGTCAAAGCTTTGGTATTCCCAGTAGTAACCTATGGCTGTGAAAGTTGGACCATAAGGATGGCTGAACAACTAAGAATTGATGCCTTTGAACTATGGTGTTGGAGAAGACTCTTGAAGGTCCCTTGGACGGTAAGAAGATCAAACCAGTCAATCCTGAAGGAAATCAACCCTGAATATTCACTGGAAGGACAGATCCTGAAGCTGAAACTCAAATACTTTGGCCACCTAGTGGGAAGAGAGGACTCATTGGAAAAGACCCTGATGCTGGGAAACATGGAAGGAAAAGGAGAAGAGGACAACAGAAAACAAGATGGATAGATAGCATCATTGAAACAATGAACATGAAGTTGCACTATGTTCCATGATGTCAAAGAGTCGAACACGACTAAACAACAAGAGAAGAGAAGACAGCAGATAAACAAGTAAAACCTATGTAGGAGGATTTGTTTCATCTCTGTGTGTCACATGAGGCTGTTCACTTCACTGGGTATATGTGAGGGTCTACATCCACTTTAAGCTCACTTTTGAGGGAGATCTATTAAAAAGTGCATTACAGCTTCTTTTGGAGCATGGCTTTCTTTTTACATGTGGATTAGTGGTGCTTTACATGCTTGACCAGAATATAAGACAACGTTGGAAGGCTGGCATGCCATAGTCACCGATCACACAGTGCCACTATTTGTAAAGACCACCTTACTTCCCCAGGGATGGTATTGTAACTTTTTTTTTTACCTTAAGAAGAGATTTCTTCCTGCACCACTATCACCATGACTGAAGGGAGGGAAATACATTCAGTAGAGAAACATTGGATTTTTTTTTTTTTAAAGCTAAATGAAAAGCCAGGATCTCTGAAAGACTGCTACGTCCACCTTTAGAAGCATGCTACACCCATTTTTAGGGTGTAACACGTAACATGCCCCTAGTAACCCACCTCCCTGCTTTGTGACAGCGAACAAGGGATCTTCTTCCTGTACCTGCGGTCACAATTTCAAAACAGTGGAGCCATGTGGCGCTCCTTCCACAAAACTGCCTGATTTATTAACGGTTTCCAGCCAAAAAGGAGGTACAGGCAGACAGCTGAGTGTTTGCAGGATCCAGGTATTGCGCCCACTATCTGCAGCCTAATGAACTATGAGAGCGCTCACCAACGCCCTTGCAGTTCATTGAATCCTACAAGCCAGCTGCTGCGGTGGAAGATGGTAGTTGTAGTTCATTTACAGCCGCACTGGTTTTAAATTGTGGCAGTGGGTGTAGGGAGAAGATCCCCCAGCCACTGTCACAGCAGGGGATCGGAAGGGCCTGCAGCATTACAGGCCCCCTCAGACCACCGTCCAGAGCACTCTGCAGCATTACAGGCCTCCTCATTGTCCTCAGACCGTCCAAAGCTGAAATGTTAAAAGAACAAGACCCTTTGCAAATCATGTGGCGCGACACTCGCTCGTAAAAATACAAACAAGCTTAAAGCATCATTTGCGGACATTCCGGACAACTCATCCCAAAATTCTTACAAGGTAAGCACAGTACACTTAACTCCACTTTTGGACTAAAGCGATTTTCGTCAACTAAAATGTACTGGAGATTTTAGTCGACTAAAACTAAAAACAATTTCAGTAGACTAAAAACGAGATTCAAACTAAAATGTCATTTTAGTCCTAAGACCAAGACTAAAACGAAATCAAAATTTGATGCCAAAATTAACACTGGTGGTCAGGTGTTTTTTATACACGTATAGAGTTGTCGTTAGGAGCGCCTTCTTAAATTGACAGAACTAATCTGTGTACCACATGATCACATAGTGGAGCCAGTCTGTGGGAGCCAGAATTATTGTTGGTTGGTAGGGGATCAAATGCTAATTTTAGTCATTGGACTGCAACTTAATTTATAACATTTGTATCATGTGCTTTTACTGGCCTTTTTTTTTTGATATTCTGTCTCTATCATATTAAATACATCTATGATAAAAAATGATAGATTCTTCATTTCTTTGCAAGTGGGCAAACTTACAAAATCTGCAGGGGATCAAATAATTATTTTTCCCCCACTGTATACCATGTCAACAATTTGATTTGCATCTTTAACTTGTGTTGTGCATGTATTTTAACCACCTCCTGACCGGGCGTTGTAGCTAAATCGCCAGGTGAACTTGGCCTTAGCCTTTCTACCTTAATAGCAAAAAAAATAAATAAAGTAGTAGTTTTAAATACCGCCAAAAATAAAAGGATACAAGGAGTCACTCGGGAACACAATTGCACAACCAAGTATCAAACTATTACAATTCCTGGCTTAGGGTTTTAATGATTAAGGAGCCGCATTAACATGAAACAAATTAATTGTTGCCTAGAGTTCAGCTTTAAAATCAGTGATTGATTAACCTGCAGTTAATGTTTGGTGACAGTGATGTTCACTGCTTTATAAATAGCTCACTAAGCGCCACCAATTTTTTTTTTTTTTTGCTGCATTCAAAACATTACAGAGAGTTGGAGTTGCATTTTATGTACTTCTGAGAATTCCCACATCTGCTACTGCAGTCAAATTGCAGCATATTCTTTAAATGCTTTAATGTAAGTTACATAGGCACACATTTAAAGGCAACTTTTTGACAATACATTAAAGTTCCAACACTCCAGCCAAGGGTTGGAGACCAACAGGTTTATTGCGGTCCAAGTCCTAATTTGAGGGATTTCTCGGGTCCCAAGCAGTCACTGGGACAAGAAGTGAAGAAGAAGCCAAGTCCCAGATTAACCTAAAAAAAAATGTGTGAAAGACCTTCAAACCATTACCCACATTGATAATTTCACCCCATTTTATAAAAAATAATAAATGCACTTTTTTTTTTTTGCAGGTAAAAAAATTGGGCATTTATTATTACATTCTAGGAAGCCTGCAAAGCATTGCACCTGTGATCAGCAGATAATAGGCAATGGCGACCCTAGGGGGGGGCAGAGGGGGCCCTGACCCCCCCAACATTATGCTGTGCCCCACCAAAAAAAAAAATTTTTTTTTTTTTTACAAAAAATCAATGTCTAAGAGGGAGAGAGTCCCCAGTCAGCTCCTGCGGGTGATTCCTCCCCCCCTCCCTCTGCTTGCTGACACTGCATAATGCGAGCGCTCATACAACCACGGCCGCCCGATCTGCTCCTTCACCTGCATCCTCATTGGCAGGGAGAAGAGCGAGTTGCAGGAAGGACTCCACCAGGACTCTCAGTTACTGAAAAAACAGACTGATTTCTCCCATCCTTAGGACAGGAGAACCAGCCTGAAAATTCCAAGAGATGCCAGACCAGCGCTGTCAATAGCAGGGGCAGGACAGTAAGAGGAGGCTGGGGAACCCCACAGTGGTGGAACACCAGGGCCCGGAGGCAAGACAACCTTTGCAACCCTGATAGTTCTCCCACTGCTTTGGATCCTTATATTTTCTTGGTATGCTGGTGACATATATATCTCTTGTTTTCTGCCACCCTGGGGGGGGCCCCAATACAGTAGGAAGGGAGCTCACTGCAGAACATGTGAAAGGGCCGTTGTGGGGTCGTAGTAAAGGGCCCCAGCGTGTATATGTATATGTATATATATATATATATATATATATATATATATATATATATATATATGCGCATTTTATAGTTGCTCCCCTACTTTTGTCCCTGTCCCCCCATGTGCCCCCCCTAAATTTGAAAGCTGGAGACGCCACTGATAATAGGTGCAATGCAGGGCTCTTGCAGACTCTCAAGATAGCTGGCTGCCCGTACCTAGTACAGCCAGGCAGTTCCTTGAGAGCAGGAAGAATCGATGAACTATGAAGGTACTCACCAGCGCCCTTACAGTTCATTGAGAAATACAAGCCACTAGTTGCAATAGCTGAAAGTAGTTGTAGCTCAATTATTCACAGCAGGTGGGTGGAGAGGATCCCCCACCTGCCGTCACAGAGCGGGGGAGATAGGCAGTATTGGCGGCACAAGCTAAAACATGTTACATGTTCCACACGAATTATGGGTGTAACATGTTCCACAAGGTATACTTATAATTTAAAATATGTACAGTGAGGCAAAAAAGTATTTAGTCAGCCACCAATTGTGCAAGCTCTCCCACTTAAAAAGATGAGAGGCCTGTAATTGTCATCATAGGTATACCTCAACTATGAGAGACAAAACGTGGAAACAAATCCAGACAATCACATTGTCTGATTTTTGAAAGAATTTATTTGCAAATTATTATTATGGTGGAAAATAAGTATTTGGTCACCTACAAACAAGCAAGATTTCTGGCTCTCACAGACCTGTATCTTCTTCTTTAAGAGGCTCCTCTGTCCTCCACTTATTACCTGTATTATTGGCACCTGTTTGAACTTGTTATCAGTATAAAAAAAACCTATCCCCAACCTCAAACAGTCACACTCCAAACGCCACTATGGTGAAGACCAAAGAGCTGTCGAAGGACACCAGAAACAAAATGAAAATGGAAGACATACGAGACCACTGATAATCTCCCTTGATCTGGGGCTCCACGCAAGATCTCACCCTGTGGGGTCAAAATGATCACAAGAACGGTGAGCAAAAATCCCAGAACCCCATGGGGGGACCTAGTGAATGACCTGCAGAGAGCTGGGACCAACGTAACAAAGGCTACCATCAATAACACACTATGCCGCCAGGGACTCAGATCCTGCAGTGCCAGGACGTGTCCCCCTGCTTAAGCCAGTACATGTCCGGGCCCGTTTGAGGTTTGCTAGAGATGATTTGGATGATCCAGAAGAGGACTGGGAGAATGTCATATGAAACCAAAGTAGAACTGTTTGGTAGAAACACAACTCGTCGTGTTTGGAGGAGAGAGAATGCCGAGTTGCAACCAAAGAACACCATACCTACTGTGAAGCATGGGGGTGGCAACATCATGCTTTGGGGCTGTTTCTCTGCAAAGGGAACAGGACGACTGATCCGTGTACATGAAAGAATGAATGGGGCCATGTATCGTGAGATTTTGAGTGCAAACCTCCTCCCATCAGCAAGGGCATTGAAGATGAAACGTGGCTGGGTCTTTCAGCATAACAATGACCCAAACACACCGCCCGGGCAACAAAGGAGTGGCTTCGTATGGAGCATTTCAAGGTCCTGGAGTGGCCTAGGCAGTCTCCAGATCTCAACCCCATAGGAAACCTTTGGAGGGAGTTGAAAGTCCGTGTTGCCCAGAGACAGCCCCAAAAAATCACTGCTCTAGAGGAGATCTGCATGGAGGAATGGGCCAACATACCAGCAACAGTGTGTGACAACCTTGTGAAGACTTACAGAAAACGTTTGACCTCTGTCATTGCCAACAAAAGGATATATAACAAAGTATTGAGATGAACTTTTGATATTGACCAAATACTTATTTTCCACCATAATTTGCAAATAAATTCTTTCAAAAAACAAACAATGTGATTGTCTGGATTTGTTTCCACATTTTGTCTCTCATAGTTGAGGTATACCTATGATGACAATGACAGGCCTCTCTCATCTTTTTAAATGGGAGAACTTGCACAATTGGTGGCTGACTAAATACTTTTTTGCCCCACTGTATAGTTTTCTTCTAGAACTATGGCAAACTCTGCTAGATAGTGGATTTTCTTGTCATTCGGGTTTGGACTGTGCAGGTCAAGAATTTAATGGCCTCAAAAAGGAGGAAGGCGCTTGAACGAATGGATATACTGGCTACATTATTACAGTACCATTCTTAAAATAGGATTACCACCCACTCTAGTGATTTAGAGCCGGCTGTGACAAATGCCAGGATATGCCATTATATGTGTACTGTACGAAGGGTTAGAGAGCTGCATGATTCTGGGAAAAAACGAGAATCATGATTTTTTTCTTGCTTAGAATAAAGATCACGATTCTCTCACAATTCTTTAGGGCTTGAGCAGTAGATGTCATTAGAATTACAATAGAATGCGAATAGAGGTTCTATATTAAAGCAGAACTCAACCCCACTATCCATTACAGCCAAGGAAGGTGCCATCTTATTCGCAGTTTAATTCATAGTTGCCATGGGGCTACACAAGTGATCAACTAATGACACCAGACATTTGATGGCTTGATGGTATGGTTGAGAGCTACTCAAGGCATGCCAGGAATAGAACGGTTTTGCTAAACCTTTAAATTGGAGGGTTTAGGTCCACTTTAAAAAGGCAAATTTCACCCTTTCTAGAAAATAGCCAATGCAGTATAGAGGTCACAGTAGTTAAAGATCTGTGCAGCTTCGTAAAATGTTCATAATTTTCTTTTTCCTGTAGGCAATTTGACCTCTCCTCAGAATCCTGACTTAAACATCTCCCAATTAGCTAACCCAACGTCCTGACTTGTTGCTAGGATGTAAAAACCCTCACTCCCATCATTACAGGCATAAAAACTAACACTTTTCACATCCTAAGAACAATTTTAGATGTGGGAGTTGCTAACTAGAAGTTTTATTATCCAGGCTTATGGGCAGACCCAAACGGCCTACAGGAAAAAAATAAAAAAATGAATGAACATTTTACAAAGCTGCATTTTAATATCTACAGGGGCCCCTTGACTACCTAGGTTATGTTCTGAAAAAGGCAAACTTAGCCTTTAAGGATATCTAAAGATTAGCATCTCCTAATGGCACAAAGAATGGCTGGGTGGGTGAGTACATGCCCTTAGGGCTGGTGCGTACCAAAACATGGTGTAGGAAAGGCGCATTCCGTGCAGGTTTCCCACACCACGTTGAGAGTGCACTGCCTTTGCGATCTGTTGCAGATGCCAATACCTTAATGGCACCTCAAACACAGTGGGGTTGATTCACTAAAGGCAAATGCACTGTGCACTACAAGTGCACTCACTGTAGATCTGATGGGGAAGAGCTGAAATATGGGGGCGGGGGGGAGGGGGAGAAGAAGAGCTGAAATATGGGGGCGGGGGGGGGGGGGGGGGAGAAGAAGAGCTGAAATATGGGGGGGGGGGAGAAGAAGAGCTGAAATGCGGGGGGGGGGGAGAAGAAGAGCTGAAATATGGGGGCGGGGAGAAGAAGAGCTGAAATATGGGGGCGGGGAGAAGAAGAGCTGAAATATGGGGGCGGGGGGGGAGAAGAAGAGCTGAAATATGGGGGCGGGGGGGAGAAGAAGAGCTGAAATATGGGGGCGGGGGGGAGAAGAAGAGCTGAAATATGGGGGCGGGGGGGAGAAGAAGAGCTGAAATATGGGGGCGGGGGGGAGAAGAAGAGCTGAAATATGGGGGCGGGGGGGGAGAAGAAGAGCTGAAATATGGGGGCGGGGGGGGGAGAAGAAGAGCTGAAATATGGGGGCGGGGGGGGGGGGGGGAGAAGAGCTGAAATATGGGGGCGGGGGGGGGAGAAGAGCTGAAATATGGGGGCGGGGGGGAGAAGAAGAGCTGAAATATGGGGGCGGGGGGGAGAAGAAGAGCTGAAATATGGGGGCGGGGGAAGGAGCTGAAACATGGGGGGGGGGGGCGGGAGACCTGAAACATGGGGGGGGGGGGGGGAGACCTGAAACATGGGGGGGGGGGGGAGACCTGAAACATGGGGGGGGGGGGAGACCTGAAACATGGGGGGGGGGGGAGACCTGAAACATGGGGGGGGGGGGAGACCTGAAACATGGGGGGGGGGGGAGACCTGAAACATGGGGGGGGGGGAGACCTGAAACATGGGGGGGGGGAGGAAAGAGCTGAAATATAAAGATGGGGGGAGAGCTGAAATGAAAGGGAGAGAGCTGACATGGGGGGGAGAGAGGGGAAGAGCTGAAATGAGGGGGGGAGAGCCGAAGTGATGGGGGGGGGGGCTGAAATGGGGAGGGGGGAGCAGAAATGAGGGGGGGGAGCTGAAATGAGGGGGGGGGGGGGGGAGCTCTGCCGATTTCTATCATCCAATCGTCTGCAAATGCTGTTTATTTTCCTTGCACGTCCCCCTCAGATTTACAGTGACTGCACTTCCAAGCAGGGTTGCTGATGGGCGTGGGGGGGCACCAGTCCTCTTGTAGGAGGCCCTAGGCACATAGGGGTGCCTGAATAGCAGGAGCAATCGATGTGGTTGGGCAGAGGGACAATTACAGAAAGATGCCTTGTGCGGCTCTCTGCAGCAGCTGAAAGCTGGTTTCTCTCCCTCCTGCCAGCTTTCAGCTGCTGCAGGGAGAGACACAGGGCATTGTTCCTGTAAATGCTTCCCCCCACACCGGTCCCCCTCCTTGTTCTGCCTACTTTTAAAAACACACATCCTCCCGTGTGCCCCCTGTCACTGTGCCACAATCCTACCCCTCTCCCTTGGCACTGCCGGCTTCCCTGTCCTGTAAAAAAAAATAAAAAAAAATGTAAACATTGTAAGTAAAAATGGAAGCTTTTTTTCAAAAATTATAACTTAAAAAAGGGCCAATTGACACAGGTTCTCTGTTAGGTTTGTGTTCGCTAAAAAGGACTTTAGTGTATTTTTTTTGAAAATATTGTTGTGACATATAAGGGGGGACCCTGCCAGGTAGGCTGTACGGGGCCCCGTGATTTCCAACAGCTGCCCTGCTTCCAAGTGCACAGTGGATTTGTCTTTAGTAAATAAACCCCACTGGGTTTGTGGACACCAGATCACATGGTACTGCAGTACCATGTGATTTGGTACGCCACACTTTTTTGTAGCGCATGCACCACTTTTGCGCAGTCCGGTGCGATCTGTAGCCCATTCAAACTAACGGTCTGCCAAATCGCACTGTGGAGAGCATTCCTGTGCAATTCTAGTATGAACCGGCCTTTAGTCGATTTCAATTTAAAACCCTCATTTGGCTGCTATGTACCTTTCATTCATTTTTAGAAAGCAGACCAGCTGAAATAAAAAAAAGGCACTGGAATACAGTAAAGAGAAGAAAAAAAAAAAAACAATAAAAACTTTAAAAATAAAATAGGTTTTTACTAGTTTGGGAGAAAATCAACCAATACAGAGCCTGAAAAAAGTTCATGTAATCTAGTAAATACATGAAGTTCACATTAGGATTTAAAAACAAACCCAAAAAAAAAAATCAAATAAAATAAAAAAAAAAATCCCTAAAACCATTGTTAAATAAATACTAGTTGAAACTACAGTTTCCTTTGGTAGCGATTTCAGAAAAAGAACATTTTGTGCAGAAAAGATCCAGATTGGGTATCTGATATTTTGAAACCGTTGAATTTTACTTTGAAGACACTTATTTTGAGTTTTCTAGGATGTTTTTAGCTTTGATTAAATACTCCTGTTTGGTTATGTTGTTTCATAGCTTTTAGTCTATTACCTGTAAACTAAGCAGCAGCAAGATTTTTTTATTTTTTTTGTAGTTAAAAAAAAAAATTTAAATTAATAAATTAAAGTTTGCGTTTGTTTGTTTTGCGGTTCTTAAGTCCCTATTATTAAAATGCAGAGCAGATTTATTTGTGGGTCAATGTCCTTGAGAATTTTGCATGTCAGCTCTGTAGCAGGCTCCTCGTTGAGGTCCAGGTGACCGCCGTCCTTCACACATGACCAGAGAACTCATCTCGCTGTCAAAAGTGCAGCCGCTGCAGGAATCTCCATTGGGAATTTGTTAGGATGGTTATAGGCTGTAGTGAAACTCTAGTAGAACAGCTGTGTTCCGATCTTCTGATCTAAAGAAGAGAAGAGGAAAAAAAAAATGAATTATGTATGGCCACACATTTATTTACTATTGACAAATGACGCAGCAAAACCAAGATCAGATATTTTACCACAATAAAAAGGGCTCTTCTACACGGGCTCCATAGTTTTTAGGCATTCAAGATATTTATTTTATTTTTAAACGGATTCTGATTTCTGTCCATTGCTTTCAATGGGCCTGTACACAAAAGGTGCATAAATAACCATAAACTAGCACCAATTTTACAGCAAAAAATAAAAAATAAAAATTTCACGCAAATCTCACCTTCTCCCTTGAATAGTAGAATATATATTACTTTAAAGTGGTTGTAAACCCTTAAAGACCACGTTTATCTACAGGTAAGCCTAGATTAAGGCCTACCTGTATGAGCAAGGAGATATCTCCTAAATCTACACGGTTTAGGAGATATTTGCAAAAGACAGGCACCGAAGTCTATGGCACATGCGCCGTAGACAACGGCGCGCAGGCGCACTGAGCGTTCCGTTTCTAACGACGATCGTGCTGTTAGTGGCGGCTCCCGCGTGCATGCGCAGGAGTGACGTCATCGCGGGTTCAGCCAATCACAGCTCCGGAGCTGCGATACCCGGAAGGAAGATGGACGCTTCGTGGAAGAGGGGACAGCGGTGACATCGCAGGCTCCTGTGTCAGGCAAGTATGTGATGCATAGTAGTCCATTATGCTTTACCTTTGCATGAAAACAAAAAGGAAGCAAATCCATCAGGGTTTACTTCCTCTTTAATATTTGGCACTAGAGGAATTTTTATGTACATATACACAAGAAATTTCACACACTTTATAGACCATATGTGTTTTTTTTTTTTTTTTGCGCAGGACCTGCCAGGAAGATCCGGCATTCATACAGAAATCACATGTGGAAAAACTCCTTAGACTGGGTTCAGACTGCCATACGGAACGGCACACAACAGGAGTCTGGTGTGTCCCTGCTAACCATTTCAGGTCCGATTTTGAATTCATCCAAAAATTTGGACCTCAAATGGACCAAAAGACGCACACGACCTCTGTGCAATTCGCACCGGAGCCGCTCCGGAGAGGTGTAAGCTGGCTCCATAGAGAGCCAGTCACAATCTCCTGATGCAAATTGGATGCGGCGGCGGGGGGGGGGGGGGGGTTGGGGCACCGCATCCAGTTCGCAATAGTGTGAACCCAGCCTAAAAGTCCTGGTGCACACCTATGCTGGGTGCAGTTTGCGTTTTTCAATACACGTTTTTGATCCATTGAAGTCTATGGAACCAAAAAACAGAAAAAAGTCCCTGGCCCCTTTCTATAAAATGCCCAGATGTGAACTACATCCATAGGAAACCATGTTAAATGGACTGTAGTGTGTTTCTGCAAAACGCACTAAAAAATGCATTTTGTATTTTCCCCCTCCGAGGTACGGCGTAAAGCACGCACCTGCGATTTTCCCCCGGCGGGGGGGGGTGGGGGGGGGGGTGGGGGGGTGGGTGGAGTGCGTGTTATACGCCGATAAATACGGTAAATCCTATCTATATCAGGAATGGTAGAATCAAGGTATTTTAGAGCGCTGGCCACACAGGGAAAGTGATGGTGGATATATTTAAAACGACAACTTCTGTAAAAGTGAAACTATTCAATGAGCTGCATAGAAAAACTAAGATGCAAAATTCTGTTAAAATTCAATTTTCAATTTTGTTTTTCAATGAAATCTAATATTGGAAGCACAAATATAAAGTATATACAGGTATACAAGTATATACAATACTCATGACCCGTTTAGTAGTTGTGCAGGCTCTTGTGTGAAGAGTTGTGCCCAGTGGGACAATGTTTGTTGCCATGGAGGACAGTATACCCTTATCTTCAGCTGGTCAAGGAATGTACAAATAGACAAACACTCTGCAGTGTTTACAGTCCTTGAAAGGCAACAAGAAATATCTGTTCATTTCCCAAGAAGACAAATTCAGTTGCAAGACCTATATGATATATTATGTGAGCTCTGTTATCTCCCAAATGCTTCACATGGAATCGTAGGTGAACCAATAAAAAAAATAAAACAAATAAAAAAAAAGAAAAAAAAAAAAAAAAAAAAGATGAATGAGCAAAAATTACACACAAAACATGCTCTTTTGGTTTACTGCACTCTACAGTCCTCAAAAACCTCTGACATTAAAGTGAATTTATCAAACATTTTCAACAGAAGACGAAACGTTTTGCCTAGGAACAGGTAGCGCAAAGAGTCTATGATTTCACTTATTAGACAGAAAACCCTGTTCTGTGCACCCCTTTGATTTAGTTCCTCTTTCATACTAGGGCCTCGCTTTCCCCGATATCTGCCTACCTCCCATTAACCTGTACAAAGTAAAGCTGTCCATACACTAACAGTATTTTGTTAGAAAATCTTCATTTTTGGAATGTTCCTTTAATTTTCCCAATGGTTAATGGGGTGAAATCTGCAATTGTTTTCGACCATGGTTTTTGTTATGGAAAATTCATACATATTGTAGTACATATATTCTAGGCACAATACCTCTAGATCAGTGGTCTCCAAACTGCAGCCCGAGGGCCGGATGTGGACCTTTGCTGGACTTTATCCGGCTCTTGGGGCACTATTCCTCTCAATGATACGAGGCACCATTCTTCCTATTGACACCAAAGATGGAGCACTATTCCTTCCACTGACACCAAAGATGGAGCACTATTGCTTCCACTGACACCAAAGATGGAGCACTATTCCTTCCACTGACACCAATGATGGGACACTATTCCTTCCACTAATACCAAAGATGGGACACTATTCCTCCCACTAATACCAATGATGGAGCACTATTCCTCCCACTAATACCAATGATGGAGCACTATTCCTCCCACTGACACCAATGATGGAGCACTATTCCTTCCACCAATACCAATGATGAGACACTATTCCTCCCATGACACCAATGATGGGGCACTATTCCTCCCACTAATACCAATGATGGGGCACTATTCTCCCACTGACACCAATGATGGGGCACTATTCCACCCACTAATACCAATGATGGAGCACTATTCCTCCCACTGACACCAAAGATGGAGCACTATTCCTCCCACTGACACCAAAGATGGAGCACTATTCCTTCCACTGACACCAATGATGGGACACTATTCCTTCCACTGACACCAATGATGGGACACTATTCCTTCCACTGACACCAATGATGGGACACTATTCCTTCCACTGACACCAATGATGGGACACTATTCCTTCCACTGACACCAATGATGGGACACTATTCCTTCCACCAATACCAATGATGGGACACTATTCCTTCCACCAATACCAATTTTGGGACACTATTCCTCCCATGACGGGGCACTATTCCTCCCACTGATACCAAAGATGGAGCACCATTTCTCTCACTGATACCATTTATGAGGGACTATTTTTCCTCCTACTGACCACAAGTACTATAATTTTTTATTTATTTTTACCTTCATTGACTACCAATAGAGGCCCTTTTCTACTCTCATTGGCCAGTCTGGCCCTCCTAAAGTTTAAAGGACAATAAACTGGCCCTTGGTTTAAAAAAAAGTCTGAAGACCCTCGGGCTAGATCATCAAAACCTGTATACACAGTGACTATGTTGGTGTAGACAACCAACTAGTAAACCAAATATTAAATTGGACTTTTACCCTCCCCATCCACTTGCTGCCCTTCACACAATTGTTTACATTTATTTATTTTTGGATAATACCATTCTTGGGAACACCTTACAGCACTTATGGGTGTCTCGCCTAAACGAGAATTACTTAATACAGTTGCCTGCAGCCTCCTGGGGTGTGTGATGTGGGTATCCCAGGAGGTCACAGGGTACTTTACGGCATATGCATTGTGCTATCAGGGGGGCCAACCGTCTCTTCATGGCTTTCACAGCCTGTCCGGTAATGACATGCACGCACATGGACCTGCTGCAAGAACCCGGAAGAGATAGTCAGTCCCTCTAAAGACATCAGAAGAAGATGGTGGGGCCGGGTGGGCTGCAGTGGAGAGGCAGATCCCTAAAGAACACTGTGGGTGGTACAAGTATGTTTTATGAGCAAAACTCAGCTATAGAGGCGGAATTTCTCTTTACGTTATAAATGCATTAAATCAATTTTTTTTTTAAGTGAAATATGAATGTGTTAATGATTTTATTCAAGTCTTCGGATAACACCTGCTTTGTAGTGAATGATAAAGCTGCAAGCTTTTGCAATGTACACTGTTTAGGCGTCGCCACCCTACCATGACACATCACACAGACATGCAGCTTTCTCACATGACAATGTTTAGCCAGGAAAAAAAAAAAAAAAAAAAAAAAAAAAAAGAAGAAGGACGAATATGTGAGAAGCATAATAGGCATGAAGTGGTGGCAGTCATCTGCTAAAAAAATAAATAAAAAAAATACATTTACTAGGAATGAGTACATAAAACTACATTCAGGGCTCTGCAAATCAGGCCAGTACTGTATACAAGTGAAACTGCTGTGTTTGCTCCTAACAAACAAGATTTGCCCAATCGTTACTCCCACATTTTATTAAAAAAAAACAAAAAAACAAACAAACAAAACAAAAACAAAAACCAAACAAAAACAAAAACCAAAAACAAAAAACCAAACAAAAAAACAAAAACAAAACAAAAACAAAAACCAAACAAAAACAAAAACCAAACAAAAACAAAAACCAAACAAAAACAAAAACCAAACAAAAACAAAAACAAAAACCAAACAAAAAAAACAAAAACCAAACAAAAAAACAAAAACCAAACAAAAACCAAACAAAAACAAAAACCAAACAAAAACAAAAACCAAACAAACAAAAAAAAGAGTCTGTGCCAACTATCCTTGTTTGGTTAAGTGGAAGAAAAGCCCAAACCCAACTATTCTTAAAATTGCTCCCTCCCCCACCTCCTACCTATATAAAAAAGAAAAAAGAAATTTGCTTCAGTCTGGTGATGTGATCCCGAAGCTCTGCCTCCCCTGCAGCAGCTCACTGAGAAGAGGGAACACCGATGACGGTTTGGCCACGGGAACCTATGGGTGGCATCACTGGTCTGGGTATTCCCAGCCATTGTCAAAGTGCGCAGCTGCAGGATCACATGGCTGGACCGGAGCAAATTAAAAATAGGCAAGTACACACATCCTTATACAGGTTAGACAGGGTAGGTAGGAGGGAGGGAAATTTTTTTAAGAATAATTACTTTGTCTTTTCCTCCACTTCAAGACCAGCGTTACAAAATCTGCCAGTGGTGCTTGGGACGATAAGTTTCTGATCACTAAACGGTGAATTCATAGCTGGACTTGGTAAGCAGATTCAGAAAATGTCTTGCTAAAGTGAGAACTACTTCCATGAATCTAGTACTGGGGTCTCCAAACTTTCTAAACAAAAAGGGCCAGTTTACAGTCCTTCAAACTTTACGGGGGCCACACTGTGGCAGTAGATAATGACCTGGCGTCCGTGGGAGTAAATAATGCCCCGTGATTGATATTAGGGGGAGTAATGATGCCCCATCATTGGTGTCAACGGAAGGAAATTTCCCCCATCATTGGTGTCAGTGGGAGGAATAGTGTGCCACCAGTGTTGTCCGTGGGAGGAATCGTGCCCCACGATCGGTTTCAGTGGCAAGAACTATGCCCCACTGTTGCTGACGGGGGGGGGGGGGGGGTGAACAATGTCCCAAGGGCAGGATATAAGCAAGCAAAGGGCCACAGTATGGAGACTAGAGGTCGACCGATATGGGATTTTCTCTGGCCGATGCCAATATTTAGAAATCTCGGTGGCCGATGGCCGATATGTAATGCCGATTTTTTTGGGCCGATATATTAGGCCGATTTTTTTTTTTTTTTCCCCTTCATCTCATAAAATTTAACAGTTAGACCCCTTTCACACTGGAGCGTTTTTCAGGCGCTTTTGGGCTAAAAATAGCGCCCGTAAAGTGCCTGTAAAACGGCTCCCCTGCAGTCTCAGTGCAATATCCCGAGTGCTTTCACACTGAAGCGATGCGCTGGCAGGATGTTAAAAAAAAAGTCCTGCAAGCAGCATCTTTGGAGCGGTGTATACTGCTGCTCCACCACTCCTGCCCATTGAAATGAATGCGCACCGCTGCCAAAGCCCTTGCAAAGCGTTTCGGCAGCGGCGCTTCAGGGGCGCATTCAACCCCTTCCTCGGCTGCTAGCTGGGTTATAAACTCCCCGCTAGCAGCCGAATAGCGCCGCTAAAATGACGGTAAAGCGCAGCTAAAACTAGCAGCGTTTTACCGTCAACGCATGCCCGCTCCAGTGTGAAAGCAACCTAAAGTGATACAGAAATTTTTTTACATTTAGGCCCCTTTCACACATGCGGACCGTATGTCCGTATTTCATCCATCCGTTTTCGGATGAAATACGGACATACATGCATCCCTATGGGATAGCGGGTGTCAGCGGATGTACATCCGCTAACACCCGATGTCATCCGGCTCCGCTCTCGTCCGATTCTGTAGACGGAAGAAAATCCTATTTTTCTATCCGTCTGCAGAGCGGATCGGATGAACACGGACAGACGGTCCATGTTCCTCCGATCCCCCATAGGGGAGAGCGGAGGTCTGACAGGGCGGTCCCTGCACAGTGTGCGGGTCCCGCCCTGTCATCCGCCGGCTCAGCTGGGGAAAACGGAGCGATCCCCGCTGAGCAGCGGATGTTCACGGGGCGGATCAACACGGATCCGTCCCGTGTGAAAGGGGCCTTAAACATTTATTAAATAAGACAAACCTCCAATCAGTTCACTTGTATGTAGAATTTAGATTAAAAAAAATATATATATAAAAAAAAAAAAAAAAAATACACAAAAACAGGTAATCAAAACTTTTGGACGAAAAAAAATGGGCTAACTTTACTGCTTAGTTTTTTTTAAATTTATTAGTGTATTTTTTTTTTTTAAATTGCGTTTGAAAGACCGCTGCGCAAATACCGTGTGACATAAAATATTGCAACAACCGCTATTTTATTCCCTAGGGTCTCTGCTAAAAAAAAAATATATAATGTTTGGGGGTTCTAAGTGATTTTCTAGCAGAAAATACTGGATTTTTACTTGTAAGCAACAAGTGTCAGAAAAGATTTAGTCTTTAAATGGTTAAACTGAGAGCTTCTACACACGGCACTCAGTTCATTCAGAAGAAGTGTAAACATTGTATCAATTCAGGTTCTTTTTATCAGATTTGGCAGGCTGCCCAGAGAGGGGGAGAAGTCGCTTCACAGAAGACTACAGGCAACTTGTATTGACTTCAGAAGTCATTTACAAGTCGCGCTGAGTTATATCGGCCTTTTTTATCAGCACAATCGGCCGATGCCGATTAAGAAAAAAACACCAAATATCGACCTCTAATGGAGACCACTAATCTACATGCACACATGCAAAGAGCTTGAAACAATGTATAAAAAGGACATGCAGCACACAAGAATGAGGCACATGGTACCCGACATCATGCCCAGTTCTATGTCTCCTATCATACAATCCTGAAATTTCTGTAGCGTAAATTGATTACATTCTCTATTTACCACCCTAGACTTTAATTGATATGAAGATTAATCATTTAACTACATATAATGTAGGACTATTGTTTTAAATCTACACCTGCAAAATCAACCTCTTAAAGTGGTTGTAAAGTCAGGCTTTTTTTAATGTTATGTTAAATGCATTCTATGTGCAGCAGCCCCCCCCCCCCCCCGAATACTTACCTGAGCCCCATCTCTGTCCAGTGATGTCCACAAGTGTCTCGGCCATCTGGGACTCTCCCTCCCGATTGGCTGAGACACAGCAGCGGCGCCACTGGCCCCTGCTGCTAACAAAGTCAGTTAGCCAATCAGGAGAGAGGAGGCAGGGCCGAACCGCAGCTCCGTGTCTGAATGAACACACGGCTCAGCTTGGGTGCCCCCATAGCAAGCTCCTTGCTGTGGGGGCACTCGACAGGAGGGAAGGGCCAGGACTACAGAAGAGGCACCCGAGAAGGAGTATCTGGGCTGCTCTGTGCAAAACCACTGCAACAGAGCAGGTTAGTATAACATGTTTGTTATTTTAATAGAGAAAAAAAAAAAAAAAAAAAAAGAAGACTATACAATCACTTTAATCTCTAAAAATCTTTTTTGATTACGATGATCAATCTCCCTCGATCTGGGGCTCCATGCAGGATCTCACCTTGTGGAGTTTCAATGATCATGAGAACGGTGAGGAATCAGCCCAGAACTACACAGGAGAATCTTGTCAATGATCTCAAGGCAGCTGGGACCATAGTCACCAAGAAAACAATTGGTAACACACTACGCCATGAAGGACTGAAATCCTGCAGTGCCCGCAAGGTCCCCCTGCTCAAGAAAGGCCCATCTGAATGATTCAGAGGAGAACTGGGTGAAAGTTGTGTGGTCAGATGAGACCAAAATCAAGCGCTTTGGCATCAACTCAACCCGCAATGTTTGGTGGAGGAATGCTACCTATGACCCCAAGTACACCATCCCCACCATCACACATGGAGGTGGAAACATTCTTAGGGGGCGTTTTTCTGCTAAGGGGACAGGACAACATCATTGCATCAAAAGGGATGATAGACAGGGCCATGGACCGTCAACTCTTGGGCGAGAACCTCCTTCCCTCATCCAGGGCATTAAAAATGGATCGTGGATGGGTATTCCAGCATGACAATGACCCAAAACACACGGCCAAGGCAACAAAGGGTGGGTCAAGAAGAAGCACATTAAGTTCCTGGAGTGGCCTAGCCAGTCTCCAAACCTTAATCCCATAGAAAATTTGTGAAGGGAGCTGACGGTTCAAGTTACCAAAAGTCAGCTTCAAAATCTTAATGACTTGGAGAGGAGTGGGACAAAATCCCTCCTGAGATGTGTGCAAACCTGGTGGCCAACTACAAGAAACATCTGACCTCTGATTGCCAACAAGGGTTTTGCCACCAAGTACTAAGTCACGTTTTGCGAAGGGGTCAAATACTTTCACTCAATAAAATGCAAATCAATTTATAACTTTTTTGAAATGCGTTTTTCTGGATATTTTTGTTGTTATCCTCTCACAGTTAATAAAATCTACTATTAAAATGATAGACTGATTATTTCTTTGTCGGTGGGCAAACCTATAAAATCAGCAGAGGATCAAAAACTTTTTCCACCCCTCACTGTATACTTTAGGTGTGAAATCTTATAATCCAATGCAGACAATTCAGTATTGTCCACTATATGAAATTCTGAATAACCTACAAAAAGCAGCAAAAGCACACCATCCTGCGCAAAAGAAATAGTGAATATCCCTTTAAAATGATTCGGCAGATTAGCTGGGAGAAGGAAAAAAAAATCCATTTATCATTCCTAAGCAACAGCACAAATGATTGATGACAGAGCTATGAAACCACTTGGGACCAGCAAGGACTCAATCAATATTAAGAAGAAACATAATTAGACATCCTAATCAGTAGCGCAGAGACACTCCCCATTTCTAAAGCAAATGACTGTTCGCTCTAATGTGCCTTCGACTTAACCATGTATTGAACCGAATTTCTGGTACAAAGCCGCCATAATAAAAAAGCCTATTTACTTAGTTAATGAACAAACTAGGCCAAGTGTGAAGTCAATAGTACACATTTATAGAATCACAAAATACAGAACTGCGGTTTGCGCGCCTATCATTGACAATTGGAAAGAATTTTTATTGGTTTCCCAAAGCCGTGTGAATTTCGACCAGTCCTCAATGAGCCAGTTGAAATGCGCTATGTGGCTGGCTCTACTGGGCCCCCTCCCATCCGACATCCTTCACCTGAAATACAGAAGAAGCAGCCAGGCAGGAAATTGTCAGTTTAAGAGCGGCTTCATCCAATCAGATGCAGCCGCTATCGGGGTCTTTTAGTCTTCATAAGCCTGCAAGCTTATGAAGCCCATGCGATTTTCTTTCCTGCAACCACTGACTGTGTTGATGGGGGAATCCTTCCCACTGAGCTATAGCGCTCTCCCAGCAGGGGGCGCAGAGAGCTGTTCCTGCTGGGGTACCACAATTATCGCTAGAGCCTACTGCCGCTGACAAAAGTCGCATTCTGGAAATCCGACATGCTGGTTGTACCCAAAGTCGATTGATGGATCGACCTGGGTACATTCAGCCTGACCATACGTGGATTGAATTTCGGCCTGTCCCTGCTGAACCAGCCAAGATTCAAGCCATCTATGGGAGGACACAAGTCCAACAAATAGAAAAAGAATAAATTGAAAACTTCCATAAACAGAATTATTCCCACAATTGATCAAGGAAGGATCAATTCTGATCCAATTTGCTCTAAAAACAGGTAAAAAAAATTCTATTCCTAATCCTCTAAGGCAGTGTTCTCCAAACTTTGCTTAACTTTACCTGGCCCTTGAGGAATTATTCCTGCCATTGACACCAACAATGGGGCATAATTCCCTCCACCAACACCAACAATGGGGCACTATTCCTCCCACTGGCACCAACAATGGGGCACTATTCCTCCCACTGGCACCAACAATGGGGCACTATTCCTCCCACTGGCACCAACAATGGGGCGCTATTCCTCCCACTGGCACCAACAATGGGGCGCTATTCCTCCCACTGGCACCAACAATGGGGCGCTATTCCTCCCACTGGCACCAACAATGGGGCGCTATTCCTCCCACTGGCACCAACTATTTCTCCCCCTAATATTGGGCATGGTTTACTCCCATTGGGCACAGTCCGGTTCCCCCTAAAGTCTGAAGGACGTTAAACTGGCCCTTTCTTTAGAACGTTTGGAGACCCCTGATCTAAGGCCCCTTTCACACGATCGGACCGTTCAGGTCCGCCTGTCAGTTTTGACGGCGGACCTGAACGGGCGCTCCATGTTAGCCTATGGAGCGACGGATGTCAGCGGAGACATGTCCGCTGACATCCGATCCGGTCCGATCCGCTAAAAGCAGACGGATGGCTCTACGTCCAGATCCATCACTGGCGGATCGGATGAGAGCTGATGAAAACGGACATGCTGTCCGTTTTTATCCGATTCCTCCATAGGCAGCAGCGGCGCCTGACAAGCCCCTCCCCGCTCAGTGAGCAGAGAGGGACCTGTCATCCGCCGGCTCAGCGGAGATCAACGGACTGATCTCCCGCTGAGCTGGCGGACCGAGGCGGACTCCGTGAAATGGAGTCCGCCTCGTGTAAATGAGGCCTTAGGCAATCAGGTATTTCCAGGATTCTCCGTTACTACTGGCTGGGGTAAGAATCGGAATAAAAGTTTACTGGGTAATGTTTATTATATTGTGCTCAATGTGTTAAACTCAAAAATGCTGGGGGGGGGGGGGGGGGGTCAATACTGCATTAATCACAGCCATCAATCCCTGGGTCTGCATGAAAAAAAAAAAAAAAAAAAAAATGTATTGTGTTGACCTCTGCAAGTCCCCCTGGCATGCTGTCAATCAACTTCTGGGCCACATCCTGACTGATGTTAGCCCATTCTTGTATAATCAATGCTGGGAGTTTGTCAGAATTTGTGGAGTTTTTTTTTTTCCCACCCGATTCTTGACCACAAGTTCTAAATTGGATGAAGGTCTAGGGAGTTTCCTGGCCATGGACCAAAACCGTTGATGTTTTGTTCCCCAAGCCACTTAGTTATCACTTTCACCTTATGACAAGGTGCTCCATCATGCTGGAAAAGGCATCGTTCCTCACCAAACTGTTCTTGGATGGTTGAAAGAAGTTGCTCTCGGCGGGTTTTTGTACCATTCTTTATTCCTGACTGTGTTTAGACAAAAAGTTGGGAGCATGAAATTGTCCAAAAGATCTTGGTATGCTGATGCCTTAAGGGTTCCCTTCGCTGGAACCAAGGGGCCAAGCCTAACCCCTGAAAGACAACCCCCACATTCTAATCTCCCCTCCACCAAATGATTTGGACCAGTGCCCAAAGCAATGTCCATAAAAGACATGAACGAGCAAGTTTGGGGTGGAGGAACTTGACCGACCTACACAGAGTCCTGACCTCAACCCGATAGAACACTTTTGTGATAAATTAGAGTGGAGACTGTGAGCCAGGCCTTCTCGTCCATTATCAGTGCCTGACATCACAAATGCGCTTCTGGAAGAATGGTCAAACATTCCCATAGACACACTCCTAAACCTTGTAGACAGCCTTCCCAGAAGGGTTGAAGCGGTTATAGCTGCAAAGAATGGGCCAATTCAATATTAAACCCTACGGACTAATGCCCCGTACACACGAGCGGAATTTCCGTCTGAAAAATCTTGTATGGTTTTTCCGGACGGAATACCGCTCAAGCTTGGCTTGCATACACACGGTCACACAAAAGTTCTCTGAACTTTCGACCGTCAAGAACGCGGTGACGTACAACACTACGACGAGCCGAGAAAATGAAGTTCAATGCTTCCGAGCATGCGTGTTTTTTTGCGGGTCCGAATTGCATACAGATGAACGGAATTTCAGTTGGGGTCAGGAACGGCGACCCATCGCTGGGGCCAGTGGGAGGAACGGCGTCCCATCGCTGGGGCCAGTGGGAGGAACGGCGACCCATCGCTGGGGCCAGTGGGAGGAACGGCGACCCATCGCTGGGGCCAGTGGGAGGAACGGCGACCCATCGCTGGGGCCAGTGGGAGGAACGGCGACCCATCGCTGGGGCCAGTGGGAGGAACGGCGACCCATCGCTGGGGCCAGTGGGAGGAACGGCGACCCATCGCTGGGGCCAGTGGGAGGAATAGTTCCTTGTATCAGTGGGAGGAATAGTGTCCCAAGGGCCTGCTAAAAGCAAGCAAAGGGTCACATCCAGCCCCTGGGCCGCAGTTTGGAGACCACTGCTCTATATCTTTAGATCACCAGGTGCAGAATATTTGCTGCCTTGGGAAAGAATGCATAGTCTCAGGATACCATTTCTAAAAAAAAGGGTCAGGCAGAAAAGCTTTGTCATGATCCCAAGTAATAAACCTTAATAGCTCAGCAAGATGATATGGCTGAAAAAGACAGTAGAAAGCAATGTACTTTCCCTGCAGGAAATTGCACGCAAAGCTATAAAGTAAAGTGATACTTGCCAATCTGCTCTGCACAAAAGGCACTCTACTGAGCTCTATCCATATCTAATAGAACCGCATAGACTAAACCTTCACAAATTTGCTAATGCGCAAACCTTTTCTGTATATACAAACTTCACCACCGACATCTCTAACTGCAAGGATTTAAATTGTTGTTTTTTTGTGTAGCTTTTCTTCTTTCAACTATGTAGAGCTGATCAAGTCATCAATAGAAAGAAAAAAAAAAAAAAGTAAAAAATAAGGCAATAAAATAAGGAAAAATATGAGGCATAAAGCAGTAGATGGAGTCAGACAATGAACAGCAAATTAGCTGTGTTTCAGCAAAAGCAGGTAAAACGTATCTATGTCTGCAAGTTACCGCTGCGGGTCTCTCAATCGTACCAGAATCGCACACTGGTTCACACTGACATCTACGAACCGCTGGGGGTGCCAATGTAAAGTTAACGACACCCCCAGATCTGATCGCAGTGCGAACTGTCAAATTGTGCAGGAATCGGATCGCAGGGGTGTGAACACCCACGCGATCCGATTCAAGTGTGGACCAAAAAAAAAAATAGGGTCCTGCACCATTTTGGGGCGAATTTGATGCGATTTCAGCCATACAGTTTTGTATGGCTGAATTTGCATCGTACAGACTTCACATGTGATCTGCACAGCAATGCGGTGTGAATCAGATGCGATGTTTAAACACACAAGTGTGAACCCAGCCTCAGTCTTGCACAGTTGTCCTGTACTGAAATTGCTTACTATGATGTCATTGCACAAAACAAGTTTCTCACAGTGTTCATTAGAAGCTGCAGCAAGTCTGAAAGAGCTTATCTCATTTCCTGGCTGAAATACATCCAGCATCATCTAGCTCGTTGGTGCTCAGCCTGTGGCCCTCCAGCTGTTGCGGCGCTACAAGTCCCATGAGGCATCGCAAGCTGCTGACAGTTACAAGCATGACCCTCAAAGGCAGAGGCATGATGGGACTTTTAGTTCTGCAACAGCTGGAGGACCAAAAGGTTGAGCACCCATGATTCTAGCTCTTTCCTTCCAGCCCGACTGATCCTGGCCCACCCATTTCATTCACTGGATTTCAGTTCTTTCAATCATGGAGGATCGAAGTCTAAATGGTGGGGAATGGCGGGTGGTCTGGTAGGATCCTGCAGCTCAGGTTTTTTTTTTTTACCTTAATGGATAGAATCCATTAAGGTAAAAAAATCTCCACACTCACAGAAGTAGTTTCTAGGGTAAATTTGCATTGCCTATATGAATACTCATATGTCAATATCTATGGCAGGGATCCTCAAACTACGGCCCTCCAGCTGTTGCGGAACTACACATCCCATGAGGCATTGTAAAACTCTGACATTCACAGACATGACTAGGCATGATGGGAATTGTAGTTCTTGAACAACTGGAGGGGTGTAGTTTGAAGACCCTTGATCTATGGCAATAAAGATAGCGTCAAAACGGAATTCGGAATTTAACCATCTTCTGAAAAGTTCAATGGAATGGCAGGTGAATAACGAGTAACCTAAAAAAAGGTAGCAAGTGAGGACTAGTAGTAGTAGTTGTTGAAGGATACTACGGACGTAGTACTATCGAGAGTGGATTTTTTTTTTCTTTTTTGTTATGTTTAATGGTTTCTTCTATTGTTTTATATATATGTTACGCTCTACAAGGTCAAAATAGGTAATTCTAAGTAAGGTGATCGACCTCTAATAATAGATCCATGTACAAGATATGTAATACACTTCATATCTGGGCTACGATATCTATGACTCTAAAAGGTGAAATTAAAAATAATACTTTGAATATCACTATTACTAATGTATCCATGATAGGATATCATACATGGAACATTATCAGTAAAGTACCAACTTGTTACCTAAAATATTTGTACAATCTGCATTTACGTAAATTTATAACCCTGTATTTGTTCAAAACTAATAAAAATCTTAATGTGAGGTAAAAAACCTTGGAGTATGTTTTTTTTTTCCCTAATTTATACTTATCTAGGTGGATGCTGCATCTGTCCCCCGATACCTCTACACTGAGAACCGAGCAATCAAACACCGCCGACCGCTCAGTTCTGACAGCTCCCCGAACAGAGAGCTGCTGACAGTCAATCAGCAGCTCTCCGCTCTGCTTTAGCCTCCCTCATTGGAGGGAGCAGCCGTGGAGGGAGCGGCTGTCTCAGGATCTCAACGGCTCACTGAGAGGCTGAGCGGGGTGTCAGTCCAGGTACCTGGTGGATCTAGACTTCCATTGTCGCGATGACGTGGTGCTTGGACTGATAACTGTGGCGTCCATGGAGAGTGGACTTCAGCCTGCTCTCTGCTGGAAACGGGTCACAGGAATACAAAACGAATTGCACTCCTGTGACCCATAGGAGAAGTAAAGGTAAACGAGCTTTGGCTATACTTCTCCTTTCAGGGTTTAGAACCACTTTAAGAAAGGTCATGTGGGGCGGGTGAGTGGAAGAAAGCAGGATATGTCCTGATGTAGTAGAAACGCCCTATGTTCCAAAATCAGGTAAAGTTAATGTGGTTGTAAAGGCACAAAGGTTTTTTTTTAAATCTTCTTCATCTTTTTTTTTATCTTCATGCATTCTATTCTTACCTGAGCCCCCTTCTCAATCCAGCCATGTCCAGGAGAGCCTTGCCTCTCTGGGGTATCTCACCCATGATTGGCATTTCAATCACAGCCAGTGAGCCAATCAGGAGTGCGAAACCCCAGAGAGGCAAGGCTCTCCTGGACATCGTGGAATCGAGAGGGGGCTCAGGTTTGGAGGGGGACGGGGCCGAGCAGCGGTGGCTCAGGTGCCCCCATAGCAAGCGGCTTGCTGTGGGGGTACCCGGCAGGAGGGAGGGGCCAGGAGCACCGGCGAGGGACCCGAGAAGAGGAAGATCTGGGCTGCTCTGTGCAAAACCACTACACTGAGCAGGTAAGTATAACATGTTTGTTATTTTTTTTTTAAAAAAAACAAGACTTTAATATCACTTTTTAGACCCCTTTCACACTGGGGTGTTTTTCAGGCGCTTTTGGGTTAAAAATAGCGCCTGTAAAGCACCTAAAAAATGCCTCCCCTGCAACCCCAGTATGAGGGCCCGAGTGCTTTCACATAAGGGCGCGGCGCTTGCAGGACGTTAGAAAAAGTCCTGCAAGCAGCATCTTTCGGATGGTAGAGGAGCGGTGTGTACACCACTCCTCCACCGCACCTGCCTATTGAAAATCAATGAGTAGCGCTGCCGGAGCGCCTGCAAAGCGCTTCAATGGGTAAGAGGAAGCCATTGGAGGGGGTAGCAGACACCAAACAACTGGTAAAGGTTAAGGAGTCTGGCAGCAGCATTCAAGATGGACTGAAGGGGAGATGACCTATGTAAAGGTAGGCCAACGAGGACGGGGTTTCAATAGTCAAGCTGAGCGATAACCAGGAAGTGAATCCATAGCTTTGCGGTGTCACCGGTTAAGCCATTTTGGAAAGGTTGCGTAGGTTGAGGCGGCAAGATTTGGACAGCGATTGGATGGAAGGCCAAACGGAGAGTTCAGAATCCAGGATCACACCTAGCTTGAGTTTACATGGGATTTGGAATGGTTTCTAATGTGGGTGTTCTTAAATACCGATACCTCCTGCTGATCCCTTCATAACTAGCATGAAGGCACCTAAAATCTGGCATGAAGTACCTGAGATGTGGACACAATTTTGCCCCCTGTACAGAGGAAATATCTATAGAATGAATATATCTAGCCGTGTCCTAAACACATAAGCACCTAGATGGTGAAGAATTGGAGGAGGTTTACAAGAACTATGACAAATTTATTTTTCAATGAAAACAGGGAAATCATGACACATCCAGTAATTTGTACCACTGAGGAGTACAATCAGGGCTTTATTTCAGGGGGAACTCAGTTCCACCACCTCTGGCTCAGATCCTTGTGGGTGGCTGCTCACCACAATCACTTGTAAACACATAAGTCCGGTTTCTGTGTTTACAAAATGACAGCTCTGCACTCTGTGTGTAACCCCCCTGAACTCTGCACTCTGTATGTAATGCAATCCTGTATCCTTAGATGCAGACAAGCAAAGAAAGTGTTTCCACCGCTCAGGCTGACACTGACCCAGGTGTAAGTGGAAGTTTCAGAGCAGAAGAGCTCCAGGTGCTGGCTGAATGCTAAGCAAAGCAGGCTTGAATGGAGGAGAAGATTTGGATGCCGCACACCGGATGTAGTCAAAAAACGTCACTTTATTGAAAAAATGGGATCATCAAAATAACAAGACTGTCATGCAGAAAGTACAGGTAAGCTGACGCGTTTCGCACTCAGGACTGAGTGCTTACTCATAGCTGAGCTATGAGTAAGCACTCAGTCCTGAGTGCGAAACGCGTCAGCTTACCTGTACTTTCTGCATGACAGTCTTGTTATTTTGATGATCCCATTTTTTCAATAAAGTGACGTTTTTTGACTACATCCGGTGTGCGGCATCCAAATCTTCTCCTCCATTCAAGCCTGTAATGCAATCCTGGTATTTAAAGTGGAGTTCCACCCACTTTTACAACTCTTCAGCATCCCTCACTAAACTGTGCACTGCAAACAAATTGGATATTTTTTAATTTTTTTTCTCAGCACCTACTGTATATCTGCTGTATTCATTTTTCACTTTCTCCTCCCTGGCCGCGGCCCATCGCATCATTTCCTGTTTGCAATGCCTTCTGGGAAGGGGCGGCAACTTCCTCTGAAACTGCCGTTGCTATGGAAACCTGACCTGAAACCTATTACACTGCTTGTGCTGCACTGAGCATGTGCGAGATCTGCAAGGATGAGATCCAGGAAGAAATACAGTCTGGCTTCAGATGCCCACACTTAAGATGGCCACGGCCTGCTCCAATTTTAAAAAAAAAAAACAAACTACTGCTATAAACTAACAAAACAGACCTTAGTTTACAGACTAACTTTACTAGAATACATTAAGCTTGTGTATTATAGAGGTATTTTTATTTAAAAAGTATAATTTCGGCCGGAACACCTCTTTAATGCCTCTTTAAGACCCTCCTACTGTTATTGAAACTCACCACACCCACTATTTGATGTGATTTGGAGGGTGTATGTGGGGGGAGGGGTTTTGGGGGGTCGTGGTTGAGTTCCAACACCTATTGTTTGAGAAAAAAAGCCCCAAGTACAATAGAAATTAGATATCCGGATACTTTAAATCATCATATGCCAACTCCTAAGGAATCATTATTTACAAAGCATACAGATTAAAAGAGCAGAGAACACCTTCAAATACAAGTAAAACAAAACTAACAAACACTATACGCCTTTGGCAAGTATTATTATAGTCTTTGGGCTTTGTGGTATTGAGTCTACAGACCTCATTCCAAGCTTATTCAAAAAGGGAAGAAACATTCAAATGTTCCTTCATAGCAACCAGGATGGCAAGGCCAAAATTTACATTTCCGTAAAAGATAATTTCCTGAAAAATTATATTGCATTAGATTTTAAAGCTCGCAATAAGTTTTTTTTTTTTTTTTAACCAGCTGGAAAACATTTTGATAGCTGAGCTGCAGGCAAACCAAACGGAGCACGTTTTTCCTAGGTATACAGTTAAAAATATTGGTGGAAGTGGGGGAGCAGTGTACTAGTGCTTCTGAATGCTGATTATCTATCTGGAATGGAGGAAAAGGCAGCTACAGGCCCTGGAGCTACTCTGCCTTGGGCGCACGAGCGCCGCCCCCCCCCAATCCATGCATAAATTACAGCGGTGGGTTTTATTTTTATTTTTTTAAGCACCTGATTAGAAGCAGAGGCTCCAATAGGCTTGCCTCAAGACACAGAGCATTGCGTCTGGAGACCACCTAGTTGTGTTGCAACAGAGAATGAATATTCGCTGTTGCAAACTGATCCTCCTCCTGGCCAATCAGCTACAGGCCCTGGAGCTACTCTGCCTTTGGGCGCACGGGCGCCGCCCCCCCCATCCATGCATAAATTACAGCGGTGTTTTTTTTTTTTTGGAAGCACCTGATTAGAAGCAGAGTCTCCAATAGGCTTCAAAATAGGGTGGGCTCCAGACAGAGCATTGCGTAATAAATATTCGCTGTTGCAAAACTGATCCTCCTCCTGTCCAATCAGGAAGGGGTCTGACCCATCAACCGATTGGCTGAAAGGACAGGCGATCCTATTGGATGCCTAGGAGGAGGGGAGGAGACGAACAGCGTAGCTGCTGGCCGATGCCTAATCCCCGCCACTGCTTGGTGCCCTGATCCCCGCCGTTCCTCGGATGCCCCGATCTCAGTCGCTCCCCAGATGCCTGCCGATGCCCAATCCCCGCTGCCTAGATGGGGTAAGGGCCGGTGGACCAACTGGCAGACAGCAAGGGGGGGGGGGGGGGGAGTTTGAGTTTCTTGCCACCCCCCTCAAACAAAAGACCACCAGCCGCCACTGGCCTTTATATAGGAGCAGTGTGAACAGCAAGTTGAAGTTGAAGCTTTTAACGTACCATTCAGCTCCAGTTTGTAAATGATGAACACAGTTTGTCATGGGAGTTGTGATTGCCACTTTAGGCAAGCTGCTAGCAGGCTTTAGCAGCATTTCAACAAGCTTCTACAAGACCAGAGGCCTGCTAGCAGCTTGTTTAAAGTGGCAATCAGCACTCCCATGACAATCTGGGTTCATCATTTACATACAGGAGCTGCATAGTACTTTAAAAGCTTCATATCAGGAATATGAAATGTTGGGTTTACATATTCTTTAAGGGATTTGTGTGTGTGTGGGTATGTGTGTGTGGGTGGATATGTGTGTGTGTGGGTGGATATGTGTGTGTGTGGGTGGATATGTGTGTGTGTGGGTGGATATGTGTGTGTGTGGGTGGATATGTGTGTGTGTGGGTGGATATGTGTGTGTGTGGGTGGATATGTGTGTGTGTGGGTGGATATGTGTGTGTGTGGGTGGATATGTGTGTGTGTGGGTGGATATGTGTGTGTGTGGGTGGATATGTGTGTGTGTGGGTGGATATGTGTGTGTGTGGGTGGATATGTGTGTGTGTGGGTGGATATGTGTGTGTGTGGGTGGATATGTGTGTGTGTGGGTGGATATGTGTGTGTGTGGGTGGATATGTGTGTGTGTGGGTGGATATGTGTGTGTGTGGGTGGATATGTGTGTGTGTGGGTGGATATGTGTGTGTGTGGGTGGATATGTGTGTGTGGGTGGATATGTGTGTGTGGGTGGATATGTGTGTGTGGGTGGATATGTGTGTGTGGGTATGTGTGTGTGCGCTTCAGGCTGGGTTCACACTAGAGCACTGGGCGACTCACATCAGGGGTCCGGTGTGTCTCCATTCACCAGTTCTGGTCCGATTTTGGCTGAATTCAGGCCTGAAACGAACCAAAAGACACGCAGGACTCCTGTGCAATTCACACCGGAACCTCTGTGGAGATGTGTGAACCGACTCCATTGAGAGCCGGTCACTATCTCCTGACATGCGAATTGGATGCGGGGGGGGAAACCCTCTTCCAAGTCGCAATAATGTGAACCCAGCCTTAGGGTAGAGAGCTGCAGACTTGACAAAAGACTGTAGGGCTTAACAAAATTTGCTTTGAATCTAGTAGCCAGCTAAAAAGTTAAGAGCCAGTTTTTTCAACCAACGCTCACGGGTAGAACATGTAACATGTTCCCGAAGATAAAGGATAAGTTTTAACGCTTTTGCTGCCAGAGCCATTTTTTTTTGTACGTTTAAAAAATACATTTTAGGCCTGAAGATTACATAAAAAGAAATCCCCAAAACATTGTATTTTTTCTGAAAGCAGACACCCTAGAGAAGAAAATAGTGGTAGTTCCATTTTTTTAGTCACAATATTATTGCAAATAAACACAAAACACAAGTACATTTTAGGGGGCACAAAAGCGCAATAAATTACCCAATTTTTTTTGGTAAATCAATGCCCAAAACGTCAAGCCCTAAATTTGCATGCTAAACTTCAGTAACCTATATTTTCCATAGGCGAGGCTTTAAAAAAAAAAAAAAAAAAAAAAAAAAAAACCCTATAGGTCATCAGTTTAGAGTTGAAGGAGGTTTGGTGCTAGAATTATTGAACTCATTCCGGTGTGCATGGTGATATGTAAGATGTGTATCGCAATGACTTTTTAGGCATAGGCACCCCGACACGTGCGTTTACGTTTGTACGTTCATATAAGTGGGGGCCTCTGTTTTTTTGGGGGGGGGGATTTTATGTTCTTGGATGCAATTTTAATTTTTTAAATCTGAAAAAAAAAAAAAAAAAAAAGATACCTTTACTTAAAATCCCCCCCCCCCCCCCGTGATGATTTTTTTTGGTGACAGGTTCTCTGCAATGAGACATCCACGTCTCCCCTAAATGTAATGCAAATCGCACTGCATTACATTCTTTCCTGGCCTTGGCCATACGCGTCACTTCCAGGTCAGCAACAAGAAGGGGAGGAGAGCGGATGTGTCTCTGCTCTACCCGGTGGCCCCCACTACACTGGTCCTGGGCTCGCAGATAGGCAAGCGGAGCATGTGATACATAATGGGTGGGGGTGCATGGAAGCATTTCTTGTCGCCATTGCGACCTGGCGCTTAGGATTTGTTGAGCACTGGTGTAACCTGAAACCATGCCTTTATAATTTCTCCACAATACTTCTAGATACAGAGATGGATGAGGTCTTGTTTTACCAATTGCCGACCAGGCCTTTTTTGGCACTTTTTGTTTACAAGTTTAAATTTGTGGGTTTTTTGCTAGAAAATCACTTAGAATTTGGCCTTGCAACCCTGGTTGCTATGAAGCAACAATTGGATGTTTCGTCCCTTTTAAAATAAGCTTGGAATGATGTCTGTAGAATCAATACCACAAAGCCCAAAAACTACAATAATACTTGCCAAAGGCATATAGGTGTTTGTTGGTTTGTTTTACTTGTATTTGAAGGTGTTCTCTGCTTTTTTAATCTATATGCTTTGTAAATAATGATTCCTTAGGAGTTGGCATATGATGAGTCAAAGTATCCGGATATTCGATTTCTATTGTACTCATCAGTGGCACAAATTACTGGATGTGTCATGATTTCCCTGTTATCATTGAAAAATTATTTATCATAGTTCTTGTAAACCTCCTCCAATTCTTCACCATCTAGGTGCTTATGTGTTTAGGACACGGCTAGATATATTCATTCTATAGATATTTCCTCTGTACAGTGGGCAAAGTTGTGTCCGCATCTCAGGTACTTCATGCCAGATTTTAGGTGCCTTCATGCTAGTTATGAAGGGATCAGCAGGAGGTATCGGTATTTAGGAACACCCACATTAGAAACCATTCCAAATCCCATGTAAACTCAAGCTAGGTGTTATCCTGGATTCTGAACTCTCCTTTTGGCCTTCCATCCAATCGTTGTCCAAATCTTGCCGCCTCAACCTACGCAACCTTTCCAAAAAAGCTTAACCGGTGACACCGCAAAGCTATGGATTCACTTCCTGGTTATCGCTCACCTTGACTATTGAAACCCCGTCCTCGTTGGCCTACCTTTACATAGGTCATCTCCCCTTCAGTCCATCTTGAATGCTGCTGCCAGACTCCTTAACCTTTACCAGTTGTTTGGTGTCTGCTACCCCTCTCTGCCAATCCCTCCAATGACTTCCTCTTACCCATTGAATAAAATTCAAAATACGAACCACAACCTACGAAGCAATCCACAACTCTGCCCCCAGCTACATCACCAACCTCTTCTCAAAAAGCCAACCAAACCGTTCTTCCTCCCAAGACCTCCTGCGCTCTGTGGCATTCCCTTCCACAGGTGGTGGTTTCAGTGGGGGGGAATCGATAGTTTAGAAAAACTATTAGATAAGCACCTGAACGACCGCAACATACAGGGATATACAATGTAATACTGACATATACACACATAGGTTGGACGTGTGTCTTTTTTTCAACCTCACCTACTGTGTAACTATATATGCAACTATGAATAAAAGTGATAAAACATTTTTTAAAGGGATAGTGCAAAAATAAAAAATATAAATATAAATAAGAAAAAAAACATTTAAAGCACCCCCATCCCTTTATCCTCATGCGCAGAAGCGAACGTATACGCAAGTCGCTCACTCATATAGAAACTGTGTGCTCGCAACGTTTCTTCATAACTAAGATCCTCCAGACCCTTTATTAGCTTTGTTGCCCTTCTTTGTACTCGCTCCATTTCCAGTACATCCTTCCTGAGGACTGGTGCCCAGAACTGGACAGCATACTCCAGGTGCGGCCGGACCAGAGTCTTGTAGAGTGGGAGAATTATCGTTTTATCTCTGGAGTTAATCCCATTTTTAATGCCAACATTCTGTTTGCTTTGTTAGCAGCAGCTTGGCATTGCATGCCATTGCTGAGCCTATCATCTACTAGGACCCCCAGGTCCTTTTCCATCCTAGATTCCCCCAGAGGTTCACCGCCTAGTGAATAGATTGCATTCATATTTTTGCCACCCAAATGCATTGTTTTACATTTTTCTAAATGAAACCTCATTTGCCATGTAGTTTCCCACCCCATTCATTTGTTCAGATCTTCTCGCAAGGTTTCCACATCCTGCGGAGAAGTTATTGCCCTGCTTAGCGTCATCCGCAAATACAGAGATTGAACTGTTTATCCCATCCTCCAGGCCGTTTATGAACAAATTAAATACGCTTGGTCCCAGCACAGAACCCTGGGGAACCCCACTACCTACCCCTGACCATTCTGAGTACTCCCCATTTATCACCACCCTCTGAACTCGCCCTTGTGGCCAGTTTTCAATCCATATACTCACCCTATGGTCCATGCCAACGGAGCTTACTTTGTACAGTAAACGCTTATGGGGAACTGTGTCAAATGCTTTTGCAAAATCCAGATACATCACGTCTACGGGCCTTCCTTTATCTAGATGGCAATTCACCTCCTCATAGAAGGTTAATAGATTGGTTTGGCAAGAACAATTCTTCATGAATCCATGCTGATTACTGCTAATGATACCGTTTTCATTATGAAAATCTTTTATATAGTCCCTTATCCCCTCCAAAAGCTTGCATATTATTGATGCTAGACTAACTGGTCTAATTCCCAGGAATGTATTTTGGCCCTTTTTTAAATATTGCTGCTACATTGGCTATTCTCCAATCAGCTGCTGCCATTCCAGTCAGTAGACTGTCAGTATCCATTAGGAACAATGGTCTGGCAATTACTTGACTGAGTTCCTCAAGTACCCTCAGGTGCAAGCCATCTGGTCCCGATGACTTATTAATGTTAAGTTTCCCAAGTCTATTTCTAATTCTGACCTTGGTTAGCCATGAGGGTGCTTCCTGTGATGTGTCACGAGGACAAACACTGCAGTTTTGGTTACTGAAGCCCCCCAATTCCTTTGTGAAGACTGAGAATAATAAATCCAATACCTTCGCCATCTCCCTGTCCTTTGTAACTAGATGTCCTTCCTCATTGTTTATGGGGCCAATATGGTCTGTCCTCCTTTTTTACCGTTTATATACTTAAAGAATTTCTGAGGATTTTTTTGCTCTCCTCTGCTATGCGTTTTTCGTGTTCCATCTTAGCCACCCTAATTGCACCCTTACATTTCTTGTTGCCTTCTTTGTAAAGTCCGAATGCTGATGATGATCCCTTAGCCTTGTATTTTTTGAAGGCCTTCTCCTTTGCTTTTATATGCAGTTTTACATTGGAGTGAAGCCAGCCAGGACTTTTGTTCGCTCTTTTAAAATTATTTCCCAATGGGATGCATTGGCTAATGCCCTTATTTAATATGCCCTTAAAGCAAAACCATCTCTCCTCCGTGGTCTGTGTTTCAAAGATTGTATCCCTATTTTTATCTTCTAGCAAGGTTCGTAGTTTAGGGAAGTTTTGCCCTTTTGAAATTCAATGTCTTTGTGTTCCCCTTGTCTTTCCCATTTGTGTGATTTATACTGAAGCCAATTGACCTGTGATCGGCGTTTTCTAAATTGTCCCGTATTTCCACATCCGTGATCAGGTCTGTATTTTTGTAATCAGTAGTTCTAGTAATGCTTTATTTCTATAGTTGGTGCGTCTACCATCTGACCCATGAAATTGTCCTGCAAGACATTTAGGAACTAGCGAGCCTTGAACAAATGCGTGGTTCCCTCCGCCCAGTCTATGATAACAATTCCCATCCTTGCTGCTAATCCAAAATTGTCATAGTAGGTCTATCTCCCCCTCCTCCCTCAGGTTAGGGGCCTATAGCATACTCCCAGTATTATTTTCCCCTTAGCTTCATCCCTTTGGAGCACTACCCATAAGAATTCCACCTCCTCCCTATCTCCCTTAGTGATGTCATCTCTCACATTCACTTTTACATTATTCTTAATATATAGGCATACCCTCTCTATCCCTGCGATAAAGAGGAATACCCTTAAATTGTGGCCAGCCAAAGATGGGGACAACTTTGTCACATGCTGTCAAAACAGCTAAATCTTCATGTGCCAGACTGTATTTGGTTGTCGATGTTGTGTCCAAACAGCAATTCCTCAAAAATCTCCAATTACCGATGGCTTAAAGAAAAGTGACGTGTTGGAGTTTCTGATAAGTAGGCTAATTTGACAGAACACCGGTCCTCCAAGACCAGCAAGGCAATCAGAGACGATCTGGTCTCTGGGAAGCTCTATGGCCAGCCACATGACCCACCAGATCATTTCTCGAGCGTGCCGGTAAAACCGGTAAGGCCTATGAAACACCCGCAAGTGGCAGGAGGCAATGCTGTGCACCATTGCCTGGAGAAGTCAGGGGATGATGCATTGGGATTAGGATACTTCCAAGGAAAAGAAAAGCGGAGTATCAATAGATCTTGGTCACTGGAGTAAATTTCAAAAAAGTGTGGATATGGAAAAGGTGTAGCCTCCACTGCCGAACATACCATGTGTATGTGATATTATGAAAGTTCAGCTATATGTACACATGACATACTCATCACCTTTAATTCAGGCTCTTTTTGTTCCCGTCACCCTCTTTGCCTCCAAGGACACCTTTGCAGTATTATGAGTGACAAGAACTGTCAGAAGAAAGGCTTCTGCATCAAGTTATCTCTACTGATTCAGCTGTCTCTCATTATTAGCTGTAGATACCAAACAGCTGTTGACGATACACAAGAAATCCAGATACAAGTGCGATTATAGCCTTACAACCGTTCCCTGAAAGTGACAATTTCTAAAAACCACCATTTTTACTCAATATGTCTGAAATCCAGCTGACTCTTAATACTACAGAGCGTGTTCCTTTATGCTGGAACCAACATATGCTCTTTAACCACTTCAATACCGAGCACTTTCACCCCCTTCCTGCCCAGGCCAATTTTCAGCTTCCAGAGCCACCGCACTTTGAATGACAGTTGCGCGGTTATGCAATGCTGTATCCAAACAACATTTTTAGCTTTTTGCGACAGATGGAGCTTGCTTTTGGTGGTATTCAATTACAGCTTGGCTTTTCTTATTTTTTGCTAAACAAATGAGGGCCAGTTCACACCACATGCAGTCCAGTGCACTTTTTTCTGCATTAAAAACACATGCAAAGTAGGTTATAAGGTTTTCAATGGCATAGCTTAGATCCGTGCGTTCCAGTTCCAGAAACAAAAAGTAGAACATGCTGCATTTTTCCTGCACTGGAACCCTGTAAAACGCATCAAAAACGCACTGGAATACACATGTGCTTTTTTAGGGCCAGTTCACACCATTGAAAAGCAGTCTGGATGCGTTCCAGGTGCTTTTCTGCATGCGCTCTTTTGACGCATTTTTGATGAAGTCCAGTGCATTTTTCCCAACTTTTTTTTCTTAACATTAAATAAGGACATGTGTTTTCCAGTGCATTTTTGGTGCGTTTTACAGTGTTCCAGTACAGTCCAGTGCAGGAAATAAAAATGTAGCATGTTCTACTTTTTAAGGTTGGGAAAAAAGAGGGGGGAAAATAAAATGTACTTGACTGCACCAAAAATGCACTGGAACGTGTCAAAACACGCATGCAGAAAAGCATCTGGACTGCGTTTCTACAGTGTGAACTGGCCCTGAAAAACAAAAACAAACATTTCTTAGTTTGCAATACATAATTTTGTTAATGAGTAATCTTTCTCCTTTCGCTGGTGATGCGGCACTGGTTGGCATCACTGGTGGGCACAGGCTGGACTGCATGGATAATCAATGCACTGATTATCAGCACAGACCCCCCCCATCAGAGCCGCTTATTGGTTCTCTTCTACTCACGTGCTGTCAGTTCGAGTAGAGGAATGCCGATAACCAGCACTTCCCATTTACACCGTGCTAAGCTGTGATTGGACACAACTGATCACATGGTAAAGAGCCTACATCATAGGCCAGTGATGGCGAACCTTGGCACCCCAGATGTTTTGGAACTACATTTCCCATGATGCTCATGCACTTTGCAGTGTAGTTGAGCATCATGGGAAATGTAGTTCCAAAACATCTGGGAGGCCAAGTTTCGCCATCACGGTTTTTACCGCGATTAGGATGCGGTGTGTCCGAACGACACACCGCCCCACCGATCGCTGCGTTGGGCATCCTGTTCTGAAGGACGTCACATGGCATCCAGTAAGAACAATGAACCCCCCCACTCCTGGCTGTCATTTTGCTATAGGCCGGGCAGGAAGGTGTTAGCCACCTCAATAACGGGCACTTTCACCCCCTTCCTGCCCAGGTCAATTTCCAGCTTTCAGCCCCCTTTGAATGACAATTGAGCAGTCATTCAACACTGTACCCATATGAAATACAATCTACAAATACACCAACACTATACATTTCCTTTCCTGGGTTTTAGGCGTATTGCAGTGAATTTTTATGGTAAGGCTACTTTTCACACTGGGGCTGCGCCGCGTAAGTGGTAAAGCGCCGCTCGTTTTGGTGGCGCTTTACCACCATTTTAGCGGCCGCTAACGGGGTCCCTTTAGCCCCCGTTAGTGAACGAAGAAAGTGTTAAAACCGCCGGTGTTTCGGCGCTTCGGAAGCGCTGCCCATGCATTCCAATGGGCAGGGGCGGTTTAGGAGCGCTGTATACAGTGCTCCCAAAGATGCTGCTTGACTTTTTGTAATGTCTCGCAAGAGCACTCAGGCTTTCCCACTGGGGTGGCATGGGAGGCAGTTTTTGGGAGCTATAATGCCTGAAAAACGCCTTCAGTGTGAAAGTAGCCTTAATAAGGACACCATAACTCATTTTTTTTGTTTTGTTTTGGGCATTGCACAATAGTGATTATTACAGTGGCTGTAATCTTCATTACCTAGCACATGTTAATTTTGGGATGTATATAGTTTATATTTTATGTTGCATGCCCGTGCTGTTCCTTCAGAGTCCTGTGCTGTAAACAGCGGCTCCCGCGCCCCATGCGCAGAAGTGACGTCATCACATGCCTGATGAAGGGGTCCTGCGTGGCTCCGAAACATTGCTTCCCTTTATTTTTTTTGATACTATGTGATAAAAATTTTGGACCCAATTTTGTTGATCCTGGTGTGCTGGTGACACTTCCTTCTAGTGACGTCATCAGGCCACGGCCAATCGGACGGGCAGAGGATGCAAGACCGGGGGGAAGATGGTAGCCCTGTCAGCGTGTCACTGGAAGGCTTCGTTCTAAGGTAAGTTTTGAATAATGTGCTAGTATGCGATGAATACTAGCACATCCCAACTACAACACTACCTGCCTGGAGTTTGCATGTTCTTCCTGTGCCTGCGTGGGTT